>OY284413.1:28213377-28832567 GCA_958301585.1 Merodon equestris
ACTTAGTATGCTTTTGAGTGAACTAGCAGCGATTTCTTCAGGTTCAAGATAATGTCTGAGGCAGTTACACAGTATGTGCTCTGCTGTTTCTACCTCTTCGTCACACATTCTGCAGATCATCTTGTGTAATGCCCATGGTCTTAAAATGTTTGTTGACCGGGCAGTATCCAGTGAGCAATCCTGTGACTATACGAATCTGAGTTTAAGGAGTTGTTTCGATATTTTAAGGGAAGTGGTTGCTAGGAACATCTTGGCTACCATCTTGGGTTCCGAACTGTTCCGAGCTGTTCCGAACTGTTCCGAACTGTTCTGAACTTTTCCGAACTGTTCTGAACTTTTCCGAACTGTTCTAAGCTGTTCCGAACTGTTCTGAGCTGTTCTGAGCTGTTCCGAACTGTTCTGAACTGTTCCGAGCTGTTCCGAACTGTTCCGAGATGTCGATCTCGATGTCGATCTCGATCACGATCTCGATGTCAATCTCGATGTCGATTTCGATCTCGATGTCAACAATGAACTACCTCATGCACTGACGGGACAAAATAAATGAGCTTAAAGCACAATGCTCTGTTCTGAACTGTTCCGAACTGCTCCGAACTGTTCCGAACTGCTCCGAACTGTTCCGAACTGCTCCGAACTGTTCCGAACTGTTCCGATCTCGATGTCGATCTCGCTGTCGATGTCGATCTCGATGTCGATCTCGATGTCAATCTCGATGTCGATGTCGATCTCGATCTCGATGTCGATTTCCTTCCACAGAGAGGACTCAATTAGTCTGAGAGCGCTCTTTGCAGCGCAGCCTTTTATGAATAGATCCAGGGGGAGGAGATGAAGTATCATGTCCAACCCTGCTTGCGCGTGCTTCTCATGGCTCCCGTTGTACAAACAGCGGCTGACCTTTGTACGTTGTTGAGCATGTTCATATAGCTTTTCGTGCTGCTAGCAGTCCACCAGACTAGGGCCCTATAAGTTAAAATGGGTCTGATGATTGCTGTGTACATCCAATGAATGATGTACGGTTGCAAGCCCCATCTTTTGCCGAAGGTCTTTTTGCATGCATGAAAAGCATTCAATCCTTTTTTTATTCTTTCCTCCAGGTTCCTTTTCCAGGAGAATTTGGAGTTAAGAATGATGCCTAGATACTTGGCTTCCGCTTTGTGTTTGAGTGGAGCAAATATCGGGATTTTCCTTTTCCTGGTGAACAAGACCAGCTCGATTTTCTGGGGGTTTATTCTCAGACCGTTCTGTCTTGCCCACGAGGAGTGTTCCTTCAACGCAGATTCCATTAGTTCACTGATAGTTGGTAGAAATTTACCTTTTATCAAGATAACTAGGTCATCCGCGTATGCTATTGTCTTTATGCCTTTCTCCATGAAGATTTTGAGGATTTTGTTAACTGTAAGAAGCCACAGTAGGGGGGAGAGAACTCCCCCCTGTGGTGTGCCTCTAGTTGTCACTTTCCTTATATCAATGTCTGCATTGATAATTCTGGGGTGAAATCGGCTAAGGTGATAAGTGATAGTCACTTTGGTGACAGTCATTTGTGACTATCATCATCTTTCGGTATCGAGTAAGATTATCAGAAAAAAAATCAGAAAAGGAGAAACACTTGCTTTTTCGGAGTTGATGACAGATAAGAGTTGTCAAATCATCCAAGGAAAAAATTGAAAAATTAAAAACAGTAATAAATTGAATTTGTTGCAAAATCATTGCTTTATTTTATTTATAATAGAGTGTCTCTAACAGCATCACACATTTTCGGCTTCTCTGTTTGATGGTTGGAGGTCTTCTTGCATATTGGATTGGTGGATAAGATTGGTTGGCTATTGGGGTAGGTCACTTTCATTCAACGGCACCTGCAATTCACAGCAAATCTTGTGCAGCGCAACACAAACATGAATCTAAAAAAACAATAATTTAGCATAATTTTAACAATATTAGCAATATGAACTGTGAAATCATTCCCACTTACATGTCATCTGCAAGTTCAAGAATGTTAGACCGATCTCTCAAAGTCTTCCTTAGAATTCTAACGTTCACGTTCATCACTGTCTCATTGACCTCTTCATCGCTTAAAAATAATTCGAAACACGAAAACCTATTTTTTTTTGTTTTAAATAATAGACAAAAGCACAAAACGAAGGCACTTCAAACACAAAACATATGAAAGTGGTAGCTAAATAGCTGTCACCAGAAAACTGTCACAAAAATCAATCAATCACAGTGACTATCACCTTACACAATACCGAAAACGAGAATGTGACTGTCACTAATCACAAATCACCTTAGCCGATACCGCCCCTGTTTTTCAACATATGTATTTTCAATCCAAATTACAATGGATTTGTCTACTTTTATGTCCTCTAGAGCAGTTATTATGGCCTCTGTGTTTACATTGTTGAAGGCCCCCTCTATATCGAGGAAGGCTGCCATTGTAAACTCTTTTAGGTTCAACGAGGTTTCGCGGACAACACTATGCAGAGCAGTTTCCACTGATCTGCCTTTAAGGTAGGCGTGTTGAGTGTTGCATAAGTTGATGAGCCCTCTGATGTATAGGTCAAGGAGTCATTTCAAGGTTTTTAATAGAAACGACGATAGACTAATTGGCCTATAGTCCTTTGCGGCAATATGGATTAGTTTACCTGCCTTAGGTATGAAAACTACCTTTATTTCTTTCCACTGCGTTGGGATGTACCCCGCGCGCAAGCTATTGGAAAAAATGCTTACGAGGTGGGGTAAAATGTGGGTCTGTGTTTTTTGAAGCATCGCTGGCAAGATATCGTCCGGCCCCGGAGATTTAAAGGGTTTGAACGAATTTATTGCCCATGATACTTTATCCGTTGTGATAATATTGTTTATTATTTCTTCGGTTGTGTGAACCGTAGGAACCGTCGTCTCGAAGGGGACTGTGGTTTCGAGGGTTTTACAACCTGGGAAGTGGGCTTCAGTCACCAGTTCTAGGGATCCCTGACTGAATCCTGTCCAAAGTTTATAAAAGTGAACTATGTTTGAAAAAAAGTGATTTTCCCAATTACTTTGCAAAACACTGTCCAATGTTATTCGTCAACGACATTCCTTGGATTGAAAGATTTTCGTATTAAGTTTCTTATTTCATCCAACTTAACCACTTACCAAAGACTAAAATTCTATTTATCTTTGCAGATTCTTATATACCACAGAACCTTCACTAGATGATAAGGACACCAACTCGACACCGACAGAAAGTGACTCCTCGATTTTCGATATTTCCTTCCACTGGTACAAAGTGGTCGGTGCACTTTGCGTCTGGGTCCTAGCAGTACCGCTCAGCTACCTCATACCCCCGGATGACGACGAGAAGCCTCTAGATCCCAATCTTCTCACCCCGCTGATCCAGCGATATCTGCCTGCAAAATACAAACTCCCTGAAGAAGTGCCGCTCCAAGAAAAAATCCACAAACATAGCCACATCCATGCACCGTGCTAACAGTAACAGCCGGAAGAGTCCCATTCTTCATTTTCGCTTTATTCAAAAATTCAAATTCTCAAATATTCTAAATATATTTATGTACAACAAAGAAACGGTATATATACGACAATATAGCATGGCTGTGTATTTCTTCTCTTGTGATGATGTAAAAATATATGTATTTATGCAGTTATATTGTATATCTATAACTTATATCTGTTCGCTTGCATTCATTTCATCGATTAACAATTAAGAAGTTGTACTAATTTTGTGTTGTGTTGCGTTATGAACGAATTGTACCTCCGTTTGTTAAATATACATTTTCTTGTGTTTACAGCTTAACATATACTATCTGTATAACTTGATTGTATTTGAGTTGATTCCAAGCACTTATACTTACGAATTGAATAAACGTTAAACTTTAACAAAAAGAAACTTAAATATTCCTACTAGAAAGAGGTTGTTTATCAAAACGTATGAACGATTCGGTGGACATGATGATTGTGACTCGATTTCGCATTCAGTTTTCGATTTAGTAACATGCGGCAAGCAAAACTGTGGGAATATCGGGCTGGTTTTTTCACTTTTATTTGCTGATTTTAGCTTTTAATTTTATTTTAAATACAGAATTAGGCTCTAGACTATTTAGCTATGCTATCTAGTTTACGTTTGTGCGGTACTTGAGGTTTGGGTGACTTGATCAATGATCTTGGTAATTTGTTCTTACATAAATCATTCGGATAAGGTGTTAAGTTAATATTGTTCTTTGATTGGTGATGAATTCGTTTTACTGATGGTCTCTTGGCAAAGGCATCAATGAGGGATAGATCGCATTATACTACCATGAACATGGGCATTTCTTACCCAAATTGCATGCTTAAGTCTCCGAATATACAAGTTACAAGCCGAATTATCTACTTTCCCCTGACGTCGAAAACCAGATGAGGACCGATCAATATAGAATGTTTGCTCATATCCCAACAACAATGGATCCTTTTCAGTAAATTCAACCTAAAAGAGTGTAGCCATATACTCGTTTGACAATTGTCGAACGTATTTTCCGAAGCTACCAGCTTGCAACATGAGTATGCATGGAAGTGGAGCCACCAGAGAAATCCAAAGTGTGGAGGGGTGTTCTCTGGAGGTTTAAGAGTCAGCGTTGGTTTGCAAGCTTTAGCGCAGATTAGATGTTTAGCAGCTTAAATCCACCGTCGAAAGAAATCCCACTGTTACGGCTATGGAACTCGCAAGAAAAACGGAAAAAAGCATAAAGCTAAGAAAATGGGTACCACACTAACTATCGGCAAAGAATCGAAGCTTGCACTACGCTTCTGTCGCGTTGCAATCAAGAACCGTTTTTGAATGGGATCGTTAACGACCATCGGGGTAAATGTCGGCACCTTAGTCCAGAAAACCAACCAGCGCAACATCACAAAGGTGAACTTCACCTACTCAAGGTGTCAATGAGTGTATGATGGGGTGTTTTAAGCTGTGGCCTTATAACCAGACTACCACGGCAGAAATTTGCTGTCGACAGCTGTAAACGGCACTTGAGCAGAAACGGCCAGGTCTGGTTAATCGAAGAGGTGTTCAAATCCAGCAGATGGTCCTACTGCACTCAGTTACAGGAGTTCGATTTGAAAAAAATGGTGCATCAGCTTTATTTTTCAGATTTAGCATCTTCAGAGTTTCACTTGTTGTGAAGTCTGCCGAACTTTTTTAACTAAAAATATTTTAGATCTCGGGATGATGAGGCACTTGTTTTTTTGCCTCAAAACCAAACATTTTTCTTTAGTGATGGCATTAAGAAGTTGCCTGAGAGGTTGTCAGAAGTGGTGTCCAATGAAGGAAATTACATTGACGATTTGGTAAATCATTTAACGTTAAACAGGCACTAAAAAGTAGAGAAATACATACTTATTTTGCAACCTGATGGCCTATAAAGACGATACAAATATGGAAAAAACATTATCCAAAGCGATAAGTTTAGGGCTCTAACACTAATTGAAATTTTCAAAGTTGTAATTTTGAGTAGAAAAACTGGAAAACTTGATACTATTAAAAACAACCATATGTAGATTGGATTGGAAGTCTAAAATGTAGAGTACCTGTGAGCTGAAGGGTTTTATGATCATATGTACTATATCATTAGACCATGAGGATATCTAGGGCCATCTGTCACCAGAAAATGTTTGGTGTCATATATCGGGAAACACTAATCCAATCGAAAGCCGTTTAAAAGATGCCATTTCAGTCTACAATTTCATTTAGACAGTTCTGTATTGCGCTCATTTTGTCAAAAGTTTCGGGTTTTACGTGCTGCAAGTCTTCCATTACAGGTTTTGAAATTCCATAAATGGAAGAGAGGGGGAAGATGAAATGGAAGATAAAAGCCTTCCTTTCATGTTTTTTTTTTTATAACTTTTTGGTTTTTGAGAGTCCTTTTCTGTGTTTAGCGCTTCATTTTCGTATTTTCGTATGCTCTCTGCAAAGTACACAATGTGGGACGGTCGATTTCCCTTGCTCTTTCTTGGAACTTTGTTGGTGTTCTCTGTTGCACGCAGTGAACTCACTGAACTTATGGAAGATTAGTTCAAAGAGAAATCGGGAAACATGCAAGGAAAGACTTACATAGTAAACTTGCACAAGTAAAATTTGACCAGAAAAATCCAGATCGTCAGAAAAATCGCTTTATTTTTTTGTTTTGCCAGGAAAAAGGCAAAAAGGCTGCACAAGCCCGGAGGAGAGTGAAAAAAGTCAGCAAACGATCATTACGGAACTAAATACAGTGGCTTCAAGCCAAACTCGCTCACTTGGAAAAAAAAGTTCAAAAGTAATAATCTCTGAAATAAAGCAGTAAATGAAAAAATAGTATTAAATATTTTTTGTACAAATTCCATTTCTTATTCAAAACAGAAAACAAAACAACAACCCATAAATAAAAAAAAAAAAGTTATTGTAAAAACAAAACTTCAATTTCCAAAACTATGCACAAGCGAACTCGCTCACTACACCTCAAACGCGACTAACTTCATATTTTACCAACTAACGGCATTTATAATACTCAAACTAACCTTTTTCGACATTTATACCTTATTCTTGGTAATTTTCTGTGCAACAAAAATCGAGTATTATAAAAAGAGGAAGATAAAGTGGACAAACTTCTCAAGATATCCGGGAATTAATTGTTAGGCACTCGCAAGACGAAAAATCTATTCGAGAAATATCGCGTATTGTAAATAAAAGCTATTCAACAGTTCGTGGCATAATAAAACGTTATGAGATAACTGGAAAGGTGATTTATTCGCCACCATGTTTATAATAAAATTTTTACTGCAGCGGAAGAAAGGTATTTGGAAATTTAAAAAAAAAAAACATTTTTCAGTGCGCCAAAAGCTTGCCGCTATTGGCGAAAAAGATCCTTCCTAAAGGAAAATCAGAAAAAAGCCATTCATAAGTAAGCAAAACAAGCAGAAGAGATTTCAATTCGCCAAGGAATACTTGCATAAGGACTTTTCTTTCTGGAAAGACGTTTTGTTCACTGATGAAAGCAAATTTAGTTTACGTTCATCAGACGGTAATCCATACGTTTGAAGGAAACCGAATGAAGAGTTTCGTTCCAAAAATTTGCGGCTGACCCTAAAACATGGAGGTGGTTCTGTGATGGTTTAAGGTGCCTTCTCTGCTTCCATTTTATTGAGCGAAATATGGGCCAACACTTGTATTTGAATATTTTAAAACAAAATATTTCACAATGCAAGATAAAGCTCGCGGTTGAGGACAATTAACTGTTTTATCAAGACAATGATCCCAAACATAAGGCATTAAAAGTTCGTACTTGGCTTTTGTACTATCGTCCCCATGTTATTCAAACACCATCTTAAAGTCCGGATATCAATCCTATAGAGAATTTGTGGGACCATCTAAAAAAAAAATTGTAAAACTCAATTTTTAAATAAAAATGAGCTTAAGAGGGTGTTATTAGATGAGTGGCATAACATTGAGCCTGCATATTGAAAACGATTGGCCCAATCGATGCCGTCAAGGTTGAAAATAGTGGATGAAAATAAAACACTTCACACAAAATATTAACCGAAAAGGGAAAAGAATGAATATACAGATAAACCTCTCTTATCCGGAACTCCAATAACCGGCAACCTCTATTAACCGTAATTTCTTGCAGAATTTTTTATTTCAAATTTTGACCTCTGTTATCCGCAAAACCTCCAATATTCGGAAATTTGTTCACTCCTGGTGAATTTAACCGTTATGTTTCGTCTGTGCACACAAATCCATTCGCAGAAGATGTTTGTTAGTTTTAAAATTGCGTCATTGCGGTGTGTGCTTTATTTGGTTTTAGTGCGTTTGAGAGTAACCATGTCAAAACGAGCAAGAAAAGTTTTAAGCATTTGTGAAAAAATGTATATTATCAATAATTTAGAGAAATGTGTGAGTGTAAGAGTTTTATCGAATAAATATGGCGTTGGGGAGTCCACAATTTATGATATTAAACGGAATAAAGATACCATCAGCAAGTTTTTTGCGGAAAGCCACTCCGTTAAGAAGATGAAAAATCGTAAGACTATGCGTAAAGGAGAAAATCCTAAACTAGACGAGGTACTTTACGAATGGTTTCGCCAGCGACACTACGAAGGTATTCCAATATCTGGCTCAATCTTAATTGAGAAAGCGAAGATGTTCCATGAACTCATGAAGACTGAACCTGAGTGTAATTATTCCAATGGTTGGCTTCAAAAATTTAAAAACAGACATGGGATACATGGTTTGCAATCATCGGGTGAAAGTGTTTCCGCTGATCACGAATCTGCAGTACTTTTTGTTGACTATTTGGCTGATTTCATAAAGCGCGAGAATTTGACAAAAGACCAAATTTATAATGCAGATGAAACTGGAGTATTTTGGAAGTCGTTGCCAAAACAAACTTTGGCTCTAAGCACTGAGTCTTCTATAAGTGGTGTAAAAGAATCTAAGGACAGACTTACGGCTCTTGTATGTGCAAACGCAGCAGGGACTCATAAATGCAAACTTCTCTTAATTGGAAAAAGCTTACATCCAAGAGCATTAAAAAATATAAAGGAACTTCCAGTGGCGTATAAAGTAATTTTTAAACTTAAACATGCGATTCATTATAACAAATTCAATTTTTGTATAGGCAAACAAACGCGCTTGGATCACGCAGGTACTTTTTCTGGAATGGTATGACAATTTCTTTATTCCTGAAGCCAGGAGACATTGTACTAATGTTGGGCTTCCAAGAGATTGTAAAATTCTTCTTTTGCTGGATAATTGTCCAGCACATCCTGATGAAGAGCTTTGTAAGAGAGAAAATGTGACTGTCAAATATCTGCCTCCTAATTGTTCTTCATTAATTCAACCTATGGATCAAGGAGAAGCTTTAAATCGTATTATCGGAAAGAAATGATCCGCCATGTTCTAAATAACGGAGAAAGGGATAGCTACGAAAATTTTCATAAAACATTCAACATTGAAGATGCAATTTACAGTCTAGCTCGCGCTTGGGAAAATGTTGGGTCCTCCACATGGAGTAACCTTATACCGGAGCCTGAAGAAATTGACGCTGAGCAACTGATATCCGCAGAACAAGAGGGTATAGTTAACGACATCATAGGCTGCGCTATAGATATTAGTCAAAAAATGCCTAATGATTTGACCACAAATATTGTAACAGATTGGATAAACTCTGATTCGGTTGCTCCTGTGTGTTGCAATTTAACCGATGATGAAATTGTTGAGATGGTTATAAATCCCCAAGTCATCACTCCTGCTGAAGAGAGCGAAGAAGAAGTCGAGGTCATTTGTAAAAATAGTGGCGTGACCGTCACTGAAGCTATCTTGTCGATTGGAAAGGTTATTAATTTTGTTGAAGACAGAAATCTCATTCCCGACACAGAAGTTATGCAACTCTATAGGTTGCAAGACACACTTATTAAAGAAAAACCTAAAAGTCAAAAGCAAGTAACATTGCACCACTTCTTCGAAAAATAAAATCTTACATATGTATATACAATATGTGATCTAAAAGTATGCAAAAGTTTTTTTTTTAAACAAAAAAAGAATATTAACTTACTTTTAAAATGTAAATGAATTATGAATAAATTAATTTATATATGAATTAATACATATCAAAGTATTTCCTTTTCGATCTTATTCAAACCTCTAATATCCGGCAAAATCGATTATCCGGAACACCGTTGGTCCCGAGCATTCCGGATAAAAGAGGTTCATCTGTACATGAAATACTAAAATAAAAGAAAATGAGCGAGTTTCGCTTGTGCATAATTTTGGATGTTGAAGTTTTGTTTTTATAATAACTTTTGTTTTTATTTATGGGTTGTTGTTGTCTTTTCTGTTTTGAATAAGAATTGGAATTTGTAACAACAAAAAAAATATTTAAATTTGTTTTTTTTCATTTACTGCTTTATCTCAGAGATTTTTACTTTTGAACTTTTTTTTCCAAGTGAGCAAGTTTGGTAATGACGACTTAATTAAACTTTTTTTTTTACATTGTACTAACTTGCGAAATCTTCGATTTTTTATTACCTTAAATAGCTTATCGACGGGTGATTACAAAAAGCTCGTTTTGAAGTTAAAGAATGAAAGTAAATAGCAGAGATCAAACACTACAATAGCAAAAGATAATTTAAAAATAAGTCGGGCAGCCAATGATGAGAGAATATCGAACAGAACAGAGCGCTGTGAAAATAGACTATGAGACCCATGCACGAAAGTATGAAAACAAACATGAGACAGAGTCAACCTTTTGAAGAGAGAGTTATGTTCAAAAGCAAAAGTTTGGAGAAAACCAAATAAATTACTTTATCCCAAAAATGTGGTCCCAACGCAGGGGTGGATCCGTCATGGTATCGTATTGTATGTCGGCAAATGGAGTCGGTACTGTCAAAAAACTGAATACATCTGACAACAACCCGTAGCATACTGCGAAAATAGTAAGATAATGGTTACTCTATAACGTAGAGCGAAAGCTCAAAAAGAAAATGCTCAAGAAATACAATCGCGGCGCATCAAAAGCAGTGTATAACATCTACACAGGTGACGAATCTTGGATCTATGCGTATGATCCCGAAACAAAACAACAGTCCACTTTATGGGTCTTCAAATATGAGCCAAATCCGACAAAAGTGATTCGTGCACGAAGAACTTCGAAATAAATGATCGCCAGTTTCTTCGGAATAACTGGACATGTGGCAACCGTGCCGTTAGAGCAACATAGAACGCTGAATTCTGAATGGTACACAATAATTTGTCTGCCAGAAGTGCTTGGTGAAATACGAAAAAAGAAGCGCCAACGAAGGATCATCCTTCATCATGACAATGCAAGCTCTCACACATCGACCGATACAACGACCTATTTGACTGGCCAAAACGTCGAATATGGGATATAGCCCCGATTTGGCACCAATGACTTCTTTTTATTTATTCCCGCATATCAAGAATAAATTGCGTGGCCAACGTTTTTCAGCGCCTGAAGAAGCCGTTGATGCATTTAAAACACATGCTTTGGAGGTACCTTTATCGGAGTGGGAAAAGTGTTACGAAAATTGGTGCGAACGCATGCAAAAGTGAATTGATCATCACGGAGAATACTTCGAAAAACAATAAAGTCATTTTTGATAACAAATTACTGTTTTTTCATTATTAGGCTCAAAATATAAATAGCACCTCTCGTATAATAATTATACGGGTGATCAAAAATAGGTAAAAAACGAGTATGTCGTTCGAAAATGACCATGGAAAAAGCGTGGTGGACAAGACCAGACTTCGAAGGATTGACGCCCCATAAGGTTACGTTGTGTATATGCAAATATTGCCTCTTATAATTGCAGAGGAATCGTAAATTGTAAGGGCGGAGTAATATTCCAAACAATTGATTCTAAAATCTACTGTCAGCTAGAGTAAATAGATTCCAGCAAGCAATTCAAAAACCACCGATCAAAATTGATCAATAAAAAGGCATTGTCTTCCATCAAGATAAAGACATATGACACACACCTTTAATTACGCAGGAAAAATTTAGAGTTTGGCTAAGAAGTTAGATGCATCCACAAGATAGAATTATGGAACTGCCCACAAGATGGCAAACGGTCATAGATAATAATGGGCAATGGGCACTCATCAAAAAATGACAAAAAAAAGTCTCGAAATTTCCCCCAAGCCAATGAATATAATTACTGAATACGATCAACCCACAAAAGGAACCAGTTTTTAAATGGCATATTAAAAACACTAACCGATGTGCCAAGTCCATTTGACATAAATAAAAACAAAAAAAAACCATAAAAAGTATGACATGATTCCCAGTCAACACTGACGAAGTAACTAGTCTAGACGTACAATATACAGTCTTTTCTGCAACCACTTTTAATAAGCGGTACTATCCTGCTGTTGTGACTAGCTTATCTTTGTAATATGGAAAAAGGTGATAACTTTCGGACCTTGCGACCGCTTGAAATCACTCGCTGTTATGTTTATCTTACTATTCATTTATCCGAGAATACTGATGGAGTACGTGAAATTCGTAAATCCTGGCCGTCGACGCATTGTGAGGGCACCATGAAAGCCGTGTAGGCACGAATCAGGAGCGAGTCACTGAGAAAGCAGATCTTGTCGCGAAAAATTAACATTTCACAAAAATCGATACCTCGCAAGAAGAATTGGGATGGTGGCTACAAAAGTCACACTGCATATCCACTAATAGTCGCATCGAAACAAAAATCAAAAGGCGGTATGCTAAAATACTCACAGACAAATCCTGAGTTACCGTCGCAGAAACTTTTAATAAACAAAATGATCGAGTGGCTGTTCGGGCGTTCAAAGAAGCTTTAGAACTAATTCCAAGAACTGAATTAGGCCACTATCCTGCAAATTTTATTGTACGGTGGGTGCTACGATGACAGCGAAAAACCATTCTTTTTTTGTGAAAAAGGAGACGGGCAAATATTTTTTTGAGGATGTCGTTAAGCCTCTCAGTCGAACAATGTTCACAACCAATCAATTGATATCCCAACAAGATTCTACTCCAGCCCACAAGGCGAAAAGCACTCAAGAGTGACTTAAAAAAATGTACCCGACTTCATATCACCGAATGTTTGGCACCTGGTTGTCCGAATCTCAACCCTTTGGATAACAAATTGTGCTGCGTTTTAGAAGAAATGCCCTGCTCTACTCATCATCAAAATATTGAGTTTTGTCCACGCTGTCGCCAACTCTCCGACGAATAAGGTCGGTAAGCCATTAATGATTGGCCACAGATGGCGGTCATTTCGAATTAAGTCTTTCACAACTTGTAGCCAAAGACCAGACAAATAAAATGTAAAAATTTGTTTTTAAACATATCAGCGCACTTCCATTGTATATGCAAGAAATGCACCCTCAAGCGCCTCCATACGATCACCACAAGGAAAAAAGCAGACAACGAATGGCAGACAACATTAGCAAAACGAATTCACCACAATATTTCCAAATCAAAAAACAAAAAAATCCAATCAAATACAACTTATTTACGTTTTTCTTCCTTTACATATCTTTATAGTTACACTGCCCTCCTCCTCCCCGCATCTCTCTCTCTCAACATCGGATATGTTTTCAATTAAAATTTACATTTCTAAACTACAATAGTAGCTACTACTAAAAAAAAACATTTTTCTACCGGTAGTTACACAAATTAAAAAAAAAAGAATTTGCTTGTTTCATATTTTGTATATATTCATTCCTTTTTGTTGATTTCGATTTTTTCTTAATTCGATGAAAATTAAAATTGAAGAAAACAGAAAAAAAATGCAGATTTACGTGATAATCAATTTGTTACTGGAGGTGGTTTGGTGTTTTTGTTTTTTGTTTGTTCTGCGTTTTGTTAACATTACTACTATTAAGTTTATTTGTTTGTTTTACGTTTTATTTTACTTAAGTCTTACGTCTAGAGTTAATCAACCAATTAAACTTTGTTTAACAATATTCATTAATCGTTTCCTTTCCTTTCTACAGTTTTGCGTTTTGTTTTTTTTTTTTTTTGTTTATTTGTTTTGCTTTCAGAAATATTGCTTTTCATAGAGATGTTTGTTTTCGAAACATATATATATATATTCACTTTTCATATATATACATACACATTTTTATTTATATAAAAAAGAAGTCACTGTATATTAAAAATACAAAAACAAAATATTATTTATATTGATTGTTTTAATTACAATATTGCGGCGTCGCTCCATCGTTGTTGGCGGATATTGGCGGCGATGCAATTTTTGGTTCACCTACGAAATCAAGAAAATTAAGCATAGAATTAGAAATACGTATGATGTGATGTTTATTATTTAAAGTACACTGCTCGCTGGTCTGTCTAAAAGGTGATCTCATACTTTAATTGATTCATTTGACTTGAAGAAGTGTGTCACGCTTGGGATTGAGTTCACAAGACATAGACATTCGAAAGCCTATTCTCTTATACAAATATTCTACCCACTCCGACAGAAAGGGGATTGTAAAATTTTCTTGGAACGACATAACTAAAATCGCTCCATTCCTTTAAATTCATCGTAATATACAATATTATATTTCGACTCCAGCTAAGAGCATTAAATAGTTACATGAAGCCTAAATATTTACTAAAACTCTTTCATTCAAAAACTTTACGCATGGGGGACAATAAGCATCCAAGCCTTAGCGCAGAAAACTCGACTCTTTCTAGGACAGTAAGACACCTGTGAGAGAGCGCCGTGGCGCAGTGGGTAGTGTGTCGGCCGCTGACGCAAGATGAGCGAGTTCGGATCCCGATAACACCAACGCCATCGCATGATTATTTCGCGGCGTCCCTCCTCGGCGGGGTACTGGCAAAACCCCCCGTTGTATACTTGCCATGAAAAAAGCTTCTCGGCTCTCGCCGTTCGGAATCGGCATTAAGCTTTAGGTTCCGTTCACCGTTAGCTCCAACGCCATCTAAGGTGTCTGTCTGGCAGTACAATGGACCAGTATTTGTGTCTGAGTGCTCCAACAGATAGCAGAAGCCTCCAAACAAAAAAAAAAAAAAAAGACACCTGTGAGGAAAGTCGCTAATACTCGATGATGAATTCTACGAACTCTTGGATCGATGGAGATATGCTAGGTACTCCCCTTCAGTCATGAGAAGTGCGTTTAAGGTGAAACTCAAGAACCGTATTGTAAATACTTTTTGGCAATGATTCATCGTATGACTTTAGCCGTTTCGCAATTCTAATTTATTGGTTCTGAAAGTCATTGAAGGTTGTTCGAAGTTTACGGAGACCACAATCCATCGTTGAAAGCATACGAGTTGTGGTTTCGAAACTTGAAAGTGATAATTTTGATACCGAACGGCCAAGCGAGAAAGTTCAAAGACGAATATTTAAACGTATTACTTACTGAAGACCCATGCCAAAAGCAAGAGCCTGCTGAATTGTTAGAATGACGCAGCAGCAATTTTCAAGTGTGAAGTGAATGCAAGGAAACCAGTAGCCATGTTGAGTTGAAGCCGCATAATGTCTAAAGGCGATTATACATCTCAGAAATGATTTTTGCACGCCACAAAAAGAGTAATTTCTGCAGTGGTAACTGGCGGTGAAAAATGGATAAATTATGACAACCATAAGCGCAGAAAGTCATATGTGAAGCCCGTCCAACACTGCGCATCGACTCCGAAGACGAATATTCATGGTGCGAAAGTGATGTTGTGTTCTTGGGGTAGGGAGTGATATACTACGAACTATTAAATCCGGGCGAATTGGCAATTGTACCGCCAACAATTAATGCGTTTGAGGAGAGCATTGGCAGAAGAACGACTAGAAAATATACGTCTAGACCCGAGTCCGTGATTTTCCATCATGACAATGCCCGTCCTTAGGTTGCTACGCCAGTTAAAAACTATTTACAAAACTTTGGAAGTTTTATCGTGCCCTCAAGTTTGCCTTTTCTGATTTTCACTTGTTTCGGACAAGGCAAGACCATCGTTTAGGAAGACGGGTCACATCAACTGAAAGCATCAAAGATTGGCTTCATTTTTTCCTGGCCTCAAGTTTTTTTTTTTTTTTTTGGCAAGGTGTCAAACAGATTTGTGTCGTTACTTCAAAAATAATGATTTCGATGTTGAAGATGATCAACGCTCTAGCGAGAGAAAAAGTTTGTAGACGAAGAATTGGAGACATTACTTCATGAAGTCTCATGTCAGGCGCTGGCTGAACTAGCTAAATCATTACAGAACAATTTCGAAAAGTTTAAAAGCATTAGGAATGATTCAGAAGAAATAACATTGGCTGCCGTATGAGTTAAAAGTCGCCGAAGGGCCTTTTTCATGTCTAAACTGCTGCTTCAACAGCAGAAAAGGAGTTTTTTTTTGGATGGTATAGTGACTGCGGATGAAAATTGAATGCTACAGCATCCACTGATGGGATCGCTCGGATTTACTTTATTATGAGTTGATCAAACCGAACGAAACCATCACGGGATATAGCTATCGTTTACAGTTGCTGCGTTTGAACCGAACAATAAAGGAAAAACGGTCGGCATAAGAGCAGAGACATGGCAAGATGATTTTGCTAAATGACAACGCTAAACCAAATGTTGTAAAATCGGTGAAAACCAACTTGAAAGCGATTGAATGGGAAGTTCAACCCAAAAAGATGGGAAGATGTAGTGGCTAGCAATGGGCAATTCTGTTAGTGTTTTTTGCGACTAACTTTAAATAACGCATTTGTTTATTAAATAAAGAGCGCGAGACTTATCGAATAGGATATATAGCGAGGATGGGACATTGAAGGGAAGAGGACTAGGGAAACCGAACTTGGCAAGTTCTGCTCGGTTAAAGAAAAAGTCACTAAAAATTAGAATACATCCGAGGGCGGACTGCAGGTCATATTTACGTTCATTCTGTGTAAGGCGAATTTTGCGAGAAAAAATTTGAAGAAGAATGCACTTGGCTAGTTCGTCAAGCATTTTTTATAGAAATAACGACTAAAAAAGAAGGACTGTATGGAGCATTTCTGTAATGTCTTAGCAAATTAATCAATTTCATAATGCTTTTGGGCCTGAACGAGGGCTTATGTCGGCCACCTTACACGTAAGCATTAAACTCTAATTTGGGACGTTTAGATACACAAAAATCTTCGCATCTATATAAGAATCGCAGCGATCTAGGCAACACCTGTTATGTGGTCGTTGCAAGTGCCATTCATCGATAATGGCTGCAGCTCGATGCTTCTACTCTATTATTTTAAGATGTTGTCAGCATCGCAATTTAACACCATTCCACTTCCACTGAAGAAGATCAGAGCCGTGAATCTGGGAACCAACATGTACAGAAGTTCTGGACAGTAGAAAGCATTGCCGAATGCATTGATTAGATCGAATGCACCATTAATGGCGGTAGAATGGGCATCATCTTTGATGCAAACTTGGCTTTATATTAGGTTAAAATCAAAGTCAAATCCAGGGGAAATGAGATCTAAGCTCTCTAGGCAGCAGATTGAATATCACACTCTGCACGGCTACGAAATAAAAGTTTGTGGGCAAAAGGAAAGTGGACAAGAACTTGCAGGTTGTGGCGGCTAGTTGTTTTCAGTATCCAATTCTAGTAATCATAACCCCCACGACCCACAACGAACATATTTGCATTATCTCATCTCATCTCAAATGGTAATTCCTAACGACCACTGTCACACAACGGATAGAGTCCGATCTAAGGAGAAATCAATTCAACCTTAGATATATATGTACACATAGAGGTTGCATGGCCCGTGGAGGACTAGAGGATAAGAAATTGAAAATTGAATTTTCTTAAGAGTCCTGGAATATCACTACTTTCAACTGTCAACATAGAATAGCAGCAGTTATAACTTTCAAAGTAGAGCACAGGAATATGATATGAAAATGTACAATTTGTTTCATAAATGTATGATTACCAAAAGTAGCAACACAGGGCATTACTGTGTGATTTCTTCAACGTCGTCGTTGAAAATATAGCGTGAGACTCGCTGGCAAATACAATGGGCACGATCTATTTCAAGCACAATTGTTTGGATACGCAGAGGATATTATCGTGATTGCACCTACAGAGTCAGACATCAAAGTACAAAGGTCAGCCGCTGTTTGTACAACGGGAGCTATGAGAAGCACGCCGCAAGCAGGGTTGGACATGACACTTCATCTCCTTCCCCTGGATCTATTCACCATAAGCTGCGCTGCAAAGAGCGCTCTCAGACTAAGGGAGTCCTCTCTGTGGAAGCAAGCCAACTATGGACATGCGGCCATACTCAGAATAATAGACGATTTGGGAAAGAAACATGGTTTTAGTAGCCTCGCAGCTACGACCGAGTTTATTTCCCCCCCAAAATGACTTCTCTCTCAGAATACCAATCCTTTTCCCCAACAGAGGAGAGTGGCTATCAAACGTTGTGATCCACGACCACGAGATCACTCTATTCACCGACGGATCGAAAATGGACACAGGCACTGGGGCCGGGTTCTACTCTGATACTCTGTACAAACAGGAATCATTTAGACTCCCTGATTTGTTTAGCGTCTTTCAAGCAGAAATCCTAGCAATAGAGAAAGCACCCAAACACATAAAGGGTCCGCCATCTAACGTTTTTTTTTTTCAAGTAGTGCTTATTTCGTGAATGGTAACACTTAGCTCATGTCTGATTTGACAGATAATTAGTTTTATCCTTCCGCTGAACGAATATGGTTGTGTATACGTTTGAACAACGTTGGGAAATATTGCGACATTACTTTGAAAATCATGGTAATGTTGCAGAATGTGTGCGAAAATTGCGTACATCTTTTCAGATGAAGCTCATTTTGATCTTGGCGGGTATGTAAACAAGCAAAATTGTCGCATTTGGGGCACAGAAAACCCGCACGCATACATTGAAAAGCCGGTGCACTCAAAACGAGCCACTGTTTGGTGCGGATTTTGGTCCAGAGGCATAATTGGGCCATTTTTCTTCGAAAATGAGCAAGGAGTGGCCGTTACAGTCAATGGCGATCGTTATCGGGCCATGTTGAACGAATTTTTGTTCACAAAAATTGAAGAGGAGGATATTGGCAACATTTAGTTTCAACAGGACGGCGCTACGTGCCACACAGCCGAAGCTACACTCGATGTTTTGCGCCCTGTTTTTGAAGATCGCATTATCAGCGCAGAGCTGATGTTTGGCCACCTCGGAGCTGCGATTTGACACCGTTGGACTATTATTTGTGGGGTGCCGTCAAAGATAAGTGTTACGCCGACAAGCCAGAGACAATTGACGCTTTAAAGGACAATATTCGTGAAGCCATTGGTGAAATACAGCTGCACACAACCGATAATGTGCTTAAAAATTGGACCGATCGTGTAGGCTACTGCATGGCCAGCCGAGGCAGCCATTTGAATGAAATTATTTTCCATTATTAACCGGAAGGATTGTACTTTCAAATAAAAAAATAAATTTGAGAAAATATTCAGTAGTTATTTTTATAGCATTTTCAAAAAAAAAAAAGTTATTTGGCGGACCCTATACAAGTAACCGATATCCCACTGTCGGATATCACTATCTTTGTAAACAGCCAGACTGTACTGAAGTCAGTAGGATCCTGTACAAAGAGATCAAAGGCTGTAATGAAATTCCGCGACTAACTGAAGTCCATCAGACACCACAAAGTCAAACTCTGCTGGGTCCCGGGATTTCAATCGCAGGGAACGAATGGACGAATTGGCCAGGCAAGGGTCTGAAATGGACTTCAGTGAAGCGGACACGTCATTGCAACCACCGATCAGCGCATTACACCGGATCATAAATGACATTATAAAAGAAGCCAACTCGTCTTGGCTTACAAGAAACGACAGCCACACGACAAGATAATCGTGGCCAGAGCTCAATATCGGAAAAACAAAGAAGCTCTTGGCGCTGGACCGAAATTTAATCCATATGCTCGTCGGAGTGATCACAGGACACTGTCCTATCATAGCAATGCTCCGGAAATGGAACTCGGGATCCAGCGACCTCTGCCGGAGCTGCAACGATGAGGAAGAAACCGTGACGATCCAATATCTATTTTGACACTGCCCAACTCTTCAGAATCGAAGCCTAGCTTCGCTGGGCCAAAGATTCTTTACAGAGATTGCGGACGTAGCAAATGCAGATATATCGGATCTTCTAAAATTCATAAAGAACACGGGGTGGTTTCAGCCACCACGTGATAGGACAGGTTAATTATATGTGTACCCCACAAATGAAGGGAATCACAATGGGCCCTTTGGCCTCCGAGTGGAAGTGGTGTTCAACCATCACACTCCCCTTCTTTAACCTGACCTAACCTAAGACCCCAATGAGACGTTTGAAAGGAGTGAAGCAGAAACGACTAAGTTGGGTCTGAGGGTAAAAAAAAAACTAAACATATGCTGGCATCAAAAGAAGACACGCACAACCGACTCGAGAACATAAAAAAACTCAATGGACTTATTCAATTTCCACTAGCGGATACGTTTTATAGATTCTTACTTCCCGAACAATCCGCGAACAAATATTTTAGATTTTGGATTTGATTTCTTATAAGATTCAGCAGGGTTAACGGCTAGAAAGATCTTGCTTCTGTTTGGTCGGATTGACAGGGAATCATCTTCTGAGTTCTTCTGTGTCCATGGCCAGGCCTGCGAAAATGACTGTCGCAGTTTGTTTGCCAATCGAGATTCTATGAGAGAGCCATAGTGGGATTGCCTTCAAAATAGCAACCAATTATCGAACATAACGGCTAAAAACTTGCTATAGAGATTGATCCATAACCAACTCTTTCCTAAAGGACAATCGACGGCTAAGGGCTAATTGGCCTAAGTAACATTAAGTGGTTAGAGACTGATTAATTGCTATGTTCTGTACAAAAAATATACTAGAATAGCCTGTCTATTATTCACTCCAACCACCTGAAAGAATATTACGCAAATTTGTTGAAGCTTCACGAACCAAGGGTCCCCTTCTTCACAATCTTCACAAGATAACCAATAACCCTTATACTTACAGCAATCATTGCTTTCGGCTTTGCGCTCGTTACCCGCTACTGGCACAACTGGCGTTGTTGGTGCTGTCGGCGCTGGTGGGGCGGCAGGCGCTGAAGGGGCTGTAGGTGCTATTGGTGCTGCAGGTGCTGGTGGAACTGCAATTTCTGCTGGAGCAACTGGTGCTGTTGATCCAGCTGACGGCGGAGGTAATTCCTCCTGTAGAGAATTCGTTTTTTCTCCAATGTTATTTTCCTCGTCATTGTTCTCCGTCACTATCGCTGAGTTGACTTGCTCTACTCGTGCAGCATCACCCAATGAAACGCTCGAACTTCGATCTTTTTCAGCATTATCAATGCCATTGTCCGACGATTCCTTTGACTGTTCCTCCTGTTTATTCAATTCTACCGCTTTTGCCGCACTCTCTGTGCTTTCAGCTTCCGGTTTTAATTCTGGAACTGGAGTATTACTATCCTCCTTAATTACACTATCGACTTCCATCGGTTCGGGTTTGTCATCTTGTTTTACTGGTGATTGTTGATTTTCTTCGTCAATGGACGATTTCGCTTCGATTTTTTCTGCCGTCTTTTCGACAACCGAACTCGCTGTGTTATCCTCGTTTGCTGAATCTGCCGAGATCTTTTCTGGAGTTGTCTAAAAAATAAAAAAAAACCTTAATAATGCTCTCAATAAATTGAAAATTTTGTTTACTTTTGTTTCGTCATTGAGGACTGGTTCCAATTTTCGGCCACGACCCCGTTTCGGAGTGCTCACTGAAATCCTCGACTTCTTGGCTGGTGGAGTGTCTACAACATTTGATTTTGAGGGTGTTCCCCGCGTGCTTGAACGTGTCTTACGACCGCCCTCGATATCCAGACTCCCGCCTAAAGTTTTCACGAGTTCTTCACTTTCGCGCTGAGCGCGTTCGACAGCGGATATTCGTTTTGACGGCGTCCGTTTAACCTAGAATGGAAGGGGATAAAGATATGAGCTTCAGTTCGGTTTAGGGGTCAAAGATCATTAAGAAATAAGAGTAGGGGAAAGGGGCGACGGAGGCCGTTGGTGCAAATATTCGTAACATACAGCAAGCACAGGCGAACCGAGTTGACCATATTTCTGATTTAAAGCAAACATTCGATACACTACTTGAGAAAATCCACGATGCAAAGAAGAAAAAACCAATAAAACCCGAAGCTCATGACTTCCATAGCCCAAGGAACACAGTTCTAAGCAAATAAGCGATAACTACATATCACCGGCCAACCAATCGGAAAAAAAAGACAACTGATAATCAGTTAACATCATTATCGTTATTTTCATTGCTACTCGCCACATGCCCCACCAGCAGTGTATATCTTATCCATAAAAAACCGTAGAACTGTACCTTTGTCACAGCACCAAGCATTGTTCACCGCATCGAACATTCAAACCGATTTCCACCAACTGTCGCCAGAAATGAAGTTAAGAACCCCCAACATCGCAAGCCTCCTGGCGATAGCTATACACACCATATACCTATGACATCTTCCCACTAACTGACATTAGTCATGTGTTATTTAAAACAAGACGTGCAAACCCACACATCAACTAGCCTAGAATCAATCCAACCAGATAAAAACAGAAAAATCCAAGAGCACCTCTTCAAACGCTCAATAAAGCGGAAAAAGTATGAAAACACGTTTGTCATATGGCGAATTAGTGTGAGTCGAAACAGAACACTCCTTTCCGCTCTCCGGAAATATATGGATGTATGTATGTACGACTCATGCGGACTGGCCATCGTCACATCTTCATTTTCCATTCATGGCAAACATCACTAATTACGAAATTGATGTGATTTTTGGGAAATAAACATGAAAGCCAAGCGATACGAACGAGAAAAACCAAAAGTAAAAGGGAAAGAGAGAGAGGAAAGCAAAAAACAAAAAAAGGCGGTAAACACCAAACACAAGCATGTTTGTGTGTATTCTATTCACCCCCGCCGGCAATATTTCCCGACCGTAGCCGCGACCCCGACAGCCGTGCCTTCGTACTAGTCAACCCTCACCAAGATGTCTCCCGATAAGAAACCGAACACAGGCACGAAGCGCGATGCGAACGGGCTTATGAAGGGAACATTGAGAGCAGCAAACAGTGCGGTACTGTACGAATATGAACTGATGTGGTGTACTGTATCGTGTATCGTGCCCGCCGTCGCTACCGCGCGGCTACAAATCATTCCCTACACTCGCTGCCGTTGCTCTACGTACGCTTGTTCATTATTCTCGCGTATCGTGAACACTTTTTTTTTGTCAGGGTAAGCGCGCAAGCAGAGGAAAACACACATTCACATCCGTGCAGCGAGCGTTATTTCTCGAAAATCCACAGTGCCCTCTTGACAGCGCGCTTTTTTTTTTATTTATTTTCTTGGCTGTTATTGCTCTGTTACAGAGAACTGTTCGTCACCGTCATCGTAGCAGGCGGAACATGAGGAAGCGATATTTTCATGCAAACGCTATTAAACAACACCAACCGATACCACCACTATCAACTTGTTTTTTTTTTTTTTTGTATATATGGCGCTGTCATTGCATAAACCTTCGCAACAAACACGCAACAATTCTCTATCTCCACTCTATACGTTCGTTTTTTTTTTTTTCGATTGCTTTGCCCGCAAAGAGAGAAAAAAACAAAAATGAAAAAAGAAGGAAAAAAAACAGCGCAATGGTGAAAAGTGGGATTAGAAAAGCAGCGAAACCAATTGGAAATATTAGACATTAATAAAAATAAAAGAAAAAAAACAAAAGAAAGAAAAAGCGAAATGATTTCTGGTACTTGATGATTTGGGAAGTTTTCGTAATACGTACGGGTGTAACTGGTTTATTTTCGACCTCGGGGACAGCTGCCGCTGCTGCTGCCGTTGGCGCTGCAGGTGATGTCGCTGCCACAGGAGACATAGGGTTCACCTCGACTTGTTGTTGCGTTTGATTATCGTCGCTCATTCCAGTGTCCGACATTTTTCACACGACGTATGTATTATGTTGGGAATTCAACTTTGATTTTCGTGCCTTATATTCCAATTGGTACGTGCTGATGATGATTTGATGATTGCTTACGCGCCTATAATTGTCGTAACTCTTCGAATGATTTTTTTTTCTGCCAAATCACTGCGATTAATACCAGATCACAGTCACATTAACTTGATTTCCTGTTGGCGGGGTATTCTACTTTGGATCAATCGTTTTTTCTTTTTTATTTTTATTTTTTTCTGTTTTTCGCGCTCACACTCTACCTCGGGCACACAAAGATTCTTTCACTCTAATACTTCGGACTTGTGTTGCTGATCTGATGTGATGAGACACTTTTTTAGTTGAACGTTTGCTGTTGCCTATAGTCGGGTTGCCATAAAAAACCCTCACGACTCACGTATGTCGCTACGTACGTATGCTGTTATGCTGCTTCGGTTTGCTTTGCTTTGCTACGGCGCTGCGGGATTTTCACTTGTTTCTCGAGTATGGAAAATTTTCAAATGGCGGGCATTTTTTCCGTGTTGCTCTGACGGTGAAGTTGGAATGGTCAAGTTGGCTGCGTGGTACAAGCTGCTGTGATTATGTGATGAGTGCCTAGGTGGCAGCATAAGTTTGTATTTTTTTTAAATCTGTTTGATTTTACTTTCCAGTGGAAGGAAATATAGGCAACTTTATGGCAAATAGAGTTTTTTTTTCCTACAGTACGAAGGGTCTAAGGTCACTTTCACTTAAAAGGCTAGCCAAGGGGGCTCTGTGCCAAGAAAGCTAAATAAGCAAAGATACTAGGTCGCCGCAGTCGCGTATCGTGTCGCTACGCAGCGGCATATTAGAGCGGAGCTAGTAAATAAATTTTTTAATGAACTTTTTCTTCAAACATTGGCTGTGAAATTTCCAGGTACATCAAATATACTATTTCGCATTTGCATGCTGTTGATGATAAATTCGTATGATAATTGGAGACATTCATCAACCTGATTGTTGTCCCACAAAATGTCAACTTTCTTCATACCGGCAATTGATTTTAGGAACTTTTTTGAATCTAAGGTGACCACTGTTGCGGGATTCGGATCAAACATTCGAACTTGATAATGTTTTCCAACTTTACGGAAGATCAAAACTATTTGATGGTAGCCAAAATAAAGAGGAGATCCGAACATGTTGGCCCGAACTAACGAAGTTACTGGCACAAACAAATCGATTCCATGATAGTGTTGGAAGAAGGTTTGGATGTGCCGCCTTGCATCTTTGGGCTTTTAACTGCGCTGCCACTTTATTTTTTGGGTGTACACGCCACCTTGGAATATTGCAACCTTACCTACTTTAATAATCGGAAGACCTTTAAGTTGTTCAGCAATTTTTATTTCTTCAATTTCTTAGAATAAACGCATGCATTTCTGGCCGACAAAACTTACTTTTTGTCGAGTTCCAGACCATTTGCCTGTTCCTGCAAAGCTAAATTGATATTCGTTTAAATTCATTATTTAATACTTATTTAATAATGAGGAATTGGAATCAAAACAGAACAATTTTTTTAGCGCCAAAATGGTCTCGCGCAAATGCAAGGCCACAATTAAGCCACTGCTCAGCAAAAATTAAGGCATTGATTGGCAAATAATTAAGCCACTGCTCAGCAACAATTAAGGCCAAGGTTGGCAACAATCAAGCCACTGCTCAGCAACAATTAAGGCCAAGGTTGGCAACAATCAAGCCACTGCTCAGCAACAATTAAGGCCATGGTTGGCAACAATCAAGCCACTGCTCAGCAACAATTAAGGCCATGGTTGGCAACAATTAAGCCACTGCTCAGCAACAAGTAAGGGTATTGTTATGTGATCACATATTACCCTATTATGTAACCGCATATTAACCGCATTACTGCACTTAACAACAAGTGAATCGAATATGCTGAGCATGCAATTATAAGTGCATTTGCCTGATGACCTACATACGGCAGCATAAGCAGCTAAACCAAAACAAAAATTAAAACAACGAAATGACAAACGTTTCATATGGGATAAGTAACGCCCATTCAAATAGAACTTACTCCAATTGGCCAAAGCCAAATTCATAACACTGAATGGAATTTGAATTGAAGCGAAATTGGAAGAAGGAAGAAAGCACCGTAGATTTTAGGATAAGTTAGAATAGTAATAATATATTTTCAATCATTGTCTCTATGTATACACTTAAAAAGTTAATGGACGGCTCGGGATATAAAAACCCGAGCAGGCCACAATAAAAACCAGAATTAATTAGACAGCCAAACAAACATCGGCAGTTTTAATTATCTTGCCTTAAAACGGCAATAGGTAAAAGAGGAGTGCCATATAAATAGGCACCCTGTCTGTCCAACGGCGTTCCACGCCGGACACAAAAGTTAAGATCGACCTTCTCTCTGGGAAGTTTTTCTTTCACCTCGTTTGAAAAAGTGCCAATACCTAACATGGCGATCCTGCCAACACATAACAGTATGATAAATTTGATAAGCAATCTTACATAAGAAGGTCATCTGTTAGATATGTTAATATGCTCGTCTTTGACCACGAATATCAGAAATGGCAGAGAAGGTACAGTAATTTTTAGTACAAATTAAAAAACTGTATGACAATAACATTGACTCGTTATAATATCATGCCATTCGAGCCACAACTTTTGAAAATCCCTCTCTATGGATTCTATGAACTTTAACCGACCAATCCTGTCTACTTGATAAACTATATGTCAAATAAAAAAAAAAAAAAAAAACTTTACATTGAGAATTTTTATGTCAATTAAAAAAATGTTTGTGGACCAAAATTAAAAATTTGGGCTTCGTCATGATGAGCCAATTAAAAAATCACAGAAATCCGTCAAAAACTGGAGGAACACGAGTAAACATTTTGTTACAAACTTTTGTTACAGCATGAGAGCTTCGCTCGCTCCGCTCTAATAAATACAGTAGAACCTCGATTATCCGAACTAATTGGGGCCGAGACTAGTTCGGATAATCGAAATGTGGGTTTCTGGGGACAATATCAAACAAAAATAACACCTTTTTACATAAAAACAGTACCATCTATTAAAATTTGACATACCTATTAACGTTGAAATATAAAACACCGTTTGAGAAGAATAAGTTGCTTTAGGCAACATTCTTCTTGTCACTCAAATCATTCGACCCGTCTCAAAAGCGGCAAATGCCTGTCGTTGTCGCGATCATAATCTTGATTTTTTATTGATGAAATAATTTCATCGTCGTCTAAAATTTTATACCCATGATCATTAGAATCGTTCGGTTCGTTAACCAATCCACGGCATCGTCTTTATCCGTGAATCCTAGAATACTGACGAATAAGTCAACGGATTCGTCTAGATCGTTTTTCTCCGAGTTAACACTTTCTTCTTCAACTTCCGGCTCTTCAGGAAAGGTCCAAAATTTCTTCCAAGCATTTAGTAGATTGTCTTTGGTCAGAGAATACCAAGTATCGGCTATCATATAGCAGCACTGCTTCAAGCTTAACGCCTTCGAGAACCCAACGACGCTACCTTCGGTGTCATCATCTAACAGAAGTCGTCTTAGAACTTGCTTCCGGTACATTAATTTCAGTTTTTCAATGACCCCCTGGTCCATAAGTTGAATTAAAGATGTAACGTTTGGGGGGAGATACATCACTTGAAAATCCGGATCGGACGAATTTAGAACTTCAGCGGACGGGCGTGACGGTGCATTATCTAAGAGAAGCAGCATTTTACCAGGTTTGTTATGAACCTGTCGCCACTTTTTTACGGTTTTTATAAAAACGCTTGTGTACCATTCGACGAATATGTCGCGTCCATCCAAGCGTTCTTTTGCAATCTATAGGTCACAGGTTAGTTGGCAGCAATGGTAATCTATGAGTTACAGACGCATTAGCACGCGTCATAGCTCTCACCCTTTCTTTGGACACCTTAAAGCCTCGTGCCGTTGATTCTTGGCGAGATGCAAGCGACTTGCTTGGCAGTGATTTCCAGTTAAGACCGGTCTCATCTGCATTGAAGACATCAGCGCGAGTAAGCCCTTCTTCTTCCAAAAACGACTAAAATATCTTCTTGAATTGTTCAGCCGCACTTGAATTCGCTGATAGTGTTTCATCTTGAATTTGTAATTCACGTATTCCATGCCGCAACTTGAAATTGTGAAGCCAACCAGCGCTGGCGTTGAAGTTCTCTGATCCGCCGAGTTTTTTATTCAAGTCAAGAGATTTTTCACAAAAGAATGGGCCAGAAATCGGTTCTCCCCAGTTACGGTGTTGTATGAACCACGTTGAAACAGTATCATCTAGTTCTTGATCTTTCGTATTTTTCATCACTTTTCTTTTCTTCACTCCGTCACCACTATCCATCGGAGACGCAAACCTTGTGAGAGTCTCTCGATTTTTATTTTATATCTTTGATTGTTGCGTTTTGAACACCATAAAGAAGTGCTAGAGATGCGTTACTAGCACCCTTATCTAATTTCGACAGGATTCCCAATTGTTTTTCCACCGTAAGAACGTTACGTTTTGGAAGTTGAAGGACTCGACGTTGAAGCCATTACACAAATTAATTAGCAAACGAAATTACACGTATGTAATGAAAAAGGAAAAATTCGGCAGTCACACTTTTATCTGTACGATGTAAGGAACAGCACATTGCGCGCAGAATCTCCGTAAGCGGACTAACAACATGAAATAAAACGGGTTTCAACACGCTCGATACCTACCTATGCACAGCGGCAGCGAGCAACAAATTCGCGCCAACGCAACGTTCGGATAATCGATGTTCGGATAATCGATGTTCGGATAATCGATGTTCGGATAATCGATGTTCGGATAATCGATGTTCGGATAATCGATGTTCGGATAATCGATGTTCGGATAATCGATGTTCGGATAATCGATGTTCGGATAATCGATGTTCGGATAATCGATGTTCGGATAATCGATGTTCGGATAATCGATGTTCGGATAATCGATGTTCGGATAATCGATGTTCGGATAATCGAGGTTCGGATAATCGAAGTTCGGATAATCGATGTTCTACTGTAGAGGTTACTATTTCAGGAGAATGACTTTTCTGAAAAAGGTCCAATTAGAGTGCAATTTGCATACATTCGGAGGCTTCTACACCATATTTCCCTTGACGACTACAAGGTCGTCAATATATTTGGCAATCAAGTTTTGTTAGCATGTAGGTCGTAGGTCGTTAACAAGTGACGTGGAAAATGATGAAAGGCCTAAACACTGTGGGCAGCTTTTTTGCCTATGACTGAGACCTCTCCGAGTGAAGTTTAGACTAGCAGCAGCACAATGTAGCGGAGTTTGAATGTACTAAAAATTTTTCCAACATTTCAGTATACATATATACATATGTATTTGGCATGGAGTGAAAATTCGAATACTTGAGATTTTTCAACTTCTAATGTTTCGTCTTTCCCAATATATACAAAATATGTCGAAAAGCAACATTTGCAATGCGTTTTCATCGATCACAAGATCAGCATAAATCGGATTGTTATGCGTTAATGCGTTTAAAACGTTTGCATTTTGAACACGAAAGTCGCTGTAACCTTCCATTCCAGCCTTGCGAACGAGAATGACATTAAGATTCTCAAAAGTACTTGGCAGTTTATCAGCAACAGGTTGGAGATCTTGTTCGACACATATTACCTATATTGCCTTTGTATCTTCTTCCCCTCTACATTTGGTACACGGGCATAACTGGTTGAACCCGGCTGATCAACTTCTGTTCAACAGGCTTCAATTCTTCAAAAACTGTTGGCTGACTGTCAGGATGCATATCATTTCTTCGTCTTTATTCAATTCCAATGCATTGCAATTTGGGCAAGATCGGTAAAATTGATCTTGTAATTCGAAATCTAAAATTTATGTTATCAAAAACACATGAAATTTTTCCCATAGACTTAACATTGCGGCTTGAAAATAATTGTTTAAAAATTTTGTGGGCCAAAAATTTAAATTTCGGCTTCGTGACAACCTAGAGCTTTGTTTGCTGTTTATTTAGATAAAAATTATGCAAATCGGCCCATAGGTTGCCGAGATCTGCTCGACGTAGAATTTGATATTTGAACTTCTCCATGGGATAAAGGCATCGTTCTAACCAATGATCACTGGGCTGATTGACACTTTCATACGATAGAACCCTCGTGATCGAGGCGTAGCTAATATTATTGAATGCCTTCTGGATAGTGAGGAAAGTACAAATGACAATCTCCTTTGAATTGTGTACAGATGGTAGACTATATCCTCGGATAATCGTTTTT
The DNA here is from genome assembly GCA_958301585.1 of Merodon equestris. Lineage (NCBI taxonomy): Eukaryota > Metazoa > Arthropoda > Insecta > Diptera > Syrphidae > Merodon > Merodon equestris. The sequence goes on from OY284413.1 coordinate 28,243,149, forward strand.
TTGCGATATTTTCCGACCGATCTCAGATCTAGGCAGCTCACTGGAAACTTGAAAACCATACTGACTTCCCTCCAAATTCGAGGATATACTTCAGGTTAAAAATTGACCTAAATTATGCCGTCAATGGCAGGATTATGAGATATAATCTTATTTTAATGAATGTCTGGGTAGACATTTGTAGGGTTTATAGGAGCCGATTGCCTACTTTATTTTATCAGTACTGAAGAACTTACCAGACAACAGCCCGTCTTCTATTACAGCCCGATTCTACTATTTAGAAGTTCGATGGTGCTTGATGTAATATTGATTTGACGGTATAAAGGGATAGAACCAGTAAATTACACCTCGAGTAAAGTCTACGGAGTTTCCCTTCTATTAGAGATGAAAGTACATCTTCATTAGTATGCTGTTAGATATAGCTCTATAGAATCGGGCTGCAGTAAGTAGGAAGTCAATATTCTTTCAATGTTTAGTCTTTAGCCTCGCAAGATATACTCTTGGTTGTAGTAGATAAGAGCGGATTTATATTCTGCCCAGTACTTGGACTGTTTTTTTTTAAATTTCAAGTAAATACGATGGTGATCTGAAAAGTGTCCGACATAACAAAGATACATTTTTTCTTAAATTTTATTTTTGTTTTTCTACATAGTCTCCTTGTAACTCTACACAATTCTCCCGGCGATGCTCCCATGTCTCGAACCCGTCCAAATACTCCTAGTACTCGACGATTTTTCTCTGCAAAATAGCTGTTCACGAAGGTGATTGCCTCCTCATTTGACGAAAATATCTGTCCTCCGAGTGCAATTTTTAGATTAGGGAAAAAAAAAAAAAGTCGATTTGGGCTAGATCTGCTGAGTAAGGCGGATGGTCAAGCCGTTCAAACCGTAATTTGTGGATGTTCACCATGGCAACCGCTGAAGTTTGAGGCGGCGCGTTGTCTTAGTAAAACAAAATGTTCTTTTTCTGCAAATGCAACCGTTCTTCCGCAATTTCTACCTTCAGTTTGTAAAGTAATGATGTGTAGTATGCTCCCTTAATGGTTTTTCCTTTTTGACGATAACCGATTAAGATAAATCCATGACATAACTTCCTATAACAGTTTCTTTCTCAGCCGAAAAAACAGTTTTCCCTTTTTTTTAGAGCCGATTCCTTCTTTGCAATTCACTGTTAACTCAGAATAGTAACTCCGATTTATTGCCCAACTGAACGTTGGAAATATTCATTCGAACACATTTTTGGTCTAACATGAGCAAACACGGCACCCAACACGCGGACAGCTTTCTCATGCCTAAGTCTTGATCTCTGTTATGTCTCTCACTTTAATTCGGTGATTGCCTAGCACCATTTGGTGAACTTTAGCGATGTTATCGTCAGTTGTTGCTGTTTGTGGACGTCTCGAACGTTCATCGCATCCGAAGATCTTACGGCTACGTTTAAATTTAACTGACCAAAATTCCACTATGATAAATGATGGTGCAGAGTCCCCATTCACAGAGTCCAACTGATCTTTGAGTTGTGTAGGCGTATTGCCTTTCAAAAAATTTAGCGACCGTTCGATATTCAGTTTTATGCATTTTCACAAAAACACTCACATCGACTCACCCAAACGACTGTCAAATAAAAACTAGCCGCCCAAAATGACTGAAATTTTGGTGAAGATCTGTCCAAAAATTCCAACAACTTCACGAGTGCTGCTATCTTCACGTTGAGGTCGGAAACTTTTCAGATAACCCGCGTAAAAAATCGCTTCGTCTATGTCGCGCGCCGATACATAAAACTTGAGTAGCAAATCCCATATGATGAAAGCAAGATGTCTTGTCACCACTTCTCTTTATAGAATGGAATAGGAAAATAGTTCCGATCAGGAAAATGATAGGGAAACAGTCCTTAATGGAATCACACCTGCTTTAGCTTTCATTTACGATCTAAATCTTCTAGGAGAAAGTGAGTAAACAGTTAAAAGGCCAGCAAAGAAAAAGTGAAGCTTGGGGTCTTTAACGAAGGTTTGGTGTCTTTGGAAACGGGACCTTAAGAACAATCTGTGTTGTAAAACAGGGTAATACAATCAAGAACTGAACGAACTTTATCCAGCCCTAACCACTGACTGAATAATCAAATCGCGAAGACTAAGATGGACAGGACACGTAAAACGGATGAACAGTCAAACTAATAATGAGTGGAAAACCCAAAGAAAAAAGAAAGGCCGTGCTGTAGCTGGAATGGCAATTTAAGGTTAGACCTAGAGAAGATGGAATAGAATAGCGAAAAGATTTGGCGAAGGGTTGTCAACGAGGCTCTGAGTTCTTGAGCTCCAAATGGTTGAGAATAATAATCCTAGTAATAATATCCTGTTGGGCAGTAAGACTTGTATGGAATTGAGTTTGGTTGATCTGCTTTGGCTGATATCTTACATCAGCATCTTTAACCTCACCAGGATTGGAATCGGCTAAGGTCATTTGTGACTGTCATCATCTTTCGGTATCAGGTAAGATTATCACAAAAAAAGTTCAGAAAAGGAACAATACTTGCTTTTTCAGAGTTGATGACAGATAAGAGCTGTCAAATTATCCAAGAAAAAAATTAAAAACAGAGCAATAAATTGAATTTGTTGCGAAATCATTGCTTTCTTTTATTTGCAATAGAGTGTCTCTAAGAGCATCACGCGGCTTCTCTGTTGGATGGTTGGAGATCTTCTTGCATATTTGATTGGTGGGTGAGATTGGTTGGTTGTTGGGGAAGGTTCCTTTCATTCAACGGCACCTTCAAAGCACAGCAAATGTTGTGCAGCGCAACACAAATATGAATCTAAAAAAACAATCATTTAGCAGAGTTTTAACAATATTAACTGCGAAATTATTCCCAGTTTCATGTCATCTGCAAGCTCAAGAATGTTAGACCGATTTCTCAAATTCTTCCTCAGAATTCTAACATTCATCAATGTCTCATTGACCTCTTCATCTTCACTTAAAAATAGCTCGAAACACGAAAACATATTTTTTTTATTTTAAATAATACACAAAAGCACAAAACAAAGTCACTTCAAACGCACAAAACATATGAAAGAGATAGCTAAATAGCTGTCACCAGAAAACTGTCACAAAAATGTGGCAATCACAGTGACTATCACCTTACACGATACCGAAACCGAGAATGTGACTGTCACCAATCACAAATCACCTTAGCCGATTCCACCCCAAGGGTGTTATAACCAATCTGGTGATAAGAGAGTGAAGCCCCATTTGAAATTATGTATAATTGGGCTAAGGATCAAAAACCTCCTCCCTAATAAAATTGATGTAGAGGTTGTTTACGTGCGATTTTCGATCCTATTAACGCAGACGGAGGATGGAGAAGAAAATTCAACCATGAACATTACGGGCTGTACAGGCACATAAGTATAGTCAGGCGCCTACGGACTCAACGCCTAAGGCTACGGCCACGCAGTGAGCGACCATTGACGTGGGATTGAGTTTAGCAAAATCGCTAGTCACTCAGGGCTTACGTGGCCACCACCATACGATTTGATATGTTTTAATTTCTTTTTTGTCGCTCAATCGCTCGTCGCATAGTCGCTTCGCGCTCACTGCGTAGCCGCAGCCTTATGCGACGTGCGAATGAGCGACAAAAAAGAAATTAAAACATATCAAATCGTATGGTGGTGGCCACGTAAGCCCTGAGTGACTAGCGATTTTGCTAAACTCAATCGGGGTAGCCATTTACTGAGAGTCATCGCTAAAAGATTTGTTGCAAAAATGCCATTGTCAATTGCTCTTCGTCGTAGCTTTTTACATGAAAATCGTGTTCATATTTATTCGATTGAGAAGACGAAGATTTGGTATACACCCTGTAAATTAAGAAAGGTCAACAAATGGTGAATTTTGTCACTTACATATATACGAATCTTCGCAAGTATCCAGACCGATTTTGGCAATACCTTCGTCTGTCAGTATCTTCCTTTGATTTAATATTGGAAAAAATTCGACCAAGATTAATGAAACAAAGAAAATTACGTCGTCGCTCAACGATATACTGAAAAATTAAAACTGATTTGATTGCGACGTCGCTCTGTCGCTTAGCAAAATCGCTAGTCGCTCAGTGCTTACGTGGCCACCGCCATATGTTTTAATTTCTTTTGACGCTCAATCGGACGCTCGGAGAGTCTTTGAATCCAATCCCGGTGGACGTAGACACAGAGAACGGCCGCACCTAAGGGGGCGCACATTGGTGGAAGGCAACCTCAGCCAACTGGGTGTACGGCACTGGAAAAGAGCGAATGATCGCCCAGGTTCACCTCGAACTGCAGCGTCCAAGAAATGAAACTGAATTTAAATAATTAATTAAGACCCACCATTTATTCTAAAACAGTCTTTAGAATGGACAGAGACAGGGACTAAATGAAGACACAGGACTAGGACATTTGACCTTACTTGGTCAAAACCAAAAAAAAAAGGAAAGAGAAAGAATGGAAAAAAGAATGGAATTTATTAAGACAACCTGAATTTTTTTCGACATTTCGAACTTTAGATTTTTCACACATAAGGCTACTAAGAAGCTTGCATCCTGACATCATACACCGCATCCGGTTGCTCTGTCGTATTAGCTTATGATCTATACCATCACGTATTACATCTCTTGATGGCATGAACATTCCTCCGTTCCTCCGAAAAACGACTACTGCTGCTGGGTCGACCTCATGTTAGTTGAATATGTGTTTTATAGTTACAAAGCGTCTCAGCAAGTTCGCTTCCAAAATCATCTAGATTCATTAGGTCTTTCGAGCTTTTTCCTGTTTTTGCCAAACCCTGCTTATACAACACCCATGAGTTTATCACCGTCAAATCCAGGAGTGGTGGAAGAGACTCATATACCATCTTCTACTTTTCATTTGGATCCTGTTGCGGTCCAAATTAGAGTCCATCAATCCACCCCACCCATATGGGCGTCGACGATTTTTGGACATGTTATACTCTTTCTTCTCTTTTCACTTTTATCGTACCTACCTTTCAATTGTTGAAACAGGCTCTGCGCCTACGTAAGTTGACAAAAACGTAACCTGTTTATTATCCTTCCAGCTCACGGTAGACATCTCGATACCATCTTAGTTTGTGACGTATTCTTCATACGGTCCTCTTTCAACCGACTTTGCCATCACCTGTTGTTTTGTCGGGAGCTTGCAATTTTTCCCGAGACGGTTTCTTTGAACTCTTACCAAGCACAAAATTCCTTCCTTGGCCATATAATACATAAGTGGTAATGAGTTGTAGAAGTTGTCAAAATAAACAATGTGGTTCACTCCACTTTCGATCTCCCGAGAAAGCTTTATCACCACATTACCAACCGCTCCAACATTCGTCTCATTGTCCATCATAGGAACGTTATCCTTTCCTGAGTAGATAATGAACTTGTAAGCATATCCCTTCAGTGAGCACAGCATAAACAATTTGAAACCTCACTTATGTGGTTTCAAGAGCAAATACTGTTTTATAAAATGCCCAATTTTTGCTGCGCACATTTGTTTATCCATGGAGAGTCTCTGATCCATCGGGACGCTAGCGAATCTCTTATTCAGGTGATCTATTAACGGACAGAGTTTATGGAGCCTGTCATGATTGGGATCGTCTACCGGCCTGTGCATGTCGTTGTCATTGAAATGAAGAATCCGCCTTATCTTTTCGAAGCGGTTGACTGACTGGCCTGAAAGCCATGTTTAGTATTCCAATATGACCGAACACTTGGGTAAAGATATACTGACATAAATATCAATATTCCAATGTACTTCCGCAATTCACAATTAGTCACACAATCGGGATGATCAGGTTGTTTTTGCACAGAGTATCTATATGTTTCTTCAGTTATTTCATTGATGAACTCAGGCGTATACAAATATGAGAAGAACTGAAACGGAGTCGCATTATTTCGAAAGGAAATTCTTTGCAACCTTGAAACTGTATTTTTTCATCATCATATTCCATAGACTTTTTTTTCCATCTTAGCCGTTGCATGTCTAAGGGCATATGAGATTTACGAGAGCTACTTGGGCCTGGATCATCGTTTATTCCTGGCAGAGCGTCCTCATCTTTTTCCAGAGCAGACTCTACGTTCTCGACATCAGTGCCAATCTCCTCATTTTCGTGTTCATCATCCAGAAGTTCCTACAGCTGCTCACGAGTGAGCAATTCCCCAAGGTCGTCTTCGTCTACCTCGTCACCATCCTCTGATAAATACCCATTTTGAAGCTCCACTAGATAGCTTGCAATATGCCTGTCAGAAATATGTCTTCGACCCATTCTATATCAAAAAAAAAAAAAAGGAAAAATTCAAACCCGCAACCAAGCTAAATAGAGTTGAAAACAATTGTGGAAATATGTTTTAAATGTAAAAAAATTAAAATAAATGCACACCCACCCGCTTGAGATCTACTTTCGATTATGATCTATTTTGACCTTCTACTCGACCTTTTATATAAAATTTTCTAAACGGATCCTATCTTTTCCTGTCATACATTTATTCCTGCATATGTAAGGGATCAGCACACCCTAAATATTCCTGTGTGCCTGTGCCTATTTTTATTTGTTTATACGGGTGTTTATGATGTTTTTTCATGGACTACATATATTTATATTTATTTCTGGTAGACGGCCTTATGCCAAACCATAAACGATTTTGTAAACCAAAATATTTATTATATGAAGTAAATAAAAAGTCACTTAACTAACTAACTATATATTTATTTTCCGTTTCCTGTTTCACCTTTATGTGCACTGAAAACACATCTATGCACATGAGTCTTGTTCATGTATGTCATACAGACAAAAACCACTCATTTATCATGACAAAAATCACAAATTAAAAAAAATCCGATGTATTTAGATGGAGAAAATACTAACCTTTGTTGATTTTAATTTTTGAACACAATTTTCTCAAAAATATGTTTTATAACAAAAAACGAAAACTTTCGATTTTACTCTATTTCAAAATTGTCGGCTATAAATCAACGAAATCAAAGACACTACTGATAACGGATCCATCATGAATTTTTTTTTACTTTGATTTGGTTAAGAAAGTATTGTTCTATCGCATAATAAATACCGATTGTTGCTAATCAAAACAAAAGGGTTCAAGGTAATTTATATACCAAACCCACTATTCACAAAAAGATTTTTACAGCCCTAAGCTATAGGTTTGCTTTCTAAACGTTTCACCAATCAAGCTTAAGTAATACCATCTGTTATAGTTCCTTTGCTCGTCCAGAACTATTCCATTCTTTTCGAATGCCCTTCTAATATAAAATTAAGGCTTTATTAAAAACTCTATCCTATAGAACGAGTCAACACAGAAAAATATTAAATCGTTTTATTACGATTATTCCTTTGAAAATAATTTCATTCGAAATTCCCGCTCGCTAATATAAAACAAACAGTTCTGACGACGACACATGTCACGTAGACGTAGGCTGACATATGTCACATACGAAGCAACATAAGATAAGGTGTCCGCCGTAAAGCTGTTTGTTTAATAATTTCTTTAATAGTTTTAAACTATTATGCCCCAAAGTTTGAATTGTTCGCAGTAAAAATCAAATTACTTTCGAAAATTTGTACAAGTCATGTCAATCAAGCATTTGAATCGAACAAAAGTACTTTCTGATTAAGGACGACTCGATTTATTTACCCCTCTTGGCAATTTGACAGTTCACTGTACACGTGAGTTTCCCGCAATAGAACTAATCACATTCAAATAATTCAATTTAAAGAAGGAATAACATACAAAGAATCATGTCGGATTCGGAAATCAGTTACACCTCCGAAGATGAAACTGTATCAAAAGACCATCAGAAGCTTCTACAGGCAGTTAGCAGCCTCAGTAAAGTGCAACATATAAAGAAAGCCGTGCGAAAGGAACCTTCAATAAATCAAAACGAATTTGATTTGGTTAAACCACGAAAGGAACGTGTCCACGCAGGCACCAATGCAGTGAATGTCGGCGATCTTGTAAAGACCCTAAAGACTACCAGTACTCACATCAATGTCGGAAAGGAACTGAAAAATGTGCAAAATACAGGAAAAGTGTTACCCAAACCACTAGAGAAGCCAAAAGCCGAACGACTTAAGCGTTCGATCAACTATGACAAAACTAAAAAAGAACTACAACGCTGGGATGCCGTCGTCGCTCAGTTTCAGTCCGCAGAAACGCTTACATTCCCCTTGGACTCGGATACTGTTTACATTAATACAGTTAAAATGAAGAAACCTTTACCACTATCGCTTAAATCCGAACTACAAGTCGCTGTCGAGGAAGCGGAAGCACGAATGCGTGCCTTAAAAGGCATAAAGAAATATGTACCGACGAAGGACGATGAAAAGCTCGAACAAATGCAACTAACCAAGGAGGAGATCAAGAAACGTCGACAAGAGCTGTTATATTTGAAGATCCGTGAACAACAAAAATCCGCGAAACTACGGAAGCAAAACAAGATCAAGTCGAAGAAGTACCACAAGTTGCTCAAGCAACACAAACTAAAAGAGCAGCTGAAGGAGTTCGAATTGCTTCAGAAAAAAGACCCGGAAAAGGCCCTTGAGAAGCTGCAGGACTTGGAAAAGAATCGGATCCTGGAGAGAGCGAATTTGCGGCATAAAAATACCGGAACGTGGGCAAAGAACAACTTGGTTAAAGCAAGATACAACAGAGATGTGCAGAAAGATCTATCCGAGCAACTTACACTGAGCCGACAGTTGACCGAGAAGAAGGATGTGTCCGATGACGAGGAAGACGCAAAATCAGATGAGGACATTGTAATTGAATCGAAGGATCCCTTCAACCCGTGGATGCAGGCAAACGGCAAGAAACAAGTAGAACGTCCTCTGCAATCTACCGACGACGGATACAGGAAATATTGGTTGAATCGCAACGACATTGAAAAGAAGGTCGAAGAGTACAAGTCCGATTTGGCCAAGGATTCCGGCATCGAGGTGGAAGATAGCGAAGCAAGTAAGGAAACGGCCCAACCGGCAAAAGAGGCACCCAAAAAAGAGAAGAAGAAAAAGGAGAAAAAAGTTAAAATAAACAAAGCGGACACGACATCTGGTCCGGTGGTTGAAAACGGTTGGATTATTGAAGACATTGAAGAAGTCGACTCAACAGCCAACTTGAACGCCATCAACAATATCTTTGATAAGGCCGAGGACCGAGCGCTTCGTCAGATGAAAAGGAAGGAACTGAAAGATAAAAAAATGCTCGAAAAAAAAGCGAAAAAAATAAAGGTGAAGGAGAATCGCCCACGACGGGAGAAGGATGAGCTTAAAAACTTGCAGGATCTCAGCTTCAAAAAGACATCACGAGTCGAAATCGACGAAGAACTCCTGGAGACTTCAAAAGGAGAAGAGCCAGTCCTTCCAACACCGACGAATCCTACAACCCCTGCTCCAGCTAAATCGGTAACCGACCAGTCAAGTGATCTTATCAAACACGACAACTATGCCGAGGTAAAACCCAAGAAACTGAAGACCGCCATATCCGACGTAGTAATCGATGAAGAACTCGACATAGAAGATGACGAGGAGAACGTAACCATTGAACGACAAGCAGCTATAAACGATGCCTTTGAAGATGACGATATCGTGGCCGATTTCGAAAAACAGAAAACTGACGAAGAAAAGAAGGCTTTGGCTGATCAGCTGACACTTTCCATGCCCGGATGGGGTTCATGGGCAGGGACCGGAATTTCCCAAGACGACACGCGAGCGAAGAAATTGGTTTTGCAGTTTGAAGCAAAATCAAAAACCGATGGCGGCAATAAGAGTCGTGTTCGGATCAATGAAAATGCGAATAAAAAGCTGAAGGAGCATCTGGTGTCGGACTTACCGTTCCCATTCACATCTGTAAAGGATTACGAAGCTAGTATCCGCGCACCGATTGGAAGGGATTTTGTGCCAGAGACAGCGTTCCGTGTGCTAACCAAACCGGCGATAGTGGTGAGGAAAGGTCATATCATCAAACCAATGGATGAAAGTGAATTGGTTAAACCGCCGAAGCGTCCCAGATCGATTGTTGAGAAGAGAATCATGTACGATGCAAAGGTTGCAGCGCAATAAAGGCTTTTTTTATATTTTTTGTGTTTTAATTTTATTTATACGGAAATCTAGTACAATCACCTTTCGATGTAAACCCATTTGTCGTGTGGAATCTGTCAAATTTCCCCAAACAGTCTCTTACAAGTGCAATTGTTTTATTATATTTCTATCAGACTGAATCCGTATTTCTTCAATAAAAAAAAATGACCAAAATTAGTTCAGAACAGATCAAGTCCATTGGTGATGTCCTCAATAATAATGAACGTCCGTTAAAAGAACGATTTCGCGCATTATTTACGCTGAAAAACTTGGGAGGAAAGGAATGCGTGGAGGAAATAAGCCGATGCTTCAAAGATGATTCAGCTTTGCTCAAGCACGAACTTGCATATTGTCTAGGTCAGATGCAGGACACATCAGCAATCCATGTGCTCGCGAAAGTTCTCGAGGACAGCACACAGGAACCAATGGTTCGCCACGAAGCTGGTAAGTAAGTACTCTTTCTGGACGAAGAAAACAGAATTTACTTTTTTCCCCCTAGCCGAAGCACTTGGAGCAATAGGGGTTCCTGAAGTTCTACCATACCTCGAGAAATTTAAGAAGGACCCCGTGGTTGAAGTCTCCGAAACATGCGCCATCGCCCTGGATCGTGTGAATTGGTTAAAGGACGGCAATAAAGTGAATGACACGAATCCGTATCAATCTGTTGACCCATCTCCTCCAGTCAACGATGAGCTTAGTGTGGATGAATTACAGAAAATATACCTCAACCCGGACGAGTCGCTTTTCAATAGATACCGCGCAATGTTCAGTTTAAGAAACCTTAGGACGAAGGAGAGTGTGTTAGCGCTTGCGAAAGGTTTGAAGGATCGCAGTGCGTTGTTTCGCCACGAAGTAGCATTTGTTTTAGGCCAACTACAAGAGCCGTGCAGTATTCAGTACCTAAGAGAGAACTTGGAAGACACAACTGAGAACGAAATGGTACGACACGAGTGCGCCGAAGCTCTAGGCGCCATCGCAACAGAGGAATGCATGGAAATCCTCAACAACTACGTAAACGATGACAAGCGCGTCGTGAAGGAAAGCTGCGTAATTGCCTTGGACATGTGCGAGTACGAGAACAGCCCAGAGTTCCAGTACGCCGATGGGTTAATCAAGAGCACTAAGTAGACGATTCCACCTTTTTTATGTATACTGTTTACTTCCATGTAAGAATGTGATGAGAAATAAAACTTTATTTCATAAAACCTCATGCCAACGTGTTTTCTCGAGATTATGATTCATCTTCCTCCGAGTAATGCCATGTAATTCGTTGGAAAGTGGAAAAGAACTTATTTATTAAGAATAATATATAAAAGCTTTGCTTTCCTTCAGCTACTCCTCTGCATCTGCGAATCTCTCATCATTTATGTTCAAGTCCTGCATATTTTCTGCACCTTCGTTTTCGTCGCCATCGAAATCCATATAATCACTGTCTGACCCCGAGATACTCTCAAGTACGTCCGGGTGTAAGGCCTGGCAGTCTGTCATCGCCTGGTATATGGTATCGACCGCATTTGGATCTTCCGGTGTCAGCCACATCTCAGTCATGGATTCCGAGATAGAATCACCATCACTTGCATCGCCATTAACACGATCTTCATCGTCGTCGTTCACAAGATTACCATTGCGTCTATGGTCGTCAGCATTATACACGCCCGACCAGTACAACAAATGGTCGATTATGAAGTAAATGCACTTATCCGGATTCGACGAGATCCCGTGAATGCTCACCTGCCTCCACGGTATTGACATGCCTTCCGGTCTATCGTTCGGTATCCATACAAGTGTTCTAAAACAAAAGAAAACACTTTGCAATCCGAATACTATTCTACAGTCCATCTGTTATACTCAGGATTCAGGTAGAGTGTTCCCGATCCCACGACGACAGTGCCAATCTTCAGCACCGTGTTGGTGGTGGTGCACACTTGACCAACCGCAGGGTTTTCCACTGGTCCAATTATAACCATTCTGAAAATGAAACCTTTTACACGTACGAGAATAGGGTTGCTAGTACTAATAAGTTAAAAGACTTGAACAAACAGGGAAATATGTTTTGTGCGGATTTGCGCCTTTTGCTAGTAATGAAGAATGTAATGTTAGTTAAAGTGTTTTTGGAAAGAGGGTTGCCGGCGCTCGCGGGGGGCCGCACAGTTGAACGCTGAATGACAACCGCTTGATGCGAAAAATGGGAACATTTACAACTAGTGTTCACATACGAGATATTAAATTTCCCTCGCAAGTCTAATATAAATTTCCCCTTAGGCTTTTTTTCATAAGCCTATTCTACATTTTAGTCTGGGCAAGAAAGACTTATGCAAATGCTTTCCTGTCTGTCCGTTTAGTCCGTTTACCCGTCCGTACGCATATATCAAACCGAGTAGCTATGGGTGCGAAACTTGGTTGCGTTATAGAGTATCTACATGATTCTGCGCTCATAGCGACCGGTTTTAGAACCCTAGCTATTGTATCAAATTTTTGGTCAAATTCAACTTTATTGAAAGGAATATTATCTATGAAGATTAAAAATCGAAATATTCGCCATTATCCTTGGTGGTTTTTTGCTATTTTCAAGTAGATGATAATGGTCTCGAAGCAAAATAGTAATTGAGCCATTTTCGCACATCTTCAACTTTTGTGCACCTCTGATGTCAAATACGAGGGTGGTCCGATAAATACTTGGCTTACAGAAGAAAAACAAAAATTTTGGAGAAATGGCGATTTATTTTTCAATATAGTCTCCTTTTAGCTCGATGCACTTGACCCAGCGATGCTCCAACTTCTTTAACCCGTCTGAAAAATACGTTTTCTCGAGGTCTGCAAATTAGGCCTCCGTGGCGGCGATGACCTCCTCATTCGACTGACATTTCTGCCCGGCGAGTGACTTTTTCAAGTTTGAAAACAAAAATAAGTCGCACGGTGCCAAATCTGGAGAATACGGTGGATGGGGCAGCAGTTCGTAGCGAGGGCGGAGGTGTAAACCGGTGCGTTATCACTTTTTCTTCGCCAAGTGGGCCATTTTTTCTTCAATTCGGCGTCGAATCGGCCTAATAATTTGGCATAGTACAGCCCTGTGACCGTTCTACAGGTAGTCGATGTGGATCACACCTTGTGAAACCCAGAAAACGGTGGCCATCGCGCCGACAGCTTTCTCATGCCCAAAATTTCATGCAGGATATGACCCACGCGATCTTTTGAAATGTCTCAGCTATCCCGCGCACTTTCAATCGGCGGTCTGCCAATACGAGATCGTGGATTTTTGTAACGTTATCCTTTTTGGGGGCATTTTCTTCTCGAAGGAGAAGAGTCACCGTACACAGCATCCAAACGCTCTTTGATTTCGCTGTGCGATTTCCCTTCCAAAAACAAGAATCGAATCACCGACCGATATTGCTCTTTTTCCATTTTTCTAAAATCCGCGGACACTCCCGCTTCCACACGCGGTCAAAACAAAACTACGAGTCCGATCCGGCTGAAATTTCAACAGCAGCCGTCTACTAGAATGTACTACACGATAGTGTAGTGCGATACTGGCGCCATCTGGCGGTGATGCTAAGTACTTATCGGACCACCCCCGTATTATGTCAATGATCTAAATAAGTCACAATCAGAAGGAGGCGAGTCTGGCGAATTTTTTTTTCCTGTATGCTACTGTTCCATTGTACTGCCAGACAAACACCTTTCTTTATTGTATTTTTCTCGTTGTCCGGAGAAAAGTGGGGGGGGGGAGCTTCAGAGATGTAGAGCTAAGAGATTCGGCCCATAGATGCTTACCAAAATTATAATCGCCCGCAATGACGCCCGCAAGTCTTCTGCAATAATTTCTACTTAAGGATAAGAAGAATGTTGCATATTCCCCTCATCTACGATTGTGTGCATTAAGGACCCAATCGTTGATGTAGCATTTGACCGTGGAAGCAGGTAGATTTAAAGTGGGTTTAGGTCCTAAGAAACCCTCCTCTGAGTCTTTTCTCGCGAGTTCATCAAAGATTTCATTTCCTGGGATCCCAGAGTGACCTGGGACTCATAAAAGCCTTACTGAATTTAGTCTTCCTACTTTGTTCCAGAAGGTCTTGGGTTCATGTACTAATTTGGAGTGACATTAGCATTAGGATTGAGTATATGCATCTCTAATTGAAAGGGAGACGCATACTTTCCTTATGAAATGGGCAGTCGGGCGTTTTCGACAGTCCTTTCCTGATTCAGTATCTGGCACTAGAATTGTTGTCCGCAATGTGCAATGTAGCGTTTATTATGCCTACTATTACTGGCCAATTGGAACTCGAAAGTTCAGAGTTTCGTTGGCAACCCTCTACATCATAAGTGTGCTCCTTCCATGTTTTGCTGCTTTGCTCCATTTCTTCTAGATCCATTTTTATATTGTTCTCTGATCTACAGCTTCCTGATGGTCTTTTTCGTACAGATTTTCCACTCATTATTTTTTTGACTATTCGTCCACTGTCCATTCGTTCTACATGTCCTGCCAATCTTACTAATCGCGATTTTATTACTCGGACAATGCTTGGTGCTGAATAAAGTAGTTCGAGTACTTTCCGTTTCTTCCTCCTTTTTTCCATCTTGCCTCAAAATCTTGTTTTCAAAGTCGTAATCTGTTCGAATAGAGAATAAGAGAAGAAGATAACTCGTCAACCACGTTTCCAAAAAAAGCACATTTATTTTTCTTCTGTCAAAAACTACAATACCAACACGAACGGTCTGAAGTTGTCGCCGATGATGTTAGGGTACGATTTGATCTTAGGTTCAATTTGGAACATTCCGCCCGCCTTCGCCAGATTCTGGCGAACCAACTTCTTCCTCCCGTGGTAGCAAACTGATTTTCTGGATTGGTCTCGCAACCGTAGATGTAGCTGTCCGTAGAAGCACGACACGAACAAGTCCATCGGCGCCGGGTTTCACTTCGATAATGCGAGCCAATGGCCATTTGCACGGTGGATGAAGATTTGATCGTATCAGGCATAGATCTCCAACCTTTGCAGACGGTTGACTGGTACGCCACTTCGGTCGCTGTTGCAGTTCGTGAATGTATTCAGAAGACCATCTGCTCCAGAAATGATCATACATCTGTCGGAGTAACTGCCATCGGGATAGGCGAGAGCCTTTCACGTCCAATGTTGATGGTTCCGGTATTGTGAGTATTGATGTTCCTATAAGGAAGTGCCCGGGTGTAAGAGCAGAGAGATCTGATGGATCATCCGAGAGTGGTTGCAGTGGTCTTGAATTGAGGCATGCCTCAATCTGCGTAAGAAGGGTGGACATTTCCTCGAATGTTAACAATGTCTCTCCAACAATGCGCTTGAGGTGAAACTTAACGGACTTAACCGCTGCTTCCCAAATCCCCCCAAAATGTGGGGCCGATGGAGGATTAAAGAGCCACTGGGTCCCATCGTTGGCAAGAAGTTGGGCGATTTCCTTACTTTGAGCACTGGCTTGCTGGAACAGTATGCGTAATTCCTTATTGGCCCCAACGAAGTTCGTTCCGCAGTCACTTGATAGAGTAGCACATATACCACGCCTCGCCACAAACCGTCGATAAACTTGGAGAAAATCCTCCGCTGAATATCCAGAGGCCACTTCTAAATGAACTGCTCGGGTTGATAGGCAGACAAAGACTGCGATATACCCCTTGTAGGACTTTGTCCCACGACCCCTCGAAAGACGAAGGTTGATGGGGCCTGCGAAATCAATCCCAGAATGAAGAAACGGCCGATATCGCCGAACTCGCCTGGAGGGTAGGTCTCCCATTTGTTGCATGGCCGGTGAAGATCGTTGCCTCCAACATCGAAGACATTTAAAAATTATGGACTTAACTAGCTGCCGACCCCTTACGATCCAAAACCTTTGCCGCAAGTAACACAAAGTCAACTGTGCACCACCATGCAATGTTTTTTGGTGGGCATCCCACGTGAGTAGTTTCGTCAGGTAAGACTGACGAGGAAGTATCATTGGGTGCATCTCATCAGGGTGTAGCAGTGCATGGCGTAGACGTCCACCAACGCGTAGAGTCCCATTATCATCCACAAATGGGTTGAGACGACTAAGGCTAGACCTTGATGGCAACGGTTTCTTATTAGAGAGGCTTCGTAGTTCCTCCGAGAAATGTAGCTTCTGAACGTAGGATATCCAGAACTGTAGCGCATCGGCTAGCTGGGCTGATGTTAATTCGCTATTGTTTTTAGATGCTGTCCGAGGATGTTGGTGGCGCAGATTGTGGATGAACTGATGACAACGTGCTGTGACTCTCAATAGTTTGTTAAGGGAACTGTAGCGATTTAAAAGATCAACTTCTTGGCAAGAGGTCGCCACAGCAAGGCAGGTCGTAGTTCGGCTCTCTAGGCAAGTTTCGGAAACGTGCAGGTTAGGAGAGGTAGGCCACGGAGATGAAGATTCTCTTAACTGTGGTGGTCCATGGAGCCAAAGTGGTGACTCGATCATTTCTTGTGAAGATATTCCTCGGGTAGCGAGGTCTGCAGGATTCTTGTCACCTGAAATGTGATGCCAACATGCATTAGGTAGGCTTACCTGGATTTCAGAGACTCTGTTGGCCACAAATGTCTTCCATGCCGAGGGATGTTTCCGAATCCACGACAGTGCTATTGTTGAATCTGTCCACATGTGACAAACAGAATCCGTGAGTTTTATTCCTTCTTTAATTCGCTTTACGAGCCGAACGGCGAGCTGCGCCCCGCACAGCTCAAGTCGTGGGAGTGAAATTAATTTCAGGGGAGCAACCTTGGACTTTGATGCGAGCAGCACTGTATATATGAACCCCTGTCTGTTTAAACACCGCAGATAGATGCAAGCCGCATATGCTCGTTCCGATGCGTCGGAAAAGGAATGTAGTTCTACAAACTGAACATCCTGTGAGGTTCCTGACCATCGTGGCACAGAGTACGAGTGCAAGTAGTTGAGTCTCTCCAACAAACGGATCCATGACTCCATTAACTGCGAAGTGAGTAAATCATCCCAGCCTAGCCCAACATGCCAAAGTGTTTGCATAAATATTTTGAAGCCGATTGTAACTGGAGTGATCCAACCCATAGGATCGTAGAGCTGAGCTATAATAGATAAACATTTCCTTTTTGTTACTAATCCTTCACTTCTTAAGGGGTTGACTCGGAAGCAAAATGCATCGTCTGTCGGTTGCCACGATATTCCAAGCGTCTGTACCTCCTCAAATTGTTGCCACGTACGATGTCGAGGATTTGCCAGCTGATCCTTTTCTACGTCAGATAAGAGTAATGGATGATTGGCTGACCATTTACTGAGCGGAAAACCGCCCGCCTTGAGCAACTCGATTAACTCAATTTTCAATTCACAAGCTTCTTCAAGTGTATCAGCGCCGGCGAAAATGTCGTCCACGTAGGTGTTGTCCCTTAGAAGTTGGGCGGCACGAGGAAAACGCGTGCCTTCATCGGTTGCAAGTTGATGCAAGGTTCTCACGGCTTGATAGGGGGAGCTAGCAAGGCCATATGTAACCGTTGCTAGGCTGTAGACACGAACATCCTGATCTTCTGACGCTCGCCACAAAATTCGCTGGTAGTGTTGATCAGCTGGGTCAATTCGTATCTGTCGGAACATCTTCTCGATATCCGTCGAAAAAACGTATAAGTGCATGCGCCAACGGAGGATTACATCAAAAATCTCAATCTGCAATCTTGGTCCAACATGAAGACAATCATTGATATGTTGGCCTCTTTGGAGTTTAACCGATCCGTTAAATACCACCCGCAACTTCATTTCTTCCCCACTGATTTTAAGAATACCATGATGCGGCAAGAAGAAAGAATTGTTGGAATCAGAACCGTCCTCTGATGGTACCAGCCTCATATGTCCAAGTTCCTCGTACTCTGTCATGAACTTATTGTACCTCATTCGAAACTCCGACTGGGACTTGAATCGACTTTCTGTACGCTGGAGCATGCAAAGCGCAGACTGTCTTGAGTTCCCCAACTGATTCGTAGATTGCTTAAACGGCAGTCGTAGTATATATCGTCCATCACTTGCTCGCTTGTGCGTTGATGAAAAATGCTTCTCACACTCAGCTTCTTCATTGGTAAGCATAGGAGGATTTGGTGGTACTACCTCTTCTTGACTCCAAAACCGTTCCAGTTGAGTTGACAGATCTTGGTCTAATATACATTGAAGACTAGTAAGCGGTGGTAACTCGGTACGAGAGTCGGGAAGTTCTGCCTTTGATGAACAAGATCCAGTAAGTATCCATCCTATACCTGTAGCTTGAGCAATTAGATTTTTGTCCTTGGACTTACGCAACCCTTCGTCAATGATACGCGTAAACACATCTGCCCCCAGTATCATTTCTATCGGTGCAGATGAATTGAAATTTGGATCTGCAAGTTCTAGTCCTGCGATGAACGAAAGATCTGCGTTGATGAGTTGAGGCGATGGTAAGTATTCAGTTAGTTTCGGCAATATAAGGGCATTAAGCTTCCATTTTATTTCGCTTGTAAAGCGAGGAGCGATGAACACTGATGTTTGAGTCTTGACAGTATGACATGAAGCACCTCCAACGCCTGATACAGGAACGAATGCTGAACGTCGAGATAACTTTAGGCGTTGGACCAATGATTCTCCAACAAACGAAGCTTCAGAACAGGGATCAATGAGTACCCGAACGGGAGCCGAGCGATGATTTTCTGATGAGGCGATAACGATAGCGGTGGCCAGAAGCATATGATAGGACTGCGGGGTAATTGTATTCACTGTATGCACGGAGACCTTTGGACCTTGAGCAAAATTCGATTGAGCTGCACTGTCGTTGTTGAGTTGATGAGCTGAAGACACGGAAGAGTTGACATCACCTTGGGCCATGTGCAGAAGTGTGTGATGTCGTCCGTGACAAGAAGTACATCTTTTGTTTGATCGACAGTCACGCCTCCAGTGTGATCCCAAACAATTGAAACACAGCTGTTTTTCTGAAACAAAATCAGAACGCTTATCTTGGGTAAGAGTACGAAATTTATCGCAACCGGCAATGTAGTGATCTCCTTGGCAGTATGAGCAAGTGGACTTTTTGGCTGTCACATGACTTGTGATTTTTAGCTGGAGTTTCTTGGTTGATGGAGGTTTCTGTTTATGAGCTGCGGCTGACGTGGTGGGATCTGCTTCGGATCTTTCTAACGCTTGGATTCTTGTCTTCATAAATGAATTTAACTGAGACCACGTAATAGGTTCCGAGCTATCGTCTAGTGACAACTCCCAATCACGTCGAGTCCGAGAGTCAAAACGTTGCACCGTAATGAAGACAATGATATCCTCCATTCCATCAACAGGCCTTTTTAGCATTTGAAGAGTTTCGATTGTTTCCGAAGTACCGTCCTTCAATTGTTTCAGGGCAGTATGAGATTCGGACGCCATTGAGGACAGATGAAAAAAGGAACTTAAGCATGCATATATGAGCGCTCTTTTATTGTCATAGAATGACGTAAGTTTCTCCCAGGCTCGGTTGTAATTTTCAGAGATGATAGGAATACCCTTGATGAGGCTAACAGCTTCGTCACTGAGACTCGACTTGAGGTATTGCAGTCGCTCCACGTTCGAGAGTTCCTGGTCGTCAATTATCAGCGATGTAAATAAGTCCCTGAATGAGGGCCAATCTGAGTATTTTCCTGAGAATGTTGGCACTTCAATCGGAGGCAATTTTCGACGGGATACATTGTGAACAATCGCAGTGGTGTTGTTTGATGATGATGGAGAATGCGTCGACTGTGGAGTTGTTGTCGGTTGAAGTTCTTCCAGCGCATCCAGAAATTTAGCCTTTTCTTCCAAAAACACTTCTTCGGCTTCCTCCAAGAAATTGGTTTTGAAGTATGGATTCCCCTCGTCACTCTCGGCTGTGGAACCTAGCATAATTTGTTCATGGCGCTTCTCGATCTCCGTCATTCTTTTTTGCAACTGTTCCATGCGGGCTTGAATTTGACCTCTGGATGACCGTTCTCCTTTCTTTTTGAGATTAATATATGCCCGTGACATCAGTCCCAATTCATCCCTTTGTTGTTTGATCAACTTTTCCATTATGATGATGATTATACTTGATCCGCCTTCGAAGGACCATAAAATTGTTCGAATAGAGAATAAGAGAAGAAGATAACTCGTCAACCACGTTTCCAAAAAAAGCACATTTATTTTTCTTCTGTCAAAAACTACAATACCAACACGAACGGTCTGAAGTTGTCGCCGATGATGTTAGGGTACGATTTGATCTTAGGTTCAATTTGGAACATAATCACTTGTTCTCCTTTTTAGTCAGATACCAAATATCACATCCGTATTTTGACACTGGCATTTATAAATTGAACATAGCGAAAGAGTTGTTTTGAATTAGTTCCTCCATTGCGAAGAGGCACACGTTGCTCGTTTGCAGCCTTCCATTTATTTTGAGCTTTATATCATTCCCCAGATTTTCGAGCTTACCCAGTTTCTCAAAGCGTTCCAAGTTGATCAGTGACCATTCATTTGGTTTTCTCTTCATCTCCTTCTAAACCTTTTCTGCCGTCATTGAACTTTCTGCATTTCTGTTAACTGTTTCCTCACTATCCTCCAGAAGGTTCAGATCATCAGCGCAACTTAAAACTGATTCCATTAAGAGTTATTACCATCTTGTTCTCCTGAAGTAATATTACTAATTCCAGCACAAATTAAAAAGAAGTGGTAACAAGGCACCTCCTTGTGTTAATCCTCAAGGTATCTCGAGTGTTTCAGATAAGACGTTTCCTACTCGTCTTTAGTTTCCTTTCAAGAATATTTTAGGGATTCCCAGCTGATTTGATTGGTTTATTTATAGAGTTATACGAGTTTGAAATCTACGAATAGTTGGTCCACCGTTATATAGTTATATAGAAATCTGATCACTCGTCGATCTGATCACTACTGAGGCCACACTAGTAATCTCCGATTATTTCCTTAGCCTATGATATCAGTCTCTGTAAGAAGCTATTTGACAACATCTTTTAACAGCTTGATAGCAGTGATATTCCTCGGAATTCTTGCATAGCGTTTCGTCACCCTTTTTAAATATGGACTTATAATTGGGTTTTTCCATTTCTCGAGCATAGTTTTATTTTTCCATATAGTTGGGATGAGCCCATGTAACTTCTCTGTTAGTTCCACTTCGGTATATTTTTTCGATTTCGGTGGTATTGGGTCGTGTACTACGGCTTTGTTGTTCTTAAGTCAATAGATTGCTTCTTTTATTTTCTCTACCTAATTCTACCTAGTTCTACCTAAATTTCTACTGTCTGGATAACATAATCGTTATCGATAACGTTTTCCATTGCTGCCCTGTGGAGATGCTATGACGAATATTATTTTTCTTTTGTTTTTTGTTGAAGGCTTCTACTATCTGCTGGAGCACTCAGACACAAATACTAGTCCATTGTACTATCAGACAGACACCTTATCTTTATTGTATTTTCCCCGTTGTCCGGAGAAGGAGGGGCTTCAAGCCAAGCACGCTTGGCAAAAGTGTAATGGCCCGTAATGACGCCCGCAAGCTTTCTGCAATCATTTCTCCTTAAGAATAACAATGTTGCGGTCTTCTTGCAGTCATCAGGGCGTACGCGCTTAGTCATCCTGCATCCTGGATATTCCTTCCATCTGCGACTGTGTACGTTAAAGACCCAGTCATTGATGTCAGATTTAACCGTTGAAGCTGGTAGACCTAAGGCGGGTTCAGGCCCTGAGAAACTCTCCTCTGAGCCTTTTCTAGCGAGTTCATCGGAGATCTCGTTTCCTGGGATTCCAGAGTGACCTGGAACCCATACAAGCCTAAGTGAATTAAGTCTTCCGACTTTGTTCAAGAAGGTCTTGAGTTCATGCACTAGTTTGGAGTTGGACAGAGGATTGGATACAGCTTTGAGTGCAGCTTGGCTGTCACTGCAGACACATATGCTCTTTCCCCTCCATCTGTGTGCATACATAGTGCATGGCCATTAGGATTGCAAAAATCTCCGACTGAAAGACAGACGCATATTTTCCTAACGAGAAGTGCAGTCGGATGTTTTCGCGTTCAAAGAAAACTCCAGGGCTGGATCCCCGCCTAGATCAGGAGCCACTTGTAAAAATGGGAAGACAGTCCTTTCCAGGTTCAGTATCTGATCAGAGCCAGTCCTGTCGCCATGCAAATTTGATTGTAAAATTATAACGCAGTAGGATGGCAGGTGTCAGAAGGCATATCCATGAGACAGGGGTCGTAGGATATTTCTCCCGCAAGTTGTACCAAAGACCATTTCTCTTTAGACGAGAAATGGCTTTCAATCCACACCCTCTGATATATATGTCAAGGGGTGGAAGATTCATCATAGCATCTAGAGCAGCTCCCGGTGTGCTGGGGAAAGCCCCCGTGCAGCTGAGACAGACCGCTCTTTGAGTTTGGTGAAACAGGCCACAACGTGTTTGCGTGTTAGCCTGTTCCACCAAACAACCAATGCATATAAGATTGTCAGTCTTATCATTGCCGTGTAGATCCAAACGACCTCTTTCGGCGATAAGCCCCATGTTTTGCGAAAGGCACCTTTGCATTGCCAAAAAGCTGACAGCGCCTTGGTGGTTTTGGACTCAACCAAAGAAGCTTGCTGTCTAGGATGACTGCCAGGTACTTAGCTTCCTTGGATATCGGGATGGGAATACCTTTTAGCACCAGCTGAGTAATGCCAGTATTTTTCCTCCTTCTCGTGAAGAGAACGACATCAGTCTTAAGAGGATTAACCGACAGCCCATTTCTCGTGCACCAGTCTTCGATCACATCTAGGGCCGCCTGCGCTTTGAGACAGACATTCGCTAAAAAATAGCCGACAGAGAATACAGCAACATCATCCGCATAGGCCTGGATATAGGAGGCATTCAGAGCATCGATCAGAGAGTCAACCACCATGCACCATAACAGCGGAGACAAGACGCCAGCTTGCGGGCAGCCCCTGTTTACTCCAGACTTGACACATTGTTCGAGGCCTGCATCAGCGATCAATGTCCTGTGCACAAGCATTGCTTTGATCCACAAAACCAGTGCCTCATCTACGCAATGCCGTCTAGCAGCGTTACACACGCTGTCGAAAGTAGCGTCTTCAAAAGCTCCCTCAATGTCGACAACAATGCCTAGTACGAACTCTTTCCTTTCGAGAACGCATTCAATTCTCCCAACTAGGTTTTGAAACGCAGTCTCGCAGATAAGCACTGATAAGCATGTTGTATTTCCGCGCTGATAAGCATGTTGCCTGTCCGAGAGAGGATGATTCGAAGGGCAACTTTGCGCACGCGCAACTCTACCAATCTCTCCATGGTTTTCAGCAAGAAGGAAGTTAGACTGATTGGTCTAAAACTCGAGTGAGTGAGTAATCTTCTTTCCCTATTTTGGGAATAAAGTCCGCGCTCCAAGGAATAGGTATGTAGGTAAGTGCCAGGCTAGCAGCGACAATTATTTTCAGAGTAGGAAGCAGCTGTCTTATACGTTTTTGCAGCATAACGGGGTATATCCCTTCAGTGCCCGGCGACTTATAGCCATCGAAGGATGCCACAGCAAATTCCATGGCCTCAGTAGTTGCCACGCGTGACGCAACATACCAGCTACGCCGAGTTGTTTTCATCGTTTCAGTCGCAGTTTCCAATGAGGGAGTGTGCAACGAGCCGACGACAGTCTGAATTCCCGGGAAATGGGTCTGAAGCAGTAAACTAAAAGTTTCTGCTTTAGACTCGGTAAAGGTACCATCAGACTTTCTGAGTACATCCAGCTTTGTCGATTTTCCTCGTTTGAGAACGTTAACGAACTTTCTGGTCGCGCTCAACGATTTGATCTCTTCCCAGAATGACTTATAGGAATCATTCTTCGATTTACTAATAAGCTTCTTATATTCCTTCTGCTTCGATCAGTCATCTTTCGAGTTCGATTTAAGCGACCTATTCAGGACACTTCTGGCTTCCCTGCAGCGTTCCACCAGGGAACCGGCTTCCTGCTGGACGGTTTTTTGACGGATGACGAATATTAACTTCAACTTGACGAATTTTGCATCGAGACTTGGACCTACACCCGTACAGGATCCAATTGACCCAGAAGCTCAAAGTTCATGACCATAGGCAACGCTGATTGAGCTTCGGAACGTTTGGAAGAGGACCCCAATTTTGGCCAAAAATTATCTGTAGCAACAGAGTCATTGATCCACACTTTTTCGAAAACGACCTTAATGTCACCATCAATGGCGAGTGCTACAGAATGATGATAAAAAATTTCTTATGGCCCAAATTGATCCACATGGACCTATACGATACGCAGTGCCACACAGCAAACGCCACGATTGACATTCTGCATGAACGATTTGGGGTAAGGTAATCTCTCGCAGAGGTGACGTGAATTGGCCCCTAAGGTCAAATGATTTGACCCCGCTAGACTTTTTCTTGTGAGGTTTCTTGAAATCGCAGGTCTGTACGAATAAACCATAATCAACCGTTGCCCAAATTCAGCCGGATCAATGCGAAAGAGTCATTGAAAATTGGTACATTCAGATAAATGCGATGCCATACATGGACTTTTCAATTAAAAAAGAATTGTGTTAATATCCTACACCAAAAACTATACCGAAATCGTGCCTTAATGACCATATTCACGGTCCGTAACTGAAGCAAAACCATGAAAGGACTGAGATTTGCGACGATTGAGGAGATAAAGAAATGCTTCGAGAATTGGAAAAAGCGAATTACTGTTAATTACTGTTAATTAAAGTCAACTTTATTATATTATTATATTAATATATAATTTACATGCAGTTTTAAACACCATTTCCACCTTTAAATTTCAGAAAGTATTCCTCACCCTGAACGCGTCCACTATCCCGCAAAACCAATTAGCAGTAGAGGGCGTCTTGTCATCTCATTGACATTTGCTTAAAACCCTATGCCTTGTATATTGTTTTTTTTTTATAAAGTTTCGCCAAGTTGTGCCCGGGTTATACTAATGTGAATTTGTTTGCATATTTAAGTTATTCTCTCGATTTACTGCACCCAAGTCGATTGTAAAATAATCCACAATGGATATTATAATAGCGAACGTTGCTCATATAGAATTTAAAATAGAAAAGGATCTAAATGGACAGTTTGGAGCCCTTCCTCTCCCATTTCCGGGAATGGACAGTATGTTGCCCCATTGTCATCACATTTCGAATTCTATTTCAATTAACTGTTCTTTGAAAACTTCCAGAGTCGACGGCGGCCGTGTGCCAGTTCTTCAACAGTACCGACGGTTCCACGTGCGATAAAGGCGCTGCGTGCCCATTCCGTCATGTCCGCGGCGATCGAACAGTTGTCTGTAAACATTGGCTACGCGGTCTATGCAAAAAGGGCGATCAATGTGAATTCCTGCATGAATATGACATGACCAAGATGCCCGAGTGTTACTTCTATTCTCGTTTCAATGCGTGCCACAACAAAGAATGCCCATTTCTTCATATCGATCCCGAGAGTAAATTGAAAGATTGTCCGTGGTATGATCGAGGCTTCTGCCGACACGGACCACATTGCCGGCATCGGCATGTGCGACGAGTACTGTGCATGAATTACTTAGCCGGTTTCTGTCCCGATGGTTCAACTTGTAAATATATGCATCCCAGATTTGAGCTTCCAGCGCCGCCCGAAATACCCAAGGATCAAATGACGAAACGTCTACCGACATGTCACTACTGCGGCGAGCTCGGACACAAGGCATCTGGTTGCCCGAAAATGCCACCCGAGCAGCGTGAAGTTACAATACGGCAGGAAGAGGCGCGCTTTCGATCACTCTCATACTATAAGCAACAAATGCAAAACCATCATCATTATCACCATCAACCACATCATCAGCAGCAGCAACAGAACTCTATAAACAATCCAGACGATAACCCAGATGGTTTCAAGCCCGAACAACAGCAGAAACCACTTCCCCGGCCGTTGGAAGAGATTACGTGCTACAAATGCGGACACAAAGGACACTATGCCAACAAGTGCCCAAAGGGTCATCTAGCGTTCCTGTCGAACCAACATAACCACAAGAAAAAAGAAAGTATTTAACAGCGAATGTACGGGGGCGACCACGTCTAGGCTTAGAGCTAATTGTGTCACGTAGTTCACAACCGTAGTCTCCAGTTATACATACATAAATATTATTTTAATTTCATATAATTAAAGAGAAATCAGATAAATACAATTTTAAGTATGCACATTCGTCAGTTTCGACCATCACGCTCCAGATCGTCGTCTAACAATGTATACGCCGGCAAATAACTCACTTCTCCAGTGACGGGGTCTGTCTTTCGCAGATGTGAATTTCGGGATGTGTTTGTTGGATCACCGATTGACGTGTAGCCCATGTCGTACAGTTGGCAGTATGATACGTTATTCTCTAGGAGATACGACCAAATATCTTTCGACGTCCAATCAAGCAACGGACTGACTCGCAGCAATTTCGGCCAACCCTCATCTGTGGGCTACAATAGCAAGAATGCAATTAAAACATGATTTCTCGACATGATAAGGGGCATACCTCCAAATGTCGTATGCACCTTCCTGACGGATCAGTTCTCCGTACACCCATCAGTACAGCTTTGAGATTCGGCACGTCCTCGCACACTTGCTCCAGACATGGCTTAATCGAGCCCTCATATTTCAATACGTGGATCTTATACACTTTCTTACAGTGTTCGACGAATTCTTCTAATTCTTGGAACGTATTCTTTGGCTTGATATACAATACGCGAATTATATAATCTTTCAAGTCCTCATTCTCGCTAAAATAGCTGGTAAGCAGGTGTAGCACTACCGTGCAATCTTTGCCTCCATTGAATGCGACAAACACTTCATCGGGCGAGTAACTTTGAAAGATTTTTTTGAAGAGCTGTAATAGAAATAAGATCTTTATAGAATCACGCACACACGCGCGGGCGCGATCTTATCTCAATAGTTGCCTACTCACTGCGAATGCTTCATTCGTTTTCGCAGTCACCGAATTGCTAATGTTACGTATATTGGCTTTCGCTGTTACAGTCGTCTTGTAGTTGGTCATCGCTTTTGAATAATTATTTCCAGCTTTGTACCCGAACCCTGTTCAGTATCGAAATAGATATCGAGTTAATCAAAAAACGTATATCTTTCACAGATAATCGCTTAATAGTGTTGTAATAGTTTCCAATATTTATGAAACCAACCGTGCGAACGAAAGTCGGATACCCAATTGGACCCGTGCCCCACAGGTGACGAATTCAAAGAAAACCTTTTTTTGAAACCTGTTTCTGACATTTCGATCAGCTGCTTAACTCTACACCAACTTACCCAGATGACGTTTTACGTGCTTGACAATCCCAGCCGGGGTGAATTTAAACATCGATTTCGGCCAGAGGTGAATATAACATAAACTCTTGTCGTTGGGAAACTGTTTCAATTTGATTTTAAACCGCGCGGCGGTGTACTCTTTGAAGCCATACATATTTTCGAGACATTTTGAAATAGACAGATAATCTCATACAATCATAGTCAACACAACAATATTTTTTTTTTTTGATTTATTTGTAAGTAAATTAGAGAGGCACTTGCCGTTTTTTCTAGCATACATTTTGAATAGGTACGTTTTTGGTATATTATTTATATTAAAGAACTGCACATAGCGGTATTGTAACAGCTAAAGCTGGACGTCATTCATGATATTGTAGCGTGTTGTCTGATTCAAGTGATACAACTTCTTTCCTACTGTTGATCTTTCAAATCTTATTCTGGTAGGGATCTTACACTTGATTGATTTCATGCAGTCGATCTTTGTGTATTCGTGTAAACACCATATATGGTTCCCCGATCCTGCTACAGCTTTATGAACTTCCTTTTTTGTGGATGTAGGTTTTAACGCCATGCCAGTTCTCCCTCTTAAAATGTTGGCGTCGGTATCCTCACTTCATATCTGGCCTTCGTGCGACCACTGATTATCTCTCCTCGAATTTCTGGATTTGTCATTTTGTTGGCTGCACATGCAACACGTTTTCGATATCAGAGTCGTCTTTTACACTGAGCCGGTAGAATTATTCTCATCTATTGTTTTAGTAACGCTCAACTCTCATAGGCGTACATCGCCATATATCGCCTTTGGCCCTTCATTCAATTTTTAACGCGACGCAATTAGTTGGACTATCAACTTTTCCAATCCAAGCTAGTATCGTCCGATATCCGGATCTCTATCCCCTACTTCCATTATTTCACAGTCAACTTTACACATCTTCCGACGCCAACAACTCCTTCCCCAATGACTCCTCAATCTTCCGTTGATCCTTTCCTACTCCCTATTGTCGAACATGCGCGGCAAACTACTGACTTCTTGAATTCCGCTACGCTCTCTGTCAGCTAAAGATAAAAAGACGTATGAGAATGTTCGTCTATTTTTGACTTATCTTCATTCTTCGTTTGCTATGAAGGCAAAACAAACCAAGTGTAATGATCTCAGACCCCGCTAACCTCAAAAACTTCATCATTTAATACCATGAAATTTTCAATAATTCCCTTCAAAAATATCAGACTATTTCGATACCATGTCAGAAGGTATCATACCTATAATACATTCAAAGCGGATAGATATAGCACCTACACCTTAGCAGATTGACTATGATCGATTTTTATAAAACCTTAAAGATATTGCTAAAACCTCACCCTTACCTTCTATTAGCAGAATGTTGCAATCTTGCAAAAGCCACTTGCCTTACCTTTTGAAGTCTTAGCTCCAATAGCCTGCAATATCCCTTCGCCCTATCAGGATTTTGTTTCAATAAATATTATACTATCTCGGAAGTTGGTTAACGTTATTTATTATTCAACCATGTAAACTCACCATCATTGCGATTAGAATCCTTCTTTTCTGTGACTATAACCGTCCTTATCTTAAATTAACTTCATTATAGACTGACGGCAAAAAACATATTTTTCTAGACACCGATCCGATTTAAACCTTTAGAAGCATTTCAAGTAACATAGACAAAATCCCCTTTTCCTTTCAACCATCGATAACTTCCATCGCCCCTCCTCTTTTCACGATTCTCCGTTACAGAATAAACCCCCTACAGTTCTGGCCTCTTACGATTTCCACAAAGCAAAATTTCACCTAATCAATGAATACCTTAAAGAAGCCCCTCTCGATGTTGATAACCTAACCGTAAATGATGCAATATCCATATTCTACAGGGAAATGTTTAATTCCATCTCTCTTTACGTTCCCATTTCACAACGCAAAACTTTGTCCACCTCCCCACCCTGGCACAATTGCAGGCTCTGTCCTCTAAGAAACAAAATAAATAAGCAGTGGACAATCTTCCTTCGTACTAAATCCACTAATGACTTTTCTAACTACCTAAGCAGCCATCTCCACTTTACCGTCCTTCACAACTCCCTCTATCAACGTTATTCAACTGAAACGCAAGCCAATCTTATAAATGAACCTAAGTCCTTCTTTAAGTTTGTTAACTACAAAACAAAATCTGATGGCTATCCAAACTCTCTCTCCTTCCGTGATCAAACCTCGAATGACCCCAATATTATCGCCAACTTTTTAAACAGTCTTTCGCCGACGAATCCTTTGCTCCACACCTCTCTTACTTCGATTACGAGTATTTACCGAAGTTTTCCCTTGAACCACTTCTTCCACCCACAGTCGATTCTCATGTCATCGAAAACAAATTAAATCTACTTAATGATGAATTCACTCCTGGACCTGACGGTCTCCCTGCCATACTTCTAAAAAAATGCTCCTCAACCATCTCTCTCCCTCTCTCGAAGATTTTCGACTCTATCCCTATCCCAAGGTGAATTCCCCCGCTTATGGAAAACCTCATTTATCACCCCTATACACAAACAAGGTCCGAACAACGTTGTTAACAACTATCGTCCCATTGCAAAACTGTCACATATACCCAAACTCTTCGAGAGGATTTTGTACGAAACTCTAAGTTTTCGCTGCAAGTCTTTAATCTCCGCTAGACAACACGGTTTCCTCAAATGCAGATCCACAATCACTAACCTTGTTGAATTTGTGTCCTTTACCCTATCAGCCTTAGAGAACGTCAAAGAAGTCGACGTTATCTCAACCGATTTCAGTAAAGCCTTCGATAAAATCTCCCACAGACTGATACTCTTCAAATTGTCCTCCCTTGGCTTCGACCCCATTTCTTTGAAGTGGATATCTTCTTACCTGGAAAATCGCTATTACAGTGTTCGTTTTAGATCTGCCTTCTCTAACCCCTTTTTAGCTTCCTCCTGCGTCCCGCAAGGCAGCCACTTAGGTCCACTTCTTTTCGTTCTTACCATAAACGATCTTGAAATGGTGATCAAACATTCCCACATCTCATTATATGCCGACGACACCAAGTTCTTCAAGACCATTTCCTCCAGTCATGACTCTTGCCTTATTCAATCTGATCTCAATAGTTTTTTCCATCTGGTGTTCCAAAAATTGCTTGGAGCTTACATTTCCAAATGCCAATCAATTACCTTTTCACGTAAACGAATCTCCACGGTTCAAGTCATTCACGATCTTGGCATATTATGTGACCAGGAGCTAAATTTTCGCGCACACTTCGATGAGATAATCCTTAAAGCTAATTCTGCACTCGGTTTCGTGAAGCGATGGCCTAAAGAATTCTCGGACCCTTACGTTACCCGATCTCTTTACATAACCTTTGTCCGGCCCCTTCTTGAATACGCCTCTCAAGTGTGCTCTTAATACCAACCAACCAACCAACCCAGATTTCTAGAATCGAGAGCATCCAACGCCGATTCCTACCTTTTGCTCTTCGAGGTCTCTCCTGGAGCAATCCTTTGATTTTACCACCCTACCAAGCCCGCCTTAAACTAATCAAGATGAGCACGTTGGAAGAAAGAAGAACTGTATCTGACATTCTTTTCATCCATCGGCTCCTTTCAGATACCATTGACTGCGCGACCCTCTACAACTCCGTCTCTATCAACACTAACCCCCGCAATGTACGAAATCCCCGTCTCTTCTATCTACCCACCCCCCGTACTGCCTATGGCTCCAATGAACCCATTTCTCGTATGCTGGGAAGTGTTAATGCGAATCCTTACTGCGATTTCAACCTCAGCATTCGATGCCTAAAATTCCGCCTTTTTAACCACCCTCCCCTCTCTCCCATTCTTCCTAGCTAGAGATTAGGTTAAGATTAGATTAAGATAGCTTGAATTAAGCCCAATAAATGGGCGTTTGCCCCCACGAAAATTAGACCTCATTTCATGACTGGTCAATTTTTCCTGTATTTCACTCATTCATTCAGAACCTTCCCATTAGCGTCTTATTCACTAACTTCTTATGAGATTGATAAGCTAAATGACGCCAAATCAACGAAAATCTCACGTACTTCCTTAAATGTTGAAAGCTAACTTTAAATTAAGCAAAAGTTAGGTATGACTTACGTTTATTTAGGTTATGCTAGGTATGACTATATTAAAATCTACTCTTTAAGTCCCAGTTCTTCGTCTATCTCCCCACAGGAGAAACAAAATAAACATATGGCAGTTTTCCTATCCCCTAATAAGTTTTCCAACTATCCTTGTACTTATCTGCACTTTACAACTCCCTTTGTAACCAACCTTATAAATGATCCAAATTTGATAGATATCCAACCTCCCTCTTCTTTAATGACGTAACATCCTTGTTACCCTACTCAAAATATTTTTATTCTTCGTACTTTAACTGTATACCAATTCTTCTCCTCTAGGCATAGCTGTAGCCCTCATACTGCCATGACCAATATATGTTAATGAAGAAACATATATGAAACCTTAAGCTTTCACTGTAAATCTCTAATCACCCCAAGACAACATGGCTTCACCCAATCGATGCATCAAAGGAATATCCACATTCTGGATATATCATTTGATTAAACACAATTTTCTTAAGCATATTGGCAATACAAATCAGCAATTTTACTCGGTTTAGTAAAACGATGGTCCACGGAAGTCTAAAACTCCGTGACTTAATCCCTCTAATTAACCCTTGTCCGCCACCCTTCTTTAAAACGCTTCTCATGTGCGGGTTTCTCACCAAAATATTCACAGATCAAGATTAAACGTCCTTTCCTACGTTTCGCTCGCTGAAGTCTGTCTTGGACCAATTTTTAAGTTACTCAACTTGAATGCGTTGGAAGAACGAATAAGAATATTCGACATCCTCTTCATACTACTTCTGGTAGTACTTCAGGTACCATTGACTGCAAGATCCTCCTAATAATAAAATGATTATCTTTTTTATCCTCCTACTTAGCTCCAAAGAATCTGAATCGGGAGTCTATTCCCCCCCCCCCGTTTAGCCGGGAGGGATAATTTTCTAAAAAATTCCAGGAAAATTTGTCAAGCATAGGCTTTTGGGCAGCCATTAGAATGAGATATAATCTTTGCCTTCTAAAAACTGGGGATCATATTGAAAATTTATTATGATAAAACTCCGAATTTTTTTAAAAATAAAAAAAAGGGGCCAATGTTTCATACATTAATTTGCCTAGAAGTCCAGCCGCGCTAAAACAAAAAAAAAAAAAGGTTTTTCTTAGAAAAAAATGGTTTGGGTTTTTTTTTTATTTCTCAAAAACTACAAGACATTTTTGCATCCGGTTTTCTGTTTTTAACTAAAAACTAATAAATTGAATTTTTGAAAAAAAAAAAATAGTACTTAATTTCTTTTTTTTTTTTTTTTTTTAATTTTTTTTTTCAAAATTTTGAGTTTGAAAATTAAGTTCTCAAAAACTATTCCTTAAAACAGTTTCGTTTAAAAACGAGATGAAAGAAGAGGTTTCTGGCTTTACAAAAAAGTATATCACGGCATTGTGGATGTAACTGTTGATTTTTAATAATTTTTTTTCCAAATTAAGTCAATTTTATAGAAAATTGCCCCTCCCGGCTAAACGTGGGGAATAGACTCCCCCCTCCCTTACGATTTTTTTCTTGTCTTGACCAGACCTACACGCTCTAACTTTTTGGCACACTGCTCGTGGGACACCTCAGTGCTTAAAACTCTGTCTTCTCAATTGCCCTCCTTCTTCTTCTTAGATGGCGTTACAGCTGGCCTTACGGAGAGCCAGAGCCAAGCTTCTCTAATTAAATTATATTGTGTGCGATTTGTTTTTCACAATCACCCTCCATAAGCCCAATTATAGCGTTATTGCCCATTAAATTGGGGTATTACCTTCAACAAACATAAAAATTGCGGATCTCTTCTTTACTTCAACCAGTGAAAGGTTGACTTCTAACTACATACTTGGGTGGAAACAAGCTTTTACTCCTTCTTTGGTACAAAGTCATTATAATCGACGTTACGTGCCAATCGTAACAATGCATTCGTATCATATTTGAGTTCCTCATTATGATGTCAGACTCGTAACGTAGGGATCACATCGTGTCGATACCTCCGTATCTGCATTCTGATGTCCAGAATGATTCTATGTGCGTTCATCGGTCACATATATGTAAAATGGCAACACAACGACAACAGCTTGAGATGGCAACCCGGTATACTCAGCAGTGTGAAAGCAGTCAGTCGTCTTCAAGGAGTCGTCAGCAGCAGCAGAAACCACCAATGAGACGTCCCACTCAAAATGGCCGCCGACGTTTGCCTACAAGCTCGGGCGAGCACGTGGGTACCTCAAGTGCTGTCAAAATTTTGTAAACAATTACGCACATTGTTATAATTCCAATAGTGTGTGTGGCGGGAGTACACTGCGGTACAATGAAATGAACTCACACGTATTCACGATTAGAGTTTGTTTGTAACGGGTTTTGTCGCTACGCACCTGAACCTCTGTCAAAATCTCGTCAAAATTTCAGGGTGTCACGGGGGAAGACGTACGAAAGACGCATGTCTCATTCTGGTTTCTGAGCAGCAGAAACCACCAATGAGACGTCCCACTCAAAATGGCCGCCGACGTTTGCCTACAAGCTCGGGCGAGCACGTGGGTACCTCAAGTGCTGTCAAAATTTTGTAAACAATTACGCACATTGTTATAATTCCATGAGTTGTGTGGCGGGAGTACACTGCGGTAAAATGAAATGAGCTCACACGTATTCACGGATAGAAGCTCGTTTGTAACGGGTTTTGTCGCTACAAACCTGAACTTCTTTCAAAATTTCAGGGTGTCACGGGGGAAGACGTACGAAAAACGCACGTCTCATTCTGGTTTCTGGTCAGCAGCAGTCCATCAGCCGCGAGGAACGAAGTTTTTAGTGGCTTTTCCTTCACCCAATAATTTTATCCAATATTTGTAGTAATTCTGACTTCAACTTACATATACATATGTACATATATGCCGGCTACCAAGAACATGTGAAAGTGTACTTCTCCGTATATTTTCACTGATGTCTTTGTAGTACTCCTCCCGCATTAGTAATTGGTTTTGTGTAGCCATGATTTCCGGGCTTACAATGAAAGTAGTGGCATCGGTGCCGTTTGGTTTTTTTTTTATTTAAGTGGTGGTTCTATGGGTATCAACTTCACAACCCAATTTCTGCCCCGCTAAGTTGGGTAAGCGGTTTCCGGTTGAGAAGCTTGACCAACAAAACGGATATTAACTGTCCTGGATTTTGCATATGGTCATCACTCAATAGCTTCCACAAGTGAGTCATAGTCGCGCTCCTTGTCAATTTTCTAACTAAGCCTCGGCCAAGCGTGGTTGCAATCGATTCGTGCCAATCGTTGTTCAAAGAAGCGAATTCGATTTGTTTTTATTTGGACGGGGGATTGATTTAACGCGAAGGGTCCTCGAGATCATTGATAAAATTTTTAAAGCGTTTATACCAATCTACTTTACAAATCTTGCGGATTTACTAATCGAGTTAAGTTTTCAGAGGATTTTTTTCCTTATCGAATTTGGCATCGATATGTTGAACTTGTTATCCAGCGAGATTTTCTGCTTACGTTGAGTTTTACGGTATGTAGTTTTGTTTCTGCGAACATGTCACTCGAACATTTTCCTCACCTTCGACACCACTAATACAGTTTCTCCTATCTTGGAAAGCTTCCAAAGGTTTTGGCAATTGTTGGGTAAACCATTTTTTTTTACCAACAGTCGTTGTATTTAACCGTATGCAATCGAGAATTGGCTGCTACTCAAAATGTCGTTTCCACGAACGATATTATAGGATACTAGCTGGATGTACCCGTTTTGCTGGGTCCTTTAATAGATACATACATCCAATGAAGAGAACAAATGAGTACATATTTGTACTTAGTGCCTCTATCATTGTATACGAGGGTGGTCCGATAAGTTTGGAGAAATGGCGATTTATTTTTCAATATAGTCTCCTTTTAGCTCGATACACTTGACCCAGCGATGCTCCAACTTCTTTAACCCGTCTGAAAAATATGTTTTCTCGAGGTCTGCAAAGTAGGCCTCCGTGGCGGCGATGACCTCTTCATTCGACTGAAATTTCTGCCTGGCGAGTGACTTTTTCAAGTTTGGAAACAAAAAGAAGTCGCACGGGGCCAAATTTGGAGAATACGGTGGGGCAGCAGTTCGTAGCCCAATTCGACCAATTTGGCCGTGGCGAGGGCGAAGGTGTGAGCCGGTGCGTTTTCATGGTGTAAGAGCACTTTTTTTTCGCCAAGTGGGGTCGTTTTTTCTTCAATTCGGCGTCGAATCGGCCCAATAATTTGGCATAGTACAGCCCTGTGACCGTTTTGCCCTTCTCCGGGTAGTCGATGTGGATCATACCTTGTGAATCCCAGAAACGGTGGCCATCACCTTTCCGGCCGATGGGACAGTCTTCGCCTTCTTCGGAGCACGTTCGCCGGGTGAAGTCCACTGTTTCCACTGTTCCTTGGTCTCTGGTGCGTACCAGTGGATCCATGTTTCGTAGACTGTCACGAAATGACACAGAAACTCCTTCGGATTGCGCTTAAACAGCGTCAAACACTGCTCTGAAGTGGTCTCGCGGTTGCGCTTGTTGTCCGGAGTGAGCAAACGCGGCACCCATCACGCCGACAGCTTTCTCATACCCAAAATTTCATGCAGGAAATGACCCACGCGATCTTTTGAAATGCCTACTGTCTCAGCTATCTCGCGCACTTTCAATCGGCGGTCTGCCAATTACGAGGTCGTGGAATGGACGTGGCTCATCAAAAACCGCATGCGACCACGTTGAAACTCGTTAAACCAATTTTTGATGGTCGCCATCGAAAGAGAAGAGTCACCGTACACAGCATCCAAACGCTCTTTGATTTCGCTGCGCGATTTCCCTTCCAAAAACAAGAATCGAATCACGGACCGATATTGCTCTTTTTCCATTTTTCTAAAATCCGCGGACACTCCCGCTTCCACATGCGGTCAAAACAAATCTACGAGTCCGTCTACTAGAATGTACTACACGATAGTAAGTTGCTCTTGCGATACTGGCGGTGAGGCTAAGCACTTATCGGACCACCCTCGTTAATATGAAGATAACAAAGCAAATTTTAAAAAAGTAAATCTTTAATTTACGTTCAATTCTAAACAATACGGTTTATAAATCAAAATGAAAAACAACAAATTGTAAGGAAAAACAAATTCAATGTAGTACTCAATTTTGCACCTTAAAGCAACTTTAGGGATTGAACTCATATTTAGTACTTCACCCATAGCCCCTTATTACGCAAAACGTTTTCTACGCGTTTTGTCATAGTTTCCACTAATTTCTCTATAATTTCATTTGGAATACTCTGCCATTACCGCTGGACTCGCTGACAAACATCTTCCAGGTTAGTTGGGGTTGATCGGTATTGTCCCAACCGTCTTTTCACTATTGACTACAAATTCGCAATCGGATTGAAGTTGGAACTTTGGGCCGGCCACTGTATTAATTTGAAATTTTGTTCGGTGAGCCATTCCCTCATTATCTTGGACGTGTGTTTTGGGGTCGTTACCGTGTTCAAATATGACTTTCTCTTCAGGATAGGCGTTCCTATCTACAAAATTGGGAAGATGAGTCTGCAAGATGCGCAAATAATCTTCTTATCTCATTATTCCATTGATTTTTTGAAGTAGTCCAACGTGCCACCATGTGAATCACCACGACACTTCCTACACCGTGCTTTACTTTTTCTTTAACATGGTGTCTTTGTATGATCGCCTAAGGGCGGCGCCAGCAGTATTGTTTACCGTCGGACTAAAATCGATTTAATTTTGATTCGTCTGACCACACTACCCATTTCGAGTCATCTGCTATCCAGTTTCTGTGTTCTCTGGCCAACTTCACCCAAGCTTTAACATTTTTTTTTACCGACAGTGCCGGTGTCTGTTTCTCTACCATTGAAATGTAGCCAATGTCGTGGAGAGCTTTACTTGCAGTTCATCGACTAACGGGCTTATTTATTGTAATAGAAAAAAAAGAGCAAAAACAACAACAAACATTTATGTGTAGCGCGCTCATGCCGTTGAGGTGTATACGCAAAGTTAATATGTGGAAAAAATCCAAAGTGTACTGAAGTTCATGTGTTTGTTTACGTTTTCCGCTTTCAACCAAACTTTACAAAAAACCATATAGAGACCAATTTGAAATGTTGGTTGTAATCGGTGAATGCGTTAAGACGTGAATTGGTGATAAACGAACACAATTTTAAGGCTCAATTTTTATATATATAGATTACAATAACTTTGAAACAGTTTAAATATATTAAACATAATTTTTTTCATAAGTGGAAAAGAAGATTATCCAGCAATAACACACAAAAAAGAGAATAAAGAAAGTAGTAAGTCTTCTTATAGACCGTGCAGGGACGGATTAAGAATATCCCTGCAGCGATACCTCTCGCTTGTCGTAAAAGGCGACTAAAACAAAGGTAAACAAAAATCACATCTAGGCAATTTAGAAAACACCAAGGTGAGCCTAGGAATACATATACCACCATTAAACTGCCCCACAAGTGTACATACAAATCAGTGGGTTGACACGACTGGAGATCACCGGTGTTGTAAGAGTAAGATCAAACAAAAATAATCTGGAGCATGCCCGTGTCACAAAAAAAAGGCAGGCCGAAAAACAATTGGTGCAAACAAATGCAAAAACACCAGCATTTGATTGGCCTCAGCGATGAAGTAATCCCAAACCGGGAAGCCTGCCGCTACTTTCTGAGGTCAAACCGGCGGACCCCACAAGCGGACCAGTAGGAATGCAGTTAAGTGGGAAGGTTATGGTCCTACACTTCTGACCATAACAACGCCGGAAAAAGGAAAAGAAGAAGAAGAAGAAGTAAGTCTTCTTATAGTGATAGTGACCGAGACCATTTGTGAATAAGCTTGAAGATACATTTCAGTAAAGCTTTACGCCTAGTTTCCCATTGACCAACATTTGCACCGCGTTGAATGGAATTTGAGATCAATGTCTACCACCTTTTTGTCGCAAAGAGATGAACTAACCAAGCACGATATAAGTATTGTTCAATACATACTCGTATATCGATACAACAGCACGCATATGTGACATTATCAAACTATTAGGCTGAAAACACACCGGATAAATCAATGAGACACGTTTTTGTTTTGAAGTGTTTCGGTGACGGTTGTCGAAAATACATACATGCCATTGTATACGAGCAACACACACAAAAAACTGTTGCGAACCAGCGTCGTTGATGATAATTGCCTACTTTCATATGGCTTAACACACACCAAATGAAGCGAAACATAAAAATCAAAGCAAAACAGAAAAACATGTTTCGTTGCCGAAAGCTGACCTGTTATTTTTTTTTAATTGATTTTTTTAAGGATAAGTTCCTAACTCTTCTATTAAGTTTATTATAACATCCTCAGCATGTCGTTTTAGATTATATGGATGCACCCATCACTCTCTGCTATTTGTGCCCTTCTCATCAATTGCTTTAAAAATTTTATGTAAGATTGGCACAACTTCATCTTCGTCTGAGTTCGACGACGTGTTGAAAGGCAAGTCGCGAATTCCATTTTGTTTTATTTCAACGCACACCAAACGAAACAAGAAAACAAAACGTTTTGTATATTGTACCATTCTATTTCGATTGGTGTGTGTTAAAAAAAAAAAGGCGTGAGTACCAGGTACTCATGAATTTTGATGTGTAAACATTTCTTCTTCCACATTAGCTTCTTCAATGCACAATTCTCGGCAAAATTGGATTGTCTTGCCGATATCCAAGTAGGACTCAAATTCTTGTCTTCGTTCAATTATTAGCACATCGTTGTCGTTGTAAATTTGAATATATTTTTTTTCGATAAGGATTTCGTTTTCCCCGTCACGAAAAGGCAAATGTAACGTTACCATTTCTCGTTTGTACTTATTTGGATCATCCGTCATGTCATAGTTTCGGTAACTCTTGGATTTTGCCAGCGTTTCCACTAATTTATTTTGGATACTGTATAATGCGCAACTGCCTGGGCTAAAGTAATATCATCTAATTGTTCTGGTCTCTTTTGGTATTTATCGAAGCAGTTTTCAAGCCAAATGTCACATGAATCTTGTTCGGTATTTTCTTCTTCCAATGCCTTATTCGATTTTCGAACACGTTCTCGTTCAACAGGCCATGCAGTTGGAATATAGGCGATTTGAACAGAACTTTTTGACATATCATGCCTGAGAAGATACCAAGCAGCTTCTTGGCTCGTAAGTTCTACACAATTTAGCATGTCGACGCTCAATTTTCTTGCTATCTCTACTATATCGAATTAGGGATGCTCGTCCATGGTTTCAATTATTTTCCGCTGAAGATTGCTTATAACTTTATTTGTTTTATTGACATATTCAACAACGTAAGCTGCACAAGAGTATTCCTCGATAATAAATTGAAAGTCCACATTTGAACCCAGGACATTTAAGATGAATGGATTAAACGGGTTGATCCATTTGTCTTTAGTTTCTCGCTTTAAAAACACTCGTGGTCTTTTTATTCCTGCTCACAGTATGTCTAGGTACATAGCATATGAATTTATTTTGTGCTCTAGCAAGAAGGTTGGACACCTTCATCAGGATAATCGTTCTCTTCAAGTGTTTTCCGGATTCGCTTGTAATTAATCGAATAACGTGCGCGACGTACATATGTCAGTATTTGGCATTGGCTCAAGTATGTGTGTTGATCGAGACGGAATTCCGCTATGAGTTTAACGTGGACACCTGCCTTGTTGGCTTAATTCCACGGCGGGCCTTCCCGCAAGGAGTTGATTTTATGGACGACAACCAACGTCCTTATTCGCAGACCTGTGTATAAGTACCAGATTATAGCCATGCGTAGGGGCATGACTAACCTCTTGGTTAGGGGCGAGGCCTATCTAAAACCTCTTGCCGATTTGAGGTCGACACCCTCCGAACTTCCAGCTAATGTTTTCGTTCGTTTTTTCCCGCATTTGGGACAACCAACAGCCACCACGATACTCCCACTAGGGGGCCGTACCCAAGACAGGCCGGGACCGGTCAGTCCGACTCTGCCACAGTCGGAATCTAACGTTATATCCCGGGGGCTCCTGTCTCCCGTGGTACCGGAATTAGGCTCCCGGGTGGAGCCGTTACTCACAGTTAGGTTAACCCTACACCCAACTGAGAGCCTTACACTTACCAAATAGCCGAATAGCAAAAGATCCGAAGAACCAGAGCCGTCAACTAAATGGTAAGTGCTTGCCTGTCCGATTGACAGGCATTATGCGTTCAAATTTCTGCCATACAGCTATTTGGCTATGTAGGCCATGCACCACCAAGTACTACTTGGCCCTATACTGTTGCCCCCAGGTACGTGAGCCGCATATTGAGGATGCGACCCGGTGTACCCATAGGGCGTATGTTGATCGAGACGGCAAGAATGGCGCTTCGAAACGACAAGAGGTTGAATTCTTTTTATAACAGGTAAACGTGTGTTTATGTCGTTGAAGTTTTGCAAAGCCTGATGCCTCATCAGGAGATATAGACACTAGTTGGTCAATCAAAGCCTCAGCCTGAGCCTTTTCCTTTTCCTGTCCCAGAACATCGGTTGGAGATTCATTTAGCCACAACAGTATATGAGCGTGCAGACTGCCTCGGTGTTGAAATTCTATTCTTTTGAAATAGTGTTTCACGTAGTGTTGGCCAAACGGACTGAAACGCGTTGATTGAAGTATACTGATGATAACTTGCACAAGTTTATTAAAGTGGATAGCACAGGTGACAGGATCTTCATTGATGAGTGTAGCTTTTAAGTTTAAATGCATATTTTCAAGTTCTTCCGTATAAATATCTGCTCCATTGTTTCTGAGTTTATACAACAGCTTCATTAATTTTGGCCAACCAATTTCATTGGCGCTTAAAGTCAAAAAGAACGTCGATTTTCCAAGCTGACGAATCATCGCAAAAATATCGTGTTTACGTTGAGCCCAGTAATAAGTGGTTTGGTATCGATCGTAGCCAAATTAGTTTCAAGACACCCATCAATGAAATCTGCTGATTCTACTTGAGTTCGAGTGAGTTTTGTATTTTTACCAATGAATTTGAAGGCAACAGTTATTGCATCGCGTGTTCGGATACGTAAAATTTTCATTGCCATGTATAGCAAGTGCTGAGGAGTGACACCACGTCTATCCGTTCTTCGCTGTTCACTCGTTGCCATCATGAATGGCGTTACAGTCAGTCCTTCCTTAAAGACATGAAATTGACCGAGATAAATTGAAGGAAACGCCATTTCTTCGCAGTGTTCATCAAAAAGAACAGTAACGGGCACTTCGTGTTCTCCTGGAGCTATTCTTAAATATCTATCTTCATTCCATAAATTTGTTGTTGAACGGAAAGCACGGGGATACCAATCGTTCAGTGATCTAATCTACCTCTGGTAAATCGTGTGCCAGTGGAGGATATTTAAATCCGTGTGATGTTGAAAAGTTAGGAATTCTCTATTTCCGCATGGAAACGTGACACGTAAGGCAGACTCGCGATGTGTTTGAATCGATTTCAAGAAACGCAGCTGTGAGAATAGTGAACGAATTATTCGGTAGTTTTAAGATTTTTTTCGTACCACAATCTATCACAGACACTACATGCAGCTCCAAAATTATTGTCTAAAAACATTTATTTGAATTTTGCATGGGCTGTAGCGTTTGTTGAATGATGACTATATCTAACAGTAGGTTGAATACTTTGCTGTTGTGTTATGTGTTCTTCAGCTT
Source organism: Merodon equestris (assembly GCA_958301585.1). Classification (NCBI taxonomy): domain Eukaryota; kingdom Metazoa; phylum Arthropoda; class Insecta; order Diptera; family Syrphidae; genus Merodon; species Merodon equestris. Next base: position 28,285,408 of record OY284413.1, read on the forward strand.
CGTAGTTTGGTGTAAGTTCAACTGGTTCTGGACTTGCTGTCACCAGGGCTGATTCATTCATGCTTCTGCGATCTCGAGCTCTTCTCATAGTTTCAGATATTATTTCTGTAGCGTCTTCGTTTGATTGGTTTGAGATAAATGCAGTTGCACTTATGATGAGCAAAATCACGTAATTTTCTCACATACAAAACCACTTATTGTTTTATATAAATTACAAAACTGCAGCTAAAATGTGACTGAACTGATCGAAATCAACACAACTAAATCGCGTGGTGATGTCTCACACCAAGTTACAAGTGTTAGTTGCGTCTGTGTGTCCTGTTCGCACGCTTGGCGTTTGGACAGGTTTAGGAGTCCCAGTTCCAGTCCAAAGTCCAAATTATAAGTGTTAGTACAGTACGTCAGTGCGTTCGATGCGCACTCTACAGCGTTCGTGTGTATGTGTGCAGTGTGGCAGCACGCATACACACAAACGTATTAATGCATAGACATAGATGAATCACAGACAATAGACTTGTGTTTATACCTACTCAGCCTACGTACACTGACGTAGTACTAACACTAATTTCGGTTACGCGTGACGGTCATTTCGCCCATACCGAGACCTAAGATGTTTACACATCAAAAAGAATGCTTTTTCGACTATCGAATCAAAAACTTTTTCTTTGAATCGGTGTATATTCAACCATAGGCAATGGCAATGAACTGGGTACGAGGATATGGGCTTAGCGGAAAAGACCACTGTCGTCTTGGTGGTAATTATAAGTTGCAAATACAATTCGTCATCGAAATTAAGCCAAAGATCACTCTTGCCAATCACTGTTCGTTTCGACTTATTAAATAATTGAGCAGTAGAACTCTCATTTGAACAACTAGGTCTTAATAGTACGGGTTATTCTACCTACATACATTCATAATTGATGCAGAGGATACTAAATCATGAATTATATGGGCCGTACAACCTGTTATCGCGTCTCCGGATCTCATGTCCAAGGTAACTAGACGATTGGGCATCAAAATTCAAATCCACTGATTCACACAATGAGGGACGACCAAATTGAATAATGCGTGCTACAAAGGAAAAGGACTTTAACTAATTGCCAGCGCGGGACCCAGGCTCACTCCAGATTAAAGCAGCATTTAAGTAAATATTTATTTGAAATGAGATTCAGCTCTGTGGTTGGTTTGTTAATCTCTTAGTTGAGGTTCGCATCCCGCGACAAGTTCTCAAAATTATATGTATTTTGCAGTGCGGTCCCTTTTCAGAAGCTTTTTAAAATTCAGAGTCGGCAATCAACAGTACAGGGGAACTGTTGTTCCCTTTCACGTTCATTTTTGATGAAATGGGAGCTCATAGTAGCCAATAAGAGATTTTCATACCTGAGCAATGTTGTTGAAACAAATATTAGGATCAAATGAGACCAAATAATGACAAAAATTAACAATTGGACTATGCGAAGAGCTTCGGGTAGTAAAATAAAGGAATAGAGCATGAAAAGCGAACAAGATTCAGATGGTGAATTTGACTTTGCAGGAAAGATGACGATGAAAAATTCTTTCATAATATAAGACGATGTCAGATATGAATACTACAGACTGCGCTAACGACAACAATGGTCACACATATTAGTATGATGTTAAAGGAAAAACTAAAAGGCCCCCATTCTTATGAACAGTACAAAACAAATATATTTATATTGAAATTAGAACAAAACGTATTAAAAGACAAGAAAAAAAACCTTAGCTTTTCTAATTACATTTGGAACTGCTTCCATTCCGGCCGGGCATCTTCCTTAGGACACACCCAACCGATAGGAATATAAGAACCAGTCGAATCATACCCTGAAACCAAATACGAATCCCAAACGCGTCTGAAACAAACAAAGCTCTAAAATATTTAAAGCCTGTCAAAATACCTTGTCATACCTCTTTTCTATGAAATTCCTTAGTCCACACTCGATGTTAACATTAGTGTCCTGACCAAATAGCGCCAGATCCCACTGCTTTTCGATTGGCAGCAATTGGCGCTCTTTCGCACGTATGCTTTCTTCTGTAGCTTGCCAAATCGAACGGATCGGGTTGAGGGCTTCCCTCAATTTGCATGAGTCTCCGCCACGGTTGAGTTTATGCAGAGTTTCTAACGATTCTATCATCGAGAGATATTTTTTGGCATCTCGCAGTTCTCTCTTTTCAGCATAGGTCAGTTGTTGTGGCTTTGGCGTCTGTGAGATGCTGAATCGCTCGGATTGACCAGCGTCGGAAGACTTGTGAGTGTTTTTCTTTATCTTACGTTTCTTTGCCCGTCGCAGTCGTAGTTTCCTTCTCCGTTTGAGTTGATTGGCCGCTTCTTTTACAGTTTCCGATTCGAGACAGACGAACTCTCGTTCTAGACTATCCCTACACTTGGCTATTCGATCGGTTTCTACGGGTAATTGAGTGTTATGGACCAGACTATCGCGATAGGTTTGCAGTTCGTTGATGTTACTTAAAATGGCTTGTAAGCTGGATTTGATTTGTGAGATCTTCATTTTGGAAATGTGTGTTAGAGAATTTATTAAGTTATTTAATTTAGGAAAACGAAAGAAAATGTATATAAATGCAAGTTAGGCGTTTAGTCCTTGACTAGCTGCGGTTTGGCTTCGTCAAGAATTTGCTTAGCTGTCTCGTATTCTTTTGTTTCTTTGAGATCGTCTTCATTTTTGACGAACTCATTCAATTCCTCGAATGCCTTCGCCAACCTAGGCGAGAATGGAAAGAAACATGTGTTGAACAGATGTTATACTAAGAATGGGCGGGTGTCGGCTTACCTTCTTTGGCAATCGGGAATGATCATTAGTGCTTCTTGGAGGACTTCGTCCTGTTTTTTAAGCACGTGCTCGTCGGCACCCTCGTTCTTAAGTCGCTCGATGCGATTCTTTTGTAAAACCGCCTCCTTTTCGTACACTACCTTCTCTTTGGTCAATCGCCTCACGATGCCTGTTTTTATGGTCAGCTGTCTGATGCGTGGATCGGCCATTAGTCTAAAGTAAATGAATGCACTTTAGCCATTTCTGGTGAAAATATCGATTTTAGTATTTTAATTTACACTTGGTGAACAGGATAACTGTGTAATGCGACTTGAAGGGACAAACAAATTTGAAATTTCCTTTGTGGGTTGGAAATGACTCACAAACTGCCCGGCTGCGATTGACATTTGTACAGCGGATCAGCAGTCAGCACACAATTGTGACTCACGCGGTTGTGCAGTAAACAGTGATGCCACTTTTTATTTCTATTCAAAATTGGTTTCCCACTTTTTGTTTTATATATTGGTTATCGATTAACACCGAGTAATACACCTTGGAAACAGGGAAATTTCCCATGGTCACTACCTACAGCGCATCAGCGATATGAGGCCAAATATTAGAAAAATAAAATATAAATGCCACCTTACGGTAAAGGGTTCGTTTTATCTTATTGTCTGAATGTTGAACAACTATTTGTCTACCGGGAATTTACATATATTGTTTGAATGGCAGCAAATGAATATCACCTCGTAATGGCATGTTTCCAATGAGGCCTCACTCACATCTCTTGTGAGGTTAAAAATGCTGACGTAAGATATCAGCCAAAACCAACTGACTAGGTACAATTTCGTAAGTATCTTACCTGTCAAAGCATATAAGATAACCTATATCAGTGCACGAAATTGACCAAGCGGCTTTTTAGTTAAGAAAACACTCAATTAAGCCTTTAAAAATAGCGGCTTACCCAAAATAGCCTGTCTGGCAGGCTCGTTGCGACTGATAGATTAAACTGGGTAATCGCTGTTTAAATCCCAAAAACCCCCCGTCGAAAACAGGGTCTTCTCACCCCAAAACATTCCCCATTTGACATTGAGTCCAGATTCCACATACCTGAGTGTCCGAATCTTGTCGTCCTATCAGTCTAAGGCGGTAAGGCCTCTCTTAACTTTACCTCACTACTCGTATTTCCTAACAGATCCTAATCGTAAGCGTAAAGTAGAGCGGGTGGACTTTCAAGCCTTATAAAGATACGATACATTCTCCATTGGTTAAAATCTATAAATAGTTTATGAAACATTTTGTGAAATGCCCATTCTGACAGAAGCGAGCAGATATTGTCTCCTTGGGTCGCCTGCACACGGATCTGTTATTGATGATTATCCCCCTATGGCGATTTCATTTAAATCAAGATTGTACTGCCCTGTAAAGCGCTCTATGTCATCTGTTTTAATATCTTGCCATTTCCTATGAACTCGCCATTAATACGATTGATGGCATAAATGATTTACGGGATCCCCATGATGAAATCCTTCTCCTTGGTGATTTCAATCTTCCTTTTCTTAAGTAGGCTCCATCAGACGATCAATCATTTTACATTGCCACCAATCCCACTACTGCCAAGAATGTATCTTCTTGGATCGCCTTACAGATTCCAACCTTAGCCAAGTCAGTGGCATCTCAAATTACATGTTTAGTTTCTCTGTTTCACTTTGTTCCCTTTCCTTATTATCGACAACTACCATCCTCCCCTCCTTCTCTCATTTTTAGTGTGCTTTCCATCTCTGAACACTTTCGCTCCAGGACTTATGTAAGTTACGACTTCCACAAAGCAAATTTCAACCTAATCAATGAATATCTCAATAGCCCCCCCTTCAATTTTGACGGCCTTACAATAAATGACGCCATATCCATTTTCTACAAAGATATTTTCGGTCCGTTTTTTTGTGTTCAAAAATTTTTTTTTTATTGAAAAAACGTATAAAATACATCACTCAAAGTATTGTCCGTCGGAAGCGACTACTTTTCCCCATCCGTCTGGTAATTTTCGAATACCATCTCTAAAAAATGAGTCCTCTCTGGCATCGATCCAATCATTGAGCCATTCTTCGATTTCTTCAAAAGACCCGAACCGGTGACCCCCCAAATCGTTTTGCATCTGTCGAAAAAGCCAGTAGTCGGAAGGAGCAAGGTCTGAACAATACGGCGCGTGGGGTAAAACCTCCCATTTCAGCGTTTCCAGGTAGTTTTTGACCGCTACAGCCACGTGGGGCCGAGCGTTATCATGTTGCAAAATCACCTTGTCATTCCCTTCCTTTGATTTCTTTCAAGAACCAGTTCCGAGGTGAAAAATCGCCTTTCGACATCTCTCGGTTTCAATGGCACCCAATTTCCTTGCTTTTGAATAAATCCAAATTTCTTTAACCGAACGGAAATTGTTTGCTGAGTCCAACGATTCTGCGAGTTCACTTTGCGTTTGGCACGGATCTTGATCCAGTAAAGCCTCCAATTCCTCATCTTCAAACTTTTTGGGCTAACCAAGACGCTTTCGACGCTAAAATCACCACTTTTGAAGCGTCGAAACCACTCTCTGCATGATTTATCGGTCGGAGCAGATTCACCATAAACTTCTACAAGCTTCAGCTGCACTTTTCTTCCAATTAAAAAAGAAAATCAAAACTTCCCGCAAGTGCTGTTTATTTAAGACAAATCCGGATATTTTCGAAGAGGCAAAAAACAATGTTGTTGTCAGAAACAGACGCTGATGCACACTTATTATTGTTGACAGATGTCACACCTTTCCAATGAAGTAGGTAATCGCTTCCAAGATCAGCCACAACTTGCAGGTGGCGCCATCTTTTGAAAATGGACCGAATAAATTTGTAGCCTTCCTTGGTACTCAATCCCCTAGTGCCTTTTCTAACAACATTGGTACTTATCTGCAATTCACCGAGCTTCATAACTCTCTCTATGAACGCCATTACATCGAAACGCAAGCCAATCTTATAAACGATCCTAAGTTCTTCTTTCAGTTTGTCAACTACAGGACCATGAGATCCTTTCCCACTCCGTTTTTCCTCTCGGCTGAAGAAATTATTCTCCAGCTGTGAGTGTCAAGCTCTTTATTCTGCTTGTCAATTAGCTTCAATATGGATTCGTCCTTTTTGGGAACAGGTGGAGAGATCCATATTGAAGCCAACGTGCGATGCGAAGCGGAAGCATCGAGCGAGTTGTCTTGTCTTATCCAAGGTCGCACTCCTCTTTCTTGTGGTCCTTTGCAAACTTAACTCACCGAGGCTGCAGCGGATAAATTGTAAAATGTTTCCTCTCCTCTTTAATTTTTCCGTATGACAGTCTGGGACGCTAAGAAAGTGATAGTCCTTAGCCTCTCCAGATTGCTGCTTAGTGTGAGTTACCCGCTTCCGTCGGGAGCTCACCGAGGAGAATGGCTTAACCTTGAGGTCGTCGCGCCCGAACTCATCGAGCTCTGAGACTATTTCCTCGGGGTCTATTATCGGCTCTACTAAATTTCTTATGTTCCCTGTAGCAAGTTCACAAATTACGCAATCCATGGGACTTTCTCCGAACTCCGTCACTCCGGTATAAATAAAATAAAAAAACAAATTTTAGTTAAGCCATCTTTATTTGGTAAATGTTTCTCTCGATAATCGTCGAAAAATTGCTGAGAATGATTAATTCATCTGGCAATTGGCAATAGTAAGTTTCACTTAACCATTGCAGCTTGAGTTTCTTTTGCTTCCATTTCTTTTTATTCCATTCGTTTTCGTTTGTTTTTTTTTTTTTGTTTTTAAGTGAAGAATTGAATTCTTTTTCTTTATAATCTAAGATAGATACATATTTCATATGAGAATAGCTTTTACATATATTTTGCCTCCTTGCGTGGAACTAAATGTAATACACTTTTTGTATTTCTTTATATTTTTTTTTTCATTGTTTCATAAATCTTTGTTTTTCTTTTCTTTCATTTGTAAAAACGATTTTCATAAACAATACTTAAAGTTAACAAAACGTATAGATTGCACTCAATTCAAGGGCGATGTAGTGTAGTGAGGATTCGTTTTAGTTTTTTTTTTGTTTTAGGAAAGAGCACGATTAATAACAATAGGAGATAAGGATGAGATAAAATAGTTTAGTAATAAATAAGAGTAACTTAAGCAGAAATGAAAAGAGCGATTTATAGTAGGTTTTAAGAAAAGTATTGGTGAGAAATAACAGTGTGACTGATGACGGTTAGTTAGAGTTGAATGAACGATTTGAATATGACAGCGCGACAGACAGCGGTTTAAACTGCCGCCCCGGCCAAACGGTAAGTAGTAGAAGGTGGTGAGTATGAAACTGGGTGGCTATGCAATATGCGGTGATTATTATTGAGTTGTATGCTTGGTTTCCTACGAAATGACTTACGATGACGATACAGATAAAGATATATATAGTATATAATGAATTTCAAGCACATTATTATGTCTAAGAATATAATTATATTAATTATCATTGATGATTCTGTATTTGATGTTTTGCTTTTGCTGCGCTTATTCGCCGTTGTCACAGTATCCACCGGGTTGGCATTCTTCGTAAATAACTTTAAATGGTAAGCATGTTCCAGAGGTCTTTGATGTTCAGATGAAGCTGGCGGTTTGATTGGAATTTCAACAAAGTGACGGTGACGATGAGCGGACCGTGGGATGGCAATCGCTGATGGTAATTGCGATGCCCTTGCTGTTGCTACTAATGACGAACGTGTTGATGGATGATTATAATTGAGGACTGTTGGGTAGGAGCTGATATCAACGGCGACATTGACGACGAATTGCTGGTGACATTTCAAATCATTGTTTTTATCAATATGAAGAATATTTGTATTATTATTAGAATTAATAAGTGTAATGGTGTCATAGTTCTGATGGCACTCTAGTTATTTCTTCTTTTGTGCCTTCTCGGCGGCTTTTGTTACTTTGCCCGAGGTGGTCTCCTTAAAGTTCACCAATTTGATTACGCCCACGGCGACGGTTTGCCGCATATCGCGTACGGCGAAACGCCCCAGCGGCGGAAATTCCTGGAAACTCTCGACGCATAGTGGTTTGGTGGGGACCAAAACAATGATGGCTGCATCACCGGACTTAATCGATTTTGGATTCATTTCGGTAGTCTTGCCGGTACGACGGTCACATTTCTCCTTGATCTCGGAGAATTTGCATGCAATGTGAGCGGTGTGACAGTCAAGGACTGGAGTGTAGCCATTGGCGATTTGTCCTGGATGATTGAGGACAATGACCTGGATGTATGTGGAAACGTAAAATAAAATTCCATCAAATTTATATAAATAAACTTTACCTGAGCGGTAAAATCGGCAGCTCCTTTTGGTGGGCAATTCTTGGAATCGCCAGCAACATAGCCACGACGTAGTTCCTTTACGGATACGTTCTTTACGTTGAAGCCGACATTGTCACCGGGTAATGCCTCCGTCAAAGCCTCGTGATGCATTTCAACAGACTTGACCTCAGTCACCAGGTTTACAGGGGCAAAGTTTACCACCATACCTACCAAAAAGACAAATTGTACTACATTAAGAAATTTGAATTTTGACCCCTCCTACCTGGTTTCAAAATGCCAGTTTCAACTCGGCCCACTGGTACCGTACCAATGCCTCCGATTTTATACACATCCTGCAGCGGTAGACGCAGAGGTTTATCAGTTGGTCGTTGTGGCGGCAAAATAGCATCCAATGCGTCAATCAAAGTCTTACCCTCAACCTTGCCCTCCTTACGTTCAACAGTCCATCCTTTAAACCAGGGCATTTTCTCCGACGGCTCCAACATATTATCGCCATGCCAGCCCGATATTGGCACAAATGCAACCGAAGCAGGATTATAACCGATTTTCTTAATGTACGACGAAACTTCTTTCTTGATTTCCTCATAACGTGACTCGCTATATCCCGGCTCAGTCGAATCCATCTTATTCACGCCAACAATCAATTGTTTCACGCCCAACGTGAAGGCCAACAATGCATGCTCCCTAGTCTGACCGTTCTTCGAAATACCCGCTTCGAACTCACCCGTACCAGCGGCAACAATCAATACCGCACAATCCGCTTGTGACGTACCCGTAATCATGTTCTTAATGAAATCCCGATGTCCAGGTGCATCAATAATAGTCACATAATACTTAGCTGTCTCGAATTTCCACAAAGCAATGTCAATCGTAATACCGCGTTCACGTTCGGCCTTTAGCTTGTCGAGAACCCAAGCATACTTGAACGAACCCTTGCCCATCTCCTGGGCTTCCTTTTCGAATTTCTCAATGGTTCGCTTATCGATACCACCGCATTTGTAGATCAAATGACCGGTAGTCGTTGATTTGCCAGAATCGACATGGCCAATGACCACGATGTTAATATGAGTCTTCTCCTTGCCCATGATGCCCTCTTACAGATCGAGTACAATCGGAAGAAGAGAAGAAAACCTTAAGTAAATCAAATAGGTAAAACGAACTAAAAGACTTGCGGTGTGATTAACAACGTTCAACAAATTCTATTCAGAGTTTTTGTTTACTTCGTACGTTGCGTTAGGTCTTTTTATCTGCGTTGTCTTCAGACGCACTCTCAATGGATTCCTGAAATGAGAATCGTTTTCAATTATTAATGGTAATCGATTAGGAAAGGGTGTTCATCGTGGACAAGGGCAATGCTTTATTATTCCAGCTTCGTCAGTGGATTTATTGACTAAAATTAATGTCAATAAACACGCATGAGATTTGAAGAGTGGGCAAATTGATGAGGCCTTAACTGAGTTTCAGGGAGCTCCAAATACGTATGCTATTATCGAAGAAAAGGTATAATAAGCCCGTGTTTGTGGATTTATGGATGTGCAGGTTCACATTGGAATTCAATAAGATAAGTGATGGACATTCCTAACAAGACTCGTATTGAGGTTGAATTCTTGAAGGGGAGGAACGCCATTGGCTAGATCGCCACAGCTTCCGCTTTTGAATTCTATCTAGAAGATGCAAAGAGGTCTTGGGAGCACCAGACTAGATATGGGCATTGCACTCAAGCTTGGTTGGATATATGTCTTATAGAATGAAGGTAAATCATAAGACGTGAAATATTTCTTGCATCATTTAAGGAAACCTAGACGTGTCGCAGATTTCAAAGAAGCAATTGCGAATTATTTTTCAAACTTGGCCATAGAGCAGCGGAGATCAGCTGCAACATTAATAACGCCTTCGACGATGGAACGGCTAATGCACGTATGCTACAAAAAATTTCTGTACAAAAAATTTCGAAATGAAGATGAGTCGCTGGAAGATGAGGAAGGGCGTAGACACTCATGGACTACGATCAATTAAAGGTTCTGGTTGAGGCAAATCCACGTACAACAGTAAGAGAAGTTGCAGGATAACTAAGCGTGGCAATCAGAACAGTTTCTGTCCACCTACGAGACATTGAAAAATCAAAGAAGCTCGATAAGTGGGTTCCGCACGAATTGAACGCGACCCAAAAAAAAATGATCGGATTGTGACGTGCGATGAAAAATGGATACTGTACAATAACCGGCGGCGCTCAGCTCAATGGTTGAATCAAGATGAAGCACTACGACACCTTCCAAAGCCGGCATTGCACCAAAAGAAAATGATAATGACTGTTTGGTGGACTGCAGCTGGTTTGATCGATTACAGCTTTCTGAATTCTGACGAAACCATCACCGCTGAGAAATATCGTCAACAAGTCGATGAAATGCACGAAAAACTTGACCACATGCGCCCGGTTTTGGTCAACAGAAAAGGACCAATCCTTCTCCATGACAACGCCCGAATACACGTCGCACAGTTGCCCTTACAAAAGTTGAACGAGCTTGAATACGAAACCCTGCCCCATCCACCACACTCGCCGGACCTTTCTTCAACCGACTACCAATTGTTCAAGCATTTCGACTACTTCTTGCGTAAGAAATGCTTCAAAAGCCAAGACGACACCAAAACTGCCTTCAATGAGTGCATAGCCCTCAGACCTTCAGAGTTTTATGCCGAAGTAATAAATAAATTTCCTTCCCGTTGGCAAAAGGGTGTTGATCACAATGGCTGCTATTTTGATTAATAAAGTTTTGTTTCACTTGAGATCTTTGCTTTTAAATTTAAAGGTTTAAGACCGACATTATTTTTTGAACAACCAATAGAAGAACAAAATTCCATGCAATTGTTGCCGTTGCCGTTCAAATTCTTCGCACGTACATGAGCCTTGGAAGGAATATGAAAACCTGAGTATTTAAAGGTCAGAAAGGTAATTTAACGAACCTATTGCTATGGAAACCATGCTGCCCGTTCTAAGTTCTTGCATTTAAAATATTTCATAACCTGACGATTTATCAGCATTTTCATGACCTTTTCCATCTACTCGAGAAGAGATGAGAAGAGTGGGACAATTGATAAAGTTTTGCAGCGTAGAAGAACACCTCTTTAGGAGTATGGGAAGAACACCATCAGGGTCAGCGGATTTGTGCACTCTTGCAGTTAAACGAATGCGTACGGATTTGTCAGCTGAGATAGAGTGCAAACAGAAAGCGTTGAGCTGGTTGCAAAATGTGCAGCATTTTGGCTGCTTGGCTTTGTGTATAAAACTAGCAATTTGGATATCAATGTAAATGAGCTTGGCGATTGAAGACGAGGCATCATTCTTTATGTTCTTTACCAAAGAACAGACGTTTCTGCTACCTTTGGGACATTGTAGCACTTTTTGACTTTTTGATCCTAAGAGAATTTAACACGCCGAATAAATGCATTTTGGCCGAATGGTTAGCTTTGTAAGTCAAGTCATTAACCTAATATCACCTTTTGCAGTTCGAGTCGTATAACTCATTTTCTTTAGGTTTGATGCTCTTCACTCTATCAGGAAAAATGGAATCAGCTCGCCGGGAGCCAAGCTAAAATTCCAGGTATTTTGCCTTGAATTTTGCAAGCTTTTACCCGGAACTCAGGAACCACAGTAGCTAGGGTTTTAAAACCGGTCGCTATGAGCCAAGTTTCAAACTCATAGCTACTCGGCAAGTTTGGTTTGATATATGCGTACGGACGGACAGGCAGACGGAAAGACAGGAAAGTATGTATAAGTGTATAAGTCTTCCCTACCCCATTTTTGCAAGGTAGAAGAAGATGTCGTATCCAGCGAAACATTTCTTGAAATCGCATCAGAAGCGGCATTCATGTTATTATCAAAGAAGCTCAGTAACCAGTTAAGATTTCTAAAGTGGTTGTCTACTTGCTCCAAGTAAGGTAGTTAAAAGAAAGTGTCAGGAGCATAAACCAAAACTTTAGGATTGTTAGCTGTTATATGATCATACCTTCGCAAGCAAAAGGTGTAATGAGTCATACCATCCCAAAGCTACAAACAGTTTATACTCAGATATGGAATCCAAACTTAAATAAATTATATTACTTCGGAATAATAATGATTGGTAATTGCAATGTCTCAGCTTATTTCAATAGGAGCCACATTTTTAGATAGTCTCCGCAATATTCCATAAATACAACCAAAAAAGTTGAGTACTGACAGATTCCGGGTAACGCTGAGTCATAAGATTGTTAGGATATTCCCAAAAGCACTTAATGTTTAAAGAGAAAATCTGGTGACAAGTCAACCGCACCATAATCTGGAGAACAAAAGAGTTTGCGTCTTCTCCAGGCTCTTTCTGTGAAGATTTACTACCGACCAGCTATGAATTGTAGCGTGGTCTTCCTTAATTTTAGAAAAAAAAACTTCAGTGAGATTAATAAGCCACGGTAGATAAATTTAAATGTCGTCTGTATACATAGGGAAAGGGACACCATTACAAACCTTGGACATCGCATGCCACGAAAGTGCAGTGGGGATTCCCCTTTTAACTGTGTTGCGAATAGTCCAAATTTAATTTTTTGTTTTTTATTTGACTAGGATCCACCTTGTAGGATCGGGTTTGAATATACCCATGGTTCGGAATACCAAAGGCGACTAAGTATTGTAGATAAGCGCAGAGATGAATGACAACACCAATAAATTGTTGACGTAACTTGATGGTAAATTTGGCTGGTCTTCATCATTTAATAAACTTCGGAAACTTCCCAGAGCATACATGGAAAGAATACAAACTAATTGGGATAGGCCCGTGGAACGTACGAAGCCTGCACAGACCGGGTGCTGTCCGGACAGTAACAAAATAAGTATGTAACTATAAATTAGGTATCATAGCGGTACAACAAGATCAAGTTCAAACGGAACAATCATTACGGATAGCTACAGATATCCACAATCCTTGAACAGGATTTTGAATCAGCAATAAAATTGTGCAGAATGTATTGGGCAGCGATGTACATGTCAACAACATGAGAAGAAAATCTCCATGCCTCATCGAATGATAATGATCTTAGGTCAGTAAGTTTCGCTGGCTCAAAAAATATGATCCTCAAAACCACAACATTCAACTTGAATGTCACCGGATGGAGTAACCCGAAGTTGATCATTTTCTGCTAGATGGGAAACACCGTAGTACTCGTACTAGATTTCAAAGCCTACCGAGCGGATTGCAATTCTGACCACATTCTAATCATCGCTAAAATTACAATTCTATGATATTACAAAGCTTTTAAAGAAAAGCCTTGATTCGACAAAGAATGTGAGGAAATAGTAAAATAATTGTGCAATGTTCTAAGACTTCAAGCTGAATACTGAAAAACGTCTACATATCAGTTCCTACGAAGGAAGGTCGACGTCTCTTTCGGCCTAAAAAAAAACAAAAATAGCAAAGGAAAAAGTTTTTTTACAATCAGTAAGAAAGTGCGTCTAAAAACACGTGTATGCAGGGTTAAACGCTGGAAGAAAAGGATATCAGTCCGGACTTATACGTAACGATAATGGGAACCTAATTTCACACAACGAAGGGTTGCAGCCCGATGGCAGCAGAAATTCAGGTATAACTGCCAACCATCGAATAAGCAAAGGCATTGACTTGACTGGTATCATGCGCTAAGCAAATAATCGGAGATTGCAAGTGAGGCTTCAGAGGAACCGCTCGACGAGTGGCAAGACCTTCGCTATAAGACAGCTAAAGAAGAGAACTGTGAATTCCACGAAACGACTCACCAGCTATTCGTAGATTTTAAAAAGGCAAATTTATCGAAAATGTGAAAGTAAAACTGGATACAAATATGCCTAAAGGAAAACAAAGGATACTTCGTCCTTATGCCTTATCTGAAGCATTCGAGACACGTGAAGGATTAAAACAAGGAGTATCCCTTCAGGAAAATGATAGGAGAATAACTCCTAATGAAATCAAATCCCTTCTAGTCTACGTTAATGTCTGAGCCGTCTGCGAAATAATGAAGAAATAGTTAAGAGAAACGCGGAAAGGTTAAAATTGGCAGCGAGGGAAACCAAGTATGTGAACATTGAATGATATTGCACCTAATTGTTCTCGAAAAATGCTTTGAGAAAGTGAATATATCTAGAAACCGTACTGACTACCGAAAACGATATGAAGATCGAAATAAATATAAGGACGCATATGGACAACACGTGCTTCATCATACATATTATACATAGGTATTTATGAAACCATAATAATGCCAGTGACAATTTACGGATGTGAAACTTGACTAGAAGGAAAATAGATTTCGGGTCTTTAAAAAGAAAACCTTAAAGAAAAACTCTTGCGGAAACCAGGACAAAACATAGACGAAAACAATCAATAGCCCGATGAACTTTATGCAGTACCTAGCATTGTCCAAGACTAAGATCGACAGGTCACGTAGAGTGAATAAACAGTGTACAGTCGAAAAATGTATGAATGGAGAACCAGAGCGAAAAGCCTGCGCCGTAGATGGGAGGAGAATATAAGAATGGAGCTAGCTGAGAAGGAACAAAGTAACGAAATATAGAAGGAACACACTCAAGATATGGAGGCTTGGCAAAGAGTTGTCGACGAGGCTTTGAACTTGTGCGCGCAAATTGGCCGGTAAGAATAATCATTATAATACAATCATGGAATGGGATTTCATATGTACTCGTATATCAATGATTCAAGCGTAATATGATAAAAGGTAATATTTTTCAGCCCTTTGACCGCTGGAATCACTCGCTTTGTTTATCGTACTATTAAACTATTCGAGGACACTGCTAGAGTACTGAACCATCAAAGATCCCGCCGTCACTCTGACGATTCCGGGGGCCATCAAAGCCGAACAGGCTGGTATCAAACACAAACCATTGAGAAAATAGATATTTTCGCGGAAAATTAACATTTCGTGAAAATACATGTCTCGCATCATCAAAAAAGGCTTGGGACTTAGTGCCTACAAATTCACATAGAACATCTGCTAACAGCCACATTGAATAAAAAATCAGAAACTCTTTAAGGCTTTACGCTAAAACACTCGCTGACAAATTCTTTTATCCGACGAGAAAATTTTAATAAACCAAAAGACCGGACATCAAAAGAAGCATTCGAACTTATTCCAGGGATTGAAAGAGACCACCATCCTGCAAACGTAATGGTGCGTGAGGAGAGTGAGCTTCGATGGTATAACTAACCTCCATTTTTGTGAAAAATAAGTTAAGACAGGCAAAACCATTGTTTTAGAGGGTGCCGTCAAGTCTCTAATCCAAACAAGGTTCGCAAACAAGCACTGGACATTCCAACAAGATTCTGCTCCAGTCCACAAGGCGAATTTCACGCAAGAGTGGCAAAAAAAAATAACGACATATCACCGGATGATTACATTTTGTATTCCGTTTTAATGGAAATGGCTTGCTCTACCCATCACCAAAATGTTGAGTCTTTGAAACGAGCCTTTGTCGACGCTCTTGACAATTAAAGTCCGTTAAGCGGTTGATGATTGGCCAGTGCGTCTCAGGTTTTTAGGCAAATGGTGATCATTTCCAATTATATGTACATAGCTGTGTTCAATGACCACAGACCTGCACACCTGTGCAGGAACGGGTTAAGAATATCCCTGCAGCGGTACCTCTCGCTTGTCGTAAAAGGCGACTAAAACAAAGGTACACAAAAATCACATCTATGCAATTTAGAAAACACCAAGGTGAGCCTAGGGACACATATACCACCATTAAACTGCCCCACAAGTGTGCATGCAAATCAGTGGGTTGACACGACTGGAGATCACCGGTGTTGTAAGAGTAAGATCAAACAAAAAAAAAAAAAAAATCTGGAGCATGCCCGTGTCAAAAAAAAAAAGGAGGAGGAGAAGAAAGAAAACGGTCAAACCGTAGCATTATGGAAAAGAACGCTAAAAGGAAAAGCACTACCCCACCAGGCACTACTAATGGTCGTGATCCTGGGACGAGCAGCAATGCTCGGGCCACAGCTATAGGATTTCCGGGGGATAGCAAAATAATGCACCGGCGTAAGCCACACTTTAGAGTCGCGAGTTGGAACGTTGGAAGCATGAGTGGTCGCAGCTATGAGCTTGAAGAAATTATGGTTAGAAGGCGAGTAGACATCCTGATTCTGTGCGTACAAGAGACGAAATGGCGAAACACCGGTAATCGGGCACGTTTCTTGGACGTTAAAACAAAAGCCTACATGATGTTTTACTATGGATTGGAACAAGGAAAAAACGGAATCGCCATCATCCTTGCGGCAGAGCTACTTGGCAACGTCTTAACCATTTCAAAGTCCAGTGACCGTTTGATGGCTCTCAAATTGGTGATGCATGGTGAGGTGTGGAACATCGTAAGCGCATATGCCCCTCAGTAGGATGCATTCTGGCTAGATTTCCACAACCTTGTCAAAATCATCCCAAAGGAAGAGCTTTTGTTTGTTGGGGGAGATTTAAACGGACATGTCGGGAAGACAAGCGAAGACTATGAAGACTACCACGGAGGGCTGGGATACGGCACCAGGAACTCTTTAGGTGAAGATATCCTAAACATGTGCAAGTCGTACGGTCTTATAGTGCTAAATACCATGTTCGTCAAACAAAGCCGGCACCTGATCACTTATAGCAGCGGCGGAAATGAAACTCAAATAGACTATCATTTGGTATCCAGTTTCATGAAGCCACGAGTTAAAGATTGCAAACTGATCCTGGGAGACGCGATCGCCCCTCAACACCGTCTCCTCCTGACTGAATTTTTTTATGGAGGCGAGTAAGAAGTCAAAGCAGCAAACGAAGGTGTCTGAGAGAATCAAGTGGTATAAGCTGGATAAAGGAAAAGGCGAAGCTTTTATTACCAACATGAAAAACTACCTCTTTTCCATTATCGATGAGATCAGTAATGAGGAGTGCAGAGCACAAGACGTGTGGGATTCCCTACAACAATCTGGCCTGGAGAAAGCCAAATCACTGCTCGGAACATCTAAAGGCCCCTGCCAACACGCAAACGAAACCTGGTGGTGGACAGACGAAGCCAAAGCAGTGATACGCGAAAAGAAAATGGCTTTCCAAACCTGGTCAAAGTGCTCTTCTACTAATAGAGAGGAAAAAGCTCGCCGTGAAAAGGTATATAGATATTGCAAAAGTATCGCGAAGAAAAAGTGCGCCGAATTCAAAGCGAAAAGCATGGAAGCCCTATATCAGGAATTGGAAGAAATATCGTCTTCCTATACCCGTCTCCTCCAATGCTGAAGGCCAACTCCTTGTGGAAGACGAAAAAATTCTCCACAGATGGCGACAGTATTGCGAGGAACTTCTGAACGAACAGTTTCCCCGAGTGTACTTTCCAAGAGCCGCCCCGAATCATGCAGAAATATCCGACATCACAGTCGAAGAAGTTCGGTACGCGGTTAAAAACTCCAAGAAAAGAAAAGCGGTTGGGCCGGACGGGATACCCTCTGAGTTTTGGAAAAAGGTGGGAGACATCGGCTCATGGTTCTTATCTCCAAACTTATGAGAGAAGACACTATGCCTAATCAATGGAGGGAAAGCTATCTTCTTCCTTTGCACAAAGGAAAGGGTGATACGCGAAATTGTGATAACTACCGTTCTGTCAAGCTGATGTCGCACACCATGAAGATCGTTGAACGGGTATTAGATAGCCGACTGCGAAAAATAATACGACTATCTGATGACCAGTGCGGGTTTGTCTCGGGTAAATCAACAACAGATGCAATCCAAAGTATAAGGATCATGATGGAAAAGCATCGTGATTCGTCAGAGGACTTGCATATGGTGTTGGTTGATTTCGAGAAGGCCTTTGACCGGCAACCAAGAGATCTTTTATGGGTAGCGCTAAGACTAAAAGGAGTTCCAGAAACCTACGTGCGAGTGATTATGGACATGTACAATAGAGCAACGACAAGAGTAAGATGCACCGCAGGAGTCACCGAAGAGTTCGCAATCAAAGTCGGTGTACACCAAGGGAGCATCCTCAGCCCACTGCTCTTTATAGCAGTCCTTGATTGCTTGCTTGAAGGAAAAGTGACGGACCTCAATGTGCACCAGCTATTCTTTGCTGACGATGGCGCCATTATAAGTAATGATCAGGCATCCCTACAACGAGCACTTGATGTGTGGGTGGGCATTTTTGAAGGACACGGGTATCGTATTAGTTCAAAGAAAACAGAGTATCTGTGCTGCCCGTTCTCTGACCCTCATCAGCCTATTCCAGACATTTACTTGAATGGAAGAGTGCTTCCCAAGTGTGAAAAGTTTAAATATCTGGGATCTATGATTAATAGAGAAGCAACTTGTGATGACGACATCAAACATCGCGTAAGCGTAGGGTGGATGAAGTGGCGGGAAAACTCCGCCATCTTCTGTGATCGAAAAATGCCCCCTAAGCTGAAAGGTCCGGTGCTCACATACGGTTCACAATGCTGGACAATGCACAAAAAGTATGAGAGCAAATTAACGGCAGCTGAGATGAAGATGCTTCGCATGACAGCGGGAGTAACAAAGCGTGACAGAATTAGAAGTACAAAGATCCGAGGAAGCCTCCACGTAAAAGAAACCATCACAAGAAAGATAGAGCGCGACCGACTCAGTTGGTATTGCCATGTTCAAAGGAGAGATCCTTTGAACCCCGTCCAAAAGGCAATATCAATCAACGTTCCAATTTCAACACGCAACAACGGCAGGCCGAAAAACAATTGGTGCAAACAACTTCTTCTTCTTTTCCTTTTTCCGGCGTTGTTATGGTCAGAAGTGTAGGACCATAACCTTCCCACTTAACTGCATTCCTACTGGTCCGCTTGTGGGGTCCGCCGGTTTGACCTCAGAAAGTAGCGGCAGGCTTCCCGGTTTGGGATTACTTCACCGCTGAGGCCAATCAAATGCTGGTGTTTTTGCATTGCCTGCCTGCCTTTTTTTTTTTTTTTTTTTTTTTTTTTTTTTTGTGACACGGGCATGCTCCAGATTTTTTTTTTTTTGTTTGATCTTACTCTTACAACACCGGTGATCTCCAGTCGTGTCAACCCACTGATTCACTGATTTGCATGCTTGTACACTTGTGGGGCAGTTTAATGGTGGTATATGTGTCCCTAGGCTCACATTGGTGCTTTCTAAATTGCCTAGATGTGATTTTTGTTTACCTTTGTTTTAGTCGCCTTTTACGACAAGCGAGAGGTATCGCTGGAGGGATATTCTTAACCCGTCCCTGCATACAACTTATTTGTCAGATTGTATTAAACATGTTGTAGAATTTACTAATGAACTAAAATGAATTCACATCAAAATGCTTTGGAAGTGTTGTAGTGAATGTGATTAGTGACTCGTCAACTGTTGATATGAATGTTATAGCGAGGACTTTAGTGTTTTTTCAAGGACAGCTGCTTTTGACACTTTTCACGAATCTGTTCTGACCCTGTTCAGAGTAGGTGCAGAAAATCTTGTTCTGAAGTGTCCGCAATACCGTCACTGAACCGCTCGAAGAGTTACCAGATTTTCACCACAAAACAATCAATCATCCACCAATTATTCGTTGATTTTAAAAATGCATATGAGCCCATAAACCAATGAAAAAAGCATCCGGTTCTTGTAAGGTTGGGAATCGTGAAGAAATTGGTGATAATGATACAAGTACGAATAAAGGGCATCAAGGGACTACTTAGACGACCAGTCCAAAAAATTATGAATGAAAAATGGTATCAATAATACGAGGGTTGCCTTTTAAGTTTTTACAATCCAACAATAGGTGGCGTTAATGAGTTGTGGCACCACTGTATTTGTGAACATTGACGTTTGTTATTGCGAAGCCAGTGGCAATTTAGAATTCGGCTGAGTAAGTTGTTGATAGTGAACGTTTAAAAGAAACAAGTTTGTGCAAAAATGGAAATCACCCGTGAAGGCTTACGTTGGATGATTTTTTATGATTTTAAAAAAGGCGTTAGTCAACAACAATTCATAGAATCGCTTCGTGCAACTTTTGGTAATGAAGCACCATCAGAGAAGACGGTTTACAATTGGTTTGCAGAATTTCGTCATGGTCGTGCGCCCGTCAGTGATGAATGACGAGAAGTTCGGCCAAAATCGGTTGTCATCGATGCTGTACGCAACATGATTAAAGAAGATCGACATGTGACTTACAGACAGATAGAGGCGTCTTTTCGGATATCGCAGACTGCAATACAATCGATTTTGCATAAACATTTAGGTTTGAGAAAGATATGTTCCAGATGAATTTCGCATAATTTGACCGAAGCGCAAAAAAGGGTCGTGTTGATTGGTGTCAGGAAATGTTGGTAAAATTCGACCGAGGACGTTCAAAATCCGTATACAACATTGTTACAGGAGAGGAAACTTGGATATATTCGTATGACCCTGAAAGTCAAACAAAAAATGCGCGGACAGCGATTTTCATCACCTCGAAAAGCTGTTGAAGACTTTCAAAACTATGTTTCTACGATATCAGCTTCAGAGTGGAAAAAATGTTTCCGAAATTGTATAGACCTTAAGGGCGAATATTTCGAAAAGCATAAAACACTTTGTTTCCAACTTGTTCGTTTCTGTTTTATTTTTTGTAAAAACTTAAAAGGCAACCATCATAATCGACACCACAAGAAGAAGAACTTATTGCAAGGGTTGGAAGTGGCCCTCATTTGTAATGGTATCGCGGAGAGTGCGCCACGATAGCATAACCATCCTCGATTTTTATGAGAAAAGAGTCGAAGCTTCGGTGAAAGCTTGCCAATCCACTGTTTCGGAAGATGTCGTTAAGCCTCTAAAGCCAACAAGCACTGGATATTCGAACAAGAATCTGCCCACAAGGCGAAAATCACTCAAAAGCGTCTAAAAAAAAACTTTACCTGACTTCATATCACCAGACGCTTACAATTCCGTTCCATTTTAGAGGAAATGGCCTGCTCTACTCATCACCGAAAATTGAATTTTTGAAGCGAGCCCTTGTCGGCGCTGTTGACAACTAAGGTCCGTAAAATAATTGGTGACTGGTCACTGGGTCTCAGGTCGTGCTTCTGGGCAAACTGCGGTCGTTTTAAATGAAGACTTTCATAACTTTTAGCTAGAGATCAGACAAATAAAATGTATAAATTTGTTTTTAAACGCAGCATACATTTTTATTTGTATCAGTATTTATGACTAGACTGGGTACATACATACGTATAATGGTAAACAAGCTAATAGATCGATATGGCTTCAGTAGAAAAATATATAAAATTAACCAGAGTGTAAAGGCAACCGTCCTGCATACCTCTAAACCAAAGTCTATGGAGTAAAAGTTAACAACCATTTTCAGTTGAATGTTCGATGCAGCTTTGTAGGACGAATGTTGTGGTCGAGAATAAAAAATATTACGACTGTGGGCTGCAATTACTATCTCATAGGAGTATAATGAAAGCCTTGTTTTTTGAAATGGAAATGGAACTCCCGGAATATTTAATAAAACTCTTAATAAAACTCAAACAGACATTATACAGTAAGCTGCTAGGAAAATACTTAGTGTTTTCCAGGCCAGATTGGAACAGCCCGAACATGTGTATCCAAGCTCTATAAGAAATAATCGAATTCAAATGGAAATCGGTGAAGTCTGACTTTTAAAAATGGCGACAGAATCAAAAACCGGGAAGAATGGTAAAAGGCACATGTCTATAGCTGGATGACGAAATCCAGAGGCCGAATTACGCACCCACCCCTGTCCAAGTAAAACAATATAAGAAAAATAGCTGAAGTCTCGTGCTGCAAATAAGCGATTGCACAATATTCTCCAATACCATAACCCGAGTCCATTCGAAGCTTGTCAGGAAAAAAGCCAATCGGCTTATAAAATCTTGAAATTTGCGGTAATATGTATAAAAATAAAATTGAAAGTACATGCTCTAAAAGGGGCCAATTACACCATTTTATAGACAAGAATCGGTAAAATAAAAATAAAATAAATTAAAGCAAAACAAGCATAAGTCCCACCAATGCACTTAAAAGTTAATAAAACTGACTAACTGGATCAAGATTTAAAAAAAAAAACAGCGACATTTTGCCTACGTCTGTAGTTTGCATATAAGCAGATCCAATTCCTACATAGTATATCCGCTTTAAAGGGATATTTCAACATTTTTTTATAATTTAAGTAAAAATTCAAAGAAAACAACTTACTGCTTCCAAAAAACCAACGCAAAAAAAGAGTTTCTCCGAAAAATTGAATGAAAAACCAGGCCACAACCTTCGCAAATCGAACACTTTACCACCAATATGCAAACTGTACTTTAAACTAGCAATTAAATACTTTTCCAATATTCCGAAATGACTAAATGACAATTATCTCAAAACCAGACACGATTTATTGCAGCGAACTCCGTCGAAGAAAAATCGCACAAGACACTTTGTATGACAAAAATCAATCCAAGCAGACGATGTTCTTCTTCATTTCCCATAGCTACTACGTGTACTCTGTATGTAGGTGTAAAGGGGAACGTTGCCGAGGTACAGATTACGGGGGATCACACAAAAAAAAATAAAACCGAAAAAGCAAGAAACCGAAAATGGAAGAAAGCGGAGTAGGGAAAAAAGAAAAATGGATACCTATCCTTGTTGCAATAGGGGAGTGATGAAAAATCGATACAGAGACTGGACGTAAAGGACAGTAAAGTCAAAGAATGAGAAAATCAATGCCAATATGAGAGATTTTTGAATTTTGAAAAACCGTTTCAAGTTTTCGAATTATATAAAAATGCACCTCGCAGTGCACACTATGCCCGTTCTAAATTTCAAATTACACTTCACAGTTTCATAATCGTTCGTATTCTATATGTCGCACATTGACTACCCTCGATGCAGGCATTTTCTTTATGGACAAAAAGAAAATAGCAACACGAGTGTTAGATAAGTGAACACACTAATTAGCAAGCCATCGGTAGATGACTTGTAGATGTCGAATTTACTTATATCCCTTGACCGAAATCAGGTTTTCTGCTCCGAATCAGGATGAAAATGAGCAATGAGTGTCCTTCCTTAATACAATGCACAATGATTGATTTTGAGATCCTTCGGAATACTGCAGCACACTGCCGGCCGGCTTTTAAGGCAGCGAAAATTGATTTTCCTGTTCGGAATGTTTTGAATTTTTCACAATAGCGGTCGGAATAAAACTTAAATAAATAACCGTTAAGATATTGTGAATTATTAAAAAGTTATTGTGGGCCACATTTCAAGTGGATGATTGAGTTTAGATGGAAAATTTCGGGATTTTCACGTAAGTAATAAAATTTTCTTCCACTTACCTCGAGCACAAAAGACGGAAAGGCCGATTTTCACTATAGGGCAGATGCACATGCGCTGGAGTTAATAGTGAGCCCAACCGCGCAAGTACTAGAGAGTACCTACACCAATATATGTACGTTTCGAATGCAAAATCACAGTCACCGGTGTGTTCCCATAGTCACATAAGGCAACTCGGTGAGTGGAATTCTAGTTTTTTATTTGATTACTCGGCCGGGTTGGGGCTGTAAATGTGAGAAATGCGCGAGTTTTCACGAAAAACTCAGTCGCACTCTTACCCTTGTTTGTTTTTGTTGCAATGCGAATATGTCGCGAAAAGTATGGCCGAACGGCTGTCTATTTGAATTTTTTTTTCATCAATTGAACGAGAATATAGTTGGTACAATAGAGACAAACAGACAGGCAGATGATTTTGCATGCAATCTTCTTGATTTTCAATAGTACTACTCGCGGTACGTGGGATTCTCGCACACACAGGGTGCATTGCATCGGATGGTGTGCACTCGAACATGATGTTGTACGGAAGGGACTGAAACGAAACGCATCAGGAGCATGAATAAATTCTCACTAGAATCTATTTTAGATATTTCGTATTTCGTTTGTCCACTTGACGACAGATTCTGCACGCAGTTTGGGAGTATATAAATAAACTTGCTCGTCGGATTTATTAGTAATGCCATTTTCCTCGTAACTACAACCTCGTAAATTAGATGTTGCTTTGAGCGTGCAGTTTTGCATCCCCAGCACATGTTCGCTGCATACCCCTTCGTCGGACCGCTGTGAGATGTATATACATATGTGGCTGGATGTAAGCATGGTCTTGAAACAGACAAACATTTGGCTACAGATTGCTAAGTGAAACAGTGCCCAAAGCAAATGCTCTTTGTAAAAATCGCTTTTATTTACAAGAAAAACGAAAACATTTCTACCTACCCTATGGTCAAATACTTAAACCTAACACGCTCATACCCATTCACTGTCTGATTCGTACTCTTCCCAATCCAGACTATCAGCTTTCAGGTTTTTCGACTTCAAATAGGCGTTAAACTGCTCCGGTATGGCCATAAATTTACGAATTTTCATTCGAAACTGCTTCCAGGTCCATTGGTCAAAGTTTTTGCGGTCGTTCACCATAGCCTTGTAGTTCAGTTTGTACTTATCGATGAAATATGTTAGTTGTGCGATATGTCCCTTGGGCAATCTACAAAGTTTTAGTCAAATACTGTCCTCTGGTAGGATAAAAAAATTGAATATTCACCTCAGCTTAGGTTCTCTGAATTCATTGGCTTCCTTCTCTAGTATTTCGGCAACAAATTGCTTACGACGCGTCCTTGGAGCCGGTGGTTCATCGGCATCTTCCTCTACAAACCCATTCACTAGCTTCACAAGTTTCAAGCGGTCCTGCTTGAAGTTCGGCAACGGAATGGTTTTATTGGGATTTGCTGACAATCCCATGTCGTAGTAGTTCTTAGTCGGAAGCTTTTTATCCTCCCAGAATTCCTTTGCTTCTGGACTGTAAACAACGTTCAAATTACTCCATAGTACTGACCACTGAAGTCATATTTAGTTACCATTTGATTTTTCCCGTCTTCGAACGGGATTTTTGCAGTGTTTTCCTATTCACATTGTAGCGGTAGTGCTTCCGAATGTGATTCTTGCGAATTTTCATCTTTAATTGTGTGGTTTACTTCAATATGCACTTAGTCAAACGAATTTAAAAAAAATACGCGGAGTTTTTGCCGCACGTGCTTATATTGGCCGATTACAATGACAGTGACAGTTTCAAAAACGAGCTTAAGGTCCGGTCACAATTGAAGACAGGGGTAAAGAAGAGATGTTTATTTTTAAGGCACCACTTAACAGTCGGATTTTTGAGAAAAAAGGGGTAAAAAAATTGTCACTTTTTTTTTTTTCTATTTGACTACATTTATTAATAGAATTAATTAAATGTGCTCAAAAATAGTTTTAGTATGATATATTTTGAAACATTCAATAACCAACCCTACATTACAATCCAGACAGTAGTACCTTGTCTCCTTTCGAATTCTTTTGCTGCACGCACTTTTCCGCGAGCAACATACTTTGCATTGTCGAGTAGGTCTATCTTTGTTTGCAGTAGGTGGTATTACCTCTCAAAAATGTCTACCAATCAAACGCAGTGATGACGATGATCCTGATGGACGTCCAGAAGTTCGTATAGATTTACAATATTTTTCAACAATTTGTTTCACGAGATCTGAATTGTAAATGAGTTGTAGGTCCTCTCTGCTTTCCATATAAAACAAAAGCATTGCATATTGACTGATCGAGAAGGTGTTGAAACATTTTATAATAATATTTCTTCCCTCGCTTTTTGATGACAGGGTAGTTAGTTAGATGTTGATCAACTCTATCAACACCACCCATGGAATTATTATAATCATTTATAACTTTAGGAATTTTTTTAGAGTTTCGTGTTCGTTCAATTTCTATCATTTGGGGGTTATGAATTGTTGACAACAAGGCGACGTCTTTCCACTTCATAACACAGACTTTTCCTCTTTGGTATGCCATTATTTCTCCTTTTTTTAGTTTTTTCTTTTGTAAATCTTTTGGCACATCTTTTTTGTTCAATCTCAATGTTCCGAATACGTCGGTTTTGTGTTGCAAAAGAATATCTGCAAGTGTCGATGAAGTATAAAAATTGTCTGTAGTAAGACAGTATCCCAAATTCAAAATTGGCTTCATCAAAGCCATGAAAATTTGTATTCCCATTCCATGTTCTTTATAATCATTATCCAGTATTGTTCCATTCACTGTGTATATTATAAAAGACCAAATATACCCAGATTTTGATTCACAGAGCATATATGATTTGATGCCGAACCTGGCTCGTTGTAGAGGGATATACTGAATCCAACCTAATCTACCTTTATAGAGCATAAGACTCTCGTCTATTGTCACGTCTCTCAGGTGTAATCGCAGAAGAAAACTTTTTATTTAGGTGTTCAATGATTGGCCATAACTTATTTAGCTTGGGATTTGGGTGCGTTTCGGGATTATACGTTGAATTGTCATTGAAATGTATACAACGCTTCAATAAGGCAAAACGTCTGTATGACATAATTTTTGCGAAAAATGGTGTTTCAATCATATCTTTTTTAGACCAGTACCATTCGATTATAGGCTTATTTATAATACCTTGCAGAATTTGTAGAGCAAGAAACACCATGATTTCGTCATTATCTGTCTGTTTCCACTCCTTCAAATGCGAAAATCTTTTCAAAATTCCACTATTACATTGAGCTTATCGGTTAGTCTCAGTTGTAATCAAGTCCAAAATGTCTGTATTCCAAAAAATTCAAAATAACGTAATATTGTCCCCTCACCACCATTATCAAATTTCAGATTTACACTAGGTGTATTATCGAAAGGGAACCTTGGCGGAGGAGGTGGTAAATTTTCCATATCTATCTCACAAAATTCTCTGAATGAAGGTGCATTTTCATTCTCTAATTCAGAATCATCTTCCGATAATTCTGACTTTCGCTGTCTGATTCACTTATCAATATTTCCTCATCACTTTCAGAATCACACTCTAACATTTTGGTAACCTAACAAAGAATATAAAATGAAACTGACTATCAAAATAAATATACACAACATATATTACCTGTAACTGCCAAAAACGTAATCAAATTATAACAAGCTGTAGCAGTTAGACAAAACGTACGAAAAGCAACGGCGATCTGTAAAGGACTAAATACCCTGTATATATATATACCTACATATATATATAACTGTTTTTCTCGCTATTGAGGAACAGGCGACGAAATACTCGGGCAAATCACCACCAACAAGTTAAAACAAAATTTGCCCGAACGAGACTCGGGTTCGTCAGTGTACGGGAAAATGTCATGCCCGAGTGCTGTTCGGGCAAAACTGTCAAGTGGTTAAACGTCTTCGTTTAAATTAAGTAATACTTTACAGGTGGCTGGAGACATGTCGGAAACCCAATTTGATAACTTGTTTATATTTTGCGGAACTAAGTGCGTACCCCACCAGGTCTAGTCATATAAAATCGTGTGAATGCCATCATACGAGGGTAGGGTCTTTGGAGAGATGTTGAAATGGAATAAAACAAGCACTGTGTGAGATGTTAACAAATTCTTATTTTTTATTTGAAAGGCCCATGTATGCCATTATGTACGGTTTATAACATAGTTCAAATGCCCTCCTCGGCTTCTTAGAGTGTCAAGCATCCGAGTAGTCCAATTTTCAATGACCCTTCCGGCTAGATCCGCCTTGAGCGGAACCCTGAGTTATGTTCTCCTCGAGGGCACATGCCGCCTAGGTCCATATAGTTAAATTTGGCCATAAGAAATTGGTTACTATCATTCCGTAGCGCTAGCCATTGACGATAACCGCCTCACTAACGTTGTTGTCGAAAGGACGGACCAATGACGCCGCCAGCACAAAATCCACACCAAACGGTTACATTTTGAGGATGTGTTATCGCTTGGTGAACCTCATGTGGGTTGGTATCGTACAGCCATTTATCCAAAAATGCGCTGATGATTTTTCGGAAAGTTGGGATCCTCTTCCAAACGCTCCGGAGCCCAGTCAGCGAACCCTTCTCGACACAAAATTCGCCAAGTCTGCGAAAGGCTTAGCTGTTGTGCATGACGGGGGGTAAACTGCCTCGGGTTCTGCTGTACACTTTCACGGACCGCGGCTGTATTCTCGGCCGATCTTGTGGTCCTTTGACGTACGAAAGTTGGCTGATTGATTACCGAACCGGTCGTCTCAAATTTGGCAACCAAACGTAGAAGATATCGGCTGTGAAGGGCTGCCACGTCTACCATAAAATGGGTGCAACGCGAGCAGCGGTTGCACTAACGAACACTCATTTATTTGATGTTGTTCGGTTTCAAGATCAAAATGGTGGATTAGGGTCTTGTCCATGGTCATTAAATGTAACAAAAACATTTCCTGACTTTTTTGGAATTTCTCGAGATTCACTCTCGAAATGTCGACTCCTTTTTTTCCTTTGCTCGTTTTCTAATACTTTCGGTATCCTACGCGCAGAGACCGCTGCCATATGATATTCCTGTGAGCTCAGCTACATACATATATGACTTCGATCTGCCAACCTTATCTTTAGTGGGGTTAGTAGATGGGCGTCCTTCGCGATATTCATTTCTAGTGGATGTTCTGCCCAGCTGAAACACCCTGGCCCAGCGTGCTACTGTGTAATATGGAGGAACAGAATCCCCCAATGTTTTCACCAAATCGCGGTGTATACCTTTGGTAGACGATTTTTTTCAGCAGAGGTAGTAAAAATAGCCGATTATCATTACTTTTGGATCACACCTCGTTGATGTTATAATTTTTTTTCAAAATGTTCGGCTGTAATCGATCTGTTAAGAAATCGAATATTCAGTAGCGTTTGCGAGGGTAGTCAACATGTAATTCGTCCATATCCGAGGCAGTTGGTTGCCTCTCAATAATGGGCAATTTCCAGCGATTGGAATGTCACCCCAAAGCACAACCTCCAACTTGGAGGATCAAGATCTTATTTCCCCAAGTGCAATATATTGGCACGGCTCCTTACCGTTCTTAGATCCTAATATATTAGATCCTAATTATATTATCCGTGCAGGGACGGGTTAAGAATATCCCTGCAGCGATACCTCTCGCTTGTCGTAAAAGGCGACTAAAACAAAGGTAAACAAAAATCACATCTAGGCAATTTAGAAAACACCAAGGTGAGCCTAGGGACACATATACCACCATTAAACTGCCCCACAAGTGTACATACAAATCAGTGGGTTGACACGACTGGAGATCACCGGTGTTGTAAGAGTAAGATCAAACAAAAAAATCTGGAGCATGCCTGTGTCACAAAAAAAAAAAAAAAATAATAATAATGGCAGGCCGAAAAACAATTGGTGCAAACAAATGCAAAAACACCAGCATTTGATTGGCCTCAGCGATGAAGTAATCCCAAACCGGGAAGCCTGCCGCTACTTTCTGAGGTCAAACCGGCGGACCCCACAAGCGGACCAGTAGGAATGCAGTTAAATAAGTGGGAAGGTTATGGTCCTACACTTCTGACCATAACAACGCCGGAAAAAGGAAAAGAAGAAGATACTAATATATTAAAATATTAAAAAAATATTAAAATAGCCCGAATAAGATGTTTAACAAGTAGTTCTTCTCACTCGAACGTCGTTGACACCATCTGGGGAATTCTTCCGCCGTCGTTCCGGGGATGTAAACGAGCTTTCGTGGCAGCTCAAATTCTGCTCCTCTCGTCTACTGCCTCCACCACTTTTACAAAGGGTTCTGCCCAATGTATGCTGCAATTGAGAAACTAGGCACCCAGGAGCTATCGCGTGGAGGTGAGAGTAGGAGTTGGTAGAGAAGGGGTCAAGATATCATGCCTTATTCCCAATGTGACTTTGAAAATTATAAAGAATGTTATCGAAGAATCGTATTGCTCTGGGAAATCCTTTCACCCAACTGTAAGGTACTTAAGAATATTGGCATAGTCCCAGTCATTGCGATACAAAAACAAATGAGCATTGGAGCTTTATCAACGGACGAGTCCCTTGACCTTTTCCCGCCAGTACTAATCCTTTTGGATATTAATGAATATGCCTGAGGAAGAAAGTCCGATAGGAAAGCATACATAGGGTCTTAGTATTTAGTAAGACCCCAAAATAAAGCCGCAATCGCCTGCCATCGCAATGTGCTTTTGAACCGCTTTCCTTAGGAACATTTTGATATCTTGTAATTCGGCCTGTAATACTTTACGGGTTGGAACTTTAATAGCCTGTAATAATCGTGAAGGACTCTAAATTCGAAGGCACAGGATTTTAACATCTTAATATTTTTCCTATACGAAATTCGTGCGATTACAAGCTTTTTTTTATAATTTGCGCGGTTATGTTTACCCTTTAATGTCCTGAATCAAGACACAGCACAGGCCGAAGGTATAGAGGGAGAAAGGGAGAGGAGGTACCTGTGCTCATTGGTCCTAAATGTCTGTGGATTGTAGTGAGTAGGAAATATTGGCCTGGAAAGAGCATTCCATAATCGTGTTGCACGGCTCAAAAATGAATAACTATACGTCCGAAAGCAGGCTTGATGGTGAACTGATGAGCATTTCTGGCAAGACGAGTATTGGTGAATTCGTGGAGTGAGAAATGCAATTTACTAACTCATTTGAGCAACAGTGGTTAAAACAGCGATAAACAGTGACAACGAAGACACATTACGTCGTTGTTCGAGCGAGTCAATTGACTTTGCGATATTACTGTCTCCTATAAGTTTTATCACTCGCTGTTGTATTCTATCTAGTAGGTGCAGTGAGGTCTTAGGGGCACCAGACCAGATATGAGCGTTATACTCAAGTTTGGGGTGGATGTAGGCCTTATAAATTGAAGCCAAATCGGAGTAGGTGAAATATTTCTTGCATCGTTTGAGGAAACCTAGGAATTTTACGTGTTTTTGGCGATTTCAAATATGTGATCATTCCAATTAAGTTTGGACATAAGCGCCATTCATGGATAATGGCTGATTATCACAGGTTCGCTTTAGTGACAGTAGACAGATTTGAGTTTTAAAAGCATTAAATTCTACTCTATTATTTTTACCCCAATTGATTATGCTATCAAGGTCGGGATTCAATGTGCTTAACATACGCTGCCGTTCCCGTTCTATGGCCGAAGAGCAGGGACGTGAGTCCTGGAACAAATATGAAAAGCTGAGAGTACTGTCATCAGCGAAGGAATGGATTGGATTAGAAGTAATAGACAAGAGATCATTTATAAAAATGAGAAAAAGAGTCGGAGACAAAACAGAGCCTTGGGGGACACCAGCATTTATTTGGTGAATATCAGACCCAGCCCATCCAAAACAACTTGAATTGAACGGTTCGAAAGGTAATATCTAATCCATAGAAGCAGAGATCTATCGATGCCATAAGCACACATTTTCGACAAAAGAGCCTGATTAAATGCTTTTTCAAGCGCAACGATCCTGCTTTCGCCTAAATTGTGCAAAAATTGGTTTCACTTTTCGGTGAGATATGCCATCAAATCACCAGTGGACCTGTTGCTGCGAAAACCGTATTGCCGGTCATTAGTAAGCTTCCGCGATTCAAGATATTTCATAGGCTGACGGTTTATCAGCGTCTCCATGACCTTGGAAAGAAGGGAGGTTACTGCTATGGGTCGGAAGGAGGAGACGAAGATTCGTCCTTTTTAGGGACGGGCTGGACAAATGCTATTTTCCATCTACTCGGAAAGAGACCTGAAGAATAGGACAGATGGAAAAGCTTACGCAGTGGTTTTGCCAGTGGAAAAGAACACCTCTTCAGGAGTATTGAAGGTGTACCAACCGAGTCAGCGGATTTATGTACATTGAGATCTTTAAGTACTCTTGCAACTGTACGAGTGCGAAAATTTACTTGTCCCATGGTGAAATCAATGGACTGAAGTACAGGCGGAGACAATTTGGAATCTGGCAGCTTTGAGCTAGACGCGAAATGCACAGCAAGCAGATTGGCCATGTCTAAAGAGCTGACAGCTGGAATGTCGTTGTAAATGAGCGTGAGAATTGAAGACGAGGCTGAATTCTTTACGTTTTTCACGAACGACCAAAAGTTTTTGCTACCCTTGGGACATTGTAGCACTTTCTGCCTCAACTTTTGTTCGTGGAGGAATTTTGAACGTCTAATTAATGCATTGCAGTAATTTCTGGCCCGTTTAAATTTTTTCCTGTTTTCCTCAGTAGGGTTGGTTTTGTAAATCCGAAAACTCAAGCCTTTTAATTGTTAAGTTTCATTCGTTACACTATCTCTTAATATAATGGCTGCCATGGCTGTAACAAAGCATTAATAACCTAAGTTCGGACCTTATCCGTATGCTACAAAATCATTGGCACGTTATTTAAAATATTTTTATAATTTTTTTTTAAATATCAAAATTGTTTTATAAACCTCATATGTAAACGCAGAAACCAGAAACTGAATGGAAACAGAACTATTCAAACAGCCAAGTGACAACATCTACTGTCAAATTCGTCCATTACTCTAGAACTTTGTTTGAAATCAACACTCTTTCATTTGTTTATTAGATTCGAAGACCAAATATCAGTATCTGGTTACGTCGGATTTGAAGTTGAGATAAATAAGAGTAAAAATGCGTGACACGGAAATCTTGGATCCACGGAATCTCATAAAAAATAGGGAAGTCCTCTATCGTCTCATCATTGGGTAAGTGCATATAATTCAAACACCATTGAAATAAATCTGGAAAAGAAAACGATTACCCGCAGGCAACTCATGTATGATGGCTTGGAAAAGTTCGCCAAGGAGCTGTCGCTCCTAGTGAAAGCTGATGAATGTTCGCCGACCGAGCAATTGCTGCATATCATGATCGCCGGCATGCAAGCGACAACAAATACCAAAGAGACAAATGTGTATGATGATGTGTTACCAGGTATCGATCTTGAATTTGAACCAGAAGGGTCATCACTTGCGCCAGAGCCAGCATCCTATGAGACGGCTTATGTCACTTCGCATAAACAATCATGTCGGGCGGGCGCTTTCAGTCACGACGGTCAATTGGTAGCCACAGGCAGTGTTGATGCAAGTATTAAGATCCTCGATGTAGATCGTATGTTGGCGAAATCCGCTCCGGAAGACATCGAACCCGGACGAGAGCAACAGGGACATCCGGTAATTCGAACCCTCTACGATCACACGGATGAAGTGGCTTTTCTAGAGTTTCATCCCAAGGAACACATCTTAGCATCGGGATCACGTGATTATTCGGTCAAGCTATTCGATATTGCTAAGCCGTCTGTGAAGAAGGCACACAAAGTGTTCACCGATTGTGAGCCAGTGACCTGTTTATCGTTTCACCCGTCTGGCGACTACTTGGTCGTAGGAACGGAGCATCATGTTTTGCGGGTGTATGACGTTCAAACCGGTCAATGCTTCGTAAGCGCTATCCCATCACAGCAACACAAGTCTGGCATAACGAGTGTGAAATACGCTCCGACAGCAAAGGTTTATGCGAGTGGCAGTATTGATGGTTGTATTAAGCTTTGGGATGGCGTGAGTGGACGGTGCATTAACACGATCGCGGAGGCCCACTCAGGAGCAGAGATCTGCTCGCTGCAGTTTTCTCGTAATGGAAAAGTAAGCTTGTAGGTCGCCTTAAATGCCAATAATTCAATGTTTCCTTAATTTTGCTAGTACCTCCTGTCGTCGGGAAAGGATTCGATCGTCCACCTTTGGGAACTGTGCACCAGTCGCAGTATTCAAACATATACTGGAGCTGGAACCACCGGCAAACAGGAGCACAATACCCAGAGTGTATTCAACCACACAGAAGACTACGTAATGTTCCCTGATGAAGCGACTACTTCTCTCTGTTCATGGAATTCAAGAAATGCAGCTCGACTGAATCTGATGTCGCTCGGGCACAATGGGCCTGTGCGGTATATCACACACTCTCCGAACGCTCCGGCTTTCCTCACATGTTCTGACGACTTCCGAGCAAGGTTCTGGTACAGACGAACCACCAATCAGTAAACTTTACTTTTATTATCGATACAAATATGAAATGTCTTGCATTCACAGTTATCCCTTTAAATATAGTATAATAAAGACAAAAAATAAAAGAAGAAGAAAATACTGTAATTGATACGTTTGAGGCGAGAATGGAAGGAAAAACGGCAACTCAGTTTTGCTACAAATCAACGCTCAACTCTACAAGTTCTACACTCATCTATTTGTTTATTGTCAATAGGACTGATCTCATTAACTTCTATAGCCCGGTTGAGATTCCCGTCTTCTCAAAGCGCCTTCCTACCGACTACATTCAGTCATCGAGACTTTTAATCTACTAATATGACTACTTCTATCGATGACTCTTAATTCTAGTTGATGTAGCCTATACTCCATGTCTTCCATTGATGAATGAGAGGTTTTAGATTTTAGCATTCAGTACCCCAAATCCCAACCAAAAAACCTCATCATTCACAGTCGTATTGAAAGACTAATCATTCATCGAAACAGCGCCTGTAAGATATCAAACGCCACAGGAATCTTGTAAACAAAGAAATCAGGAGGTCGAGAACTAAGTTTCTTACATCTACATTTATACAAGACATTAAGCAAACGACGCTAGGTATGGGTAAACAAATCGAAGCTGAGACCCCAGAAGATGAATAAGAAAGTCGCCTCAGTTGCAACTCTTTCAGACAATGGCAGTAGTGATCGGGACAAACTTGACCGCGAGCTTTGGCTTTTCTAAAGTCTATGAATCGCCATTGGCTTGGACTTTATTAGCCCCAAATTCTCAAAACTAATCATCCACACCATTTTAATAGCTTTCACAGGCATTGGTATTTAATATCTTCCTTACCACCTCTAGCTACCTAATATCGTAAACTTCTATAATCATTGCTATCCATAAACATGGAAATAATCATGATAAGCAGTATCTATATTCCCGTTTGTATCCAAGGTCTTCTAAAAAGTTCTGCAATTGAATCAGCACACAATTAAACTCCTTCTTAATGCGATATAAACTGCTTTGGCTTACCTTAGATCACGCTCAGCTTCCGTCTTTTCTACTTGCGGGATTCGCACAACTGTGCGAATCTCTCTATCTCCGGTACCTGAATTGAATGCAATCCTCTCTCACGCCCGATTCTATGAGAGTCTGAGCTCATTTCATTTTACCGCAGTGTACTCCCGCCACACACACATAATTTTGACAAAATCTCGAACGCCCACCTGCTCGCCACAGCTTGTAGGCAAACGTCGGTGGCCATTTAAAGCTGTATGTCTCATTTGTGGTTTCTGACAACTACTCGTTCAGTCCTGACTGTCTCCTCGCTAGAGCTTTAAAAGAAAACGCCAATAATTTGCTCCTACCCCTCAAGCCCTTATTTCAAAATTCTATTTCATAGGAAATCTATTATCAGCTCTGGAAAAATATCAATTCACAAAAAAGGACGAGAGAAAGCTATCCCCAACGGTTTATATCATGGACGATATGATATTTTTTTACTGTAAGCTTGGGTTCCTAAAAAGTCGATCGACAATCACTATCCTACCTGTGTTCTCACAATTGAGGTTGGCACTTCTAACTTCTACTTCAAGTTATTGCCACAGACTTCAGTATGATCTTCGACGTTTTTCAATAAGGACGATGTAGAAATGGAATAAAAAAAGCTGTGTAGGAGGTATTACCAAATTAATGGCTCATGTATGGCATTATGTATGGAATATGATATAGTTCAGATGCCCGCCTAGACTTCTTATGGATCCGAGTGGTCCAATTTTCAATGACCCTTCCGCAGAGATCCAGCTAAATGTTCACCTTAAGGGCA
This sequence comes from Merodon equestris, assembly GCA_958301585.1. Taxonomy (NCBI): domain Eukaryota; kingdom Metazoa; phylum Arthropoda; class Insecta; order Diptera; family Syrphidae; genus Merodon; species Merodon equestris. Next base: position 28,321,263 of record OY284413.1, read on the forward strand.
TCGGAGGTCGATTGTGGCTTATTCGCATAGACCTGCGACTTCAGGAAACCCAATAAGAAAAAGGTTTGCAGTTTTACCGCGTGGCCTTGGTGGCCAGTTCACGTTACCTCTGCGAGAGATCCTCAATATTTACCCTCAAATGCCATGAAGAGAATCGCAATGGGCCTCTTGACCTCCGAGTGGAAGTGATGTTTAACCATCACACTACCCTTCTCTAACCTAACCTCTAACCTACCCTCAAATCGTTCATGCAGAATGTCAATCGCTAGAACCACATGTCATCTAGGTTCATATGATTCATTTTGGGCCTTAAGAAATGACGGTGAGCGCCACACCAACGTCGTTTTCGAAAAAGTATGGAACAATGACGCCGTGCCATACCAAACGGAACCTTCTCTGGTGGGTTGGGCTCGTCCCATATACGGCCATTTTGCTTGTTAACACAGCCATTTCCCCAAAAATGCGCCTCGTCGCTAAAGATAATTTTTCGGCTAAAATTAGAGTCTTCGTCCAAACGCTCGGAAGCCCAGTCGTCTCAAATTTGGCCACCAAATGTTGAAGAGTGGACTGTGAAGGTCTACCGTAAAGAGGGCGCGCAACTTTTGCATTAATGGCCGCCACAAACTGTCAAAATTAACCCGCACCCTTAAGATCCCTAGGAAAATCAAGGAACTCTATTCAGTCCCAAATATTGTCCGAGTTATAAAATCGCGAAGACCAAGATCTGTAGGATAAATAAACAAAACGAATGGATAGTGGACGTAGGAAATAGAGTGCCAGGAAGGCCGCGCCGTAGGTTAGGTTAGGTTAGGTTAGAGAAGGGGAGTGTGATGGTTAGACATCACTTCCACTCGGAGGCCAAGAGGCCCATTGTGATTCTCTTCGTTTGTGTGGGTACACATAAAATTAACCTGTCCTATCACGTGGTGGCTGAAACCACCCCGTGCTCTTGATGAATCTTAGAAGATCCGATATATCTGCATTAGCCACGTCCGCAATCTCTGTAAAGAATCTTTGGTCTAGCGACACTAGGCGTCGATTCTGGAGAGCTGGACAGTGGCAAAGCAGATGTTGGATCGTCTCAGTTTCTTCCTCATAGCCGCAGCTCCGGCAGAGATCGCTGGATCCCGAGTCCCATTCCCAAATGGGACAGTGTCCTGTGATCACTCCGACGAGCATACGGATCGAGTTACGGTCCAGCGCCGGGAGCTTCTTTGTTTTTCCGACATTGAGCTCTGGCCACGATAATCTTGTCGTGTAGCTGTCGTTTCTTGTAAGCCAAGAGTTGGCCTCTTTGATGATCGTGTCGTTTATGATCCGGTATAATGCGCTGATCGGTGGTTGCAATGACGTGGCCGCTTCGCTGATGTCCATTTCAGAACCTTGCCTGGCCACTTCGTCTGCTCTTTCGTTCCCTGCGATTGAGCTGTGGCCCGGGACCCAGCAGAGTTTAACTTTATGGTGTCTGATGGACTTCAGTGAGTCGCGACATTTCTTGACAGCCTTTGATCTCGTTATACAGGATTCTATTGACTTCAGTGCAGCCAGAAACCACCAATGAGACGTACCACTTAAGATGGCCGCCGACGTTTGCCTACAAGCTCGGGCGAGCACGTGGGAACCTCAAGTGCTGTCAAAATTTTGTATACAATCACGCACATTGTTATAATTCCAAGAGTGTGTGTGGCGGGAGTACATTGCGGTAAAATGAAATGAGCTCACACGTATTCACGGATAGAAGCTCGTTTTTAACGGGTTTTGTCGCTACGAACCTGAACTTCTTTCAAAATTTCAGGGTGTCACGGGGGAAGACGTACGAAAGACGCACGTCTTTCTTGGATAATTTGACAGCTCTTATCTGTCATCAACTCCGAAAAAGCAAGTGTTGCTCCTGAACTTTTTTTGTGATAATCTTACCCGATACCGAAAGATGATGATAGTCACAAATGACTGTCACCAAAGTGACTATCACCTATCACCTTAGCCGTCCGCATACTTCCCATACGATGAGGAGGATTCACCTTCAGACGCAGTCCGAGCAGTTGTGCGACAAGCCAAGTCACGCGGACTGTGTCTATTGATAGGCTGCGACGCCAATGGACACCACGCTCAATGGGGAAGCAGCGACATTAATAAAAGGGGTGAGTCCATTTTCGATTTCATAATCTCCACCAATCTCAACATATGCAACAAAGGTAATACACGCAACCGGGTTAGGGAAGAGGTAGTTGACCTCACTTTACTAAGTGAGTCTGACTCCATCCGAGCAGAGAATTGGAGAGTGTCCACTAACTGTTCCTTTTCGGACCACAGCCGGATACTCTTCAACCTTAACGTTAATAAAGAAAAACCGAAACCTTTCAGAAACCCTCAGAATACAGACTGGAATCTTTTCTCAGACCTAGTTGCCAACAGGTTAGTACCGCCACAAGCCACCACTAATCCTGATCCAACTTATATTGAGAATTCAGTCGAAAATCTTATGAGAATTTTGAAAGCGGCTTTCAACAAATCCTGTCCTTTGCAACGTGCTCGCAGGAAGACCAGCGCAGTCTGGTGGACCACAGAGCTAAAGCAACTCAGGACCAAGACCCGAACTCTATTCAATAGAGCAAAGATCTCAAAAAGAACCGAAGACTGGAATAATTACAAATCCAGCTTCAACGAATACAAGAGCAAAACAAGAGCAGCAAAATCTAAATCTTGGCGGGAGTTCTGCGAATCAATAGAGGATCTCAACGAAGCCGCAAGGCTCAGGAAGATCCTATCCAAGGACCCCTGCGTCCCGGGATTCATCCTTAAACCAGATGGTTCTTGAACAGGATCCAGTCAGGAATGCCTAGAACTGCTAACTAAAACCCACTTCCCAGGCTGTAAAACCCCTGAAACCACAGTCTCCTTCTAGAAGACGGTTCCTACGGTTCACACAACCGAAGAAGTAATAAACAAGATTATCACAACGGATAAAGTATCATGGGCAATAAATTCGTTCAAACCCTTTAAATCTCCGGGGCCGGACGACATCTTGTCAGCGATGCTTCAAAAAACACAGACCCACACTGTACCTAATCTCGTAAGCATTTTTTCCAATTGCCTGCGCGCGGGGTACATCCCAACACAGTGGAAAGAAATAAAGGTAATTTTCATACCTAAGGCAGGTAAACCATCCCATACTGCCGCAAAGGACTATGGGCCAATTAGTCTCTCGTCGTTTCTATTAAAAACCTTGGAGAGACTCCTTGACTTATACATCAGAGGACTCATCAACTCACGCAACTTATGCAACACCCAACACGGCTACCTTAAAGGCAGATCAGCGGAAAGTGCTCTGCATAGTGTTGTTCGTGAAATTGAGGGCTCGCTGAACCTAAGAGTTTACAATGGCAGCCTTCCCCGACATAGAGGGGGCCTTCAATAATGTAAACACAGAGGCCATAATAACAGCTCTAGAGGACATAAAAGTAGACAAATCCATTGTAATCTGGATTGAAAACATGTTGAAGAACAGAATTATCAATGCAGACATTGATATAAGGAAAGTGACAGCTAGAGGCACACCACAGGGGGGAGTTCTCAACCCCACACTGTGGCTTCTTACAGTTAACAAAATTCTCAAATTCTTTATGACCTGGTTATCTTGACAAAAGATAAATTTCTACCAACTATTAGTGAACTAATGTAATCTGCGCTGAGAGAACTCTCCTCGTGGGCAAGACAGTATGGTCTGAGAATAAACCTCCAGAAAACCGAGCTGGTCTTGTTCACCAGGAAAAGGAAAATTCCGATATTTGTTCCCACAAAGTTAGAGAGCATTCCACTCAAACTCAAAGCGGAAGCCAAATATCTAGGCATCATTCTTGACTCAAAACTCTCCTGGAAAAGGAACCTGGAGGAAAGGATGAAAAAAGGATTGAACGCTTTTTATGCATGCAAAAAGACCTTCGGAAAAAGTACATCATTAATTGGATGTACACAGCAATCATCAGACCCATTTTAACTTATGGGGGCCCTAATCTGGTGGACTGCTAGCAGCAAGAAAAGCTATATGAACATGCTCAACAAAGTACAAAGGTCAGCCGCTGTTTGTACAACGGGAGCCATGAGAAGCACGCCGCAAACAGGGTTGGACATGATTCTTCATCTCCTCCCCCTATTATCTATTCATAAAAGGCTGCGCTGCAAAGAGCGCTCTCAGACCAAGGGAGTCCTCTCTGTGGAAGCAAGCCAACTATGCACATGCGGCCATACTCAGAATAATAGACGACCTGGGAAAGAAACATGGTTTTATTAGCCTCGCAGCTACGACCGACTATATTTCCCCATAAAATGACTTCTCTCTCAGAATACCAATATTTTTGCCCGACAGAGAAGAGTGGCTATCAAACGCTGTGATCAACGACCACGAGATCACTCTCTTCACCGACGGATCAAAAATGGACACAGGCACTGGGGCCGGGTTCTACTCTGATACCCTGCACAAACAGGAATCGTTTAGACTCCCTGATTTGTACAGCGTCTTTCAAGCAGAAATCCTAGCAATAGAGAAAGCAGCCAAACACATACAAGTAACCGATATCCCACTGTCGGATATCACTATCTTCGTAGACAGCCAGGCTGCATTGAAGTCAATAGAATCCTGTATAACGAGATCAAAGGCTGTCATGAAATGTCGTGACTCACTGAAGTCCATCAGACACCACAAAGTCAAACTCTGCTGGGTTCCAGGTCACAGTTCAATCGCAGGGAACGAAAGAGCGGTGGAATTGGCCAGGCAAGGGTCTGAACTGGACATCAGCGAAGCGGACACGGCATTGCAACCACCGATCAGCGCATTATACCAGATCATAAATGACACAATCATAAAAGAAGCCAACTCGTCTTGGCTTACAAGAAACGACAGCTACACGACAAGATCATTGTGGTCAGAGCTCTATATCGGAAAAACAAAAAAGTTCTTGGCGCTGGACCGAAACTCGATCCGTATGCTCGTCGGAGTGATCACAGGACACTGCCCCATTGGAACAATGATCCGGAAATGGGACTCGGGATCCAGCGATCTCTGCCGAAGCTGCGGCGATGAGGAAGAAACTGAGACGATCCAACATCTGCTTTGCCACTGCCCAGCTCTCTTAGTGTCGCTAGGCCAAAGATTCTTTGCAGATATTGCGGACGTGGCTAATGCAGATATATCGGATCTTCTAAAATTCATTAAGAGCACGGGGTGGTTTCAACCACCACGCGATAGGACGAAGGGAATAACAATGGGCCTCTTGGCCTCCGAGTGGAAGTGATGTTTAACCATCACACTCCCCTTCTCTAACCTAACCTAACCATCACCTTAGCCGATTCCACCCCAGAAGTGTTTTCTACGTGTTTGCTAAAAGTGTTTTCCATTATCAACCGATTCTCTCAATGCTTCCACCAATTAATGTGCTTACTCCCAATCTGTGAATGCGTGAGCTGAGAAGGAATCAACGGATGTAAAAAGTAGAAAGTAGCCCAACCACTACTATTTGGGCTTAAGAGAGAATGGAGAAGTAGAGTACACTTGAAAAAAACTTTTTAATTCTTTGAAAGACATTATCGAATGAGAATGAAGATGCTTTTGGCAGAGAGAAAAATTCTTTGGTCCAATCATACAAGCAAGAATTGTACGGGCTGTACAACGTTACGTGGTTAGTCAGGCCTCTACGCACCAAACGCCAAAATGACCGAGCCATGAATAATTACTGAATACCACTGCCCGAAGAGTCTTTGATTCCATCTTAGGTAGCGCCCACAGGTAAAAAGGGATCTCATATAACTGGACGTTCTGAATCAGAAACAGCTGACTAAAAATCATATTCACCCCGAATTGTGCCGCCATCTAGAATAAATGAGTTTATTGTTTTAAATATCTCCCATTCTCTACGACATTTTCAGCACTGCTTCACCAAGATTTTTAGTGCAAATAAGAATTGTTCCAGATGGTTTTCAGTCATTTTGCTCTTGGAACTTTGCCTGGAAACAAATATACAATACTATCCATAAAATTACACGCAAATTAAAACACCAACGCAGCACATAATTTTCAATAAAAAAAACTCAATTTAATACGTCATATATGAAAAAGTGATTCTTATAAATAAATCTTTTTTCGTATAAAGTATTCTAACTTAAAACAAAGTCATGTTTGCGATAAATTAATTATTTATATAAAGTAAATGTATAATAATAAAATAATATTCAACTTCGGAAATTTAAGTATTCATTTCAGTTTTTATTTTAATTTTTATTTTTTTATTTTCATAACCAATTTAATAACTTTAACCACAATTTCTATTCAGTAGATAACATTTTGTTTATAGCAATAAATCGGGTTATGTACTTCGAAAATCTCATTGAATAACGTAACTACCTAAATATAAAATAGAAAAAAAAAAGTAAACAAATGGTTGTAATTTTAATAATACATCCGCACGCTAATAAGTTAAATCAAATTGACTCTTGCTAACGATCGTTCACTGGAAGTCCATTTGTATTTTGTTGTTGCTTCTCTTATTTCTCTCTCGGGTTTTATATATATTTCTGGCGTAGTTTTAATGAAAATATAAAATAATTTACTAAATCTTTTAAAGTACATAATCGTAATTAAGTTTCTGTTTTTCTTTAATATATAATTGCTTTATAAAATAAGTCTTATCGTTATTGTATCTGTCGTTGCTTGGTAAAAAGATATTTTTTAGCAACTTATCCTAAAAAAGTATTATTTCCTATAATTATTTTGTTTAAGATAATACAACAGTAAAAATAATTGCACAATTAACATTAGAGTAAAGAAAAAAAAATGTTTTAAATTCATTTGTTGCTTTTGTCGGGGGAGAAGGATCGGGAAAGGGGCAGGTCTAAAAGGGTATCAAACATATACATGAGTATTAGGGTTTAACAATTTTTATTTTTATATAATATTTATGTACAAAATAAGATAGTTTTCGAATTTAAGCGAAGATAACTTTTAAAGTTCTCATCAAAACTTAAAGAATAAAATGTAGTTTCAGAACTAAATTTAAGTTAAACTTAAATTAAAAAAAAATAAAACAAATTCCAACAATAACGTTTGATTATTGAATTTATTTTGTATACATTTGAGGGTGAACTAGAAAGTTAAAATAAATAAAATCACAAAAGCAAAGGAAAGGGTAAGATTTTCATTTTTTTTTTCATTTTTTTGTTAATATTTTTTTAAGCTTAGAAATAATTGTTTATTTAAGAAAGTAAAGCTTAATAGGTATTAAGTAAATTAATTTCAATCACTGGCTTTCAAAATTACTTCTGTTGTTTTTCGAGGTTTTTTTTTTTTGTTTTCCTTTTTTTTAAACAAATTTTAAAAATTAAACAACATTTTTGCTGACACGTTTCGAGATATAAAAAAAGAAAAAAAGCGGTTAGGAGACAATTAAAGTTCTTATGGAGGACGATCGTTGAAGGAACCATTTAAAAAAATTATATTGCCGAGGAAAATGCCAATAAAAGTACAGAGCTTCCTGGTAGGAATATAGAATTAGACCATACTAACCACTGATCTGTGAATACTATTCAAATCCACGTTCAAATACCTAGAGTTTGTAAAATATTGGAAACAAAGGAACTGGACTAGATAAAATGCCCTGTAAGAAAATGAAATACATTTGGATATTGTGGACCCAAAATACTAAGACCACCGAGACTCTTAGTTGATGAAAACAATGGGAACTAAAGTATTTTAACATCCTCTGATCAGAATGAAAAAAATTAATAGCGCAAGCAAATATCACTTAGATGCTGCGTCACAGTACACCCGCAGAATTTGAATTTTTGTAAGAATGTAAGGTGTTGTAAGGGAGCCAATGGGCTTCGATACCCAGTGCCGCAAAAATCATTTAATCGAATTCCAAAAAGTCGCTTAGAGTATTGGTAGAAGGAAGATACTAAAAGGCACCACCCCCATTGTAAGAGAGATTAAAGGATATCATGGTCCATAGTATCATGGTTATCTGCAAGGGTCCGTAAAACTAGGAGGCTCGGAACAACGGCCAGTTTTCAAGGTGTTAAATGTTAAATGGGACGTTGCAACACAAAACCTTCACTCTCCGGAGGACAAATGAATTTTTCAAATTTTCAAACGTTAGGACGGGTAGACCCAATTCGAAGCCTCGGACGAGGTTACTCTATAAAATTCTCACTTTTCGGAGCTTAAATGACTTCTTACAATGTTTCAGACGCTGAGCCGGGTAGACCCAATTCGAAGCATCAGGAGCCTCTCGGAACAACGTCTGGTTTTCAAGGTTTTAAATAGGATGTTGCTCCATAAAACCCTCTCTCCGGTGGTCAAATGACTTTTTACAATTTCCAGACGTTGAGTCGAGTGGACCTCTATTGGATGCCTCTGGGAACAACGGCCGATTTTCAAGATTTTAAATGGGAAGTTGCTCCATAAAACCCTCTTTTCGGAGCTCAAATGACTTTTTACAATTTCTAAGATGTTGACACCTCCATGGGAAGCTTCAGACGATGTTGCTCAATAAAACTGTCACTTTTAGGAGGTCAAAAGGTGTTTTACAATTTTTGAGACGTTGGGTAGTTCTCCATTGGAAGCTTCTGCGTGGCCAAAAAACAGATATTTCATTCATTAGGTACACTAGGTACTAGGTGGTCAGCAGCCCTTAACTGAGAAAAATGCTTACACCTTTGACTTTTGAGAATCTTATTAAAAGATTTTGAAAAAAAGTGACTACAACCGCCCAAAATTAACGTCGGAAGGCATCTACTATTAAGCTTAAGTGGTCCCTGAACTGCTGCCAAACAAATTTCATGCGCCCTGACTGTCCCTTATTCCCTCGTTGACTACTCTATTTAAATAAAAAAAAAAACATGTCGAACAAATAATTAAGTCTGTAGTCTAAAAAAATGCGAAAAACCGTGACGTAGCTACCGTTAAATCTTTCCGAGTATTCTTATTTTCTTTTAAGTATCATTCATAAAATGGTTGTTTGTTGCGTTTTAGTTTCTATTTTTTTTTTGTGCGAATTTAACAAAAATAATAATCCAAAAAACATGTTCTGCTTTCAATAAGAAGAAAAAACTGTTATTTCTATTCATGTATTAAAGAATGTATAAAAGAAGAAGAAGAAAAAAATATTTAAAAATTCATATAAATGTTTAGCTTGATTTGTGCATCTTTTGCATTTACAACCTTCGTTCGGCATGAGATGGGATACGTTCGTTAACCACCAAACTACTCGCGCGTAATAGTTCTCTTTACTAAGGCACTTAGCACCACTGAGTTGAGTTTCGTTTTAGATATGTATAGAGTACGATTGAAAATATAAAAAATCAAATAAAATAAATGTACAAACCTTAACTGTAGATAAGCTTAGAAAAAATATGTAAATTGTATAAAAATTGCATTTTATAGTGTAACTCGCCACCGGATTCAGTTTTTTGTTTTTTTTTCCTGAAGTTGGGAAGAATAGTCGATCTTCCTTCTTTCGTGTTAGTTTTTATAATTATTTTATATAAATCTAAGGGCAGTCGTAGTAGCGTTAAGGAAATGTAATATACATTTCCAGTGACACTTTTTCGTATAAATACTGTTAATGCTGCCAGGACGGAATAAGAACTCTTGAATTCTTCTTGAAATGAAAAGCTAACGAGAAAAGTTACATGAGTGTGACGACGCCTTATTTGACTTCCTCCTGGGCGGTGATAATACTTCCCTCGTGTGCGGCGACAATGGATGGCGGTGACGAGGGCGATGACTCACGGGCATGATGACGTCGAATGGCATGAATATCATTTTTCAATTTGATCAATGGCGGCGGCGGTGGAGGCGGTTGCGATGCGGCAGAAATACCATCGGCTGCGGTTGAATTCAATTCACCGGATGCCGGTGGACTATTCTGATCGATGTTGTGGAACATTTGTTGGAAATCGCCAGCGGTGGCGGCGGTGATTAGATAATTGAGCGGATGATAGCTAACATCCTTTGATACGAAGCCTTCATGTGTCATTTTCAAGTGATTCTTCATCTTATCGGGACGGGAGAATTCCTTGCCGCATACGGGGCATGGAAATACTTTACGATGTTTGCCTTCGTGATAGAGAAACGCATGCCGTTGGAAGCTGTACTTATTTTTGAAGGTCTTTTGGACGTTTTCTTTTGCGCATTCGGTACATTGATAGACACCCTCGGTTATGCTGGCATAGCGAAACAGATCCAAACCTCGAACGGACATTTCGGTCAAGTGCTCGGCTTGATCGTCGATGGTTGATTGTGCCTTTCGACGGATTCGTCGTCTCTGCACGGGTCGTTGATTCCGTGGCGTTACTGGTGGTGATTCCTCCGGCACTTGTTGTTGCTGTTGTGCTCCGGTATCATTGGGTGTTGGAGGCGAGGGTACAAGATCGATAATTGTCGGTATAGCACCTTCTGTTTCAGACTTATCGTTTTGAGCATTGCTATTCGATTGTGGCGATAGCGTTTCGACGGGCATCACGTTTTCATCGTTGATCGATTCGTTCTTGAGCAAGTATTCGGTTTTGACTATCGGATTAGTGGCCATGTGAAGGAGAAACTGGTGGTGCAGATTGTTCGATGAAGGCGGCTGAATGGTGTTAGCATCATTGTTAGACAATTGCTGGTTATTGGTCGTTTCGTTTGAGGCGGAATTTTTATTCTTATTGCTGCTGTTGTTGTTCGAGAGTGGATCGCTTCGCAGTTGCTGTTGTAACAAGGATGTGCTGTTGTTGAGATTTTGTTGGGGCGTTGTTTGAGCCATTGGATGTACGCGAATTTTGAGACCTAGTGCTGTTGGCAAATGAGTGGCAGGATCTAGAATTTCGGATGCTTGCGATTGTGCGCTCGGTTGAGATTGTTTGAGAGGAATTGTGCCGGCCGATTGAGGTGGTATTTGTATAACTGGGGCCGAGTTAGAGGCTTGCGACGATGGAGTATGCGATGATGACTGATTAATTTGTGCAGACGTTGATGAGTTGTTGGCTGATGAGGCGGATGATGTTGACGGTGCCGGTGGTGGCTTATTGACGCCAAAAAGTCTTTGTGACAACTCGGGCGAGTTATTGAGGTGAACTGAAAGTAAATTAACAATTTAAGTGATGTTGTTAACATTAACAAGTATAGAAACAAAAAAATTACAATCAGCTCCCATTATGAATGTGTAAATCAATCAAAGAAGCCTGGAAATCGATATTGCAGGGCTGACTAATGTCTTGTTATAGATAGCGGTCTTATCAAGTATGATTTAATAGCATGCGAAGTACAGTCAATGCTTCTCAAAAAATGGAATCTCACTACTACTGTATGATAAACAAATGAATAAATGAACACTATCCCTCCGCAGGCAGAATGTCTGACTTTTATTCAGCCGGAGATATGTACTCGTATACTGGGAAGCAATTGTTGATCAACGCTACTGTCAATAAGGGAACTCACTCAACTCACAAAGGATTAGTATCCTATCACCTTGAATAAACAATATTCTATTCCATTTATAGTACGAAGATTTTCACGGAGGATGCAGTTATTTTGCGGGAATGCTCCGAGCATACTGCGGGTTTTGGAAAAGCAATAGGCCATTATGGCTGTTTCTAGACCAAGATATGTCTTACTTGGTGGTATCGGAGACGGCATCACACCAGATTAAAGTGCTATTGCATTGATATCCCAGTACCTTACCTAGTTGATATATTTAATAATGTTGTGAATGTTAATGGTGAAAACCAAAATAATATACGATTTTTTAAGTGTTTGGTTTTTAATTGTAAAAATAATTACAGGAAAATTACAAAAGTTTATAAAATATTTATTTGAGCTGACAAATCAATGCCAGCCATTCCCTTTTAAAGATTATTTCCCACAACTACGTTTAAGTGGTCCATGCGGAAAGTCGAATATAGTATCACTTTTTCGAACGTATTGACTAGTACCTCGCTAAAAAGACGCGTAATGTTGTCTTCCAAGACTGCAATTGATGTTGGCTTATCGACATAGACGAGCGATTACACGTGTCTCCATAAACAATAGTGTAAAGGCGTCAAACCGTACGATCTGGGCGGTAGTCATGAAACCACATTTTGGGCAAAAAAAAAATATCGAAATCATTGAACGACAACAGGCGTCACTGTTGGGTGTTCTCACGATCGTATTTTAAAAAATACGGGGCAATGTTTCTGCCGAATCAGAAACCGCACCAAACACTGCATACCTATTGAACCAGAAATTAGCTTCGCCGTTGAAGACAGTTTTTCGATTAAAAAGCGAATCTTTCTCCAGTTTTTCTTACGGCTCACTCAACGAAAATTCGACGCTGTGGCAGGTCGTTCGCCTTGATTTCTTGAACGAGCTGTATTTTGCAAGGCTTTAGATCAAGATCCTTGTGTAGAATTTTCCACGTAGTCGAGTAACACAATTCTAATTGCTGTGAACGGCGACGGATGCGGAAATCACGGTCTTCATTGAAACTGGCGGGTACAGCAGTAATGCCGTATATGGAACAATGAAACCATACCCGAGGAATGGAAAGATTCAGCCATCATTCCCGTTTAAAAAGGGTGACCAAACACAAAGCCTACTCACCACTATTTAGTTTGCGGCTGGAATACGCAATAAAACCTTTTCAAGGAAATTATAAAGCGTAACTCTTAATGGAATCACATCCTCTCTAGCTTACGCTGACGATCTAGACCTTATGGGTCCTACCTATTACTTCTGGAAAGGAAGTAGGTTTAGAAGTAAATGAAGATAAAACCAACCACTGACCGATTCGGATAGATCTAAACTTGGCATATGATTTTTTGTTGGAGGCTTCTACTATCTGTTGGAGCACTCAGACACAAATACTGGTCCATTGTACTACTATGTAGACAGACACCTTTCTTTATTGTATTTTCCCCGTTGTCCGGAGAAAAGTGAGGAGGGGCTTGAGTGATGTAGAGCTAAGAGATTCGGTTCACACCACGTCGGCCCCAAAGGTGCGCCACCGTGCGCGAGCGAAGGCGCGACAGTCTCAGAGAAAGTGTTCTGCTGAGTCATCCTCCTCGCAACATGCAGCACAGGTAGGCGCCTCACTGATGCCAAGCACCTAGAGATGCTTGGCAAAAGTGTAATGGCCCGTAATGACGCCCGGAAGATTTCTGCAATCTTAAGGATAAGAAGAATGTTACGGACTTCTTGCAGACATCAGGGCGTACGCGCTTGGTCATCCTGCATCCTGGATATTCCATCCATTTACGACTGTGTGTATTAAGGATCCAGCCATTGACGTCAGATTTGACCGTAGAAGCTGGAAGACCTAAGGCGGGTTCAGGTCCTGAGAAACTCTCCTATGAGCCCCTTCAAACGAGTTCATCGGAGATCTCATTTCCTGGGACTCCAAAGTGAACTCGGACCCATACAAGCCTCAATGAATTTTGTTTTCCGACTTTGTTCAAAAAGGTATTGAGTTGATGCACTAATTGGGAGTTGGATAGAGGGTGGGACACAGATTTGAGTGTAGCTTGGCTGTCACTGCAGACGAATATGCTTTTTCCCTTCCACCTGTTCTTCACAGCATATTATGTGGCTATTAGGATTGCGTAAATCTCTGATGAAACGACAGACGCATATTTTCCTAACGAGAAGTGCAGTCGAATGTTTCCGCGCTCAAAGAAAACTCCAGCGCCAAACCCCCACCCAGTCCTGGAGCCATTTGTGAAAATGCGAAGACAGTCTATTCTAGGTTCAGTGTTTGGCCAAAGCATCTCTTGATGCCATGAAAATGTGACTGTGAAATTACAGCGCAGTAGGATGGTGTCATTGCGTCAGAAGGCATATCCATGAGACAGAGGACGTAGGATATTTCTGGCGCAAGTACACTGCCACTCCAATGCGAGTTGTATTGTACCAAATACCATTTCTCTCGAGGCGAGACATGGCTTTCAGTGCCCACCCTCTGATATATATATCAAGGTGTGGAAGATTCTTCATAGCATCTAGAGCAGCTCCCGGTGTGCTGGGAAAAGCCCCCGTGCAGGTGAGACAAACCACTCTTTGGAGTTTGGTGAAAAAGGACACAACGTGTTTGCGTGTTAGCCTGTCCCACCAGACAATCGATGCATATGAGATTATCGGTCTTATCATTGCCGTGTAGATCCAGAGGATCTTTTTCGGCGATAAGCCCCATGTTTTGCCAAAGGCACCTTTGCATTGCCAAAAAGCTGACAGCGCTTTGGTGGTTTTGGGCTCCACATGCTTTGGCCAACGAAGCTTGCTATCTAGGATGACACACAGGTACTTAGCTTCGGGATGGGAATGCCTTTTAGCACCAGATGAGTAATGACAGTATTTTTCCCCCTTCATATGACTATACACGATAAATGCTTTGAGAAAGTGGACGAGTCAAATACTAAAAATGACATAGAGGTGGAAATAAATGAAAGGTTGCCACAGGATAAGGGATAAAGGAACTATTCAAAATAACGCTTTTGTTTCGCAATGTCAAATCTACAATAATGCCAGTGAGCCTTTACGGATGTGCAATTTGGATTCAGACAGTAGGCAAACAGCCAAGAGAATAATAAGTGGAAAGTCCGAGGCAGGGAGGCTTGGCGATCGTCTTAACTTCCAAGCTCAAAATGACTGGTAAAAACAATAATAATTTTTTTTACATAAAGAAATTGAAACGTGTTTCAACATTTCATTTTCAAAGTTAATAAGAGTTGAATTTTACATTTGAATGGAACTTTTTGTAGCTAATAGCATTGTCTTCTGTTTGCTTTAAGAATTTCTAAGCTTTACTATTTTTAAAGCGTTCAGTTCTTTTTTTTTTCGAATGCATTGAACAATTTTTTTTAAACCTTAGAAGTTCGTAAAACCCGCTATCGAGGACACAAATCATTAACAAAAATTCATGGCTGTTGCACTGTGTTGTGAGTGAGCAACTCACGGTTGCTTGTACGTAATTGTTGGCCAATAATACGGTAATCATGTCCTAGTCATGATTTTTTCTCCTCCCAAAACTTAGCACACAGAGATTGGCTATACCAAAAAGTGTATATCGGAAGTGCTTCGAGGATTTGAATAAGCACAGGCCCAAGTGTTTTATATCTAAAGGGGGATTACTTTCAAGAGGATGAAAGGGATATTGATGAAAAAAAAATTTTTTTTGAGAATAATGAAGTCACCTTATTTTTTGAACATATAAGAAGTTAGCGGCATTTTGTATTTGAGAAACAATTGGAAGATTAAATTGAATGTCACTTCAATGAGTTAATTAACAAGACAACAAAAGATTAAATTCGGTAACAGTATTACTCGTAGACTGAAAACCAAAAATTAAACCAGCATGTCGGAAAAGAGGGATTCTAGCCGCTCATAATTAAAATGAAAAAGCCAAGTTTTAATATGATTTGACAACATTCAATATATTGGTAAGATTCTGATTGACTGGGGTAATTTATTGAATGACGATGAGATTAAACAAAATCGAAGATACGATAAGCAATGTTGCGGCCATATCGAACAGATAATACAATACCTACGCAGAAGTACTACGTAATTTGTGTCTTAAAATCAGACGAAAATTTCGATTACCAGACATCATATGTTACGTTTCCAATCCTTTGAAACAATAAAAATGACAGCAGATTTTAAATCACAGAACAAAGATTAGCTTTGATATCTTTCAGGTTTTGGACAGATTTTATTGTAATCATAAATATAATTTCTTTTCAAACTCTAGAGGTTGTGTTTTATTTCTGTACACCCCGCACAAAGTGGTTACATATTTAAGCTTAGAATGACCGATTCCAGAATCTAGAATCAAGTGTAAGGCCTAGATATTTAAATTTTCTTCACTATCAATTAAGAGACAATGATCACCGTAGCTTATACAACTACAAAAATGGATGGATATTCGGAATGCAAATTCGTATCGGATTTGTTAGACAAAGTTAATTAAAAAAAAAAAAAAAAAAAAACGAACATAACATCGGAAAACACAAATTGAAACGCTTTTCAAAATGTAAGACAAGACATCTAGTAAAAAACAAGTATCTTTTTTAGATCAAAATTGGATATACCATCGTCTCCGCACGATTTAGAATTAGATAAAGTACCAATGATTTATAGAAATTACAGCGAAGTAATGGGTTTAAAGACGAAGCTGCTGCTATTCCCTCGATCAGTACATTCAGAGGCATAGTAGAATATGGGGATAAATATGACCAACATCCAAACAGCTTCCTATATTAACAAATAGATTTTAAGTAATAATAGGCTTGAAAATTACTTCACAGCCTATCTAAATATACTAAAGAGCTACCACCCCCAACATGCGGCCACTCCACGAGAACACCCGTTGACCTAGAGAGCTCAGGTTTGGGGTGTAGGTAGGTCTGACCCCAGAAGGTGGCATAAAGGGGTCAAAGTTGAGCTGACTCCACCCCTCGAGAATAAAGGCGCCATTTAGTGATTTCGACTAGGGTTGTGCAGATTGACAAAAACTGGTGTTACTGAAACTACGAAAACGGATTACAAAACAATAACGTTTTATTAAACGTTCGTTTTGAGCGCGAAACGAAATAGCTTACAAAAACGATTTAACTTTCAACACGAAACGAAACGTTTTAACTGACTTAAAACTTTTTCTAAATTGTTAACGATAGAAAAACAATTTATGTGACAACACTGATAATAAGATAACTCTAACGAGCTGGTTAGCTTCTTGGCATAAAATGTTTAGTATTTACGTCTCACAATTCCATCAGTTCACATCATCCATCAGTTGAAATGAAATCAAATCAAAATCAACCAAATTAAATTAAATTAAATTCAACAAAATCAATCCACAACCTTAGGATGCCATGGGGTAGTGGACGTAGGATCATAGGACGTCGTAGATCTAGACGAGATTATGACAGAGATAGGTGGGATGAAGATCAGACTGAACCTTCACCTGAAGAGGACCTCATCGACCCAGGAAATGGCCGCCAGGAAGCAAGCAAAAAAGGAAGAAGTGGCCGCCCGTCAGGCAAACAAGCGCAAATCACCCCGCCTCGAAGCCGTCAGCGAAGCCAAATGCCAGGCCACTAACGCCAATAGACCGGAAGTTGACTAATCAACAATCAATCTTTCCTGAGGTCAAATATTCTCCGATCTCTTCGTATTGATTTCATTTTTAACCTTCTAGATCCATGGACAGTCAACAATTTTCTAAAAGATCCAGAAAATTATTTTTTATATAATAAAAAACGAAGAGAACGCACAACGACAACAGAGCGAGATCGCAGGTGCTTTTTACGCGAATCTTAAAATTCCGCTGCGGTCGCTGGCAAAATAAAGGAGAAAGTTGGAACTTCAACTAGTGTTCGGAAAGTTCAAAGACACAGTGTTCATATCTCCGACGGCAAAAATTAAAGAAAAACCTGCGTTTACTTCAGCGCCATAAAGATCATAAACTGGAATTTTGCCGGACTAACATAAAGAATGAGAAAACGTAATTTTTTTTCGACGAGAAAAAAAATTGATTTGGATGACCCTGATGGGGTTGTTCCTGTCACCTCGTCACACTGCTATTGGTTCCGTCATGGGATGGCTGCAATTTTATTTCATGGCCCAATAGATCTGAGCTTCTTGAAACACAGACAATCAATTTCCACGAAATGTTTGATTGTCAACTTTGGATTTTCCAGCAGTTAACGTGGCCTTTCACACAGCTTTGAAACAGTGTTTTACAAGCATCAATGTGGAAGTTTCGGATTGGCCGCCTTTTTTCGCAATCTAAACGTTATTGAAAATGTTTGGGGTATGGCATAAAAGAATAGGCGAAGCTTTTATTACCAGCATGAAAAACTACCTCTTTTCCATTATCGATGAGGTCGGTAATGAGGAGTGCAGAGCACAAGACATGTGGGATTCCCTACAACAATCTGGCCTGGAGAAAGCCAAATCACTGCTCGGAACATTTAAAGGCCCCTGCCAACACGCTAAAGAAACCTGGTGGTGGATAGACGAAGCCAAAGCAGTGATACACGAAAAGAAAGTGGCTTTCCAAGCTTGGTCAAAGTGCTCTTCTACTAATAGAGAGAAAAAGCTCGCCGTGAAAAGGTATATAGATATTGCAAAGGTATCGTGAAGAAAAAGTGCGCCAAATTCAAAGCGAAAAGCATGGAAGGCCTCTATCAGGAGTTGGAAGAAATATCGTCTTCCGCGTCTGACAGGAACCAGGCTACCCAGGAGCTTCGACAAAGCAATTTGAACAAAGGAGCAAATATCTTTATCATCAAATGCTCAGGGAATTCGTTTCCCAAAGTTTATTATCAATGCTGAAGGCCAACTCCTTGTGGAAGACGAAAAAATTCTCCACAGATGGCGACAGTATTGCGAGGAACTTCTGAACGAACAGTTTCCCCGAGTGTACTTTCCAAGAGCCGCCCCGAATTATGCCGAAATATCCGACATCACAGTCGAAGAAGTTCGGTACGCGGTTAAAAACTCCAAGAAAAGAAAAGCTGTTGGGCCGGACGGGATACCCTCTGAGTTCTGGAAAAAGATGGGAGACATCGGCTCTAGATGGCTCATGGTTCTTATCTCCAAACTTATGAGATGCCTAATCAATGGAGGGAAAGCTATCTTCTTCCTTTGCACAAAGGAAAGGGTGATACGCGAAATTGTGATAACTACCGTTCTGTCAAGCTGATGTCGCACACCATGAAGATTGTTGAACGGGTATTAGATAGCCGACTGCGGAAAATAATACGACTCGGGTAATATACATAATACTTGTCTCGGGTAAATCAACAACAGATGCAATCCAAAGTATAAGGGTCATGATGGAAAAGCATCGTGATTCGTCAAAGGACTTGCATATGGTGTTGGTTGATTTCGAGAAGCCCTTTGACCGGCAACCAAGAGATCTTTTATGGGTAGCGCTAAGACAAAAAGGAGTTCCAAAAACCTACGTGCGAGTGATCATGGACATGTACAATAGAGCAACGACAAGAGTAAGATGCACCGCAGGAGTCACCGAAGAGTTCGCAATCAAAGTCGGTGTACACCAAGGGAGCATCCTCAGCCCACTGCTCTTTATAGCAGTCCTTGATCGCTTGCTTGAAGGAAAAGTGACGGACCTCAATGTGCACCAGCTATTCTTTGCTGACGATGGCGCCATTATAAGTGATGATCAGGCATCCCTACAACGAGCACTTGATGTGTGGGTGGACATTTTTGAGGGACACGGGTATCGTATTAGTTCAAAGAAGACAGAGTATCTGTGCTGCCCGTTCTCTGACCCTCATCAGCCTATTCCAGACATTTACTTGAATGGAAGAGTGCTTCCCAAGTGTGAAAAGTTTAAATATCTGGGATCTATGATTAATAAAGAAGCAACTTGTGATGACGACATCAACCATCGCGTAAGCGTAGGGTGGATGAAGTGGCGGGAAAACTCCGCCATCTTCTGTGATCGAAAAATGCCCCCTAAGCTGAAAGGAAGGCTCTACACTTCAGTTGTACGTCCGGCGCTCACGTACAAAGATCCGAGAAAGCCTCCACGTAAAAGAAACCATCACAAGAAAGATAGAGCGCGATCGACTCAGTTGGTATTGCCATTTTCAAAGGAGAGATCCTTTGAACCCCGTCCAAAAGGCAATATCAATCTACGTTCCAATTTCAACACGCGAAAAAGGCAGGCCGAAAAACAATTGGTGCAAACAAATGCAAAAACACCAGCATTTGATTGGCCTCAGCGATGAAGTAATCCCAAACCGGGAAGCCTGCCGCTACTTTCTGAGGTCAAACCGGTGGACCCCACAAGCGGACCAGTAGGAATGCAGTTAAGTGGGAAGGTTATGGTCCTACACTTCTGACCATACCGACGCCGGAAAAAAAGGAAAAGAAGATTGAAAATGTTTGGGGATGGCTATCACAATTTTGGCGAACTGCGATTTTTCCATATCACCGTTGGCGAACGTTCGATTGGATTTCTGTTTCTTATATCAAATTGAGTCGAACGCAAAAAGTTGATGACTGGGAGGCGAATGTTTGCTACATTCAAAAGAAACATGGTCTCTTTTTCATGTTTGGAAAAAACCAAAATTCACCAGTTCGGCAAGCTGGAGATAAATCCAGACATTGCCAGGGGCATAGGGGCGTTAATTTCGTCCATACAAAAAAAACAAAAGGAATATGTATTGGGAAATATTTGCGAGCGAGCTGAACTGCTTTCATTCCAATCATTTAAAAAAAAAAAAAAAAACATTACTTATCATTTTGCTTTTTCCGTATTTCTATTTTCAAATGCACAATATTTTTTTAAACTTAGCACAACCAGTGAATCGACAGTCAGTTCATTGTAGGCGAGTGAATTTGGTAAATTTCAGGCGAATTAAGAGATTCGCGAACCGTGATACCTCAATCAGCTTCGTTCGCCTGGGAGTTCGACGGCTGGCGAGCGTTCGACTCGCGAACGGTGATACGGGCATTAATAGGAAAGATCTATTAGGGAAGGACAAAGAAACTAGCGCGTTGCGAAAGTAGAACTCGAGGAACTCTATTCAGTTCCAAGCGCTGTTCGAGTAATAAAACCGTGAAGACTAAGATGGGTAGGACATGTAGAACAAATGGACAATAGACGACCATTCAAAAGAATAATGAGTGGAAAACCAGAGAGAAAAAGTAGATGGGAGGACTAGAAAAGATGGAACAGGACAGCGAATACGCTCTTGACAACGAAACTTGGCGAAGGGTTGTCAAAGAGGCTCGAAACTCTCGAGTTGTAAATAGCCGGTAAAAATAAAACATATAAATCGATCAAGAGCAATTAAGTCTTGAGAGCACCTGCCCAGATAGGAGAATTTTATTTCAGATTGGAGTGTATACCACACATGTCTTATAGATTATAACCTGGTCAGAAATACTTTTGCATCATTTGAGAAAACCTATACGTTTTTGACGATACCGGATATGTGGTCATTTATACACGTATTGAACATGGTTTCGATAGTGCCTGTGGCATCCGTGGATAGTGGCAGGGTTTTGGTGATATGAGGCAGTACTGAATTTTTGAAGTATAATATTCCACTCTACTCTTAGAAGCCCATTGTTTTACCTTGACAAGATCATAATTTAATGAGACAACCGCAGCCGCTCCATCTCCATGGGCGAGGGGCAGTCCTGGAAACTGAAAATGGATATGAGAAACCAAGAGCACTATCATCACCGAAGGAAGATTTTGCATAAGAAGTGACAGATAAGAGTGTTGGAGACAAAATAGATCTCTGGGGAACACCTGCGTTAAATATATGGTTATCAGACTTGACCGATACGAAACCGAACCGAAAAGATGTTTTTTAATTTATTCGAAGAGACTTATTAAGACTTAAAGCACGCATTTTCGTTAAGAGTTTGGAGCCAATGAATTATCGTTGAGCTACGATCTTACTTTCACCAGAGTGAAGTAGAGATTCGTGGGCCTATTGCTGTAAGCTGAGGACTTATCATTATGATCATCAAGACACATTTGTGTAACGGGTCAGTAGTTGAACGGAGAGGATGATTAGAAAGCAGGTAGGGGGAGTAAAGTAGGACGATTATTTTTAGGGGAAGGCAGGACTAATGCTTTCTTTTTTTAATTCTTTAAATGTGAAATCACTGATTTTTAAGGAAAATTTACCAAAAAAAAAAAAAAAAACATTTATTTTATGCTGAAATTTGAATGAAACATACAAGACGGACAATAAACCAACAAACTCCGGTTAAAACCATGCACTTTTTCATCCACATAAAGCGGACATGTAGGAAATAAAACTGCGCAAGTGTATTTTGTAATTCTTTGTTTATTATGTTCTTTTTTCCTTTTTTTGTATTTTTTTTTAAATTATTTTGTGATAATAGAAAATAAAATAAAGGAATAGATTCCGAAAGAAAAAAAAAACACCTTTTTTTAAATTTAACACTAATTACATTTTAGTTTTTTTTTTGTTTGTTTTAAAGTGAAAAGGAAACAAGAAAATAATATTTATCACTTGTCTCCCTTCACACTCGCACACGTACATCTAATGCGCGTGAAATGAACAGTGTCCAAATAAAATAAAATAAAAATTAATTTATTCTTCAACCTAAAAGTTATTAACAAAAAAAATGTAAAGTTTGTAATAATAATAAAAAATAAACAATAAATCTGTGAATTTTTGCACTAAATTTTGTTTGTTTTTTTTTTGTCGTGAAATAAAATTTCTTAGAATTAAAAATCGAAATTAATCAGAAGAAGAAATACGGTTGTAATAATAATTATTGTTAAATATACATACATAAATCAAGTAAATCAAATATTGCAGTACAGGTAAATAAAAAAATAAAAAAAATAAAAATAAAATAAAAACAAATTTTACATTAGGCTAGACAGAAAAACAACAAGAATTATTATAAACGAGGGTGCTTCTATCAGAAATTAATAAGAATATATAATATGTAAAGTAATGTTTTGTATTTGTTTTTTAATATATATAATTTTATATATTAAATTAGTTTATTGATTTAATTAAATTATATTGTTTTTCCTTTTAAATTTCTAACTAAATTATTCAAGTAATAGGTATGTGTAAATATTTATAATAACTTAGGCGCTAGAGTTCCTTAAGTGTACGAAAAAAGGTTTTTTTTTAAATTTATTTTATTTTTAAAATGCTAATAACACATTAAATATTATCTTGTTTGTCCTTATTATTGTTGCTACTGTTAAACAATCAACGGAATCGGTGAATTTCAATTTAGTTTCGCTTGATTGGTTTTTAGTTTATTTTTTGTTTAATTTAATATGTGCAGTGGGTGTTGTAGTCAAGTAATGTGGATGTGAAGGTGGAACTGATGGGAACTTATGCAAGGGGGAAGGAGAGATAACTAAAAACTAAAATTGCACTAGCTACCACTATACAAAATATAGTATGCAAATATATCGATTTTTTTTTGTTTAAATTTATGATCAATTCCAGAATTGCTTAAGCTTGGTACGAAATTTCGATGGTATAAGTGAACGGAAGCAGCCCCTAACGCCATCGAAACTCCAAACTCATGCCTACACTATAGAATTAAACAATTTAGCTTTAACGAAAAATTCAGTTTTTTTTTTAAATACAATACCAAAAATAAAAATGTGCTAACCAATAGAATTTCACCAAAAGAAAAAAAATCGCATGTAAAAAATCAGTTGATTTTATTGCAATGTTATACATTTAGGAAAAAAAAGTAAGACAACTTTTTTTTGTCAATAAGGCCTCTTTTAGAATACATTTTGTTGGTTTTCTCTTTCGAAAATAAGTGCACTTTTGTGTTATTTTAATTTTTTTTTTTTGCTTAATTAGCTCACATTAGGTTTTTGTAATTCGATTTCGCTAAGTTTTTTTTTGCTTCTTTGCGGTTTTTAATTGTTTATTCAGTTTAGGTTCGTTTTTTTGTTTGCGTTTAATTATTGTATATTGTTTTTAAATTATTGTAGTTTTTTTCTTTGGCGAAATTTTAAGCCTCCGATATACATATATATATATATATCCATATATAAAATATATTGTTAATTTATGTTCCTATATATATCCTTATATTTAAAATATTAACATTTGTTAAGTCAGAAAATTGTATTTTTGTTTCACGTTAATATCCCTAACTATATTCCCTTTTTTTGAAGAAAAATTATTTAAAAAAAAATAATAATATATAAAATAAATTAAAAATTAACAACAAAGGATAAGAAAATAAAAATAGACGTTTGGTTTTTTTTTACAATTGTTCGATTTTTCATTTCATTTTTAATTTGAGCAAACAAAATTAATTTTCAAAAAAAAAACAAAAAAAAATTATAATTGCACGGACAATTCTTCGTATACACAAAGAAAAAAAAATCGAAAGGTATCTAATGAAGACCCCTTCGGGCGTTTGTTTCATGATTTTTTTTCTATGAAAGGAATTTCGCTTTATAAAAAAAAATTAAAGAAAAATAATAAAAGTATCGTAATAAACAGGTAACAACATTAAATTATATTTATAAGAGAAATTCTACATCGATTTTATCGACACATCTTTTTTTTATACAATTGTTAATTTTCCGTTAAGATTGTTAAGATTTATTTCAAAAAAAAGTCAACGTTAGAATATTTCCTATAAAATATTGTTTTGTAATATACGATTTTTGTTTTTTTATTATTAACTATACTTAAGATACGAAAATAAGAATTACCACTAAAACATTATTTTTTTTTGTTTTTGATTATTTTTGTAAAACCTTTCTTTTTGTAAATTAATTTACTTAGAAAAAATTTGGAATATTTTGGAAGCCTTTATAAGGTTGAGAGATATATGTATGTTTCTTCATATTTGTTTTCTGGCGCGATCGTAAAAGCCTTCACTTCACATGTGTTTTTTTCTTTTTTTGTTATTGTTTTCTAACCTCGGAAATAAAATATAAAATATAAAAAAAAGTCAAAAAAAAAGAAGAAAAGGGCAAAAATCAATTTTCGACCTTAAACCTTTCTTCTTTTCGATTAAAACAATTTTAATTGTTTTTATTTATTTTTTATTAATGTGTTGGTGGTACAGTTGCTGCTTGTGTTGTAGTCGTTTGGCTTAGTGAATCTGTCTGCGTTGTGGGCTGTGTTGTTGCGACAATTCCACCGGTCGCAGTTGACGATGATGCGGAGGATAATGATGATGACGAGTTGTTTATAGAGGCGCCTGCTGCTGATGTCGTCACCAACGCCGATGAGGGATTTTCGATTTTATGTATTATCTTAACGTGCGCAGTCATATTGTCTTTTCGCGTAAATTCCTTAAAACAAAACGGACACGGATATACCTTGACATTACGCTTGTGCGACGTCACATAATGCCGACAGAAATTACTAATGTGAGTGTAGACACGGGAACACACCTTGCATCGATAGGTGTGTTCACCCTCTTTGGTACAAAAATCCCTGACAGATCCTTCCGAGTCATCTATAACATATTTAGCGGTTCGATTACTTGCTATTTGGGGTTCAACTTTAATGCTATCATTACTATTATTTCCCGTGCCGGAACCACCTGAATCACCGCCACCAATGCTACCGCCACCGGCACCAGATCCTTTCGTCTTTGATATGCTAATATTGTTGCCACCACCACCCGGTGATGATGTTAAGTTTAAATTGCTAGTATTGCCACCTGGCGTCGTCGCTGATGATTGGGTATTGCTGGCCGTTAGGGGCGTTTTTAATTTACCTGGCGTCTGATTGGCAGCCATGCACATGTCAATAAATTCATTATTATTTAACGGCTAAAATAGAAGAACAAAATCGTAGTTAATAGTTCGAGAATAAATACTGTAAATTCGTATGTCAGTGGGTTCCTTCCAATTAAGAGTGTTTTTCGAAGCTTTTAAATATGCTCAATATAGTTTCAAAAGTTAAGCTTTTGGTCCTAAAAAGGACTTTAGGCTTAAAGACAGGGTTAACTAGGTTAACAAGACGCAAAAGATGGGTGTTGCAATCAACAGAGATGATAAGATTTTTGTTGGGCTTCTTGGAGGGATTTATGGAATATAAATTCGACTCAATCAATAGTAGAGTTTGGGTCAGATCCACTAAGGCAGACTTTCACAATAAATGATACTTGAAAGGCAGCGGCAGTTTAGCCTAAAATATTGGCGTTAGAAGACGGAAATAATATTGAGAGTAAGCTTGATGAGGAAAATGCTATTTTAGAAAACCTATCGCAATGAGTATTTTGAGGTATAGGTTAAAACTATATACAGGACATGGTAAGGCGCACCACGTGAATTTCCGAAATGGGATAACATCGATATCGCTAACTGCCACATCACATGTTTGACAGAGAAAGCAAGAAAACAATACTGTGAAAAAAAAGTTCTTGGGTGCGACTGGTCTAACTGAGCAAATTTAGGCCAAGTTCTTAAATTAAAGGCCAGTGAACACTTTTGGCAAAGGTCTGCATAAAGCCCCTGATTGTTAGTAGAAATTCACAGTGAACGTGTTCCAACTCAAAGGACTTGAGAATGTTGGTTTGTTCGTTTTCGAAGTGCTTTCGAAGTGCTGATGCCATAAACAAATGGCAACAAAGACCGTGGAAGATCAGAGAAGAAATTCGAAGATGAAAGGTTGTACTAGCATTATTAGATAGAGCGGAATCGACGAATCGATTCAAATACAGTGCTCGTAGAAGCACTGAAAACTACTCGTTCAATTGTATCCAAACGTTTAGGAAGGCAAAATCCAAAAGAAGGAAGGAACCAATTCCGGGCAGAAGAACCGGCTTTAAAAAGTGGATCTATTTAGTCTATTTAGTCAATCCCAAGCCCAAACACGTAGACCTGAATTTTCAGAAAGACACGCGTCAATTATTTTCCATCATGGCAATGATCGCACGCAAACCGATTAAAAAACCATTTGGCGTATATTAACTTGATAGTTCTGTCCTACATGCCATATTCATCAGCCTTGGCCCTTTTGAATGCTACTTGTTTCATTTCGATGCAGCACGGAGAGAATAAATGAAAAATTGGCTGAAAGAATGGTTGCGAACGAGTTGCATATGAAAAAGGTCTCTGCGCGTTGGGTATAGAGAATGTTAACCGACGGGCGAAGGAAAAAACGAATGAACATTCCTAGGGCGAGAAGTTCCACGCAGACCAGGAACTGACTTAGAAGTGCGCCACGTCACCGACGTCAAAGAAATTCAAAGTGTCAAGTTCGGCGGGAAGGGTAGGGCATTCGTTTTTTAGGAGGCTGAAAGAATAATTATGCTGGAATATTTGGAAGAAGGGGAGCCACTATTTCGATATTTTACTACGCAGACTAAATAAGATGATTGTGGGAAGTTATAAAACTGCTCAAACACCCGCCCTATTCATAGATCCGCCTCCCAGTGACTTCTATCTCTTTCCTCGGCCCAAGGAACCTATCTGAGGCAAGAAATTTGAAAGCTAAATTATGGCCGCTGTTAAGGCATTTTAGGAGGTTAAAAACAAAGAACTTTTTTTCTATGGGAGTCCTGGGCTTAGAAAAAAGATGGATTGTACGTATGTATTGACTTGTTCGAGTACTATGTAGAAAAACAAATCATTTTTTAAAAACTAAAATCACTTCCTAGACAATCAAGACCTCGAGGAACTCCCAAGCATTGTCTGAGTAATAAAATCGTCAGGATATGTAGAACAAATGGACAGTGGACGACAGTCAAAAGAATGAGAAGTGTGGAACTCGAGGGAAAAAGACCATCAAGAAGTCAGCCCCTTAGATGGTAGGACAATATAAGGATGAACCTAGAAGAAATGAAAATGAACAGCGAAACATAGGAGGAGCATACTCATAACAAGGAGATTTGGTGAAGAGGTTTCTCAATGAAGCTCTGAATTTCAAGCTACAAATGGCCAGTAATAATAGAAAACACACCGCCACTTAAATTTTGTATTACAAATGATGAGGAGTCGATGTCATTATTTATTCTCTAGATATCCAAGACAACATTTTAAAAAACTTTTTTTTCGTACAAAGAACAAACGTTGATGTTATTTTTCAAACTTTGTCACATATTTCTTATACAATTACAACTCGAATGAAATTGGGGGGTTTCGATGGTGTTGTTTGCTCTGAAGACATAAGAGCCGAAAGAAAGCTCAAAGACATCCCTGCAAAAAACGAACTCTAGCGACAGCGAAATGTGTAGATCAATCACAATACATATTTGATTCGACAAATCAACTTTCAAATCGGAAGTTAAAAATGGACCAACACATAGAGATTTTGAGTCATTGGTTATCTATCCCTCCTGTTTAAAATTACTTGGTCTTAAACAGCGATTCCGGGCATCAAAAACGTTTAAAACATATCTTGGATGCTACACAACTTGGATGATTGTCAAGAAGCGCTGATACGATGCCTCGGAATGGTCGTGGTGCAATGGTAATCACCACCGGCTTTTGAGCCGAAGGTGGGTAGTTCAAGTTCGTCCATAGTCCAGAATATTTCCTATACGGAAAAACTGTGCAACAACATCGGGTATGAATGAGAGATGATCAAAGAGTGCAGACGAAGGCATAACACTCGCAGAATAAGATCACTTCAAAAATTCATACTCTGTGTGTGCATTTCCAATACTATATAACACCTTAATGACATGGAAAAGAAAAGAGTGACTGTGAATTATAACCAACGCAAATTCAGTTGAATTTCTCAAAACATATCTAGGACAACCACCCCCAGAGAGTAGTGAACGAACATCTTCGACACAAACCATCTGCACCGCGTCCAGGTTGTGTGAAATACACCATAAGAGCGTACACTCTTGAAGGTTGTGTGAAATACACCATAAGAGCGTACACTCTTGAACCTGCCCGAATTATATTTAAAAAAAAAAGAGGGCCAAACAAAAATTGGTTCTGACACAAGTCGTTAACCATAAATCTTCAATGAAAAGAAAAATCATTTTCAATCACTTACATCGCTGTTATATTTCCTTGCCAAATAAAAGTGATTTTTCACTGGAAAAGACTGCCTTTTAAGCATGTACAATTCTGATTGGGAAAAGGTCTTGAAATTGGGTTTAGTAAGTTCTTTAACCAATTGCATAAGACTTAAAGCCATTGACTATTTAAGTACTACATTAAATGGGATGTGCTTTGCTAAAGGCATTGGGCGAAAAAAGAATCTCATATGGAACCAAAAATGTTGCTGAATTTGTTTCCGAAGAGAAATTATAAGTTTGGCTTTTTATACCACTATCTTAGCAAAAAAGTTTCTCCACTCGCTAACGACAAAGAGAAAGACATAAAATCGTTCAGATTTTCCGGAGCGACATAAAAAGGTGGAAAAAACACTCAACCACCTGATACGAAACTTACCACACTCAACCACACTTCATACCTTAACATCCTGTTGACTCAAACCATTCTGTTTCAATTTCGGACGCTTCGACAACTTTGGTTTCGACTTGACAATCGGCGTTAATTTCGGTATACCGCCCATTGTGTTAAGTATTGTCACAGTACCGGGCACACTACCCGGTGCTATTAATGTTCCAGCTTTAGCAACAGCTGCCGCAACAGCAAGCTGTTGCTGATGCTTTTGCTGTGCCAACAATAACGCCTGTTGCTGTTGTTGTTGATGATGCTGGGCAGCGGCTACGGCGGAGGTGGCTTCTTGAGAATTAGGCGAACTTGTCGGATCATATTTAAATTCGACAGGTTCATCATATTCGTCTAGCATCAATTGCGGTTCCATAAACGAAGCATCCATTTGATCGTCGCAGTCACTGTCGTTGGGATCTAAAGGTGGGTAGTGAGTTGGCATCATGACATGGAGGGGGGTGGAAGGAAGGACGGGTAATGGGAGGACAGAAAAAATAATGCATTTATTCATGGTTCTGAATGTGATATAAAAAAAATATTTTTATATTAAGCAACTTATCGGAAAAGCTATAGGGATTTTAAAGCCATTTTTTTCTTCTCAGTCTCATCGTCTTTTACACATAAAACACAAAATGTTCTCTTGCTCTTCGTCTTATTCTCTTTCGCTGACAAAAGTCTTATTTTTGTCACAATTCATTTTAATTTTCTTTTTTTTTTTTTGAGATTGCATAGAGTTAAAAGTAAAAAATGTTATTGGAATACGTAGATGATTGTGAAATTTGAAAATTTGGTGGAACCTAGGTTTTGTCTGTTGAAGCACACATTTTTTCACGTCGGCCAAAAATCCCTATGCTCATCCCGATTGAATATAAAGAGTAACGTTTTCTTTTTTTCTTTAAATCTTTTCATTTTCTTTCTCATTTATCTTTTCTTTTATTTTTTTTTTTTTTAATTTTTTTATTAACCAATATTTAGGTATAAAATGAAAAAAAAAATTTAATTAAAATCGACAGCAGTTTCGTCGGAGCAACAAAAAGGATAAAAGAAAGAAAAAACAAAGATGAAAAAAAAAAACGCAACACCTTAGATTGTCTGAATTGCTGAATATAATTGGGGGAAACTCACCTGCCGACGGAAAAAGAATCAAACGCGAGATTATTAATTTTTTTTTAAATTATTTTTTCGTTACTTTTTCGATTTTACACGACAGGCCACTTGCATTCACAACACTTTTTTGTAAAAAAAAAAATAATAATAAAAAAATAACTCAAGACTTGGTTTTTGGTGTACAAGCTTACATCGAGAGAAAGAAAGAGAGTAAACGCACTAAATCCCTTTTAGCTTTTCCGATAGATATGATTGTTTTTATTGAAAAAAAAAAAAAATAAACAAAAATTGCATCAAAAATATTATCCTAAAGTGGTTGGTTATATTGTTATTTTGAGATGAGATTTTGTATTTCTCTGATAAATCGTGCAAAATGGTTGTTTGTTAATCATTTTATGGAATGAGTGATACATAAACACAGCAAATGTTTCATTGTTTTGCTTTCATTGTTTTCTATTCGACACGACAGGTGTAAAGGGGGTGTAATGATTAAGTTTTTTTTTTTGCTTTGGCAATGATCAATTATTTTTTTGTTTTGCTTTTGATATTCATTTTCGGGATTTTACTGATTCTACTGTACGTTAATTTCGATAAGAAGTGAAATGTGGTATACTATCGCTATGGACTCACCGGAAGTACTGTTGTCATTGTCATTGTTTATTCTGTCTTTGGAGTGAGATTTGCGTTTCTTGGTGACTCTGCTGTCTCGGGAATTGGCGCAGTCCTGTGAGAGAAAATACGTTGGTGAGCCATTGCAACCATTAGGAAAGGATAGACTTACATTGACATCGTTATCACCGGATTCACGTTGGTTATCATCTGAGCCTTCATTGCCGGAATAGCTGTCGCCAGGCATTTTAACCTCGTGTTTCGGTGAATCCTGAAAGAGTTGGTTACGATCAATCAACTTCTGCTTTGTACATACGAAAAGGATGAAATAAGCAAGGTTTTAAGAATAACAACAGGTGCACAGGGTCTGTACCCAGCTACCGCTCGAGTAGCCTCCATCTACCGCGAACAAGGATAACGAACATGTCTTACCTGCATCATACCATCCCTCTCGTACTCATCGAAATCATTGCCGGTACCATTCGAACTGCCCGACAACTTTCGAGGCCTCCCACGCTTTCGCTTCGGCATCGCCGACAACGCCGTATTCAACAACGACTGTTGATTATTATTTATGTTCAACATATTCGCCGCCTTACTTCTCTGCTGCACCAAATACGGCTGAATTCGATGCAACTGTGGCGGTGGCGGTGTTGGCGCCGCTCCACTCGGCTTATCATCATTCACTTCCGTCAAGCCTTTTATCCGTAAACTCTCAGCAACACGTAAAAATGCGGTTAAACGTTCCTGATCAACAGATACTTCGCCGCGATACATAAAATCAAGCAGACTCTTCATATCCGAATAGGGTACATCCTTTAATATAACAATTGGATGTTTCTCGGGATGATTGACGAAGAGCGCGTTAAAGTATGGACTACAAGCTGATAACACCATCTAAGTGAATAGAACATATATATTAGTGACTGAGAGACTGGCCAGCGATGGTTTTCCTATTTACCTTGTGTGCTTTTAAGTATTGTCCTTCCACTGCCAGCGTGACATCGGTGAAGGTTTCCGCATGTAGTAGCTGATCGAAGACTGAGAGAAGGTTACTTTGATGGTTATTCCATCGTAAGCAGAATCTTTGGGATGCCATTTTCTATTTTTCTTTATCTCTTTTGATATTTCCTTTTAATTGATTTACAATTTCTTTATGTATTTTTCACTTCTCTTTATGTAAGTTTGCTTTAAACAATGTACATAGTTTTCAAACTGTAGGATTACGTGGTTACGTTAATGTTCATAGCTTAAATGATTGCTTGCACGTTACTGAATTGTATTCTTTTTTATGATTACTATATCTGGAAAGAAAGGAAAAAGTTAGTTTACAGATGACAACGTTCTAGCATGGGGTGAAAGGTGCTGGACAAATAGTAATAATAAGATGCAAAACCGCAGTGATTCCCTTAAAGGCAAAACGGCTGACAAGTAAGTTTGCCCAAGAGTGGTGACTAGTGGGTAAGTATACGACGTAAAGTAGTTTGTAAGTGGAGATGATTGATGTAAATGGAAACTTAATCACGCTTATGACGTGGTAATTCAAATCTAGATTATAGTCATCGTAGGGTGCGAGAAGAAATTCTAATATGAACATGAATCAGATATGGTTTGGTTGGATAGGAGAGCCTGATCCAATCGGAGGATATAAAAATAAGTCCGAACGTGCCAAGAAATGGGTGATCGCAGGGTCTGAAAGGGAAATTCAATGCATGAATCAGACAGGCAGCAAGTGGAACGCTGTGAAATAACTTTATTAGAGGACATATGCTCATACATATGTAAATACGTGCTGGTTAGAATATCACGTAGGATATACTAGGCATACAAGCTGGTAGACATGACCATCAAACACCATTCTATACTCTCAAACCTTGCAAAGGCCTTGATTTTTAGTATAAAATCGACAGATAAGATAGCCTTGGAGGTAAAAAGACGCGCTGAATGCTGTTTTCTTTACTTGATTTCCTAAAAGTATAGCTTTTGAATCCAGATCGATGTAAGCAAGCTTTTATTTGATGAGGAATAGTGCTATAGGTCCTTGCCCAAAGCAGTGAAAATTAAAATTAAACTCTTAGGCCAGGTTTTTTTTTTCAATATTCTTGGCACAAAACGTCTCTTTTATTTATTTTTAACTAATCTTATAGCCGAAAGACAGTTTGATCTGTTTAGTGTCCGAATAGGGCCAGTAAGGCATTTTAAGTTAGGAAATTTAAGCTAGTTCTAAGCATTAAAGCGTCTAGGGTCAAATAGTTCCAAGAAACATGAATAAAAATCGATTTAAAACTAAATAAAACTAAAGTCAAAGTAAAAATTGACTAAATTGCTTTCTTATTCAGAAATTTGATTTAAAACATTGAGCTGAATCGAGCTGAATTGCCTTGAGCGTTTGCCAATGCTGTTTTTCTTGGAGAATCTGATTAAAATATTTATTTTCGCTCGCGTTCAGGGGAAAATATTTAACGTTGTTTCAATGGCGCTGTTTCAATGGCCTTAAAGTGTTTGAAAACATTGCAAAAATGCATTCCAAGGGAAGTACTTGAGAATAATGCCCGCTGAGTTTAGCTGAATACGTGCAAATATGGGTAATATATTGAGCAACAACAGAACAATCTATACCAAGGTAAAGACTTGAGAATAATGCTCGCTGAATTTAGCTGAATACGTGCAAACATATGCACTATACTTGATAACGGCCCAACAAGATAGTCCAAGGGAAATACTTGAGAATAATGCTCGCTGAATTTAGCTGAATACGTGCAAACATGTGTAATATATTTGTTAACAATACAAAAATGCAGTCCAATGGAAATACTTCAGAATAATGCCCGCTGAATCGGTATATTTCTCTAAAATGTGCAAAGATGTAAAAAAAAATCGAAAAATGATGGATTTTTAGTGCTGAGCGCGCTTGTTCGTTCGGTTCTAATTTGAATTAAGTCAAACCTATGCCTAAAATTCAATAACAGAAAACTGAGTGATGATACATCGGTCTCGTCATATTATCATGAATAATGTAGGTACATATGTATACTTTCAACGCACTTTGAACGACGGAGACCGGAACCGCAGATCCTAATTAGAGATTTTGATGTACAGAATACATTCGAGCTCTTCTTTCGTGCAATTTTTCAACCTTCCTCTAGCCTCATTATTCGAACTACAAGCCGCAAATATTCTTGCGTAGTTCAAAGTTCCAAATGGTAGAAAAATCGCTCTCAGATTCATCCACACTACTATATTTAACAGCTTTCTAAAGCCAATTGCGTATTTAAATGCAAAACCGTAGTTTCCATGTGAAGTCTGAAGGACGAACCACTTTAGTCACCTGAATCAAAGCAAAACAATATTCCCCCACCCTCCCCATTTACTGAAAGAAAATTCACCTGTCCAGGCCAAACATATTTGTTTTTCTCAAAATGTAAAGCACAAAACTCGAACCAAAGCTGGTATTCCTACTCCCATCCCTCTATCGCCGTGCCCTTACCCACACCCAGTGCACAACAATTATTTTGCTATTACTATCAATTTTTTTTTTGCGTTAGCTCACTCTCACTCTTCACAAGCTAACCCTCGATGTTACAAGGCGAGAAATGTTTAACAGGTGGTCTCGCGTCACTACATCATGGTGTAGATGGGCGAGTATTAAGTACATGGGAGCAATATCAAAGCTCGATCGGCCGACGCGCAATAGTAGTGGGAGCACAGTGATATGTACATAAAAACAAACAAATGGCAATTATTCTCAACGAAATATCTCATACAATCAGCAGTCAAATAACTAGGGTGAGTGTTCTCTCCCCCAATAATGAACCTGTGCTGAAAAATATACACAAAATCGAACACCAAAGAGCGATGGCTTAAGAGAGAATCGAAAAAGTTCGAAAGAGAGCAATGAAATGAAAATATTTTGTTCGATATTTCATGTCAGTTCCAAGTGTTAAAGACAGAAAAAAAAAGAAAAGAAAAGCATGATGAGTGTAAACAACCGTCTTCAACCCTCGTTAACGATCGGAGCTTGACAATTGAAAACGCCACAGCCACAAGTAGATCCCGAACTTAAGATATGCGTGAATGGATACCGAGGAGAGCGACTATACACATAGTGTAGAACGAAGAAACGTGTATTATTCTAATGGCTTCCTGGAAGGAGGGAAATTTCTAACTGCCCAGTCATGGAAATACCCACACTTACTACTCGCCACCGATCTACATACATATAATCTAGTATACCCTCTCCTCCTTCGTCCCTCCCACCGGTTTTCATCTTTCTTTCCTGACTTTTGATCTCGATTGATCGCTCGTGCGTGCTTGAGGATCGAATGACAAATCGAGTGGAAGCAAAAAAAAAAATAAAATCTAAGTTTCACCACCACCCTCCGGTGCTCCCCGTTGTCCTATTTTTAAACTTTTTTTAGTTCGTTCTCCTCCGACTAGGAAGAGGAAAATTTTATTTTAGGACTTTTCGATATTTTTTTAAAAGATGAGATAAAAAATACGAAAATCTGACGTGGAATGAGAGAAAGAACGAAATTCCTTTTTAGCTTAAGTGGAGTGGAGATAAGAAAGTAAGGAACAAATTCAGTAGGCAGAGGTAGGAAATGAAAAGGGAAGAGGAGCAAGGTGGATGATGGGGCCACGGGGAGATCGGTCGCGAAGGGTGTTTCGTATGTTAAAAGGAAAACGGAAACGACAAAAACAACAATTTGTGGGTAAATACAATATTTTGTTGTTATTGTTGTTGCTTTTTTGTATTCACTCAATCCTCCACCCCAATAGTATGGTAAGCGAGACGGAAAATATAGAAGAGAAGGCGAAAAAAAAAACCAAACGAATGAGAAGAGGATAGAGGATTCACACAGAACAACAGCGACAACGACGATCCTTTCCCTCGTTTTATTCCGCTGACGATCGTGCCAACATTCCTCCTCCATACATACTAACATACAACCATACATATAACCCGAGCGTGTATACATAAGTTTGTATGAGGAAACGTAGAGTTCTGCTCCCTATGTACACACGTTGCTCCCCCCAAAAGCGTAAAATGGATTTTTTTATCGTTGATTTTTGCTCCCTCTTCCTCACGGACACGAAAAATAATCAAATAAAATGAATTCGTTTTGTTTTTCTTGTTTTTTTTTTCATCCACTTTCATCGTGTCGCTGTGTATACACTTATTCTCTGTTTTATTTCATTTTACTGCCCTCTTATCGGGGACATTTTTTTACATATAAAATCCACTTGCACAACCGCACCAACAACAATATGTTCGCTTGTACACACGACACGATCGCTCGCACACACTACTTATATGACGTCTGATAGGACTTAAGGCAGAGATGAAAAAAAAATCAACAATTACACAATATTCCTTGAAAAAAAATAAAACGTCGTATGACTGATAAAAAATTCCCTGAATCACGTATGTATGTCTCTCCTTCGCACTTGATTTCTTCACCAATTCGTCGGGTACTATCCGAACACTATGGAGACGGGAGAAAAATTTCGAAAAAAAAAAACGAGGACGTGGACGACACAGAAAAAAAAATGAACCAAAGGAATAGCTAATTTGCCAGATCATCAAATCTCATCTCGCCCCACTTTTTTTTTTAATTTCCTCTCCGTAGGATACGCCCTTTTTTTTCCTATCCAAAGGGCGCATCCTGGATCACACCAGTATCGATCATCAAACTTGTATTGAAAATAAACGAATAATCACCATTTTCATTATTTTTTTTTAATGATTTTTCACTTTGCTCCCCTAATAAGAACTATTTTACTCCATTTTGTTTTTTTTTTGACGTCGACGTCGTCCATCCATCCACACACACGGCACGACACGTCCTAGAGAGACTGAGGTATAGATCACTTGTGATCGCGAAAACTTCGTAGAACAAAAAAATTGAAAAAAAAGCAAATTGGAATAAGAAAAAATAAAAAACAACCGACAACGATCTGTGGGGAGCGGAGTAGCGCGCGCAAAGGCAAAACCGAGGGAGAACAGTGTGTATGGAAGCCAGTGGGGAGAAAAAAGAATAAACGAACGGCAAACGTAGGAAAAAAAAATGTATATGAACTGAAAATAAGGAATCTAACTCCCCAAACCTAATGGGCTTTGAAATACAGCCCGCATACCCGCGCTACAGCTACTCTTCTAAGCTAAACAACCGACTGACTAACTAACACTTGACTATTTTACAGCCCCTTTTGGCGCTGGTTCTTCATTTAAGTGCCATGTTGTGTTGGCGACGATGACTGAGATGGAGTCTCTCCTTATCTCTCCTTGTCGCTCCTCAGCCTGGCTAAGGCGCACAATCAGGCGGCAGGCATTCGTCGGTAATAATTCGTCTATTCGGGTAGAATATCCCCCCAAAGATGTGTGTGGAAATGTTAGTAAGAAAAGGAAAAAAA
The DNA here is from genome assembly GCA_958301585.1 of Merodon equestris. Taxonomy (NCBI): domain Eukaryota; kingdom Metazoa; phylum Arthropoda; class Insecta; order Diptera; family Syrphidae; genus Merodon; species Merodon equestris. The sequence continues at coordinate 28,358,297 of OY284413.1, forward strand.
TAAAATCAGAAAAAGAGAACGAAAAAAAAAAACCGGATTTGAGTGTGATTTGATTCCCCCAATGGTGGTGGTTGGAGATGCGAGTGTGTGTCCGCGGGAGAGAAAGAGTGTGGAGCAGAGAAAGTTTGATCGTTTATTCTCTGCGATGGGGCAAAAGCTCCGAAGTGATATAGGACGAGAACGGAAAGAACTGCCATTCAGACGGGGATCGTTTGTTTTTTTGATATTAAAATACAAGAAAAAAATTTAAAAATGTATTCTAATCGAACTGCTGCCACGTTTTATGACTAGTTCAGATTTATAACAAACTTGTAGCTGAATTGACCTAAATTTGTTCAAAAATTATTTTCTTGAAACGGTCCATTCGTTTTTTTGGCTCTAAAAAATTCAAAATTCAACCGATCTTCATGATGTTCGTTTTCACGGCGGATTGATTTCAATTGTTTTTTTTTAGCTTTTAATGCTGAAAAAAAAAAATTATGTTCTTAATAATAAAACACTAAAAAATCTGCTTTTTTTCATTGTGTTGTTTTTTCGGGTATATTACGAAAAAAAAATATATGAAATTGATTGAAAGCTGTAGAGCTGTTTTTTTATCAAAACTGATTTTTTTTTCAGCATTCAAAGCTAAAAAATTGTTATAAATACTGATTTTTAAAAAATCTGCCATGAAAAAATCATGACTATCGGTTGAATTTTGAACTTTTTAGAGCCAAAAACCTATAAAATAAAACTACAATTACCATTTTCTTAATTGGCTTATAGAGGGAAAAAGGTAAACACCCCCTAAAACGTCTGTGAACTAACAATTTCAATTAAGAATGTTAAAATTTCGATCTGGCAACGACCAGACAAAAACTTTTCTCAGAAAATCTCCACCGAAGACACTGGGATCACACAACACACTTAAAGAGAAGAGCGAAAACATTTTCCCCCCTGAGAGAGATTCTCTGTAGAGATTTCTCTGAACGATCTTCTTCCTCTCTCTCACACATACACAGCCCACCCGCAAACAACTACCGATTCCTCTCTGCCAATCTCATATCCCCTCAGTATCCCCCACGATCGCATCCCTATGTGTATGTGAGTATTTCCCCTCGTATTATGTATTCCGTGCTTATGTTGTATTGATCCCAATACGAATACCAGCGCAACGTAGCATAGATGAACAAGGGTACATATAGCATAACAGAGAGACTGTAAAGAATCACTGAATCGTGTCTTGCCCGTTTGCCTTGCCCTATTGCGTGTTTCAATATATATTTTTTTGTTATCCACTTTTCATCATCATCATTATACGCCTTTTTCTCTTTCCGCCCTTATATTGTACTCCCTAGTTTTAAGCTGTATATGTAAACTCCAAAGAACGATCGCATTCTCTGTCCCATCGTAGTTGTTGTCTCCTCCTTTGCACGTTCGCCTACTCTATAATTGATTCGCTGCCTACGTGGTAAGGAATTTTATTTTTCTTCTCATCACGGGACACCACGTACTAAATACACACATACACACCCGCGTAGAATGTTGAAACCCTCGCAAACACACTGACACGAGCGCATGGAAAATGGGAACAAACACACACGCATACAATATACCACTGATGTGTGAAGTAGAATGATCGTTGCTCCGACGTCGTGTCCGAGGAGAGGAGGGCAGAATAGATGAATCAAACGGACGAACGAAGTAAGCACGACGGTAACAGGCGAAACGTCGAGGGGGGAGACAAGGAAAAAGGCAAAGGCGATTAGGTACACTCGAAAAAAAAAAGAGGAAAAAGCACTAGAAAAAATGAAACTACGATTGGATGGATTATGGAGTGGAGATTTTTTATTTATTTTTTGTTACTTCTCTTCGTTGAAGGCAACTAACTGAAATGACATAGAAAAGAAGAACAGCAGCGCGGCAGTAATAATGTGGCGCGGCGACACAGTAAGGTGGGGCACCTGGTGGGGATATACTGACATGCTATGAATACCTTACAAAGGGAAAACTGTAAAATTGCCTCCACATCGAGGTCTACTTCTTTCCTTCTTCTCCCGCGACGCGCGCGCCCGATTCAGACTCTCATTCCTCCTTCACCTCCCACCGCTGTGTGCCTTTTTCTCTACATTTTGTGGTGCTTGCGCTCCCTCGATCGTACAATTCCTCGTCACACTGTCGTCTTCCTTTATTTGAATGGATTTCCATTACATTTTCTTCTTTTTTTTTCCCCCCATTTGTTCGTTTGTTTTTTCGAGAAATATTGCAACATACCCACTTGAGTCTGTAGTGATCGTGGAAAAGTTGATATCGAGGGTTGCACGCGAACGAGGAGATCACCACTGCGATCAACAGGTTGCCGTGCGAGAGATTCGTATGTAACTCGACTCGTACTCCGGGGCCAAAGCAAAGAGTGAGAAAACGAAGAATCAAGTGATCCCCGACTTGTGTAAACCCCTCGAAAAAGGGTGTGGACTCTATAGTATGTGTACATCGCACACATACAAGCGTATTAGCCCCGATCGACACGGACGAATTGTACCCCCTTTTTTCCACGATCGGGCGGCGTGTTACACTGAGGGAAGCCATAAACAGGGCGTATGTTTTACTGGGTGTCCATGTCCAAAGGCCAACACACCAGTCTCTGTGGATAGATAGGAAAAATCACTGCTTTCTCCTTGGCAAGCCCAAGTATACAATTTTTTTTTCTTTCATTCGTTTCAATATTTTTTTTTCTATGCTGCTCTACTCTCTCCCTCGTGCCGGCATGTGGAGTAGTCGTTCGATGATCACTTCCACTACACATTGCCTCCGAGCCGAGTGGAGCAATAAGGGCAAAAAATCATAAAAAGAAGAGAAAGATAGAGGAATAGACAGCAAAAAAAAATCAGTCCGCATCCTCTTTTCTATTCAGCTTTCATGCTTGACTGATAGAGCGGAAAGGATAGGGGGAGGCGGTGGCGACACCGACTAGAGGGCAGACGAGTGCAGTAGAAAAGCCACAATATTCATCGCTCCCAGCCCAGCGTTGGAATTAGAAACTAAATTAGAGGAAAACCAGCTCTATGTATGGGTGCTGGACACTGTGATACAATAATTGCTCCACAAGAGCCCAGCATGCGATCGAAATGATCGCCGGAAGGAATAAATTGCTTTACGAAACAAAGGACCTAATCTTAGGTGAATTTCTCGTATACGAGAATTATCGAATAAATTCCTCGCCGCCGTGATATCTCGCCTTTAATCGGCAGATTTCCAAGCCTACTGTCAATCCCCTAACATTTCATCCGAAGATAAGGGAATAATCATGTGATAAAAGGTAAACAGTAGATAAGTCCGAAAGTAGCCGTCTTCAACCGAAGCTACTTCGAATTCAGTTAACTCTTTTCTTATGCATTGATTGACCAACTATCTAGCTGATGGTTGTGAGCTAAAGCATTTACCTTGGTTTCTCAAGAATTTCGATGAAAAACCGCAAATATTCGAATACGATGACGCAGTATAACCACCTGTAACGGATAAGATACACAAATCAAAGGTAAATAAATGCGATTCCCTTGGGCAAATCAAAAAATTTGATGTTGAAAAGGCGGCTAAAGAAAGTCGCTGACAAGGCCGGGGATAGTGAATTAAATTGTGATTTCATGACAGTGAGTGATGGATTAGTGATTTCCAAACTTAATCTGATTTTCGCTAATTTATGGGCTTGAAATGGTATAACGAGTGTCGATAGGTGCTCTAATGTCCGTGGTGATGTGCGGAGTATTATCGGATTAAGGGGCTTTTGAAAATGATTCCAAAAAATTGGATCGCGGAACGATGTTGTTTTTAAGACTTTTACATCACCTCCTTACTGCTAAGGCGGTCGATGAAGAGGACCTTTATTTTACTCTCAAATTCATTTGAGGTATAGACATGTATAGGGCGAGTGACTAAAAGCCTGGCTGGATCAGGAAGATCAGTTCCAGGTGAATCTGTGCTTCCATAGGTACATAGTGATGCAGCAGATCAAGACCATTCCGTATAATATCATAGAATTCTAATTCTTATTCGACAAAAAAAAAAAAACTCTTTTTCGACATCCAGAGAACCCTATATCCCGATTTCACTAATAACAATGTGAAAACAAGATGGGAACAGCTCGCCGAGAGCCAAGCTACAATTCCAGGTAGTCCACCTTGAATTTTTCAAACTTTTACCTGGATCACCAGGTAAAGGCCTCTGCATAAGTCTTTTTTTTTTTTTACATGGTTCACGCAGATTCAAGAGTGTACGCTCTCATGGTGTTTGTCACACAAGCTGGACGGGGTGCAGATGGTTTGTGTCGAAAATGTTCGTTTACTATTTTATTCTCCAGAGGTGGTTGTCCTAAAAGTGGAAGACTAAAATGAACCTTATGAGGCTGACTGACGCCGATGACACTGGGTTCGAATCACGTAACAGAAAAAAAACTTCTCGTAATTGGCGGTTCAGAATGGGGACATTTGGTCCTTTGAGAGGCTTCGGTCATCCACAGGCAACAATCCTGTTTTGTACAATAGATTTTGGGCAGATTTTCTATTGAGAGCGCCCAGACTAGATTGGAATCTTCGGAATCAAGGTTTTGGCAAAGTTAGACAAAGTTTTGAAACATGCTGGACCTGATGACCTACTGAAACCCCAATTAGCCGACTCTTTACAACAGCAAAGTTGAGAAAAATGCTCGAATTCATCACCCGCTCCTCAGGATTGTAAAACCCATAGAATCATGTTTGGACGAACCCTCACACCACATAAGGTAAACCACCAAATATTACGGAATCACCTCTTCCTGCGTAAAACACGAAGCAAATCGCTGATAGTCTTAAAAGGCCACTCATTCTCTTGGCATGCTTACGTAAGAGCTATTTTATCTCATCCTTTATTTCTACTTCTGGTAAACACAAAAAAAAAAACGAACAAAACACCTCCCGACAATAAGCCAAGAGTCATACATAGATAGAGCTCATAGCGTACTAGTCAAGTGAAAAAAAAAACCAAAAAACATCTATCTTTAATGATCCTCAAAGCTCCTCGCCGCCTCTCCTTTTCACCCTCGCAAGGTAGCTTTTTCTCCCTTCCTCTCTCTCTCTGTCGATCGTCGCCGCCTCTCTTTCGCTTAGTTTGCCTTTTCACACGTTCCATGGATACATTCGTAGTCATAAGGTCTTACCCATGTGTGTGGCTGACTCGTATCCCGTTATGCGCCATGTTGCTTCTGTTCTATATAATTTTCCTTCTCTCCGCGTCACTATTTTAATTCGTGGAAAAACAAAACCGAAATGAAATTCAATCGAAATTGAATAAAATGCTTAAAAAGCCTTTTGTTTCTCTAGCGTCGTTCTAGGTTCCTATTCCTATCGTATCTCGAACAGCCTTCGCCCCCTGAGCACCCATACACAGTCCCATGGTATATGTACACATATCGCACTCAACTCTCTGACCATCTATCTGTGTTGGGGATAAATTTTCGTTGTGGGGGTTTTTGGCCGTTTTCCGTTCCGTTTTGTCATTTAGCAGTTCGCCTTTCTGCTTGCCTAGCCTGGCTCTCCTTGGTGTCGTGTGTAAAATCCTCTTTTATAGGATTAAAAATCCAACAACAACACTATTGACGCCGGACGATGAAGACTAAAATGGGAAAATGAGCTTAAGGCGACCGTGTGGTGTGTTGGGTTATGGATACCGTAGGTGGGTTTGTGATGCAAGGGGTAGGAGATACGAGAATCTCCTCCACTCCTTTTTCGTATTTTTTTTTTTTTCATGCCACCTACATACGAACGTGTGTATGTGCCTCACATGGATGTGGATTTTATACAGGAAACAAAGTTGTTAATTAAATTATGGACGCGGATGAGGAACACAACAGCGTGATGACGACTCGTGTTCGTCCAGAAATAAATCCTTTTACTTCTATTCCACGTGAAAGGGCAAAAGTTCATTTCGTTTACACACACTCGCATGTCATGGGTATTCCTACCGTCCACTTTGGTTCTTCTTCTACTTCTTTTCCTTCTTTTTCAGTTAACATAATTTGGTCAGTGACCTTTTAATATGTTGTTCCACTTTTTGTTTTTTTTTTTTGGACAGCTCAAAAATTATGTTCCGAAGAGGACAGTGTCAAGTCAGAAAGAAAAAAAGCAGGAAAGGGGAGGGGAGGAAGATGTCAATCTTCTGGTTTTCTACTCATTTTCGATCATAACGCACCACGACGACACAATTTCTTCACGACACACTCGACGAGAGCGGTGTGAAATTTGTAATTTTGTGGAGCAAATGTCAGGGCAGCATTCCTCCCTTCTTTCTTCTCGATGGTGACAGGTAAAAACAAAATTAATAATTCGTAAGTCTGTGTGTTAACAGTTATCTCATAATTGAAATTCAAATAAAAAAAAAAGAAAGAAATGAGACAACATACGTATAAAATGATGAGAGAGAGGTGGGGGTAGAGGAGCGTAGAACGCACACGCGATCGTTTCTCTCGTTCGGGGGGATCGCCGATCTAGTCGGACTCGTATGGTTCTCTGTTTTGAGAAAGTATTTTCTTATTACCGTTTTGTTGTTGTAATTTCATTCTATTCTACAATCCCCTTTTCTCTCACACCTAGCGGAGAGGCGAAGCTTTTTGTATAGTATTGCCAGATGGGAGATTTAGGAATTTGAATCAAATGCCTTTTTTGCATTAAGAAATTTATTAATGGGTGTAAGGAAAATTAGTTGATCGAGAGGTTTTATAGCTTAAAAGGCCTTAGAAGTTTAAATGACAGTAGGACCTTTCTATGGACCTATTACACGGAGATTGAGGGTTGAGAAGATGATACATTTTGAATTAATTGATGTTTTTCGGGAACTTTGAGTGAAATTTGAAATTTTTAATGACGGAAATTGAGGGAAAATGTAATTTTTCTTGAAGGGACATGGGCGTTGTTTGCTGGTTTCGGCTTGATTGTGTTGGAAGGATATATTTTTTACATGGCGCCTTTAAAGAACGAATGCATATAACGAGTGGTTCCTAGACGATGCGATGACTTTTCACTGAAAAGAGGGAAAACTAGTTGACTCAGAAGACTCAGTTTAAAAAGGCATAGGACTTCAAGCCTATAAGTCATTTGAGGGTTGACAGTGTGATAGGTATTGCATTAATTTATGTATGTTTTTCGGAAATTTTGAGTGAAGGAAGCTGTTGAGAAAATAGAGGGGAGATGTAGTCTAGACATGCCGGTGTTGGCTGGTTTTTACTTAATATCGTTGGAGAAATGTATTTTTTTACGTGGCACCTTTAAAGAATGAATGCAAGCGAGTGGCTTCTGGGCGATTCTTACATGAAGTCTTATACGCATTTTAAAGACTTCAAAAGCCTATAGGACATTTTCTGTTGACCTATAACGCGACGACTGAGAGTTGAATCTTGAATTAATTTGCTGTCTAGGAAATTTGAGCACCTTTTACTGAAGCAACGGGGAGGTGAATAGAATGGAAGTTATCTAGAAAATAGAGAGGAAATGTGATCGTAATTCAAAGGACATGGGCGTTGCAAGCTTTATGTCGTTTTATATTTCAGAGATTCTCCCTTGCATGATACCTGAAGGAACGAGTGTACAGGGGTTCTAAGGATGACCACAGAAAAACATATCTTTTACACAGAAATTGAATTTTTGTTTTGAATTAGAAATTCTTAAAACACTTTCGCTAAAGATCGAATTGTACCACGGAAAGGCCCACCGGAAACAAGGTGTTTCTAACATTAGCAATTTGTAGTTGCTCCAGAGAATTGATTTTAATTTTACAATAATGACCTACAAAAGACCAAAGAGGCTTTTGAAACAATTTTTATTCATATCCGTATAAGAACAGCACCCCAATTTGGAAGTTTTCTGCTTTCTTATGGTGTCGAATATGCGCATGATCATTATTTGGATGTGAATATTTAATGAGTGGACAATAGCACGATTTATTATAAGTTAAATTTAACGCTGTTCTAGTAACCTATTAGCTTTTCCCTAATTTTACGAACTGCTGAAGAGCACGATCGTTTCTTATTCACATAAGACCTTCGTGATCCTGACGTTGATTGATGATCCATAAAATATTTAAAGCGTTTATAAAGCAGACATTTTTGGATTTTTTTTTCATATTTCTCCTACAAAAAGAAATTGATTCTGCTTTCCGTTATCATTTCACTTCGGAGGCAATAGCTTATAACAGTTAGCACACAAATTTTACCTGAGATTGTAAACTAACAACAGACAAATACAAATGCACCACAATCCAATCATGTCACCCTTCCCGCCCGCAACACTTTCGTTAGAATTATAAGCGATTTTATTAGTTTCACAACCTGTTGCTTCGAAAATCGTTTCTGGCAATGCCACGACGTGTCATTTGAATGAAAAGCTTGACAGACATCCCACACGACTGACAGCAATGACACCATCTCACATAAGCCACTCACACACCGAATCAAGCTTTCTTTTCGGCACAATAAACCTAAATGTTTATTCTCTCACTTATCCCCAACCGCAAATTGATAAAATTCGTGAGAAAAGAAATTCAACGAAAAAAAAAATGAATACGAATTAACGGAAGGAACACGGACAACAATACCATCTTCCAGGTGACACTTGATCACACATCGAGACAAATGCTTGCGCCCGTGGCATATTCATTCTTTCTTTTCGTCAGCTTTCTTCACTGCATACCCTCACGTGAAACGGTGATTTAACCCCAATTCTGGATGGTAGCAGTGAGGCAATGACGAGAAACGATATTTCACCGAATGCCGAACTGGGCCAAAGGGCTAAAGGGGGCGTAGCAATATTCTGCATACTTACACCCTCTGATAGTGTAAAAGGAAAGCCAGCAGTTGAAGGATATTTTAATTCAATTTGTACCTCCTACCGTCCACCTTCTTATTCTCAGACTTGCATAATTCCACTGCAGCGCCTCAACCCTCCCCACAATAACACAACGAGACAAATGTACAACATTCTCATAATGGAATTATGATTCCAATAGGCCCATCGCACCCTCCCCGTCTGCGTGGCGGCAACTTACCTGTTAGATCCAAATGCATTTTTGAGTGTAATCCGTTTTGTTGTACCCTGTTACGTTCACCTTTTTCCTTAGCTCCTGAATCGAAAAAGAAAACGTTCGTTTCGGCTAATCCTTGCCCCCCGTTCGATATGAATATGTAGGAGAATGCGCGGCGATTATCGCACAAATACGATTGAATTTTCAAAATTTCGTCTCACAATTGGGTCCGAAAAGGATTAATCACTGCTTCACTATAACCCACTGTTGTTCACTTGGATTTGGATTTACTTTCTTGGATTCCATAGGATTTACGATTTTGTTTGCTTGAGCTTTCCTCTTGACTTTTCTTCACTTCACATTTGGTAAACAATTTATTTGAATTTCCTCATGGAAACGCGAGATACGCTGCCTTTCCGCACGCAAAAGCAATTTTCGTATAGCGGTGTAACCGAAGCGATATCAATTTTTGAGAAACTCTCCCTCGCGCGGAGGGAATATGAATTTTTTTTGAATTTGAAAAGTAGCAACAGCAACAGAAAGCGGTGATGGAACACACAACATAAATAAGCAAAACCCCCAAAATAGTAGTAAGTAGTGGGTACTGGTGTTATTTTTTTTTGGAAAACTAAACCGAAAAAAAGGAAAAAAAACAAATGGAACGAAAATAAAATCGAAAAAAACAACCACCGCACTGGCGGCGGACAACCTCGAAACTGAACTGAAGTGAGCGGACTCGTCGTAGGGACACCGCCAAGCAAGCAAGTGTAACTAACTATCGATGCGCGTTGCGATGGGACTAGCGTGTTGGACTATGTATCTGTGCCTAACTGACTGTGCTCGTTTTGGATCGGACTACCATCGTTCGGTTGCTGGTGCTAGTGTTGCTGCTGCGCCTCCCTCTCTCTTATTTAATTTTTTTTTTCTTTCCTTCCTTCGTTTTATTTGTGTCGCGTTCGGCGAGTCACCGTCATTACTGTGGTGTGCCTGCCTTGCAACTGTTGCTCTTGTGTGCGCGAGGCGAGATGCATGAGAAGGAGAATCGAGAAGTTATTTGCTTGCGTTAGCCTTTTCTGGACGATAGTGGATGATGTTGATGTTCCGTGGTTGTTGGTGCTGCTACGCAGGAAAAATGCTATTACGGCGAAAAATTACTTCAAGCACAGTGGCACGCATACTTGGACGCGATTGAGGGACGCCTACCCTTCGGATCGGATAGGCAACTCTGTACACGATGATGGTGGTGGTGAATTGTCCTATCTGATGGCGATGTGTGGGGTTCGCGCATGCGTGAACCTGGATACAAGATACAACTGTGGCATGTACAGTTAGCGGGAGTGGTGTGTGTGAGAGAATTTGACTTGTTGCTTTCCGCGCGGTGGTGGATTGACTTTGGTGGTGTGCCACGATCGAGCAGTTTTTTTTTTTTGTTCTTTTTTCGTTCCCTTTTGTTGATTTTTCTTTTATTATTTTTTTTCTGTGCTTCACTGGTTGAATTTTACGTTTCATTTTGGCCGTTGATTCGTTGATGTTCGGTAGAAGTGAAAATGATGAAACGTTCTCCCTTGTAAGTGGGTTGTAAAGTGGCGGTGGATAGTTGTTGAGAAGGGGCGAGCGGCGGAGGGCGGTTAAAGGGAAGTCAGTGGAATGGGGGATTTTCTTCTTGGCTATTGTTGTTGGTTTTTTAACTTCATTCAATGGACGTGGTGTGGATGGCCGCTACCCTTTTGGGAGACAGCGTGTTGATTAGGCGTTGCCAGAATATTGGTCGTGGACGATGATATTCAAGCAACCCTTGACGAAGTGGAAATTGTATTAAATTAGTAGAGGCTTAGTAGAGAATAGCATCTAAGCGTGCTTTCTTTGGACTTCGATGATCTTCCGTTCTAGTCCAATGCCTTTGCATGATACCACCTCATAAAATTTTTGTTATTTTGACCTCTTCAAAAATTGTGTAACGATCAGGACAAATAATAATTAAAAGGTGCTAGATCTGGAGAATATGGTGAATGTAGCGGTACATCGCATCCAAGTTGTAAAAGCTTTTGGCGAGCTACCAAACTTATATGACATCTCACATTATCTTGGTAGAGCACTGCACCTTTTCTATAGATCATTTCTGGCCTTTTCTCTGTTTAAGTGAATCATTCAATTTGTCCAGCTGATGGCAGTACAATTCAGAATTGAACGCAGTGTTGTCCGGTAGAAGCTTAAAAAAATATTTCTTTGAAATCCACCCAAGCCAATAAAAAGCCCTTTCCTCGATGAACATCGGCCTTAGACGCGGCGGCCCAAACTTCTTTCCGTAAGAACATGAGGAATCCATAATGTCGATCACGAACCGTCGAATTGATGAATTTAATCCATCAGCGGTCTTACCAGTTGTTTTCTTGCTTGAACAGCATCTTTACCTTTTCGATAGTAACAAAGTAAAACATGCCGAAAAAACAACTTTTTCGCTTCCATATTTGATTCGGCAAAATCAAAAACTGCTTCGTAAATCGAACTTTTTCACAAGCAAGCTCTCAAAATGTCCCCTGTTGGGAAAAAAACGAAATTACCCTGCGAACAACCCAATACTTTGCTAAGTTCAAGCCAGCAGAAAGCGGAACCTTCAAATTTTAATACAAATTCTTAGATCCATTATCGATTACATCGTTTTTTATCTGTGGGGAACAAACTTAATATTCAAAATGGCTGAATATGTATGCCAATATACAAAAAAAAGAAGAAAATCGAATGGACTTCAAAAAGTCACCTTATATTTTGAACAGGCCTCATTTACTTGTTAATGATTATGGGTTCTTGCTAATCCCGGTACTTCTCATCTTTCAGGTCACAATTTACTTCGTATGCCTTACCTGTGTGATACAGAAAAGGTGACCATATGCCGCTCTAAGGGTTAATAAGAGTTAGGTTTCGACCTACAGAAAACCACCTATTCATGAGGCCTTTTTGTACCTCACCTATTACATTGCGTTGTTTACTGTGTTTTCCTTCGAAAACCCCTTGTGAGGTACTCTTCAACAGTTTATACAGAACCAATTCTTATCATTCAAACTGTTGTGAAGAGACGGAAAGAGTTAGAAGTCTAAAGGAGCAAGGCCTAGGAAATACAGTGGGTTGAGAAATTTTCTGTTTTAGCTTCTTTAGTCTATCGGGCGACGTTATGATATTGAAAGTTGGTCGATTTTCGATTACCCAAAAACGGATAATTTTCTTAAACTTCCGGCTTCAGAGAGTTATTCACCTTACTTATTCGCATTTATTGTTTCGACAGATAAAAGAAGAAGGAGAAAAAAGTGTTACTCTGAGAATCTCCAATCTATCTTCATTAGAAGCAAGTCAGCTTTTGCTATAGGTTTACTTTCATCTGCTTGTTTCTCCCTTTTCATTGCGCATTGTTGCACAGGATTCACTTCGCCTCAGCTGTTGCGATTCAAAGATATAGAGCCACAGAAGCGCAGAACCGCTTCTACTTTTTCTCATTAATTTATGAGGCCCCCATGTTCCGAGCTCGGAAATGAAACAAAGTTTCTGCCGGCGAATGGTCAGCCTCTCAGCAATCTTCTTTGTTGATGCCAACATCAGTGGAAAATCGTCCAACACGGAGTGGATCGCCCAAATTAATATCATTGCTTCGGAAGCTGGCAAACCACTTTTTAGTCATTCTTAAAGCAGGAGCACGACTCAAATGGACACCTGAAGGTTTTTCGATGAAGTTCCTAATTCTTTGCTTTTCCAATTTCGTATAGCATTATATGACGAATGTATAACTTTTCTTTTTAAGATTTTTTTTTCGCCACACATAAGTCGGCTTGATTTAAGGGGATTAACCAATAATATTACTCCTGATGACCAAACCACCGGTATACAACTAGATGCGTCAAACAGCTAACTTTCCGCTCGAACTTGCAATAATCCAATAGTTAGGAGCAATTGGTGATGCTGCTAGTTAACGACTAAGAATTGTTTTTTTTGTTTAAATGTTTTTTTTTTTGCTCTTTTCTCTTTACCATCTTGGAAAATATTAGCGTTAACCTCAACAACCGACAGACTTGGAGTATTCAGAATATGTTTGCTTATATTTGTATACGAAAAATCTCGGAAAAGTTTGTGTAAAAATAAATGTCTGTGTAGAAACCTCACCTAGCCTAATCCTGTCCATTGATGACGTTAAGTGTGTTATCAAGAACGTACATCCTTCGCTGATGATATGAAAATCTCCGAAAATATGCATATCTTTCCCTGTTGATTTTTGCTTCCTCCAATCCCACGTAAACAGGGGCATTATTTGCTACCAAAAACATCTCGTGATCAATGTACACGAATGTCAAGCTATCACTCTCAGCCATCCCCAGAACCTACGTTTTCTATCATGAAGTTGTTTTCACTGTCAATTTTTTACTTAACTTTCGCCTTAACACCCTCAAGTGGAACATTAGCCCAAGGATTTTTCCAATCCTTACGATACAAAACCGTTATACATTGCCTTCATTAGGCCCTACAATTCAAGCTGGTTCAATCTGGTCCTCTTGTTACGGTATCCACACTGGGCACATTGAGACCGATACCCATAATTTACCGCCTTATAAGAATCGTTTAAAATTAATCAACCTACAAATCGTAGAAGAACGACGTGACGTTGCAGACATACTTTTTATCGATGACCAACTTATCCCTGAAACCTTAGGTCCATGCCAATCTTCCCCATCAACCCTCACCTAGAATGAGACAATGTCCAAAATGATACCGGATGCGAACACGGCTCTTTTCAACTTACACCTCACGAAACCCTGTCTTAGAAATGTCTCCCCGTAATCATTTTCCTCCTTATTTTTAACTCTATTGCATAGGGCCTCATTATAAAAAAATTTCGAGTACCAGATCCTCAACTTGCACTTACATCAAACTACACGCGACATCCATAGGCAATCATGGACCTATGCAGTCAAGCTGGCTGCTATGATTTTGCCAACCGACATCCACTTGGTCCGTATTCCCAATGGCTCTAGACAAGGCTGAGTTTTCTGCATTTAATTTTGCTTGGCGATAAGAAGAAAACTTCTTGTTGGCATCGGAGCTCCAGCTCTTTAACGCACATAGTATCCAAGACAGTTCAGCAATCTACATTAAAATTGTGTGCGATATAATCAATCTTAGAACGGGAAGAAAAATCATTCTGTTGGACCATTCTCTCAAGCTAATTGGGGTTATTTTTTCCCAGGATTCCAAGGTGTATAGTGGTATAGTGGTTATATTCAGAGAGATCTCAAGTGAACACAACGGCAGTCTTGAGATTAACTACTGCTATGAATTTTCTTAAAAGCGTGTAATATTACGGGCGCATACAAATTCGCCTGATTCGGCCTTAAACTTTTTCCATGATCTTTCAATGTCAAACCGTCAGTCAGTACCTACATATTTGCATACATGAAGCTCATGAACGAACAAAGTCTGAAAATTGTTAAAAATTGCTGCCGAAGTTCTGAGTCAGTGGTCAACATTGATAGCGCCTACTCGAATTTTTGGTCGTAATAATCGTCATACCGAACAGGCTGTGCTATGGTGGATATATGTATTCAGGTCAACATATGTGGTAATGAGATAATGCACCTCAGTACCGAAAATATCGCAGCTTTCAGTTGCTTCAGTTCAAAACGTGACAAATCAGAAGAATCGGTGCTTTTTGGGCGAAATCGGCGATCTCAGTATAGATTGTAGCGAATGGTAAATTAACTTAAAAACTGGAGCCTCTGATAACTTAAAGCGGTGAATCTTGTCCAATTGGGCTCCACTAAAGTTTGAAGAAACCAATGAATTTCATTTAAGGAAATCGTCCTCAGCAATGAAGCTCAATTGAAAATATGCGTTATTGGACAGCTAACATCGTGTTTGTCACACAACCTGAACAGGATGCAGATGGTTTTTGTCGAAGATGTTCGCTCACGACTCTCCGGAGGTGGTTGTGCTAGATAGGATTTTTGAGAGATTCGACTGAATTTGTAGCGTTGGTTGTAGTTCACTGTAACTGTAACTTTTTTTTGTTTTTTTATGAATTTCGAAGTGATCTCATGCTGCGAGTGTTATGCCTTCGTCAGAATTTTTTGATCATCTCTCATTCACAACTGATGTTGTTGTTGCACAATTTTTCCAAGGAAGAATTGTTCTTGGCTATGGACAGACATGAACTACAGACCTTCCGCTCAACAGTCGATGATGATTACCATTGCACCAAGACCACCTCCATGTGATTCCAACAAATATGTGATTTTGTAAGCGCTTGATTTTTAACTTTAAAAAAACCCGGGTATATTGCAAAAAATGTATACAATGAGTTGATAAATCAATGCTTGCAATTTACCTTTTAAAGATTATTTTGTGTAAATATTAACCACAGTTATGTTCTAAGTGGCCCATACGGAGCATTTAATTTTGAGTCACTTTTTCAAGCATTTGGTTGGTATATCCCTAATAACCCGTGTAATGTTGGCTTTTAGGGCTGCAATTGACCCAACTTGGTTCTATCCCCAAGCTCCTCACAAAAATGATTGCCTCCGAAATCACCAATAAGGCATATGCGAAGAATAGCAAGGTTTCCGGAAACAGATCAACAGTCGACGCCATATTTATGGTACGACAAATATGTGAAAAAGCCTCAGAATTCAACAAACCTGGGTACATGTACTTCGTCGACCTACCAAAAGCTTTTGACTGTGTTCGACTACACAACGTCATCACACTTTTAAAGGCTAAGGGCATTCCATCTAATGTACTAGCTATCATTAAAAAGCTGAACACTACCAACAGAACATCAATCAGCGCTAACGCTAAGAAGACCGATATGATTCCCATTACATCAGGACTTCGGCAAGGGGACAGTCTGAGCCCGACCGTCTTCAACATGATATGATTATCATTGATATCTTCAATGATATGCTATGCAGATGACGCAGTATCAAACTAACTATACAGGGTGTCCCACGGGCAGTGTGCCAAAAAGCTAGAGCGTGTAGGTCTGGTCAAGACAAGAAAAAAATCGTATGGGAGGGGGGGTCTATTCAGTCTGGTCAGCTCGTCGACCATATAAAGGGGCTGCTCCTCCGAAGAGGGGACGCACAAGCAAAATAAAATGCAAGAAACGATCCAAACCGCAGAAAATCAGAAATCCGAGAAACCTACAATTGCAGAACTGCTCGTTCGTCACCCTTCTACTGATATGAGTTCCGATTGAGAACTCGAATCCAGGACGTCGACAATTATATTTTTATAGTCATACAAACGAGTATATACATACATACATAGATACATGTGTATGGATATCTCACGCATGTGTTTCGTAACATCAAATTAGAAACAGGCACGATCGTCAAAGCATCACCAACGCCAACATCATCTAGTATTTTCATCCATCCAACCAAGAGTTGATGTTGAAACAAATACGACTAGATGACTAGATATGTACATAGAAAAAATGATGTCACGTCCGTACGTCCGCCCACCCTTTGCATCCCGGAGCATAAAGCTTGCTGTCGCCTCCTTCGCATCATCCGCCACCACTAAATTACATTAACACACCCATCTATCTAGCTCTCCTCTTCTTGTTCTTTCATTTTCATTTGCTCTCGTCCGCTTCTATTGTTTCTTAATCCTAAAACGCAAAAGCTAGATACTAGATAGATGAGGATACGAGTATCTAACCTTAAGACTGACGAATCTTAATGGAAGGAAACCTAGAAGATTGCTTCAAATAACAATAGATACGAGTACATGTATGTAAAGCAAAAATTGTTTAGGACTACATACGGCGATGGACGAAGGCGCATCGGGGGTAGACGGAAGGCAACCACCGGGCCAGCGGCAAAAGGCCACAAACGAAGAGGAATAGGCATAGATACAAGTACATGTAAGCTCGACTCTAGCTATAAAAAGATACAAAGAAGCGGACAGAAGAAGAAAAAAATTAGAAACTAATACTACAATCGTTGATTTCGAAACGAAGCTACGAAGACGCAGACGGAGGCGACGATCGAAACTACGACGACTACGATGGAATTGGAATGGGGTTTTCCTTGGTGGTTTCCTAGTTTTTCGCCTTGTCGTCGTCGTTGATGGGCTGAATGCTTCGTTTCGTGCCGCGTTTGAATGAACGAACGAACTAACGAACAGATGGATGGAGGACAGCCACACACGGGCGGGTGGTACTGGCTAAGCTTCGTGGGTCTCGTCGGCTGTCTAACATCTAATAACAAATACAACAACGGGTGGATCCAATTGGCTCCATTGTGTGCCACAACAAGTTGTAGGTAGGTAGAGTGCGTTTTTAGGTTGAATTTTTCAAGGGACTGTGTATGGATACTCAACTATTATAATTATGCTTAGTCCCCCCGGCACTCCTTTGGAGCTACACATCGCTTCTTGACTGATGTGATGTGGTTACATCTCCACAATGCGTCGATCGTCGTGGTGATGGCTCGCTAACTGGCTGGCTCGGTGCCTAGTCTACAAAATATGTCTTCAGCAAGACAGACAACAACAAGAAAAAAAGAAAAAAATCAAAATAAATAAAGGTACGCGAGGGTACGGGTCTTCTCGGGCACAGGCACAGATACACAGGTACACATGGCATGTATTAAGTTAACGGGAATCGAGTATATTTACGGATTTTCTATTTCGCTTTCCAAAAGCTGATCATCATCATCACCATGATGATCACCTCCAGCGACAACAACGCAAACAACAACCGCAGCTAGATACTCTCATACCTATGCTTACGACGATCGCCAGCAACGATCGTAGACGATCTTCTTTGGAGAGCAAGTCGCTGGCGTGGAATGATGGTGGAGTTGAACGAATGGGAGAACGAGGAGGAGAAGAAAAATGGAAATGTGTTTCCTCCAGTTTTGGGATACCTTGGAAATTACTCGGCTGTTTCGATCGGGCGTGCTGGTGGGCTGGGAGAGGAACTTTCGAAATGCGTTCGCAATTAACTATTGTGTATCTGTTTACATACCACGATAGATAGGTTTGTATTTAAGTTTTTTTTTTTTTCTAACGAGATGGTCGTGTAAACGGACCCTACCTAAAGCGGCTTAAAGGGTTTCTGCGTTCACAACGATTGCTTTGTTTTCTTCTTCGACCATAGACTATACTCGTATCTACGTATAGAGTTTTCCGTTTCATTTTTATTTTTCGGGAAAGAGATACAAATAAAAAAAAAACACAAACAACTTGACCTTATGCGTAGGTAGTTGCTTTTGGTGGCGACCGGAAGAGCTGGTAAACTTTCAAAAAGCCAAAGTGAAGAAAATCTAACAAGGGTTCAAGGAGATCTTTAACGATCGACTACGAGATATTCCTACAGTGAGTAGTTAGTTTTTTTTTTTTGCTTTTGTGCGTGGATATAATGGAAACTTTCGAGACCTTGTAATTAATAATTCTTGATAGTCACGAGGGGCAACTATAGTTGCGCTCCTGCACATTTGTTGGTAGATTTTATGCTGAGCTTGGGAACACCTTGATGCGTGCGTGTTGATTGTGGCCGTGAGCGTCCCATTTTAGGATCCCATTAAGGCTTTTGATGTCTTAAATAGTCATGACTTCATCCAGATACAGCGGAAGTTGTGAAATAAGTCTTATGGTTGTTTTCCGAATAAGAAAAAAATACCACGGTTAATTGAAGTTGTGATGGTTCGGACGGGTTGTGAGTACTAGGACTATGCGAAAACCCCATGTAAAGAAGAATTTGATGTTTTAATTGGCTCTACTCTGTTGGGTTTATGAATGTCTTCTTATTTTAGAAAATTTAGTGGAATTTCCGCAGGTTTTAACACTGTAGCTTGTAGCCAAGGAAATAAAGGAAAGTGAAATTAAGGTGATTTATTCTGTTTGGTCTTTCAGTGTTGATTTTCCGCAGCTCACGCGTGATTCCTGGCCTGTGTCATGGTGAGACATACTCATTGCAGCATTGCCATTTTACGATGGAAAAACTTTGTTCTGTCACAGTGCCTACAAATTATTGAATTTTATTATCAGATTTTGCAATGTTCACCATTACGGTCGACATAATCGGCCTACTGAGTAAGCAATTCAAGCCATAGTGACCAAATTTCGCACCGATTTTATGCTTTTGGACATCAAGCCATCTACCCGTATGCGTAGAGTGTATACAGACAAAATGATTGCCGTGGTATCCGCCAGTAATATATTAATGAAGACCGTGATGTGTCCAATCGTAGCCGTTCGCATCAATTGGGATTTTGTAACTCGACTACGGGGAAGATTTTACACAAGGATCTTGGTCTAAAACCATACAAAACACAGTTCAAGCAAGAACTGAAGTCCAGAACCTGCCGCAGCGTTGAATTTTCGGTGATTGGGCCTTGAAAAAGCTGAAGGAAGATCCACTTTTTTTTTCAAAAAATTGTCTTCAGCGATAAAGCTCATTTCTGGTTGAATGGGTGAACAAAATATGGCCCGATGAGCAAGCACAGGTAATACAAGAGCTACCAATGCACTTGGAAAGGTGCATTGCTTGGCGCGGTCTATGGTCCGGCAGATTCTTGGGGCCGTATTTCAAGCTTTTTCTGCTTAAAATCTGGTCAACATGTGGATCCAGTTAGACGACGCTACAAGCCACACAGCACGCCAATCTATGGATCAATTGAGAAATGACTTCGGTGAGCAATTTATCTCACGTTTAAGACCGGTCAATCGTGTAATTTGACCCCTTTGATTATTTTTTATTGAATTACTCGCCTATGCCAAAAAGCCGGCCTCAATTGCAGCCTTGGAAGAAGACATCATTCATATTATTAGCGAGACACCAGCCAATATGGTCGAAAAGGAACTCAAAATTCGATACTCCGTATGAGCCATCTAAAACGTACTTGTGGTCACATTTCATATAAAATAATCTTACTTCAATTAATTAAAAATTAAATGGCAAGAATTATTTATCAACCAGAACACAGACTATATTCAATTTCGTAGTTTTCTTATTTTTTTTTTTGATAATTAAAATCGAAATGCTTAAAAAATCACATATTAGATTACCTGATTTCGTTATTTCACTACGGGATAAAAGCTTCATATTTCATCCAAGGTAAACTGGAGATATAAAAATATGAAATAAAAAGATAGTCTGCACCGACGAGTCATAAATGTTATGTCGATGAAGGGCAGGTGAAACTTTATAATCTCTCTTGAGAGCAGAGAGATTTGCTGTTTACTTTAAATCTCATTAATACGAGTACCTCTGGTAGCCAGGCCACGACATCTACTCTGAACTCGGTTACAGTCACGTTCTTCTAAGTCTAAAGTCCAATTTTGTACAAAGCTGAGTTAGCAATAGACCGAATATAACACTCCGCTGAATCCCAGTCAGACTTGACTCGGCGTTTCTAGGCTTGGGGAATTAAATTCTCAATTCTCAGAACAACCCTCCATTTATGATTTCTAATTGCAGAAAAATAGGGAACAAAATCAAAAGCAATATGTTCCAGCGTTCCTTAGCCCTCACCAGCCCACAATCATCCATTTAAAACCTAGATCAAATGAGGTGTGGTAAAAAATAGCGCTTCAATGCTAATCATACCTAGACTAAGTTATAGTCAAGTTAACAAATTTTTTCTCGACGAATCACCGAACACTGCCCTATTGACACCATGCAGCGAGAATGGGAATCTGAGGAAACATCCTTTTCCTTACGTTGCGGAAGTCCTACTATGTCGAGGAGATTTAGAAACTTAGTCCAAATTCAAAGTTCTATCCGTGATCAAGTAACCTGTTTGTCTCTCTGCCACTTTTGTGAAAATCACCACCTTTAACTAATTTCTTTTCTCCTACATAGGATAGAGCCATACTTAGCCATGTGGGCTTATACTTAATTTAGGGTGTAGTGTAAGCCCTATATATAATGATCGTTATGACATCAAACTCGTTTAGAGAAATACATTTTTTTACCACCCAGCTCATTTGGTACTGTCTAAGGCTATGGAAAACAACCTTATTCGTAGGGTGAAGAAACTTTATTTCTACAGAAGATATCGAAAAAATCATATCACTTCCATTGCTCGTGACGATATAAGCCCAGGCTCATGGTTTAGACGATATGTCTAAATCCGATATGATACAATCCAGCTTAAATGGCTAGGTTGTCATCTTGTGGCCTAAGATCACTATTTTATGTAACTTTTCTTTCAATCTAGGCTTTTTAACAAAAGTCGTGTTTTTGTTGGTACCTTTTGTAATTGGATAAAGGCTTTGATGCCTACAGTTTACTTGACAACTTCTCTCTGCTTACTACTCTTGGTCTACTTTGAGACAAAGAACAGGAGACTAGCAAGTCTCTGCATCACAAATGCCATGCAGTCCTGTTAAATTACTGTTCAAGTGACACTGATCAGATTTACATCTAATACACAGGTTGCTCAAACATAGGATCTCTAGCCCAGACCTGGTTTTGCGTCCTGGCCTTACAGTCAGTGGGATCACGTTCCAGTCCCTTCCAAGCCGGGCTTTAGCCGACTGGTGTTAAAGGTATTTCCACGAAGCCCTGAAAGACCTGGCTCAGAAAAACAAAATCGAATTCTCGTTCGTCTGATATACAGAGGCATCAACGGTCAGATCTGCCGAATACTTTAGCTTATGCTTTTACAGAGTGAAAACAAACAACTTTGGTCTTACTGGAATAGAGTTTACGGATTTTCCCCAATCATATGGCCCTTGACAAAGCACTTGAAAAATATCTTAAACCTCAATACGGATGATATCAGGAGACTTATCAAATACAATACTTTTGAGGACGGCGAGCCTGCAGAGCATAAGCTACGAATGTGCTGCCCTCCGATCCCTTAGGAAACGTCCTCAAGGAAATCATGACTTTTGCGTAAGTTTCCTTTATTGTTGCGGATCAACTAAGTAGGCGAAAAGGTTTTCGAGCCACAAAATGCAGTCTGTCTCTTCGAAGGAAAGCCTTGTGGGAGCTGGTATCTATGGAGATATACAACACCCCATTAGGCGAATATTTGGCTAGTTTGGTGCATAGCTGCTGCAGCCCATTGGATCATGGAGGAAAAGTAAGTGCTTACGTTTGTATTTACTCAGAAAGTCAAGCGCTCACGTATTATTGTCACTAAACATATAGATACGACAGCTGACTTGGCCTAGACCGAGTATTGCGCCTGGTATTGAGTCGATTACAAACCTTTTTAGTCCCACAGCCAGCAATTTTATAAAGCATCGTGGCTCAGAGATTGACACGGGTTGCGACTCCTGCAATATGCAAGTCATATGCGGCGTAATGACAAAAACACCTTGTAGAATATTATTGTTATTACTACCGGCCATTCGGAATTCGGAAGTTCAGAGGCTCATGGACAACCCTTCCCTAAGCCTCCCTGTCATGAGTTTGGTCCTACTATGCTTAGGTATTCTGTCCCATCTCTTCTAAGTCCATTTTTATATTTTTCTCTCATTTCCGGCGCGCCCTTCCTGGGCTTTTTGCTCATAATTCTTTTGATTGTTTGTCTACTGTCCATTTGTTCTACATGTCCTGCTCCTCTTAGTCTTCGCGATTTTATTACTCGGACAATTCTAGAGTCTTAATAAAGTTCCTCGAGCTCTCGTTTATGTAATTTTCTCCATTCGCCTATTCCTTCGTCCTGTTTTTGATCATAGATTTTTCCTAAGATTTTGTTTTCAAGAGCTTGTCTGAGAAAGGCTTCTCGAAATTCGCCGTTTTCAATCGGCCGCATTCAGTAGGTTAGTAGTAACCATGGGAAATTTGAATCATACACAACATATGTAGGTGTTTAACAGAGGCTCCAGCTCTAGCACCCCATGCACTGTAACGTCTGTTATATGTTATGTACATAGCGGGCTTTGTACGACCCAGAAACGAAAGGTCAGCGAAAATGTTGCTGCCAAACCTCTCGATTTCTTGTCATGCAGAAGGAGTTGGCTTTCTCCTTTCTACTTGGGCATGTATCCGAATAAAATTCAATTGACACAAGAACTGCAGCCGCAAGATTAACATCAAGCTGATAGAGCTTTGGAGCAGTTGGAAAAGGACTCAAAAGAACTCAATGCCCTGCATGTCTCCATTGCAACCGTAGAAATTTTAGTGTGAGTTTTGAGCAGGAGAAGACGAGAATTAGCGGACAATGGCTATCAATAGCGAATGGTATCGGGTCATGATAACTGACCATTTATGTCTTCAATAAGATGACATGGACCTGTAGGACATGTGGTTCTAGCAAGATAGCGTGATATGCCATCGAATGATCGCCAAAATCCTGCGATTCAACTGCCTTAGATGTTCTTGCCTTGGGTTACTGTTTAGCCTAATTAGGAATCTTGAAGGTGGGGTCTGGTGTCTTTTTAGTAGGTTTATCATACTAAGTTTTTTGGTATCAGAAAATTGATCGCCTGCGAGATTGCTTTAGAGGTGAAGGAGTTTACTTTCTGGGTGAATGGTCTGCTCCTACTTCTCCATTTCAGTTAGTTTGTTAAACTCACCCTTACCTAAGAGTCTCAAAGAAAAAGTAAAGGTTCACATCGCCGTTTGTAGATTGGTGTATTTTTTTTTCTCACCAGCAATGGCATTTACGGCGAATGAGCTTAAGAGGTTGAGTTCAGTGTTATATGGTGTTGTTCATCTTTTCGTTATCGGGATTGCTTTAAAAATATTTAGAAGCCTGGCTGCTTAAACAAGGCTTTTCTACCGGTTTAACCAAGGTGTTTGAAGTCACCCGATTGGTAATGAAAGGACAACGATCCCTAGTGAAAGAGAAATCCGTGCAACAGCTTAGAGCATAAGGGCAGACAATTTCGACAGCGATCGGGTAGATAGTTACAAGTTTAAAAACCTCACTAAATGCCAACCAAGTAAAATCACACTCCAATTGTTCGGATACTTTTCACATCACACCGATTTATAACACTGATTCAAGGACCCTGTCTTCCCGCAGGCATTTTATATTTATTAATCTTTTTTTTTCAATTTATTTTACAGATGCAAGACGAGCTTGACACCATACATTTCCTTTTTAGCTGAAGAGTTTTCGTAATTCCAACCATACTATTAGGAGATCTTCAACTAAGCCACATCTATCGCCTCGAAAAAACGTTCATTCGGGAATCTGTGGAAATAGGATTTTATTTGTAAGGCGGCTCTAAATTTTATTCATACTTACTTGGCCTCAAGTTGTTCCAAAGCGATCGCAATAGCCAAATGTGCATATGTTGTATTGGTGGCGAAATGACCGCCGATTTTGAACCACTGAGCCGATTCGAACTCATTTTTGACGAACGATAGAATAAAAAATAACGAAAATGCTGGAAATATTCTGTTTACTGGGAAACATGTTTCGAAAACGATTGAGTGAGGATTCAAAGTGAATTTTTACCAAATGTTAATGGAGGAGGAGTATTCTGGTTCCGAGAGCTTTAGTTCATCTGGATGCCTGGACCATCCAGGGTTTGGTCTTTCTTATCCGCTAACCCAATGTAGATGGTGTAAACTGCCTCCCAGTGGTAGCTGATAATGGGTTTGGCTTTCCTCTTGACGAGAACATGTTTTTAGTCTTGCTTTCTAGTCTGAGTACGTAGTTTAAAGGTCGTTCTTGATAGCCTCGTAGGGTTTTAAAAATACTATTCCACTGCCTCCCCATCGACATGTTGAAGCCATTTTTGTTGCTTAATCATCTTAATCAATATCTTTCCACGGAAGATATCATCTCAGCCTTTGAGGTGAGTTGCACAAGTCAAGAATAATTGAAAAACCTTGACGTAAAGCCGACTCATAGTAGCTGCCAATTTAATGGAGTTTCAAGAGAGACAAGCTGGTCATACGATTAATTATTTCGACTTCTTTAACAGACATTAGCGGTTTGTCAATAAGCTCTTCAGATACTCATATATGGCGTTACGCCGTTAATCTGGGAAGATTGCTTCCGATTTCTGTCGAGCTAAAGGAATGTGGCCCAGAGCAATGTTGGCACGAAATGTTGATCCATTTAAGTTTAGGCCAAACACACGAGGAAATCGTATAAACCAAGACACGTTGGAGGAGGAGATAATAGCCCTCTTCTCGACTAGATTTGAGTAGGATCATCTCTCTTCGAATCAGGTGTTAACGAATGAGTTTAAAATCAAGTTAATACATCTATTGACCTTGGACACTTTCAAACACGGACCAAATTGCGTTTTATGTCCGGATTTTGATGTCTTCAAACAAGGTCACATCAAGCTTGGGAATCAGTTCAGTCAGATGATTATTGAGCAGGTTATTGTCTACAAACACACTTGTAGTCATCAATGACGAACTCGACGTGGGTAGGTCGAAGTACTCCATAGTAGTCGGACGAGGCTTGTCTGAAAGAGTATCAATCAACTTTATTGAAGCATTTAACATGTTGGTCGGGAATGGTAAAGTGACTTGGTTTCCTGTCACAAAGGTATGTGCAAAAACTGTGTAGAAGAGGCTGGTTGGGAGGATGATGTAATTAAGGAGTGAATGTGTGGATGGAAGACTGGTAGCGTCGTCTGACAGCATTATGGTGTGGTAGTAAAATGTGGGCGATAATAAAGATATCAAATGAGCGTTTTGCCTGTCTTCTCCGTCTCTAAAGCATTCAGACTTCATAAGGCACCAATGTCAGATTTTTTATATGCATTTCTGTTGAGATTAATGTGTCCGGTGTTTCGGACGATGACGATTTTAGGTTCATTGCTATAAGATAATATCAACGATTCGTAAGGGCTTAGTTGTTCAGAGAGTGGAATTTAATGTGGAGCTTGGGCCAATAGTAACCATAAATGGCTTTAAAGGTCATTATAGCCGTGTTTATGGGGGGCTTTTGTGGACCCTGTAATGAATGTGTATCCATAATAAAATAGCAATTAAATATATTTATGTATGTGTACCTACAAGCCTCAATAAGCCTATAGTCAAGGGGTATTGCTGACATCTTTGTATGTAGATGCCGGTAATTTGGGTGATAGAGTAGCAAAACCGAGTAGATCATACCAATCGACATGGGAGTCGACTTCGCAGCTGTCGACTGAATGCTGAATTAGCTTTAAGGATTATCTCATCGATGTGTGCACGAAAATGTTGCTCCTGGTCACATAATATACCAAGATCGCGGATAGACTATTGGTGGAGATGGGCTGATTACTGAGGAAATAGAGACGAGGAGGAGGTTTGATTCGTTTACGTGAAAAAGTGATTGATTGGAATTTGGAAATGTTAAGCTCCAAGCAATTTTTGGATGGAAAAACTATTAAAACCTGATTGAAAAAGGAAATAGTCATGACGGGAGAAAATGATCTTAAAGAACTTGGTGTCATGGGAATGTAGTGAGATGTTTAATCACCATTTCAATATCGTTAATGGTAAGAACGGAAAGAAGTGGATCTAAGTGGTTGCCTTGAGGGACGCCGGAGGAAGCTAAAAAAGGTAAGAAAAGGCAGATTTTAGACGAAGAAGTATGAAGATATCCTTCAAAGAAATGGTATCGAAGCCAAGTGAAGACAATTTGAAGATTATCAGTCTATGGGAGATTTTATCAAAAATGTTGCTGAAATCAGTTGAAATAACGTCGACTTCTTTGCCGTTCTCTAAGGCTGATAGCGTCAAGGACACAAATTCAACAAGGTTTGTGGTTGTAGATTTGCATATGAGGAAACCGTGTTGTCTAGGGGAGATTAAAGACTTGCAGCGTAAACTTCGTACAAAATACTCCCGAAGAGTTTGGGTATACGTGACACTTTGGCAATGGGACGATAGTTGTTAATATCATTCTTAAGACCTTTTTTGTGTGTAGGGGTTATAAAAGAGGTTTTCCATAACTGGGGGAATTCACCTAGAGATAGGGATAAACTGAAGATTTTTGAGAGAGGGTGAGCGAGGTTGAGGGATTAGAAATATGGCAGGGAAACCGTTAGGTTTAATTTGTTTTCGATGACACAGGGATCGACTGTACGAGGAAGAAATGGTCCAAGGGAGAAATTGGGTAAATAATCGAAGTTAACGGAATCCGGAACAAAGGAGTCGATGGCGATAATTTTTTGGGGCATTTGAGGTTTGATCATTGAAGGAGGGCGAGGTAGGGTAGCCATCAGATTTACTTTTGTAGTTAACAAACTTAAAGAAGGACTTTGTTTGCGTTTCAACTAATAGGGACTTATGGAGGGCGATAAAGTGGTGATAGGTGCCCATGTAGTTAGAAAAGTCGTTAGGGGATTGAGTACGAAAGAAGATTGTCCACTGCTTATTTCTTTTGTTTCTTAGGGTACGGAGTCTGCGGATATCCATCCAATCCAATTTTTACAGTGAATTCCGTGGGTGCTAGTGTACCCATGTTCGTACGTTGGTTCCTTCATATGTTCGTGACGTTTGTTTTTGCCCCGCGTGTCTCGAAAACATTAGTGATATCCTCTCCTGGCGGTTACATGGAGAATATTTTTGTAACAAATTCCGACGCGTTTTCCTCTTTATGTACGCATTTGAAAAATTGTTCAATAAGAGGTTTCAGTAGTCATGTAGACGAAAATGGTAAACAAACTGGCTATAAAGGTCATGAAAACCATGAAGGCAATGAAAAGGCTGCCATACAAGCCAAGAAAGATGCTCAGATACCTTTTATTGTGCCATCCTCCCTTTATAGTTTTGACAATTCAGACATAAATCTACAAACAAACAAACAGAAGGGTATTAAGCAGAATAACAATCCTTAACGTGACAAAGAGGCTCTAGAACTTAATAAAGCCGGCTTAAGAGTCGACAGGGCGCGGAACATGCAACTACCACCTTATCAAAATGGGCCTCAGCAGCACGGAAATCTGTAGGCGATGTGGGTCGACTAAGGAAACTATGGAACACATACTGATCATCTGCCCAAGCCTTGCCCGCGAAAGATTCAAAATGGCAAACAATACAACTATAACAGGGAAAAACTTCAAGGAAATACTATCTAGAGAGGTTGTCAAATTTTTGAAGGCAGCACTCAAATCCTAGACCAAAGAAGGGGGTACATAAGATCTTAATGGTCGCAGTACTAATGTCTTCATTGACACACACCGAGTCATTGAATTCAATTGATGCAAACTTCGACTCCTTCAAGAGTGATACTCGTACATTATTACAACGCTTCTCTCATATTTCGATCCTTCGAACGATATATCTTTGGCCTTAAGGCCAAATTTTGGCAATCACGTCTTCATTGGAACCAAATTTATTACGCTGCAGTTTTATTTTAAGGTATGCAGAAGTTGCTTGGAGCAAGATCCGGACCTTACCATCTGACATTTGCATTTTTGGTCGGTCGCGTTGTTAATTCTTTGCTGTACACCCAGCTGACTGTTAATTTGACTGACTGAAGGGTAATGATGCTTTGTTCTTAATCGACAGTGTGTTCTGTGAACTCTAAGATGTCAGATATCTCACACAACTTCAATTTTCGTTCGACCATAACTATCTTGTGGACTTTTTTCTCCAGCAACTGCAAATTTTGAGGGACCAGATAGTTTAGTATTATCGGTGTTTGTATCCATCGTCGTCATTTGTTTCGATGGCACAGAGTCTGATGATTGGAAAAATAACATCAGTGACATAATTTGTTTCCTAAAAATTATCTTGATTTGTCGATAGTGGCGCCATCTATAAATCACCCGATTAGTTTATTGAGTTATCAGTCATTTCGCGTTAGACTGGTTTAAATTGCAACGTTATCTTTGATTCATCTATTGAACTTTGTAGTCACATCTTTCAGTTTATATAACCTTCCAAAGTTGCAATATATGCTGGCTTATCGGCATAGACGAGTCATTTAAAGTATTTTCGTAAAAAAAGGTCTTCAGGAGTCAAATTGCACGAACTCATTTCACAATTGGTCCATCGATTGCTATGTGACTCTTCTGAAACTACATGTCAAATAGAATCAGCTCATGCATTTTGGGCCAAAAAAAAATTTCGACATCATTAAACGACACTGGGCGCCATTGACGGCAACGTTGTTCTCTCGGTTATCTTCGAAAAAATATGGGCCAATGATTTCAAGACTATAAACCGCACCAAGCAGCTCATTTTCCCGGGACTATTGGCAGTTCTGGCATTGCCTGAGGTTGCTCATCGAACAAATACGACACAGCATGAATTCGATAATAAAATTCAATAATTTGTAAGCATTGTTTGGATGCAAGTTTTTTCGTAATAAAATGGCAATGCCAGCTCAGTATGGCGGATTTTGACACATGTCATAAGTCACGCATGAGCTCACGAAAACAGGTCACTGAAAAACTGAGCAGCACAAAAAAAATTGTAGCGTTCTCATTGTTCTGTTAATAGTTACGAAATTATTCAGACGTTCAACCCTTCAATGTGAGCAAAGAGCTAATATCAAGTGCTGTTTTAAATAGGGCAAAATCTATGAAAAACGTTCGCGGTGACAAGTGTCTATCTCGTAGACAAGTATTGAGCTGGTTTACTGGGTTTCGGGATGATCGCGAAAATCTTCGATAAACGATCAGTGATGGGCTCGAGGAATGACGAAAACATTGAGAAAGTCAGGAAAATTATGCGGTCTGACCGTTGTGTCTCCGCAAAACTTATTAAAGAGATAACTAGCAAGAGAAAGATCTTCGCCCGATTTGCTCCACATTCTTTCACGGCGGAGCACGAATGATTCATTGCAAAGACATGAGATCTATTACAAAAATGACCTTGCATTCATGTCATCTGTCGTTATTAGCAATGAAACAAAGCATTCACCAAAGGCAGATCGTGTAATGGAAGTCATCAAATGGGAGAAAAGAAAAGAAAGAGTGGATGCAGAAGCTACGAATTAAGACGAGACTCACCGTGATCGGAGAATGCTAAAAGCATTATCCATCAGAAATGTTTCCCATAAGTTCAGATTGTGGCTGCTCAGTATTATTTGGGTGTCCGGAAGATATTGTGGGACAAAAATGAATCGTGTTCGACTGGAGTGCAGAGAAGTTTTAGTTGCATGACAATGTGTCGTCGCATATAGCCCTAATTGTACGTGAGTTTTTGATCAAAAAAGTATCAAAACGCTTGAACACCCATCATACTCCCCTGATCTAGGGTCGTACGATTGGGTGTTTCCTATACTCAGATTAGCCTTGAAGGGGAACACCTATAGTAAAATTCCATGCAGAAGGCTTCGACCAACATCCTCAGACTTTTCCGGCCGTCGAGTACCAGACTTGCCTCGGCAACGGCTTACAACACTACATATATTGACTCGGAGGGAAAGTATTTGAGAAGAAATGCGCTGTAAATCGTCTTCTTATTTATAATACAGGGTGGGCCAAATACAAGTTTCTTTTTAAAAATGCAATAAAATGAACAAAATCAAGCCGGCCAATTGATATCGCCAAGACGACTGATAACACTAGTTCGGAATCTGATGCGCAAAAGATCGATTGTGGCATGGGCTGTGTGGCATGGCGCGCCATCTTGCATGAACTAGAAGTCGTTCAAATCCATTTCAGTAAAAAAAGTCGGTTAACATGCCTCGGTAACGCCCACCGTTGACCAGAACGTTGTTCCCAGCCTCATTTTCGAAGGAAAATGGTCCAATGATGCCACCACTCCACAATCCGCACCAAACTGTCACTTTCTGTGGATGCATTGGCCTCTCGACAATAACCTGCGGGTTTTTCGAGCCCCAGATGTTTGTTAACGTAGGTAGCCTCGAAGTGAAAATGCGTCTCGTCAGAAAAGATGATTTTTCGTCCAAAATCGTTGTCCAATTCAAGCTGCTCTAAGGACCAAACTACGAAGCGATAATGTAGCGGTTGGTCGCGCCCCTTCAATTGCTCGGTCAATTGGACCTTGTAAGCGAATAATCCAAGATCTTCGTGCAGAATTCCCCTCAGGCTAGTGCGTGAAATGTTGAACTGTTGAGATCGATGGCGAGTTGATGTTCGTGAATTGAGTCTCACACTCTCGTCCACAGCAGCCATATTTTCATCTGTGCGCACCGTACGATGACGGGGACCATGAGTGTTGTCCACTAGCAGCAATCGCGGTGGGTGCTTAATTTCGGCCAAAATTTATTTTTAAAAACGCACTGTTTGGGCTACACAGCACTCACTTTGGAAATAAGTTTTCAATATTTTCCAATGTTGCGTAACGCGACTCATTTCGTTCCGCGGAGGTATGACACTAACTTTATGTCAAAATTTCGAGCGGGAAACAGCTATCAGTGTCAAAATAACCTAAAAAAAAAACAATAGATGGCCCATCCTTTACTTTAGAGCAGTCCCATCGGAGATGGAGCAGAATACGTACAGTGCTGAGAGATTGGTTCATTAAAAACTCGTAAAAGTGGAATAAAATGTTTAATATGGGGCTCGAAACCTGTCAAAAGTTAAGTTATTGGAATTGCATTTCACGGCGTTTTCTTTTTTATTTCACGGTATTGGTAGAATTGGTAGAATAAAACCTCCTTATTGCCCCTAGGTGTCCCCTTAGACCCAAAATAAGATCATACCCTAAGCGAGAATGATCATCATACCTACCCATCGAAAGCAAAAGGTTTACTTTTCAAAAGAAAATCACCGAAATTGGACAGGAAACAGCAGCCAAATGGGACTCTTAATTGAAAATCTCTAAATCATAGACATGTGACCTCTTTCAAACGAAACCTCTTAGCGTTTGCCCACAGATTTGAGCTCTAAGGAACCACTAGATTCCGCAACACATTAGGCAAACGGAAATCTGATTCGAAATTGATTGAGACACGTCATCGGCAGGAAATTAATGCAATTACCCACTCCGAGACCGCCGTAGGCGTAAGCCGATACCTATCAACGATCATCAAGTTCTACTCCTTAACTAATTACACAAAGTGTTATTCTCAGACAATGACTTGCCCCCTAACTATCTTTAAATCACCTCAAATCCTATCCGCACACCAATTCATCCATTCTAAGCCTATACATAGATATTTGCACTATTTCGTACCCGACCTGCGTCAATTTTTGTTCTATTAATAAAGCAAAAATAAAAACGAAAGAAAAAAAACAACAAAAAGAAACGAATTGTTTACAATACAAAAACGCCTTCCGCCACCGCGACAATTGTATCTATACACAATACTACGGCTCACCTTCGATTTTCATTCATAAAACTTACCGTTTCCACGGCTGCTGCTGCTGCTGCTACTTTGACTGCTCTTCGTGCAGCGATTGTATGTGGGAATAAAACACACAAAAAATAATGAATAAAAACCCACCAAAGTCGTACACACTATCAATAAGCGATATAAACAATAATATCACAACTTTTGAGATAAAAGACAGCAAAAAAAGAGTGAAACAATGTCAGATACCCGTACACTAATCAAGATCATGAAATACCTACGAATACGAAAGTAAAAAAAAAACGAAAACCCACCGAAAACAGAACAATAAAGCAATAAAACAACAAAATAGTGTTTGCAACCTGTGCCACTGCCGCTAATTGTGTGTGTATCTAGGTAGAGATATCCACATGTGTATCTATCGGTTTGACTATCTGCGCACAGTGTCGACTATCAGTGGGAAAACAGCGTGCGAGAGAGCGGAATCTCTCGAACGAGCGAGAGAAGTGATCGACGGGAGACCCAAAACAAAATATAAAGTAAAATCGTATCTTTTCATCGTGCATAAGATACGGCCGAGCAAGTGGATATGATGTTGAGAAATGTGCATATTACCGTACGAAATACCGTACAATGTAAATGTTTATATTTTCTCCACCACGATCAGTGGGTACACACAGTGATCGCGGTTGATGAACACCGATACACACAGATATCTGTATCTGTACAATGATATGAAGCCGAAGCTTTCCACATTCGAGTGTTATTTCTCTCTGCATTCATGGGCCTTCGAACCACGTTTCCTCCAACTGGTGCTGGTCGGTCTTTCCTCCCATTTTCACAATGAGGTTACTGCCAGTCAGCAGTTTGCCTTTTCGTTTTTTATGTTTTCTTTTATAAAATAAGAGAAAATGTATCTCGTAATCGGAATTTGTCGGATTTTGATTGCTTGAATTGAATTATCATAACTCTTCCGCGCGTCGGGCTTACTGTCTGCTGTCTGTTGTCTCTTGGCTTGGTTTGGGTAATCCATCGATGTAATCATAACAGAAAAACAAATTTCTCTTCTCTTTTTGCTTTCATCTGTCGCTTGAGCCGGTTGTTGTTATTGTTGTTGTTGTATCTCATTCTCATTCATTGGTAATGCTGCATTGATCACAAATGACGATGGCGATCAAACTGGAAATTGTCATGTTATAGATAGATAGATAGATAGATACATATATGCATACGCAAACACTAACTGCATAAGATACTCGTTTTGTGGATACTCGGCGAATGGCATGTGAACTATCTACATCTATCTCTTCTGGTTGGAGGCCGTAGCGACTTTCAGTGCGATCACTAGCATAAGCACTAATGCCAGCAGCAGCATGCAAGCCGGATGACCTTGAGAGTGCCGTAGCTAAACAGGCACACATCCACGTATACTTAGGTACTCACAAAAAACGTTTGTGTTTACCCAAGAGATTGTTTACATACGCTAAGGCAAGTGCAAATTCAAATAAACCATCGCCATTACCAACATTACGATCGTAACCAGCGGACATCAGACTCACATCAGCTCGACCATCATCAGGTTGGCTCGTTAATGCCGCCTCTGACGGTAGCATCTATCTCAAGTTCTCGTTTGGCATTTTAGGCAATGCGACCAACTCGACTTAAGTGAGAGGCCACACAGCCCATCATCGTGTCGTTCGATCGAGGTGAATGTTTGTGTTTTGAATGAAATATTAGACGCGTTTATTGCAAGTGTGTGATGGACATGTATTCCCAGAGGCAATTTGTTGTGCCCCAAAAACAAAGAAACAACAACAATGACAGCGACCAACTGTTGCTCACCCGGTCGCCTGTCATGCGAGGTGTCTCGTCGTTCGAGATGGAGAGGGAGTATTCATATTGGGAATTGATGAGTGCAATTGACATTGTTGGGACGATGAGTGAAATATAGTTGGAATTTGAAGGTAATGAGGCTCTTTAAGCGGAAACTAATTGTAAGTTGATTAATGGTTGATGAAAGTCCTTAGGTTGATTGAAGTAGGAATAGCTGAATTCATAATTAGGGCAATGTCACCGGATATGACTTGATTGGTTGTTAACCTTGCATTATTTTCTGACTAGATTCTGGAGCCTCACTTAGGCAAGTAGACGACTCCATTTGCTATTGAGGACATTAGCAGCGTGGCGTACACGCTCTGTTCTTACGGCCCTCTTTTAGACGGTCTACTCTTCCATAGCTCAATTGAGGATTTAGATGGCTTTAGCAGTGCAACTTTAGCCCTAGAGAGAAGAGGAACATTTTTTAGACCCGTTGAAGTTTTAAATAGAATGCAGACCTGATGATATGGCGTTTTACTGGCTTTGCAGGTACCATCACACATTTAATACCTGGCGATTCTCATATACAGCCACGCAGCAACCTTTAAAAAGGTCGATTAATCCCGTGTTGAAAGAAAATATCCAAAAAACCGTTGTTGAGTAATGGGCGCAGAAACGACGAGTTATACTAGATAGGGTTAGTCCTAACTTATGAGGATCTTGAATACATCTCCCATGACTGTGATTGAGCAGCTAATGATAAACTAAATCCTACTGATTCAGCCAAATGCAGAACAGAGCCTCCGAACCATGAATATTTATCTTTGCCGAGGATGTTGAAGTATGACCGGGCTTACTCCATAATCCTTTAGGCTTATGGTTATCGTGCATTGTCCGCTTTTCATCTCAAGTCACGGTACTATGCAAAAAAAACTTTTCCTTTTCTGAAGCAGCAAGCCACACCTGAAAAGAAACGTTCGACGTCTTGTCCTTGCCTTTGAATCATTCCAAAAATTTTAAAAGGTTTTAATACTATTGTATCATCTACGTATTAATATTGCAAGTTTAGCTAAAGCCTGGAATGAGTCTTCATCAAGTCATGACTCCAATTCTTCGTCTTTAACATTTTTCGGTGGGCCACAGCATTCTTTATCTTAAACTCAAATTCATTCTTCTTTTCCTTTTTATCCCGGCGTCGTTATGGTCAGAAGTGTAGGACCATAACCTTCCCACTTAACTGCATTCCTACTGGTCCGCTTGTGGGGTCCGCCGTTAAACTCAAATTCATTATTTTTGAAATGTCGAAAAATGTCGAAATCAATCTCTTCATATCGTTTCCGACAGACCCTACTTACCTTAGATTTCATCGAAAATCCTGTGTGCTCCAGCTGAACATTTTTTATAAAATTAAATACGAGGGTGGTCTGATAAGTACTTAGCCTACAAAAGAAAAACAAAAATGTTGGAGAAACGGCGATTTATTTTTCAATATAGTCTCCTTTTAGCTCGATGCACTTGACCCAGCGATGCTCCAACTTCTTTAACCCGTCTGAAAAATACGTTTTCTCGAGGTCTGCAAAGTAGGCCTCCGTGGCGGCGATGACCTCCTCATTCGACTGAAATTTCTGCCCGGCGAGTGACTTTTTCAAGTTTGGAAACAAAAAGAAGTCTTTTCCGTGCAGGGACGGGTTAAGAATATCCCTGCAGCGATACCTCTCGCTTGTCGTAAAAGGCGACTAAAACAAAGGTAAACAAAAATCACATCTTGGCAATTTAGAAAACACCAAAGTGAGCCTAGGGACACATATACCACCATTAAACTGCCCCACAAGTGTACATGCAAATCAGTGGGTTGACACGACTGGAGATCACCGGTATTGTAAAAGTAAGATCAAACAAAAAAATCTGGAGCATGCCCGTGTCACAAAAAAAAAAAAAAAAGGCAGGCCGAAAAACAATTGGTGCAAACAAATGCAAAAACACCAGCATTTGATTGGCCTCAGCGATGAAGTAATCCCAAACCGGGAAGCCTGCTGCTACTTTCTGAGGCCAAACCGGCGGACCCCACAACCGGACCAGTAGGAATGCAGTTAAGTGGGAAGGTTATGGTCCTACACTTCTGACCATAACAACGCCGGAAAAAGGAAAGAAGAAGAAGGAAACAAAAAGAAGTCTCACGGGGCCAAATCTGGAGAATACGGTGGATGGGGCAGCAGTTCGTAGCCCAATTCGACTAATTTGGCCGTGGCGAGGGCGGAGGTGTGAGCCGGTGCGTTATCATGGTGGAAGAGCACTTTTTTCTTCGCCAAGTGGGGCCGTTTTTTCTTCAATTCGTCGTCGAATCGGACCAATAATTTGGCATAGTACAGCCCTGTTACCGTTTTGCCCTTCTCCAGGTAGTCGATGTGAATCCCAGAAAACGGTGGCCGATGGGACAGTCTTCGCCTTCTTCGGACCCCCTTCGCCGGGTGAAGTCCACTGTTTCGACTGTTCCTTGGTCTCTGATGTGTACCAGTGGATCCATGTTTCGTCGACTGTCACGAAACGATGCAGAAACTCCTTCGGATTGCGCTTAAACAGCGTCAAACATTGCTCTGAAGTGGTCTCACGGATGCGCTTGTTGTCCGGAGTGAGCAAACGCGGCACCCATCGCGCCGACAGCTTTCTCATGCCCAAAATTTCATGCAGGATATGACCCACGCGATCTTTTGAAATGCCTACTGTATCGGCTATCTCCCGCACCTTCAATCGGCGGTCTGCCAATACGAGATCGTGGATTTTTGTCACGTTATCCTCCGTGGTAGCCGTTTTCGGGGCACCTGGACGTGGCTCATCAAAAACCGACGTGCGACCACGTTGAAACTCGTTAAACCAATTTTTGATGTTCGCCATCGAAGGAGAAGAGTCACCGTACACAGCATCCAAACGCCTTTTCATTTCGCTGCGCGATTTCCCTTCCAAAAACAAGAATCGAATTACCGACCGATATTGCTCTTTTTCCATTTTTCTGAAATCCGCGGACACTCCCGCTCCCACACGCGGTCAAAACAAAAACAAAACTACACGATAGTAAGTCGCTCTTGCGATACTGGCGCCATCTGGCAGTGAGGCTAAGTATTTATCGGACCACCCTCGTAGTTCAATAAAATTCCCGGCAAGCCCTTTTTTTCTTCGAAACGAAGTTAAGCTTGCCTACAGTACTTCCTTAAAGCATTAAGTGGTAAGTGTGCATTTAGTTCTGGTAACGTCAGCTGTTGGGAAACAGTGAGATCTTATTAAATCGGTTATAGCATAGAGGGAGCCACGGAAAAGGCAATTCATTTTTATGAAACAGAGACCTAAACGCACTGCGGCTGAGACGAGAGTACGCCAAAATTGTAGGAATAATTGCAGAATTAACGTAAGCAATTTAGCTAAAATCTGGAAAACAAAAACAATTCCTGACCTTCCTTCCTTTTAGAATGGGTGGCTACACCGTAGAATACAAGTCCATGTGCATGCTAACAAATAAGGAAATACTTCTTGAATACCAATCTTATGAATCGTTTTCCTGACAAATATATGAGCCCAAAATGACTTAAGGGAAGGTCAAAGGAAGGTCACTACAGAGCTAGAACTAATTTTCAAACTAGAGTCATGCTGCCGGGCAAGCAGAGGACATTCACTGATAGGATAGTAAATCTGCAATCATAAACCCGTCGATTATTCTAAAGCCTAGAGTTGGATATAGAAGCCAGTTTCTGTCTTTAAAATCTACAATCGAGTAAAACCCCGTTCAAATCTCTGACAATTGAATCACTAAAAGTTCAATCATATTTCTCGGTTCTTGAAATCAGTTTTCATAAAATAAGGCCCCCTTTTGGGTACTGGGCAATACAGACATTGACTGTCATCTATATTTTCGAACACACCTCGTATAAGACAGCATTTTTACTAAAATCGGTGAAAAAAATTGCTATTAAAGGTATGGTGGCTGCTACTCGCTGCCGAGGAAGTCTCAGTTGCTGAGCTGCGTATTCGCTTACAAGTGTTGCCTGTAATCCGGTATCCAAGATTTCTCGCACTTGTAGAAAGTTGCCGGTGGCAGACTGGATTGTGACCTGATCGTTTGCTAAAAGAAACAGTGGCTGTTTTTCTTCGACGAATGGTGCTCCCTCCGGCTTTTGGTAATCCAAGATCAATTTCAAAAGCTTTTACTCCGTGGCGGAATTGTATTACGAAAATGGACCTCAAATTCATTGAAGTTCTTGGAAAACCTCAACATGAATGTACACGAGACCTCAGCCGTTCAGATACAGCCACACTAGGAGTCATTGGTGTTGCAAGACTGATTCACTGGGGTATCGAATTACCATGACACATAGAGGAGGACCAACCACCAAACGTCAACAACTATCTGATTTGGCAACGATATACGATCCCCTAGGACTGCTTGCCTCAGTTATGGTCGTCGGCAAATTGATAACGCAACAGTTATTATTGGGCTGTACTTGGGACGATCCTTTGCCTGATCCACACCAGCGAAATATGTAGGCAATGGTACCGAGAGGATCTCCCTTTGACCGAGAAGGTCGACATGTCTAGGTGGATTTTTTGTCATTAGATGTGCGCTGCTACAAACTACACGTCTTTGCCGATGCTTCATCGACGGAATATGCTGCTATTTATAGCCTATTTAAGGGTCGAGACGAGTCACGACGAAATTAAAGGGTCATTACTTCAAGCGAAAATTAAAGTCCGCCCATTGATGAAGACCACGATACCTCGCCTCGAACTCAATTCGAGCTGCGAAAGTCAGTGCCAAAGTTGGATCAACTCTGCAGTTGTCAGGGTTAGAACTTTATTGTTGGTCTGACTCCAAGACCACCTTGTGTTGGATTCGGTCACTTTCCGGCGGACATAAACAGTATGTTGTTAACCGAATCACGAAAGTTCAAGAACTAACGCCAGTCATTTGATGGAGGTATGCACCGATTACGAACAATCCATCTGATGTGGCTGTTCGCGGGGTGTACCCTTCTCAACTTGAGACATTGGATGTGTGGTCGACTGGGCCAATCTGACTGTTGACTGGCCAGACTAGACAGACGGACGGGTCGAAAGGGTAACCGTGCAATATCACCTGGGTTTGCGGAAGGCGAAGCAGAAAGATGTTCGAGAGATGGAGCTTTTATCCCAATATTGGAACATTCACACTCTGATAGCACTCGTGGCAACAATCATGAAACCACTTACTAGGTCACTGCTAGCGAGTGCATTACGAGCTCAAATACGTTCAACACCTTCTTCTTTTTCTAATGAGATTTCTTGTCTCACTCGAGTTAATCTTCAAAAAGCAAGATACGAAAGTTAAATCTCATTATTGACAAGAACGGTGTATTGCGTCTCGATGGAACCATATAATATTCGTATGGCAAAGGGACGAGGCATCCGCAGCCACAAGGGCTACGTGGCTTTGTTAATCTGCCTCATTATACGAGCGGTTCACCTTGAGCGACATGACGACACAAGCTTTTCTTGCTGCTCTAAAAAGATTCTTTGCAACACGAGGCTACAACTCTGACATATGCAGCGAATGCGCAAAAACTTTTGTCGGGACTAATACAGTCTTGAGACCGGAGCTCAAGGATTTACGAAAACAGCTTGATATTGTACGTACAAGGAGTATCATGGCATTTCATTCCTAATTTCGATCTCCTAATTTCGGCGTCATTTGGGAGGCCGGAATAAAAAGCTTGAAACATCACTTAAAGCGGACTATTGGAAAGGCCTGCTTAACTTTTGAAGATTTTCTTATGGTACTCAAGCAAATTGAACAAATTGACGAACGTTTTTGAAGGATTACGATGTTCGCTCATGAGCATTTAAGGATTATATGACGAAGGACATTCACGGGTAGTATATTTACAATCAGACAGTTGATTATAGAAGCTGTTTTCCGTCCTCCAAATCTTGAAATCAGTTTTCATAAAATAAGGCCTTCCACTTGGGTGCTGAGTAATACTGTCATTACCATTTGTGACAGAATTTCCAGGAAACCGTTATGACAGGAATGCCGTTTATACAAAAGGTTGTCTTTCCTCTTTAAAAAGAAATCAAAAATACTTCACTTTAGGCCTGACAACGACACGATCATGGTCGAAAGATAACCAATAACGCACTGCTGTATGGCTTGACTTATTTTAGAGTCTGCCGGCCCCAGCCGAAAGCCTTTTGTGTAGGGATATTCCAGACATATTTTTTTGAATTTGATGTACGTGCCTTCTATATTTCGCTGTTCTGTTCCATCTCTTTTCGATCAATCTAAAATGTCTAAGCTTCTAGGGTTATCAAGAATTTGAACAATATGAATGTAGCAATTAAGAGGCCATTTACCTTTTTACTACAAGCTGACAGTATAATACAGATATAATAACATCACCGGCTTGCCCTCAAGGTGTGATATTGTAATAAGTTTCAAACTTCTTTTATAGCCGATTTTTTCCTCGAGCCTTTATCATATAAAAGTCACCGTTTTTCATTTGAGATCGAGGCTTAGACTTACCACCAGCTTTACATTTATATGAATTAATTAATTAATAATTTTATTCTTTTAAAAAAATTATTTTTATTTTTTATCAGAGCACAATAGTGACTTAAGTCTATCGAATACAAACTGAGACTTACTCTATTCTAATTCTCTGCCATCAAGCGGACTCGCGATCTCCCATGCACCGATGGAAAACTGCTGACGTCTGAGTCCCGAGACGTGATGGAATATTCCGCCATCCGATGTGCAGCGGATGAAGGTGTCGGGTGCTGTCCCGCAGAAGGTGTCAGGTGCGGTCACTGTTTGTCCAGCCGTTCCTGCGTGGGATGATTTGTTGTTGTTTTCGTGCGGCTGCAGGCATGTGTTTGCGTTGCAAATGTTTGTTAGCGTGCTGGGTGTTAACTTATATGAGTAAACTGATATCACATAGCCGGAGACACAGAGTTACGGTATAATCATATCGTGGTACTTCTAGTCCTTATTCCTCAACTTTAAAAATTTAGAAGACTTGAATAATGAGCCTAATAGGCTTATTAGAGTTTGTCTTAGGTTATAATGGGAATTTATATTTTTGTAGTATACCGGATCAATCTAGAAGAAATGGGGCACAACAGCGAATCATGGAAGGATCCATTCTTCAATTTCCTTGAAAAATGAGGCTCAGTAACATCTTCCTCTTAAATGGCGCACCAGGCAATAACTTTAAGTGGATGTAATCGCTCTTTGTGAAACCCAAGTCGATCTCCAGTGCCCCAGAAGCGTACATTTTATTTGTGAACATACCCGTTCAGGTAGAAATCGAACTAGTTGCTCATGAAGGATTGCGAACAAAAACCGTTCATTTCGTTGATGTGGATAAAAACGACGTACGAGGGTGGTCCGATAAGTACTTAGAATCACCGCCAGATGGCGCTAGTATCGCAAGAGTAACTTACTATCGTGTAGTACATTATAGTAGACGGCTACTGTCGATGACAGCCGGATCGGACTCGTAGTTTTGTTATGACCGCGTGTGGAAGCGGGAGTGTCCGCGGATTTTAGAAAAATTTAAAAAGGGCAATATCGTGATTCGATTCTTGTTTTTGGAAAGGAAATCGCGCAGCGAAATCAAAGAGCGTTTGGATGCTGTGTACGGTGACTCTTCTCTTTCGATGGCGACCATCAAAAATTGGTTTAACGAGTTCCAACGTGGTCGCACGTCGGTTTTTGATGAGCCACGTCCAGGTGCCCCGAAAACGGCTACCACGGAGGATAACGTGACAAAAATCCACGATCTCGTACTGGCAGACCGCCGATTGAAGGTGCGCGAGATAGTTGAGACAGTAGGCATTTCAAAAGATCGCGTTGGTCATATCCTGCATGAAATTTTGGGCATGAGAAAGCTGTCGGCGCGATGCGATGGCTGCCGTGCTCACTCCGGACAACAAGCGCAACCGTGGGACCACTTCAGAGCAATGTTTGACGCTGTTTAAGCGCAATCCGAAGGAGTTTCTGCGTCGTTTCGTGACAGTTGACGAAACATGGATCCACTGGTACACACCAGAGACAAAAAAACAGTCGAAACAGTGGACTTCACCCGGCGAACGTGCTCCGAAGAAGGCGAAGACTGTTCCATCGGCCGGAAAGGTGATAGCCACCGTTTTCTGGGATTCACAAGGTGTGATCCACATCGACTATCTGGAGAAGGGCAAAACAGTCATAAGCTGTCATTTGACTGTACTATTCCAAATTATTGGGCCGATTCGACGCCGAATTGAAGAAAAAACGGCCCCACTTGGCGAAGAAAAAAGTGCTCTTCCACCATGATAACGCACCGGCTCACACCTCCACCCTCGCCACGGCCAAATTGGTCGAATTGGGCTACGAACTGCTGCCCCATCCACCGTATTCTCCAGGTTTGGCCCCGTGCGGGCAGAAATTTCAGTCGAATGGGGAGGTCATCGCCGCCACGGAGGCCTACTTTGCAGATCTCGAGAAAACGTATTTTTCAGACGGGTTAAAGAAGTTGGAGCATCGCTGGATCAAGTGTATCGAGCTAAAAGGAGACTATATTAAAAAATAAATCGCCATTTGTCCAACATTTTTGTTTTTCTTTTGTAGGCTAAGTACTAATCGGACCACCCTCGTAAATACAGTTTAAAAATGATTAACCGTCTGCAGATAGTAGCTGATGGAATTATTTTTGAAGCCTCATTCATGATTTCTTTAACCACAGCGTCGATATTCTCGCCATATGAGGTCGTCTGGCATTTTTTCTGTCACGTGTTGCAGTCTCTTTGAGGCGTGCGGCTAATCCCTTAGTATTTTATTAGGAGCGCAACTGAGTTCTCGCTGTTATTTTTTGATGAAAATGCAATTTTATTGTGAAAAAAAAACGGTTACAAATGAATCATTCAAAGCATTACCCATCGCCAGCGATAACTTTTTCCCATCTTTCTGGCAGAGCTCGCATACCCTCACGGTAGAAGTGTTCGTTTTTTGAGGCTATCCACGAATCAAGCCGAATGAATGGAACTGCTGATCAGCCAGACCATGTACCATCGAACGGAACAATAGATAATCGGACGGCGCAATATCTGGGGAATATGGCGGGTGGGGTAGGACTTCCCATTTGAGCGTTTCTAAGTCCGTTTTAACGGGTTTGGCAGCGTGAGGCCGAGCGTTGTCATGCTGTAGAATCACTTTTTCGTGCCTCTGCTCGTATTGTGGCCATTTTTCGCGCAGTGCTCAGCTCAATCGCATTAATTGAGTTCGTTACCGTTCTCCAGTGATGGTTTCGTTTGGTTTCAACAGCTCATAATAAATAACACCGCCCTGATCCCACCAAATACAAAGTATAACCTTCGCAGCGTGAATATTCGGCCGAGTCGGCGACGTAGAAGCTTCACCGGGCTGTCCCCATGATTTTTTTCTCTTTGGGTTGCTGTAATGAATCCACTTTTCATCACCCGTAACGATACGATGAAGAAAACCCCTCGAAAACCGGGCGAAAAAACGACACTCAACGTCTCTTGGCTTCAAATCATAAGGAACCCAACTTCCTTGCTTTTTAATAACTCCCAACAATGCCAATCGCTTGGAAATAGCTTGGCGGGTAACTCCTAATACTGAAGCAAGCTCTTTTTACGTTTGGCATTGATCTTCATCAAGCAATGCCTCTAATTCAGCCTCTTCGAAGGTTTTTGGCCTTACTTTACGCGAACGGCCGTCAACATCGAAATCACCGTCTTTGAAGCGACGAAACCAATCACGGCACGTTGTTTCACTTAGAGCAGCATCTCCGTAAACTTTTTGGAGTTCTCGGTGCGCTTCAGCCGCCGTTTTCTTCGAATGAAAGAAAAAAAGCAACACTTCCCGCAAATGACGATTATTTGGCATAAAATCAAGCATTTTCCCACAACCAAAAGTATATGACGCAAAAACAAAATCACTAATATGTCAAAGCGGTTTGTTTACCATATGTCTGAGCTTGGTTCATGACGTTTTGGATACGTCACAGCCGACCAGCATTTTCTACTGGAGCGATCTCTTGATAAACAGCGAGAATTTAGTTGCACACCTAATATTTGACCAGTTGGCCTAAAGCGGTCGGAAAATTGGATCAGAAAGTCAGATTGCGCCGAAATTACTGACGAATTTTTACGTAAAAAAATTGTCGAGAGTCTACATAGTTGACACATCTGTCTACTGTTGCCTGATGATTATTATATAAGTTTAACAAAATAGCAAAACTGGGATGTCTCGGGTTCGATGGACCCTAGTAGCCTATAATATTAAATGTTTGGAAAATAATGCAATCCAATAAGGGGTGTCATTTTAAATTAATTAAAAAACTCAAATTTTTTGATGAAAAATGGAAGTATTTTTCATTTAATCTACATTAAAAGGTCAGGTGCCAAATGTCCGTCTCATATCTGCTTACATTTTGCACGGTTTCGGTTAGTATAAATCGTTGGCGGAGCATTGGCGTTAACTTTATATTTCAATCGCACGATCTCGTCGGGTAATGGGAGAAATTTCGAGAAATCA
The DNA here is from genome assembly GCA_958301585.1 of Merodon equestris. Classification (NCBI taxonomy): domain Eukaryota; kingdom Metazoa; phylum Arthropoda; class Insecta; order Diptera; family Syrphidae; genus Merodon; species Merodon equestris. The sequence goes on from OY284413.1 coordinate 28,402,814, forward strand.
AACGTCCAGAAAAATTTGTCGCGCAAGTGAGTTGCATATCACTTGGTGATATTCTGTTGTTCGCCCATTATCGAAGCCCAATAAGTCTATCAATTCACTGATATAGTCGATTTAATACCACTGTCGAAAAAAATTGGTCCTAATGCCATGGACACATCAAAGCCGTAGCAAACTATCCCTCGTTGGATGGAGAGGATGCTCCACTATTTCTTTTGGTGATCTTAATTCTTGTGTTGACTAGGGCTTATATATTTGTAAGCCAAAATCATTATGCAAAGTGGCTGCGAACATGCCTAAATTCTGACCATCCTGATATGGATTTACCTGTATTTTCAGCTACTATTGTCGGACGAACAATAGCTGAATTTGTGATATGAAATCTACTCTGAATGTTCAATAATATCGATTTAATTTACTAGAGCTTTGCGAGAAGATTCTTGGTGTTGATGGAAGCAGTATGAAAACACAAAATGTTCTGAAATATTTTTAGAGTTTTTGTAGTAAATGTTCACTATATCAGCAGATTGGGTGTCGATTCATACTTAATAGCCTCTCAGTTTAAACTTATCAAAGGTAACAGTAATGACAAACGCCGACGCAACTTTTGAAATGAAACCTATTATTGGATGACGGATCCCAGAGTAGGGATCCTAGTTGTATGGTATGCGTGTACACTCCTACAGCAAACTGAATAGATTAAATAAGGCCTTATTAGCATTTTTCTCTTAAAAGTGAGCAGGCTAAGAGCTTAAAATACCCGACTTAGTCATTGGAGACCAAAAGGCATTTCAAGTTTTAAGTGTTCATCATGATGAATCTGAATGTTCTAAGCTGGTTGCGTGCTAAGGTAGGATCTTCATACGCGGAAATCACTTTCTACTTTTAATCGACTTTATAAGTCAAGGCTAAAGGCGGTTTTATAACGACTTCGATAATTTCCTCCCAATCCGGAAGCGAAACCATTTGACAGACATGAAGTCTGTTCACATGACAGAGGAATACCCAATACTCGTAGACGCTTATTCAAAATTAGCGAAGGCAATGAAGCGGCAATCAACACGAAAACTCCATAAGTAGCACATGTCCTCCATCTCACTGTGTTACCCATTTTAACCTAATCACTTCCATTTCGAACGACCTTCCATGCCCCAAGTGCGGTAATAAACAAAAAATCCAAAACAAAAAACCAAAGAAATACCAAAACACAGAGAACAAAGCAAAATGTTTAAGAAACAAAACCAAATAAAACAAAAAGCAAAACTAATATAATCCACCAGTGGCCTAGGAGCATTTGCCCACATTGCAAGTTCCATCCTACATACAATCGCGCTGTCGCATACATGGGCGTTCGTGAAGCATCAGTCGCCACCAGCTCAGCAGCACCGTCATTCCAATAATTCGCTTGTCACTTTGAATTCATATTTCGCTTGTCGCTAGCCTCAGCCTCGTCTTTCATAACTCCATTCGCACACAAGGGTACGTACTGTACGAGTACGTATACTCGAGCTGCAATTTCGTTTGAGCGTTTTTTTCTTTTAGTTTGCTCTAGTTTTTCGCATTTACCTGAAGGGGTCAGGCGACACCAATTACGAGAGGGGATATCTGACCCACATACCCCGAGTCAAGTCGAGAAGCCCATTCGTAAACTGTCCAACAAGCAAATGCAAGGGAACTTCCTAAAAACAATGAAAAACAAAGAAAACATGTTTTTTCATTTCGGTTTCTCTTCTTGATTTCAATCGCGCAAAGAAACAATTTTTTTTGGGGAAAACTGCTGGAATTGCAGCCAAGTGTGTCCCTCAGGTGTTGGATGATTCGCTTTCTCGCTAGACAACCTTCGGGCGTCCATTAAATCATCATTCGCTCGCGCTCACGCTCGCTAAAGTCGATTTAGATTTCCTCGTAATTGAATTCGTATTAGGAATAAATTTGGCATAAGCCGCTGCGAATGAGACCATAATCAATGGACACGGATGGGATAAGGGAAAGAGCAACGATCGAAGGAGGCAGGCTAGCCCCGCAGCAATGCGCCATTAAATTGCAATCAATTTGGGAAAGCGTTGAATTCCTTTTAATTGATTTAAATTTTTCCCTTGACTGCTTGCCAGTCAGTCAAATGGTCGCTGTCGACGGCTGGCAGTCCTGCGGGTCATACCATCCGATTACACTCATACACAGGCATATGTATGTACGCGGACGGTAATTGGAATATAAGGATAGCCGTTTGGCCTATGGTTGTGATAATTTTTTAGTTGCCACGTTGTTGTTTGGCTGGTGCTGGGGTGGATGTGCCTGGATGATTGGATGAGGGTAGGATCGATAAAAACGTATGCTCCGGCCATCAACTGTTGATAAGAGGGAACTGGTGGTGGGATCAAGGTTCAATTTATTGCTGTATTTATTGTTGACGGATGAATGGAACTGGAAATGGAAATCCTTTGTGCTGTTTGCTTTGCCTTGACGTTGATAGAGGCGGCAAGGAGCGCACTGCGGTGTACCGTTGAGCTGGCATTGATAAATGCCCTGTTTATTGTTGATTGTTGGAGGCTAGTCGACGACACTGATTAGGGCGGGTAGAGTTCGATGTTTTATTGTATATTGTTATCAGGGCGAAAGGAATATACATATGTGAGTGATACTACGCGAGAGTCGGAGGTAAATGTTAAAAGTTATAGAGAGCATGGGTGAGATATAAGAGCTCGAAGGCAATTTCGTGTCGCCTTTCACTTTTAAGGGTGCTAGTAATAAGGTTAAGGTATTGTTTAACCTTTGCTAGGTTAACAAAGAGTCAATGGAGAAGCCTAGCCATGGCCATAAGGGCATGCAATGGATCATGAGCCTGGATTCTCCGCCGGCGGTCGTGTTCAATGTCCTTTTCTCAATAATTATACGGCGCGTCAATATTTCCAAGTAGTAGATCCATATGCCTATTCTACAAAATAGATGCCCAATACAAAGCATATTTATACGCCTTTCCGGTTAAGGATTTGCCACTAGAATTAACCTCTCAAGAAGTCAATAGCATTCATCTCAGTTCCTTTTATTAAGTCACCCATCCCTTGATTAAAAGTTTAAAAATAGCTTCTTCGTAACGAAAGCTTTTCGACTAATCCCTAGAAATTTCAATATTTTCAGCCTTCTAAGTCACTTTATCCCTGCAACTTACAAAGTCCTAGTTTTCTACAAAGAGTGGCTACATGTGGACTGCCTCGTATGGCTTAGTAGTCATCCCGCACCAGCCAAAGCCATCGAAATTATATTTCAGAGTGTTTTCTCCTCGAGTCATCCTCTGAACATCCTAACACCATTCACTTATGAACTAGACCAAACGAGGGTGACTGGGCTGCAGAGAGGTAGCCACCTTTACCAGCTATTTGCATATGTGGAATGACCCTATTTAAACAGAGATCTAAGGAAGTGATCGAAAAGAAACGGCTCCTTGGAAGCCGTAGACAATCTTTAAAATAATGATCCTCAAAATCAATTTAGCGTAGTAAGCTATCATACAACTTGCTGAAGCATGTCTGATACTCGTGGGCCGGACTAGTCATGAGAATGTCGGTCCAAGCCTCCTGGAGGGGAGGAATCGTGCTGTAGGTCTTCCCCGTGGAGGCTTATTTGATTTAGGAAAACATTTAGAAGGTGTGCAGCGCTAAATCAGGTAAGTATGCCGGCTCCGCGATGGCACTTTCTCCTTTTTAGTCTTCTACCTTGCAAACCAGGGATAGGGAAAACTTATGCAAAGGTTTTCCTGTCTCTCCGTCTGGACAGATTCAGATAAAATTTGGTAAAATTCAAGGTCTTCCACCTTGAATTGTAGTTTGGCTCTCATCCCATCCCAGTTTGGCGAGCTCATCCCATCTTGTTTCTTTCTCGGCTCATCTGGTGATTTTCATGCTGCTACTTTTCGTCACAAGTTGCGTGAGATGACATGAATGCAGGATCTCTTTTGGCAGATTTCATGTCTTTGCAATGACTCATTTAAATGGGGGGTGGTCGTGGTGCAATGGTAATCATCATCGATTGCTGAGCAGAAGTAGTTTAGTTCAAGTCTGTCATTAGCCAAGAACAATTCCTATATGAAAAAACTGTACACCAACATCAGTTCTGAATGAGAGATGATCAAAAAAGTGCTGACGAAGGCATAACACTCGCAGTATAAGATCATTTCAAAATTCATACTTTGTGTGTGCATTTGTGCAACACACATTAATGAAATGAAAACAAAAAAAAAATTTACTGTGAACTACAACCAACGCGACAAATTCAGTCTAATCTCTCGAATCCTATCTAGGACAACTACCCGAATTCATCGCCCTTAGAATATGACTTCGAATCAGTTTTATTAGAAAATTGTCCACCCGGAAAATTCCAATCCTATTGTATAGGACCTTGCTAGGGTACAATTTCGTATACTCAGGTTCGGGTTTTATATATAATTTGAGACAAGTCCTGAGACAGTGTCTTTCAAAAACCCGAATCCATTCCATTAAACTGGCTCTCATATTAAGCGTCGTGACACACCTACTCTGTAAGAACCAACTTGGCTGCTATGAAAGAGTCATCTTGTCAGAAGCGTCTCGGGTGGTTGTCAGAGCGCCATCTGTACGTTTGTCAAAATATACGATTCATACTGACAGCCAGGTCCCAAGATATCTGACTAGTCCTTAATTCGCCAGTGGACGTCTATCCGGTCCAAAAAAAAATCAGAACCCGCGATCATTTTTTCGAGTGTTTTGAGAGGCTCTAGAAAAAGGCATTCTAGTGACCATTTTCAGCCTCCAGTCATCACAGTACAGTGAATTAGGATCAATGATCTTTTGAATCCTTGTAAGCCATTGAGTTACGAGCGTACGCTATTGAATCGTGAAGAATCGTGAAGAGAAGCTATCAAATCACTGAGGTAAATGCTAAAAAGGATCGACGAGTCACTGTACACTGCTGCTGTCCATTTTTAGTTTCATATGTTTGAGTAGAAATTAGGTTGACAATTTTCACAATGAACTTTCTATCGGTTAACATGTCAAAAATCATATAAACCATACCAGTAGTTTACTTATACTCAAACTATACAATGTCGAAAGCTGTGTTTCATTGGGTATCCGATATGGGTTTCATATCCGATACGTGCAGGGACGGGTTAAGAATATCCCTGCAGCGATACCTCTCGCTTGTCGTAAAAGGCGACTAAAAAAAGGTAAACAAAAATCACATCTAGGCAATTTAGAAAACACCAAGGTGAGCCTAGGGACACATATACCACCATTAAACTGCCCCACAAGTGAACATGCAAATCAGTGGGTTGACACGACTGGAGATCACCGGTGTTGTAAGAGTAAGATCAAACAAAAAAATCTGGAGCATGCCCGTGTCACAAAAAAAAAAAAGGCAGGCCGAAAAACAATTGGTGCAAACAAATGCAAAAACACCAGCATTTGATTGGCCTCAGCGATGAAGTAATCCCAACCCGGGAAGCCTGCCGCTACTTTCTGAGGTCAAATCGGCGGACCCCACAAGCGGATCAGTAGGAATGCAGTTAAGTGGGAAAGTTATGGTCCTACACTTCTTACCATAACAACGCCGGAAAAAGGAAAAGAAGAAGATCCGATATGGGTTTCGGAGCAACATAAATAGTGTCACGCCCTGTTCTGAAGCCGAATTGGTTGTCCGAAATGGCTCTGTGGACTATCTTCTCGAATACCTTATTGATACTCGGAAGGAGACTTATCGACGGAACATTTGCTGGCTTGGGGAGTGCCTGATGATGACATTAGAAATACCGTCGTACATGGCGACGAAACTGTTTGCCATCAAATCTTCATTACGCCAATGTTCCTTGATCACCGATGATCGATATAATTTCGAACATAAAAGTGGTGAAGTAAGGCACTGTTTTCCAAGTCGTGGTTTGGGGGAATGTTGTTATTCAACATTCCTGGAAGACAGCTTCAACTGTTACCATCTTCACCGGACAGACGGCTCTCTCCGGATTAATGCTGACTGTTCGTAACAAGCGTTCATTGTCTGACGTTCTATGTGGCTTCAAATCCTGAATGTCATTTTGATTGTGTATTAAAATTATTTATTTGCAGGAACATATCCTGTTGGATTTTAAGACACAAATACAGTTACACCAGGTCTGAATTGTCGCTGAGTTAATCGAATATACTTTGCTCTCCAAATAGCCTCACAGAAAGAGTGGCTAATGGACCTACAAGCTCATTCCCACGATCGAGGCTTGGGAAAAAAGAACACACGGGAATTGCAATTACTACCTTACGCAATTCCTGTGAGGTCACGACAGTTATCGAAAATATCTTCACAGATTTGGATAGCTCGCCCTTCGATCCAGAATGTTCAGAAAAGAGGAAGATGCAATATTCCACTACAAACGCTTCGCAGACGCAAGAATTGACCTGCTGATCCCGGAGCTTCTAGTAAGCCACATGATAAGCTCGGGGGACTACTGGCTGGAGATCTGCTCCTTCATAACGGAAGATCCAGATCACATAGCATAAGTTGCTAACCAGCCCCGCGAAGTAATACCTAACGACAGTCTCGCGGGGAGAGTGGTTTACGTGCACAGGGTGGTATTCCTGGCATCGAGTGTTTGGTTTTGCGAACCGTGCATACCAGTAGGCCGGGCCAATAGTTGGCCAATAGTCATATAGTCTTCGGAGGGCTATGTTACTTTACTCCTTGTTTTGATGTTTCATCTAAAAGTGGCAAGCTGACGGAAAAGGGATCATATATATTCCATTGGACCATATTTTTGCTACTGTACTTGCTCGTTATGACTCTTCAAAATCTTCAATTGGTCGAACATCGTTCGAAAAGAGTGCTAAAATTTTCATCTTCAACGCTGCCTCTTGGTAGATTAAATTTAGAGTAAATGGTCCGCGACCTTCCTCTTGCCCTGTCATGTCTACCGAGCGCATTGACTGTATGAAGTAACAGATGGGTGCCATTGAAATCTAAATAAGAATGATTTCCTGAAAGTTTGGATGAGTGATGGATAGTCGGACCTTCATGGGCATCACGATGTATTTCCTCCACATATCCATATAATTGCTAACTAATTTGATTAGTACTGAATTCCGTCTAAATTTTTTTAATAAGGTGTCTCTAGATTATTTATTATAGACAAGGAGAGTATATCGTAAGGGCGTTGCAACTACAATTAAGACTTAAGATTGGTCTACTGGGATATGGTCCTCTAGATGTTTGACTATGGTATACTCGTACATTGTTTAGAAAAGTCGAAACCTTTTAAAATAGTTGTCAATATGACCAAGGCCTGGAAGTAAGTTTCACAACGGCTTACAGAACTACAATAGAACTTGACGGATTGTGGATTCATATTGTCTGAGCTCAGCGCTTAAAAATGATACATATTCCTAGTGCCTTCTACATTTTTCGGTTTAGTACAAACATACTAGCGCTAACATCCAACAGCAAGTAATGTACCATATACGACCTTAAGCTTTTTGCTGAGTCTGTCATAGTAACCGATGTGGGATCTAAAACTCTTCTTTCTTTTTGTCAAAGATGTTTATACTTCCAAAGTATGGTATACCTTCCTGAGCGAAATAATCCTGCTGCACTGCATACTCGATGCGACAGGGTTGTAAATCGCAATCTCCACCCTAGGACTTAGCTTAGAAAAGCAAACTCAAGCCAAGAGGCATTAGCAGTGATGAAGTTGCCAAACTACTAGCTCGAAAGGGCTTCTCCGTAAGGTACATAAGTGCCTCTCTGTGATTTTGCTTAATTTAGGCTCAAGACATTTGGAACATAGTTCAAAGATCCTGAATATGTTCTAAGCCCTGACAGAGACAATATCAAAAGGCTTGTTAACCTACAAGAAAATTGCAGTCTGAAATAGCACCTTCAAAAAATTACTCTTTTCGTCCAAGCGGAGTGTAGGGTCTGTTTTGAGTGTGTTTTTTTCTTCTTTGAAAACCTTTTACCTTCCGTATTCAGAGTACAAATACTAGTCTATTGTAGAGTAAGACAGATACCCTATAGATGGGTAACATCGCAAAATTGTATAACGATGACTTGGCTGACTACTTTGGTATTGGAACTCCGTAATTCAACCTATCGAACCTATTCAAACTAGTCGAATAATAAGACTTCCAGATAGTCACATATGAAATTACAAAAACAAGGTCTCTCTTTTTTACCTGAGACTTCTGGTGACTCATTCTCTCCTTTCACCTCTAGTTCATTGCCTAGTTGGGTCTGTAGTCGTGAACTTTTAGACAAACATCGACATTTTGCCTTGTATTGTTGATTTTTTTGATTTGATACTTAGCTGCCTTCAGTCTCCTTTTGCTTTATGGATTTCTAATTTTATATTAGCCTTTCTTCATGGTACACCTCATCACTGAATCACTTCAGGCTTCTTGTTCTCGATTTTAAGCACCACCTGCAAGCTATTTTAGGACTGTAATACACCTCTTTGAAAAGGCATAATGTGCGTCATGCACACAAAATAAATCGATACGATAAGCAAAAAGTCACCGCGGAATAGGGAAAACAGGACATTGTCAGCACAACAGCCTGTTAAATTACAATGCCACTCAATAATTCTTATCAGCGATGTTATCTACACGTCGAGAGCGATTACATGCCATATCCCTCACACCCAACCACCATTTACCATTTACAAAATTCAATTCAATGCAAAAGGATACGTCAAAGCGCCATAAAGTAATCTCCCTTCCATCACACCACTAGGCCATTTACATACATCAAGTAGTCCTTGTCGTACAGTCATTCATAATTCAACTAATAAAGTATCTCGTCGAAGGCAAAATGTCAAGATATTTGAATCTGAGACATCAAGATACGATGTACGTGTCTGAATACGTGGCGGTTCGCCGGCTCGCTCGAGCGTATCGTATCGACGTATACCTCCTTGAGATTCGTGTCACACGAGCCGGGCTGAGCTGAATGTTATCTCTGAGTCACATCTTATCAGTTTGTGTTGTTTTGTTGCCTCTTCTTTGATTTTTTTTTTTTTTCGTTATTTGCTTAGCCAGGACAAAGTGGATTGTGTCTACATCAAATATGGAGATTACCCATATCGTAGCGCAGTGAATGAGGAGTGGAACTCCCGAAGGCGAATCGAGATAAGATGATTAACTGTTTGCATAGCCATTTTGATTTGGTGACTTCAACGGGGCGCAGGACGAATTTACGTACATACAAGTCTTCATGTAGGAGTGCATTACATGCGTATAGAGGCAGATAAGTGATTAGATGAGGTACTCGAGCGGTAAGTCACCTTATTCGGTGGACTGTGGAGCCATGAAGAAGATTTTTGTATATTTCTTAACAGGGTTGTTATTGCCAGGGGAATTGGAGGTTTGTCATTTCCTATCATGTTAGAGAAAGGATACAAAATGATAAGATTTCTGACAATAAAATTAGAGTAAAAACCAAATGGACTTTTGACCATTTACCTTTCTAAATATTCAATAAAGAGCCTCGCATTTATGTATGTTTATCGAAGTCTTCTTAGTTTATGACCACCCAAGATGTCTACCCCTTCCTGGTCTTTGTTTTTCTGGGTTATTTTGTGTTACCTGCTCTTTGGTGTCCCTCGAAATAACAATGAAAAGTTAAAGTCAAAAGGTGGTTTCAATCTTTTCGACTTCTTTTAGGGTTGCTCTAGATCGCCCTCTCTCACCAGTAGCTTTCTGTGATAAGCAGTAGCAGTGTGGCCGTGTTTAGAGGTTTCTTTTAACATTACGTGGTTTCGCCTCCCGTAGAGTTCAAGGTGGTTGCCAGTTATTTTTCGAATTAGGCTGCCTTTTGACCCTTTCTCCGTAAGCATCGAGGGACCTCTAACGCTGATTTGGCCCTCCTGCCTTGTTTTTAGAATTGCGTGTGGTATTGGAACCTTTATCCTTCTCAGTCGGCGTTGCTTTCAAATTCCATTTGCATGGAAGCATCTGAGAACCTTGAAGACGTCCCGTCCCTCGCATCCTTGACGAGTTTTGTTTGCTTTGTTTATCCTTTATACATATATGTTATTTACCATTTATCATTGGCTAAGGAATGGGATAGACGTGAACAGAACTCGGTATTCTACAAGTCGATTGGTAGCTCACCTCTAATTATTATTTACTAAATCGTTTGATTATTTTTTTCCCTGAGGAAGGCAGTATTATTTACGTCCTGCTAAATTGCATTGACTTGTCTTCAGCTGCCGTCAAGCTAAGGACTCCCTGAGAATTTAGACTCAAGCACTAGATAACATCTCTGACGTTGAAAACATTCCTTTTTTGCAAACATTAAATGATTTTGTGGGAACGTTTAGGCATTGGTGATGAGCTCTTCTAAGTTTTAGTCGAAAAACTGAATAAGGCGGTCTCTACCATACTTACCATACTCACCATAGAAGGAATACCATCGAAATACTATAGTCTTTAGGCTCTTCTGTCACCACGACAGGTTTCCAAAAAGAATAATATGGTTATATGGGCAAACAATTGGGGCGGATTTAGCAACTTCCTTAGAAATTTTAACTGACTTCTGACATGAACCCCTTGATATTGTTATCCTTTTTGAAATAAATAGCTTTGAAAGTACTCTCGAGCCAAAGTGACTTCAACATACTTATTTGACCAGTTCTACTAAAGAAGCAAAAAAAATCCTTCAATGACCCAAAGGTAGCAACTCTTTTTGATCATTCGTTAAGAAATATCAAATGCTAATCATTATATGAATGCTGGTATTCCTCAGGGCTCCATATTGTTTCCAACACTCTTTCTTGTTTTCATAAATATCTTGGTTTCTAACCCGTTTCATGCCAAATGGCATACACTTTTTTGCTGTTTTCAATCGTTTACTTTTTAGTGAGTCAATCAACCAAAGCATTGTAAGAGACATGTTCTATTGTAATCTTTTCTGCTCTTTCCGAATCCGGCGGCAGAATTGTTCTATCTCCCGCAATTTTTTCAACTTTAGCAGCTGAAAGCAGAAAAAAATGTGAAATTTAAAGTTTTTTTGTTCAAACAATTTAAAATTTGAACAAGAAGCTACTAACGATAGGAGCTTATACTTCGTGTCTGGTGGCATAATCGATTTTTGTAAAAAACAGGACCGATAAAGTACAGAAATTCAAAATGTGGGGCTTAAGGTGGCGGCCTGCCACGCAAAAAAAATTACGATTTTTACAAAGTCAATCGATTTGGACCAAATTTGGTATTTAAGGGTTTTCAGGGTCGCTGATCATGAATTTTATGTCGGATTTGCAAAATCCAATATGGCGGACAATTTGCGTATATCGGTTAAAAATTGAATCCGCCTTCTTGGATTTTGCAGATCCAACTTCAAATTTCAGCGACCACTGCTGCTGTCTCCTGTCATTGGAGCATAATCTCAACCTGCAGCTTAGTATCCTCATAACTTAGATGCAAAAAACATTTTTCTTGTTGTATGTAAGGTATAATTTATAAGAAGTATATTCACGTTAGAGTTTTATTTCCACGCCCAAGCAGGTCCAGTTCGTTGAACTTGCTAGATTTGCTAGATTTTGCTCAGAAACGTATTGAAGTTGAGGACCACCCTGTGACTTAAAAAAAAAAAAATTCAAAATGTCATTTTCTATTTCCGACTTTCGTACATTCTTCCCCGCAAAACCCATTTGTTTTGGTTGATGTCCAGGTTGCTAGCGGCCAAACCCACGACAAACGAGCTTCTATCCGTGAATACGTTTGAGCCCACTTAATTTTGACAAAGTGAGTACATTTGAATGTATTGAATGTACTCCCGCTACGTACTTGGGGGGCTATAACAATGTGTGTGATTGTTTTCATAATTTTGACATACCATTTAAAGTCGGAGATCTAATTCTGGTTTCTATCGTTAACTGAGCCTGCTGGACGAACACAAGGATAAATTATTATCGGTTCGAATAGCTTATCACTCTCACGAGCTTTCTTTACAAACTTGTATACAGCAGACATAGTTGGCATTTTATTTTGATTGAATTTATTTTTTAAATGTGCACCATTTCTGAAACACAACGTTCACTTTGGAAAGGGTTTTTCAGTATTTCCCACCGTTGTTTAAGATCGATTTATTTCATACCCATCTTCTTCTTCTTCTTCTTCTTCTCTTCCTTTTTATCCCGGCGTCGTTATGGTCAGAAGTGTAGGACCATAACCTTCCCACTTAACTGCATTCCTACTGGTCCGCTTGTGGGGTCCGCCGGTTTGACCTCAGAAAGTAGCGGCAGGCTTCCCGGTTTGGGATTACTTCATCGCTGAGGCCAATCAAATGCTGGTGTTTTTGCATTTGTTTGCACCAATTGTTTTTCGGCCTGCCTTTTTTGCGTGTTGAAATTGGAATGTTGATTGATAACGCCTTTTGGACGGGGTTCAAAGGATCTCTCCTTTGAACATGGCAATACCAACTGAGTCGGTCGCGCTCTATATTTCTTGTGATGGTTTCTTTTACGTGGAGGCTTCCTCGGATCTTTGAACTTCTAATTCTGTCACGCTTTGTTACTCCCGCTGTCATGCGAAGCATCTTCATCTCAGTTGCCGTTAATTTGCTCTCATACTTTTTGTGCATTGTCCAGCATTGTGAACCGTATGTGAGCGCCGGACGTACAACTGAAGTGTAGAGCCTTCCTTTCAGCTTAGGGGGCATTTTTCGATCACAGAAGATGGCAGAGTTTTCCCGCCACTTCATCCACCCTACGCTTACGCGATGTTTGATGTCGTCATCACAAGTTACTTCTCTATTAATCATAGATCCCAGATATTTAAACTTTTCACACTTGGGAAGCACTCTTCCATTCAAGTAAATGTCTGGAATAGGCTGATGAGGGTCAGAGAATGGGCAGCACAGATACTCTGTCTTCTTTGAACTAATACGATACCCGTGTCCCTCAAAAATGTCCACCCACACATCAAGTGTAGGGACGCCTGATCATCACTTATAATGGCCCCATCGTCAGCAACGAATAGCTGGTGCACATTGGGGTCCGTCACTTTTCCTTCAAGCAAGCAATCAAGGACTGCTATAAAAAGCAGTGGGCTGAGGACGCTCCCTTGGGGTACACCGACTTTGATTGCGAACTCTTCGGTGACTCCTGCGGTGCATCTTACTCTTGTCGTTTCTCTCTCGTACATGTCCATAATCACTCGCACGTAGGTTTCTGGAACTCCTTTTTGTCTTAGCGCTACCCATAAAAGATCTCTTGGTTGCCTGTCAAAGGCCTTCTCGAAATCAACCAACACCATATGCAAGTCCTTTGAAGAATCACGATGCTTTTCCATCATGGAAATTGCATCTGTTGTTGATTTATAAATATATAAATATATATATAAATCATACCAAATAATATTCTATACCAAATGATAGTCTATTTGAGTTTCATTTCCGCCGCTGCTATAAGTGATCAGGTGCCGGCTTTGTTTGACGAACATGGTATTTAGCACTATAAGACCGTACGACTTGCACATGTTTAGGATATCTTCACCTGAAGAGTTCCTGGTGCCGTATCCCAGCCCTCCGTGGTAGTCTTCATAGTGTTCGCTTGTCTTCCTGACATGTCCGTTTAAATCTCCCCCAACAAACAAAAGCTCTTCCTTTGGGATGATTTTGACAAGGCCGTGAAAATCTAGCCAGAATGCATCATTTTCTTTTTGTTCGCATCCTACTTGAGGGGCATATGCGCTTACGATGTTCCACACCTCACCATGCATCACCAATTTGAGAGCCATCAAACGGTCACTGGACTTTGAAATGGATAAGACGTTGCCAAGTAACTCTGCCGCAAGGATGATGGCGATTCCGTTTTTTCCTTGTTCCAATCCATAGTAAAACATCTTGTAGGCTTTTGTTTTAACGTCCAAGAAACGTGCTCGATTACCGGTGTTTCGCCATTTCGTCTCTTGTACGCACAGGATGTCTACTCGCCTTCTAACCATCATTTCTTCAAGCTCATAGCTGCGCTCACTCATGCTTCCAACGTTCCAACTCGCGACTCTTAAATGTGGCTTACGCCGTTGCATTACTTTGCTATCCCCGGAAATCCTATAGCTCTGACCCGAGCATTGCTGCTCGTCCCAGGATCACGGCCATTAGTAGTGCCTGGCGGGGTAGTGCTTTTCCTTTTAGCGTTCTTTTCCATAATGCTACGGTTTGACCGTTTTCTTTCTTCCCTTCCTTTTTGACACGGGTATGCTCCAGATTTTTTTTTTTTTTTTTTTGATTGATCTTACTCTTACAACACCGGTGATCTCCAATCGTGTCAACCCACTGATTTGCATGCACACTTGTGGGGCAGTTTAACGGTGGTATATGTGTCCCTAGGCTCAGCTTGGTGTTTTCTAAATTGCCTAGATGTGATTTTTGTTTACCTTTGTTTAGTCGCCTTTTACGACAAGCGATAGGTATCGCTGCAGGGATATTCTTAACCCGTCCCTGCACGAGACATTTATTTCATACCCATACCCATTTTAAATACCAGAGTTAACATTTTCAAATATTTTGAACGAGTAAGTGTTGCCGATTTTCGCATATTATGCAAAAGAAAACCATTGGTTCACTCAATCGGTGTTCAAAAAAGTTCTTGATTTAGGTGTTTTTTTTTAATGTGCTGTAAATGACAAAAAAACGAACGGCCTGTCCTCTAAAGCGTAAAAAAAACCCATAATCTAATTTATATATGCCGAGATATACTTTTTTGTAAAGCCAGAAACCTCTTCTTTCATCTTGTTTTGAAACGAAGCTGTTTTAAGGAATAGTTTTTGAGAAATTAATTTTCAAACTCAAAATTTTGAAAAAAAAAAAATTAAAAAAAAAAATTCGAACTATTTCAATTCTCTTATTAGTTTTTAGTTAAAAACGGAAAACCGGATGCAAAAATGTCTTGTTGTTTTTGAGAAATTAAAAAAAAACCCGAACCATTTTTTTCTAAGAAAAACCTTTTTTTTGGTTTTAACGCGGCTGGACTTGTAGGCAAATTAATGTATGAAACATTGACCTCATTTTTATTATTTTTAAAAAATTCTGAGTTTTATTATAATAAATTTTCAATATGATCCCCATTTTTTAGAAGGCAAAGATTATATCTCCTTCTAATGGCTGCACACAAGTCTATGCTTGACAAATTTTCCTGCAATTTGACTCCAGCGACTTCAATCAGTTCTTTCAGTTGTTCCAAAGATACTATTTCCACTTCGTAAATAGAATTCTTCATGAATCCCCACACATAAAAATCTAGAGGAGTTAAATCTGGTGATCTAGTTGGCCATTCCATGGGGCCCTTCTTCCGATCCAACGGTCACTAAAATGATCATCCAGCCAGTTTCTAACCCGTAAGCTGTAGTGTGCTGATGCTCCATCTTGCTGGTAGATTAAATTATCTGCTATGGCCAAAGGAACGTTGTCCATCGAATCGGGCAAAAGGTCTCGTTGGAACTGCAGGTCTGATTCTCCATTAATAACGGCATTCAAAAACCGGGGCCCAATTACAGTTTGTCCAACAATACCAAGCCAAACATTACAGCTAAAGCGGTGTTGTGATTTATTTTGTTTTTTGTTGTGTGGATTGGTGCTACTCCAATGATGCAAATTGTGGAAGTTAGTAACCTAGAAACTGTGCTTCAACCGTCCACAATATCCTTGCAATATAGTTTCGTTCAGTTTCATCTCGAAGCAGTAATGATCGACAAAATTATGCTCTCAAAAACTTGTCGTTTGAGGTGAGGTCCTGAACTTGCCTAAAATGGTACGGGTGTAAGTTTTCGGTATGAAGCACTCTCCATACTATAGATTTGGGCACTCCAAGCATAATAGCTATCCTCCTTGTACTAAGGGAGGGATTACGTCGGACCAAATCCAAAATTCTTTCATCTAAGATTCCTGATCCATCTGTAACTGATTTTCGCTTCTTCGATGCTCTAGCACTCCGTGTTCTCGCAGACGTCGGTGGATTCTTGCAAACATGCTACGACTGGGATACCTCCGATTGGGATATCTTTCAGCGTGGAGTCTTTCGGCTTCACGATCATTAGTTAAACCGTAGCAGAAGTGCATGTCCGTTAATTCCTCTCGAGAGTATGAGTTTGACATCGTAATGTGTTGATGAGTTAACATCCAATTTGGAAATGTTTTTTTATTAAAAATGCGATGCCTTTTATTTACATTTGGGTTGCAAATATTTTGTTTTTAAATAAAGAAAAATTGCGGTCATATTGTCTTAATGTCCTAGCGGGTAGACGAAATTGGCAGGTCAGTTTTCAGGCGTTATCAATCAAAAAAAAGGATTAATCCAGGGTTATTCCAATACTGTGTCACTTTATTGTATCCTCATAAAACTCCGAATTTTTTAAAAATAATAAAAAAGAGGTCAATGTTTCATACATTAATTTGCCTACAAGTCCAGCCGCGAACCAAAAAAAAGGTTTTTCTTAGAAAAAAATGGTTCGGGTTTTTATTTAATTTCTCAAAAACTACAAGACATTTTTGCATCCGGTTTTCCGTTTTTAACTAAAAACTAATAAGAGAATTGAAATAGTTCGAATTTTTTCTTTTAATTTTTTTTTCAAAATTTTGAGTTTGAAAATAAAAATCTCAAAAACTATTCCTTAAAACAGCTTCGTTTAAAAACGAGATGAAAGACGAAGGTTTCTGGCTTTACAAAAAGTATATCACGGCAACTGTTGATTTTTAATAATTTTTATTCCAAATTAAGTATGTTTTTTAGAAATTGGCCGGGGGGGGGGGGGTAAATCCCCCCTCCCATAGGATTTTTTGCTTGTCTTGACCAGACCTACACGTTCTAGCTTTTTGGCACACTGCTCGTGGGACACCCTGTATATTTATGTACATACATATGTATATGTATAAAAAATTGTTGCAAGTTTTCGTGTGACTTTATAACTCACGAACGGTCAAACCGAATTCCATCAAATTTTCAGCGTTTGTTTGTATGGTCGTATAGATTGTTTACGTAAAGTTTGAATGAAATTGGTGGCATTCGTGAGTTATGACTTTTTATATCAACATCTGATTTTGACGTGGAAATCAATATTTGTTCGGCGGTGCATCAATATTGCTATCTAGTGATTTTCAGCAAACCTTGCCCGTCATTCCTAGATCAACCCCAGCTGATGGGATTAATGCATGTGTGAAAAGTTGGTTTCTTTGAGGAAATGTACAGAAGTTATCGTTCGACATAAATATGTGTGTGCGTCTAATCCATCAGCACCTGAGTTTTCAAAACAATTACGGCAGATTGGCGATGGCAAAATTGCAAGTGATTTAAGCGGCTTTGTCAGGTTACCAAATAACTTTTGTACAATTATAACATCAAAACAAGAACTAATTGATCGCGTTTTTCCAAACATTGTTCAAAACTATAAAAATAATGTTTGGTTAAGGGAACGCAGTATTTTAGCACCAAAAAATGCAAATGTTAAAATTTTCAGATTCAACAGAAATTAGCAGGTGACTTGGTATCATATAAATCCATTTATACTGCTACGAATAAAGAAAACGCGGTAAATTATCTGATTGAATTTTTGAATTCTTTGGAGCCACCCACTATGCCACCGCATCGTTTGAATTTAAAAGATTTATCGATCATACTTCTTCGAAATCTCAATTCACCAAAACTTTGAAATGGAACGAGACTTTCCGTGAAAAAATTAATGCCCAATTTGATCGAAGCAACAGTTCTCACCGGGAAAGCCAAAGGAAAAGTTGTACTGATACCGCCGATCCCATTAATACTAACAGACATGCCATTTCAAGTCAAACGTCTTCAATTTCCCGTGCGTTTGTTCTTTGCTATGACCGTTAATAAAGCTCAAAGACAAACGTTTGTGTGGAGTGAATTTGAAGGAACCGTGCTTTTCTCACGGATAATTATACGAAGCATGTTTATTCATTTATAGATTTATTTATTCATGCACCACACTATCAAACAAAAAATGTTGTATACACTATTGTATTGGATTGATTAACAATTTTTTTTTTCATTTTTTCCAAATAAAAAAATAATGAATTTGATTCAATGGTAATATTCATGCGTTGCGAAGCACGCCAGGATTCGCTAGAAGGGTACATATATGATTTTGATTTTTAACTATTATTGAACTTATTTCATTTTGAGTACTCTTAGTAAGAAACTGAATTGATTCTGAGGCGTTACGAAGTTCGCCAGGTCAGCTAGTAATTTATAATTAAATTTTGAAATAAACAATAAGTTTAAAATTATGTAGGCATTTTTTTTTATTTTTATTTTTTACAATATTTGATGAGAAGTCAAATAATGCTTTTGACGTTGTTTATAATTTGTGTGGAAGATACGCTGGCGGAGACAACACCTTTTTCTCGTGGATGTCTCCGTGCATCCATAATTACAGGCTTCTATGAAATACTTGATTGAATATGTAGGTGGTAATATTAGTGGCTTCTTTGGTCTTAAATTAATATGCTTAGGCGCAGATATCAACTACCGAGACATGGCACTCAAAATAGCGCTGATAATTTTGCTTACAAGTTGTGTAAGGGTCGGAATTCTCTACTTTGCCGTGCTCGTTTAAATTTCATTCAAAATTTTATTCTGAATTGCATTTCAAAAAAACATACATACATAGATATATTACTTGGGATGCCGATGATCGGTCCATGAATTTTAAGAATTCTTTGTACTGTTTGGTAGAGCCTTGCGCTCAAGAATGTTCCATATAATTATGAAAAAAGAGATTTCCTCCTTTTATAAACACAGCTTTATTAAATTCAAATTTACAGGACTAGCAAAGTGGGAAGCATCCGTTGCCTATCAGCTCGAGAACAAGAAGGAAGAAAAAAGGCCAAGCCAGCATACTCTCTCTACTTCGTCTTCGTACCTCGTACGATCAAGAGAGAGATTAATGTCTTTCCTCATCGCTTCTCTGCGAGATCCCTTAGAGGACCTGCACTTAGGTTGGTAAGGTAGCACTTTTATATTACAATATATTTTAGATCTCTCTTCTTCTTAGATGGCGTTACAGCTCACGAAGAACCAGAGCCAAGCTTGTCTCATTCACTTATGTGGTGTGCGACTTCTTTTTCACAGAAGGTGGGTTCCGTCAGTATCCCGCCGAGGAGAGGTGCTGCAAAATGAACATTCGATGGCGTTGGTGTTATCGGGATCCGAACTCGCTCATCGTGCTTCAGACGCCGATACACTACCCTCTGCGCCACAGCGCTCTCAATATGGCATATTTTAGATTTTAACTTTTTAGAAAATCATGCATATTGTTGCAAATTTTTCTTTGACCAAGCAAGGCGTAGAAATCTAAGCAGCTCCTAGCTGCCGATTCGCCTTCAACGCCACAAGTGGTACTTTTTTTGCTGAAATGTAATTTGTATAAACAAAAAAAGTAAACGAGTGATCGTCGAAAGGAAAGAGGGGTAAAAGTGAGATGTCTCTTTGGTTTCTGCTTGGGCGCCAGACGTCAACCGTTGAACTGAAGCTTTCCTTGTTTTTTTATTTATGAACTTTAGACATTTCGAGATATGCATATGTACATATTTGAGAAAAATTATTACAGTTTCATATTTGAAGTATTGACCATGGTTAGTTACAATTTTGCCCACCTTTCGGTCATACGACACGAATTCCGCATTGGGGCGATATATCAATTGACTAATTTTTTGCTCTTTGTAAGATTGAAAGACCTGCTCAGCCATGTCATACGTGACCGATCGGTGTAGGTGGTAATCGGAAGAAGCAATTTCCAGTGAATAAGGTGGGTGGGTTAGTACTTCTTAAAGGTTTCCAAGTATTCAGCAAAGTCCACCTATTTCGTAGCATGTGGCCGATAGTAGTCTTGTAACAAAATAACCTTGTCGTGTCTCTGCTCATTTAGTCGCTGTTTTTCTTTAATTGCAATTCAATTTTGCACATCAATTGTAGTCTAAAGCTTCATTCGGTTTGAGCAGCTTAGTAAACTACACCGTGCTGATCTCACAAAATACTGAACAGAACCTTCGAACCATGGATTATAGAATCCTATAGTATCCATCATGCTGCTGAAATAGCAGTTCGCATTCATAGCATCAGCTAGTTTGCCATCCTTTTGAACCATTCCCAAGGAATGATTGCTGACTTTCGGCCAATCAATCTACAGGGTTCTGATGTGTTTGGTGTGAACCATATTCAGTAATGCCTTCCAAAATGCATCATCAAACTTTTTCACCGGTCCGAGAAGTTCCCTTTCTTCCCCGTCGAAATAACCACTTTTGTAGTGTCGTAAACATTCGCGAAACGATTTTTCAATAATGTAAATAATTGATCCGTTGCCATACACTCTTACTACCAATTACTGATAGCGCCATCTGTTGGAAAAGGTCGGATTTCCATTTGACATTTTCAATTTTGACGTACACGTCATATGGAAATTTCAACAGAATTTTCAGTCAATTTGGCATTCAGAATATCAGATTCTGACTAATATTTTAATGTGTCCAAGAGCCGTCAATTGGGTGGTAAGAATTTTGGAAACTTTTAAAAATCCTTTTAGGAAGTTGTCCTATAATCGATTTTTTTTCAATGTGCCAGTGTCAATCTCAAGCAAGGCTAGGAATAGGAATCCATTTTCAATATAATACCAGGGACCTTGGCACAGTGCATGCCACAGTGTTACTGTCAGCTCTAGTCGCTCATTATTAAAGAAAACAGAACCCAAACCAAAAGTTTTCATGGCTTACATACATGGTTATGTGATATTCGGTTCTTTGTGCGTCCATTCCTCTAGTTGACAAAATTTCGAGTCACCTTACTGAAAGCGATTGCCTAGGGAAACAACTTCCCCTTACCACAGCGTTTTAAACTTAACTACAAGTAAAACACGCTTCGAGTAGAGTCAACATAAATATGAACAAGACAACAAAAAAGCACAAAGTGAAAACCTTGCAGATGCGGCAGCGCCGCACCATATTCCAATTGCAAGCAACTACGCCGCATACTTTACGTAACACCATAACACAATGGCATACATTACTCGCACGTACATACATATTTATATTACAGCTGCATTGGCTAGCCATTGCATTCGCCAGAACAATGTCACTTCCTCGTGTGACATTTCAATTATGCCGTCACCATGCATGCTACCATCAGCTCTTCTCTCCGACATAGTCGTAATCAAGTTAAAGGTCGTAGGTGACTCCGCTGGTCACTCGTTTGTGATCTTTTCGCTTGAGCAACACACTCACACCAGCGCTGCGAAACACTATACATGTGAGTCTGTTCGTTCTCGCCTCGTATAATGGTCAGCACAGTGCTTCTTTACACAATCATCCGCGAGTGACAAGAGATCACCTACGAAGTATGTAAATGAAAGTTTGAAATTTGACAGTTGGGCCTCGTGGCAAGTGGCATGACGATGAAAAGAAAGTGGGTTTTTCCTGCAGCGATTTTCCATGCAATCGCGCACATCACATACGCGGAAATTCTCGCCGATAGCTGTCGTATCAGCAAATGTGTCTCGCCGAACGTATGCAGCATCGTAACTAGATGTTCCTCTCTGCCCATTCGAAACTCATTCAATAGAAACGGATACCAGCACGGTGAAACCAAACAATAGGTGGATATAGATACAAAGCATCCGAACAAACAAAACCAACGAGGAGGCGGAGGCGGGGCGAAAAGGAACCGAAAGGAATTGAAAGGAGCCTTTAATTTCTTTAGAAAATCGGGCGTTGAACTCATCACCCCGGAGACGACTTTAGAAATCAACATCTCCTCATTCCTCGTCGACACGCGGAATCACTTACGTCAAGACTTAAAGGGGACACACAGCGTTTGCGCTCTTCCAGCTCACACACTTGCACCCGTGAAGATCATCATCACAAATCCCATGTACGTATAGGAATGCACGCATACGAGTACAGCCATGCTGTAAGGTTTGTGGAATTTCTATGGTGATCGCGCACCACGGCACAAAAGGAATATCAATCTGACGGATGCACAATGCATCCTCAATTGACTTTGGAACACTAGACACACTCATACACACACATTCAACACGTAGAGTTGCATTCAAAACAAGCACAAAACGCTGGGGAGTCGGAAGAACACAATGCACTCGGCGGCATGGCTGTGGGAAACTATGTACTCGCACGACGGAACGGGTACAATGCCCTGTATACTAGCGCGTGTGTGTATTGCGTGTAGGACAATCATCGACGACAACTACCAGCATGCTATGTTCCTTCAAGCATATGCCTAGGAATCTGGGAGTTTGTTACCCCCGCGCCCAACTTAAATTAGGGACACGAACGACATGATTGCTACAGCCACGACCCGGACTACGGACTGTTGTAAGAAGAATTTCCGTCTTTGAGTGATTTTCATCCCCTAAGCGATTGCTTGTAATTTGTTTGTTGACCCCTTAATGCGATTTGTCATTCAACCCCCATGCAATGTTAATAGGAAAACAAAAAAACAAGAGTCTCATGCGTATTCAGCTGGGATTGGGAATTGGGATTTCGTCGGGAGTTTATAAATAAGTTCGAGCGACAGACCCACACATGAGGGTGCATGCAGGATGAAGGATTTTTTCTGTTTTCTCTTGTATTACTTACGAGTATGATTTTAAATTGACTGTATGGGGTGGAATCCTGGTGAAGAGTCCAATTGAAGGATTTATTGGGTTTTAAGTTGCACTCCGGTAGCGTAATGTGGTGCTGACGATGACGTTCTGTTGAAGGAGAGTTCGGCGTTCATAGACGTCGTAAGATGTGATTTTTGCTATTTGTTGTGGATTTGCACTACATAAGGCTAAGAAAGGAGAACTCATTTTAGATCGGGCTTTGAGGACAAAATATTCACACAAGTCTTATAAGGCTAATACCTAGGTACGTGGATTAAGGCGAGGTCTGGATTTGACAAAAGATCAGGTTTCATGTGGCGTACTCTTCTTTAGAAGCACTTTGATCTACTACAAGCTTTCAAAGGCCTAAAAGATCATAAGCTAAAAATGTCTAAAGTCAAATTAAAACAAAATTAGGAAAAGGGAATGAATGGAGATAGAAAACTATAAATCCATTTACCTAGCGGATAACAAGCGGAACTCTATTACTGTGCCATCTATGAACAATCTATTAAGTTGCTGTCAATCCACGAAAGATCAAATAATCACGGTAGTTCTTGGAGAAGATTACAAAGCCGCTTAGGTCTAAAAACCAAGATCTTCGATGGGTTCGAGCAGAGCGATTTCATGAATATTATCTTTGAAAAGATCATGCGGGACTCGTTGCTCAAGGAATGGTCTAAAGGGTGAGCCAACAGATGGTCTAGATGATGGTTGTCAATTACCGTCATTAAATTATGGTTGTTTTTCCGGGCTGATACAAAGTACAGGATGCGCCATCTCATATGGGTCGATGTAAATTTTGAATAACTTCAACAATTCTCAACCGATTTTGGAAATTCAAAAACTTTTGTTCAATTTAGACCTTTACAATTTATTTTGATTAATTTTTGAAAATAATGTCAATTAAATGACCGCCTTTATTGCCGATTTCGTTTTTGGGCATTCTCCATGACATTTTCGAATATTTCGGTCGAAATTTCTGCGATTTCCGCACGAATGTTTCTTTTGAGCTGTTCTATTCTCTTTGGGCAGTTAGCATATACCTTGCTTTTCTAGTATCCCCAAAGATAAAAGTCTGGAGGAGTCAAATCCGGCGATCTCGGAGGCCAGTCAATATCGCCCTTTTTTGACACCAATCTTCCAGGGAACTTCTTACGCAGAAGATTCATTGTTTTGTCCGCAGTATGGCATGTCGCGCCGTCTTGTTGAAACCAAAAGTGAAATAAGCATTTTTTTAGTCATTTCTGGGCCCACGTAATGGGCCAACATCCACCGATATCGATCGCCATCCACTGTATCGCCAGTTTTGAAGAAATACGGTCCCATGATGGTTTTAGCGCATACACCGGCCCAAACAGTAATCTTTTGATCATACATGTAGATCAACAATAGCTCTTCGTGGATAATGTGAGGATTTTCGGTGCCCCAGAAGCGACAATTTTGTTTATTAACTGAGCCAGAGAGCCTTATCGGTCATCAAAATTTGTTGCCAGAACTCCGGCTTAGCATTAATCATTGCAACGACATTTTGTGCGTATGCCAAGCGCCGTGGCTCATCTTGAGGCAAAATTCTTTGGGTTATCTGCACTTTGTATGGAAATAAGTGAAGATCATCCGCAAAGTGGTCCCACTGATGCCTAACTGCTGCGAATGGCGCCGATATGACAAACTTGGGTCTTCTTGAACACTGGCCTTCACAGACTGAATAAATAAGTTTGAACGCCGCGGACGTGGCCTAGGTTGATCACGAGGGCTTGCCACAGAACCAAATTGAAAAAAATTCGGGGCCCAACGACGAATTGTATCTTTTTTGGGCGCAACACGATCACGATAGCACAATCGAGCGTTCATTGTACAATTTTCGGCAATTTTAGTTCTGGAGTTGTTTTCCCCGTAAAAATACAATTTTGTTATTCGAACTAATTGCGAAAATGACTACGATATTACCGGCCATTTGGAAGGCGGTTGACAGAGCCTGGTTGACAACCTTTCGCCGGAGCTTCCTCTCATAAATGTGCCCCCTCCATATTTTGATATTATGTTCCATCTCTTCTAGGTCCTTATAGTGTCCTGTCTTTCCTTCTATGACGCGACCTTCCTGGGGTTATTTTTCCATTAAGTGTTCACCTCATTATTCTTCGTCCACTGTCCATTCGTTCTATGTCTCCTATCCACCCTAGTCGTCCCAAATTTATTACTCCGACAATGCTTCTTTGAGTTTTTGATTGTGTAGTTTTCTCCATTCACTATCTATGTTTTTATGTCTTCGCCAGAGACAAAGTTTTCATCCGTAAAGTGTCACTGGCATTGTTATAGCCATATAATAAATATGGATTTTGATATTGCGCGTCATCGTTAACCCGCCTTGATGTTAAACAATCAATTTATGGCTTACAAAATTTGAAGAACGCATAAAGTTAAAGGAGGAGTAGATTGGATTTCGCGCTCCGAGCACTTTTAGTCTTCATTCTGAAAGGTTATTTGAAGAGCAAGGTCTATGCCTAAATCTAAATGGAAGCCATCAATAATTTCGACTTTCGGATGATCATCTGCAACATGGTAGTTACATGAATGATGCTGTGTTCAATTCATAACTGAGTTTGGACGCAGAGTAACTCTTGTCAATCGCTGTTTGGAACTGCGAAGCAAAAGCCAAGGTCACTCTTAACAAAATCTTGATCTGCCCAGTCCTACTCTACGGTGAAGATATCAAGCCTGTTGAATGCGAATAAGGAGTCTCTAGGCCATTTCGGAAGTCAAATATTTAGTGACATCGACGTAGTGAGGTTAAGTCGATGGGCTCTATTGCTTCGGCTCAAAGAGTCTCTGAATCCAACCCCGAAAAACGACGTTAGAGAGGAAGATCGTGTCTAAGGATCCCCAAATAGTTGGTAAAGTATCTTTACCAACTGATCATGAGGCACCCAAAGCAGTTTGGCTGGAAAGGCTTCTTGTTTGAGGTCTACTGTCGTATATGCACACCAGAACAACGTTGTTTGCCTCTATTGAGCTTAGATCACCCAGTTCTCCCTAAAAAAATACGGCTCCAACCATGGGTCATAATTAATGGGTGACATCTAGTGGTGGAGTCCCATTTTCCAGTATCCCATTCGCATGGAAACTGCGAATCGATGAAACAACAGGTCCTGAAGGTATGGCTTCGATTTCCTTTATAACATAGCAAGCAAGCGCATTTGTTATGAAGCTGCAGAGAAACTGATAATTATAGGGAGCTTTCATTGAAGGATATTACATTCAGACTTTTAGCTTCCGCTATAAAAATTAACTTGAACCTTATTCAAGGTACTCCGAATTAGAATAAAGACAATAGAAAGAAGACAAGTTTAGTTTGATAGTATTGGGGCAAAGTATTTAAATGTAGGTTCCGGTGTTCAAAAAAGTCACTCAAGATTTGTCTTGTTGTGGAAACAAGAAAATGTTTTGAAATATGTTAGAACTTAACGGTCCTAAAAATCATAAGATTTTGGCACAAACGAATTAGTACTGTCAAACAAAGTCTCTTGGGTTTCGGCATGATATCATCTTACTAAGCCTGAAACATAGACATTAGTCGAGCAGCCATATATTGCAGTATTCTGGCATACTTTCTTTTCTGAATCAGGTCATGTCAGTAGAACAATAGTTCCGTAGGCTTAAGGCCATTTCTCTGCACTCTTATATTCATAGTCGATTAGGCCAAATTAACTTATTGTAATAAAACAGAGTTGACCACGCTCTCAAATGAGCTGCTGTGGGCTATGGAATATATGATATTAAGCACACTAGTCCGCTGTTTGCGGACCTTTCGACTTTAGTGTCTCGTAAATCGTTTGACAGGCTGACATGAACAGTAGCTATTAACTCATTTCATTGTTCATTGTTTCAGCTATGGAGGTGGACCGAAAAAGAAATCAACATCGTCAAAAATGACATAGAGAGAAGGCCGACCAGAATCGAACGAAATCCTCGGAATAGTGGAAAAATATGGCTTCTGAGCTAAACATATCCATGAAACGGAGGCAACACATTTTGAAGAATGAGCTCAGATTTAAGGCCTTCGAATTTCAAATAAAGGCAAAATCTCACAGGTGTCCAAAAAACATAAAATGTATCCTCTTGCATGCAAAAAACTAATTGCCAAATATTGTCTTTTCTAATGAAACGCTATTAGTAATTGAGCAACATGTCAGCAAGCAAAATGATCTGGTTTAGTTGTTAGAGAGGTCATATGATATTTTCAATCAAGGAATGTCCACCAGAAAGCAAGGGCCACAGTTTTTTTATGGTTTGGGTCGCAGTGACTGCCGATTAAAGCTCTTCGCTCCTATTTTTGTACCGCGGGGTTGAGATAAACGCTACCATTTAACGTGAGACTTGGAAGCTGCTTTGAAGCTGTAGAAGCGCAAATATTTCCAAGACAATTCTACAGGATTCTGCAGAATCCTATTCTGAGAAAATCAAAAATGGCTATGACAAAATGATTTCCTCTAGATGCGAATTAATTTGACTTTTTCTCCCAGGACATTTTGGAGGTAAAGATTGGCGTTATAAAATACCAAATAACGGAGGCGCTCAAGTTAGCGCTTCGTTGGGAATGGAAGCACATCCACAGACATACTTGCGAGCAGCGTGCGATACATTTTTGACTGACTTAAGCAAATTATTCGCTCCAGAGGTGGTCATATCAGAAATATCAATTAGATCCTAGAGTAGTTTTTTCTTTACATTTAAAGACTGGCAATGCATGTCAGAGCCGCCGTGTACGAGTATAAACAACATATTTACTCACCATTGGCGATAGTGTCAATAGAGCTTAGGAAAATCGGGTAAAATTAAAAATAAATGTGAAACCCGCCTTTGTTCTTTAGATTTGCGGGAGAATGGTATCATTAAACCTACACACATATTTTCCTCTGCCGTCGCTTCCCCCTGTGCGTCTCTTCCATCACAAAAATGTTGTTTTCCAAAACAATCCTCTCTGGATCAATGCTCACGGATCACGGATCGAAAGTGCTAATTGTATGATGTTCGCATACCTATAGTTATATCCTTTTAGTGGCTAATGTGAATTTTCAACAACATTTACATTTTCTCGTCCTTTTGACATGTATTCGGTGAATGTTCATATAGAATATTGTCGGGGCGTCGTGCTTCGTAGTTTAACATTGCTGTGGCGACTCCACAAGTATTCGACGGGTTTTGGATTTGCACGTATGCGGAATTCTATGTGCTCGTTTTGTTCTCCGTTTTGGCATTCCGCTTTCTAAAATTATCGCTTCTTTGCTAAACACGCGACCATCTCCACTATCAAATGTTGACTGTTTGGTTCAGAGCGAGTCAGTAACAGAATATAAAATAAAAAACTATTACTGCTTGATGCCAATACAAAGAAGCCGTTTCAAAAAACCAACATAAATTGCAATTATTTTTCTGTAAATTGGTACTATTGTACAGGGTCATCACATATGACCCTTAATCGTGATTTTCCAGAGATTGGTGTGTTGGCTTCTGACGCTGATATCAAGCTCGAATCCAGCCACAGCCAAGTCGTTTCATGGGGATGCAAAACCCCTGTAAATATATTTATCTCGAAAAAGGTCCTCGGCCCTGGAAATCTACCTTCCGGTATTACAGAAGGTCTATGGCTGTTGAAAACACAGAAATATTAATGGTATATGTCACCGAGAGGGCCGAGAAAGGGTAGTAATAATTCAAATGTTTTATTCTGCTATTATGCTCGACCTTCAGTGGCCACAAGGGAAATCACCGACAAGTGTTCGGTATTCAAAAATCGACACGTGAAACTTAGAGAGTTGAAGAGATGAATATATAAATAGTCATCTAGCAATCGGTGTCATTTTTAATCACCTACTATTGCCTTGACTAGTGATAGTTAAGAAACTCTAGCTTTCGTAGAGTTGGTATTGCCCCTGATCATCATCAAGCGCCTTGTTATAGAGGGAAGAGATGAATATATAAATAGTCATCTAGCAATCGGTGTCATTTTTAATCACCTACTATTGCCTTGACTAGTGATAGTTAAGAAACTCTAGCTTTCGTAGAGTTGGTATTGCCCGTGATCATCATCAAGCGCCTTGTTATATAGTTCGTGTTCGCCCGCGAGGTCAGTTGAAAATATCACCACCGACCGTGCCAAAATGTGTTCTTCAAAAGCCCAGAGGTATGTCCATTTCGTGAAGATCACTTTTCACTTGGCATCACATTTTGCATAAAGATCTTGGTCTGGCTAGTAAGGCCGAGTTGACATATGAACTAAAACCAGAAGGCCACACATAACACTCTACTCTTGCTGATTGGGCGCAATAAGAATACGACTTTTTACATAATGAGTTATGAGGTTAATTTCCATTGAATAGGTAGGTAGGTAAACAAGCGAAATTGTCACATCTCTGGTTATGAAAACCATAGAGAAATAGGGCAACACACTACTCATCGTCAACGAGCGACAGTTTAGTGTAGATTTTATGCTAAGCTGTTTAGCGCCATTTGACCAGGTAGGCTTCTTGTTATAAGACACCGACACGAAATAATCCGGTAGTCCTTAAGGATGGTAGATTTGTGAAAAAATAATAACAAAAAATAAAAGCATGGCGACCACTGTCTTATTGGAATTTTTACCAAAAATATTCTGTAAAGGATGTTATCAACTTTTTCCTCTTTTCGGGGATTAATATATAAAATGAGGCTTTCTTCGAATTACTTTATAAGAACTGTGTCGACTTTGTTCTTCTGGTTTAGCTTTATTTCGGTAACCAAAAGTATAATACAGGACGAAAGCTCTGCGTCCTGCAACAAGTTGAATACCATAACTTTTCGCTCGATTTTAATCTGTGAATTCACATTCACCACCACAAGGGGCTCTCTACTGACGTATCTATTTAGATTGTAGAGACGCTAGACCCGGCAGAAGCGAGTGGATTCTGTCCACTCGGATCGCTTGCTTGTGGATCGGCTATTAGAGCTGGCCGATCTGCGAGGTCCTCATTCACTTCTGATGCCTTATTACATTTAATTTTTAACATTTTGTTTTGATTCATATATTGAGCACTGACTGAAATTGATATTATTATATTATTGTGGTGTGTACAAGTTGAGCCGTTAAGAAAATTTTTATAGGGTCATGATAGTTTAGAGGAAAACTAATTTTTTTAGAGTCGGAGTTAATTAATTTTTTTTTTAATCGGAAGAAAAGAAATTCTTATTCAAAATGGATTAGAAAAACTATATTGTCCATTGCTGGTCAGCACCTTTTTCTATCCTAAGATACGAATACTATGTTGGAAGAATGTATTTTGGCAATCCTCAAACTTCTAGTTGCACAACCCAGAACTAATCGATCACATCAAGCGATAACCAGAAAGAGCAATGTCTGGAGTTCGGCGGGTTGGGTAGGTCTTTCCATTTGAACGTTTTCAGGTATACGAGGTTTGTTCAATAAATAAGGTGACCTTTTGGATTTCATGAGGTCAGAAAATACGATTTACGATTTTTCTTCTTTTATATTGGTATACATGTCCCCTTACATATGTTGACATCGTGGGCAATTTTGAATATTTAGATTGTTAGACGTGTTTTGGTCTACTTGGCGATGTTTTGCTATTGAAAACATTTATCAAAGAATCTGTATAAAATTAACTGCTCGAACGTACTCAAATCTGAATTTGACGAGTCTACTCATTAAAGTGCAAAAAAAATATTTATAAGCTCTTCACAGGAGGCCGAGAAAATGTTAATGGTGTTGCCTGCCCAGGATGCCCCGGAAGGTCAACAATGGATGAAAACGTTGAAACAATGAAGAAAATTGTTATGGAGAATCGTCGAATTTCTAACAAAGAAGTTGAAGAAGAAGAGGATACTAGCAACCGCTTGGTTCCTAGCTTTTTTAGATATTATGAACATGAAACATGTGTGAATTTTGATAAAAAAAAAACGTCGCATGAGCATCGTTCAAGAGCTGTTGAATGACGTGGACAACGATCCAAATTTACTGAAAAGGGTCATCACTGATGACGAAACTTATGTATATAGTTATGACCCCGAAACCAAAGTCCAATATCCGAACAAAAGCGACCAGAACAGCCAAGACCGAAAAAAGTACGACAAGTTCGATCAAATGTGAAGATTTTGCTCACAGTTTTCTTTGATTACAATGGCGTGGTTTATCATGAGTTCTTCCCATAAGGTCTTTTAAGAATATTACTTTCAAGTTTTGAGCCGTTTACGTGAAGCAATACGAAGAAAACGTCCGAATTTGTCTGAAAAAATGCATGGCTGTTGCATCAAAATAAATCACGTGGTCACTCATGGTTTTTTTTTTTGTTATATGCTTCTGCTATCTGGTGGAGCACTCAGACGCAAATAATGGTCCATTGTACTACCAGACAGACACCTTTCTTTATTGTATTTTCCCCGTTCTCCGGAGAAATGTGAGGAGTAGCTTCAGGGATGTAGAGCTAAGAGATTCGGCACCCACCACGTCGGCCCCAAGGGTACGCCACCGTGCGCGAGCGAAGGCGGGACAGTCGCAGAGAAAGTGTTCTGCTGTGTCATCCTCCTCGCAACATGCAGCACAGGTAGGGGTCTCACTGATGCCAAGCACGTAGAGATGCTTGGCAAAAGTGTAATGGCCCATAATGACGCCCGCAAGCCTTCTGCAATCATTTCTCTTTAAGGATAAGAAGAGCGTTGCGACTTTTTGCAGACATCAGGGCGTACGCGCTTAGTCATTCTGCATCCTGGATATTCCCTTCATTTATGACTGTGTGCCTTAAAGACCCAATCGTTGATGTCACATTGCGAGTTCAGGTCCTGAGAAACTCTCCTCTGAGCCCCTTCTAGCGAGTTCATCAGAAATCTCATTTCCTTAGATCCCAGAGTGACCTGGGACCAATAAGGATACAAGCCTTAGTGAAGTTAGTCTTCCGACTTTGTTCAAAAAGGTCTTGAGTTCATGCAGTAATCTGGAGCTGGATAAAGGGGTTGGACACAGCTTTGAGTGCAACTTGGCTGTCATTGCAAACGCATATGCTTTTTTCCTTCCACTTCACAACATACGGCATGGCCATTAGGATTGCGTATATCTCTGATTGAAAGACAGACGCATATTTTCCTAACGAGAAGTGCAGCCGGATGTTTTCGCGTTCAAAGAAAACTCCAGGGCTGGACCCCCGCCTAGATCTAGAGCCATCTGTAAAAATTCGAAGACAGTCCTTTCCAGGTTCAGTATCTGGTCAGAGCCAGTCCTGTCGCTATAGAAATTTGATTGTGAAATTATAACGCAGTAGGACGGCAGGCGTCATTGTGTCGGAGAGTATATCCGTGAGACAGGAGTCGTGACTTTTAGTACGCACCCTCTGATAAATATGCCAAGAGGTGGAAGATTCATTATAGCATCTAGAGCAGCATCCGACGTGTCGGGGAAAGCCCCCATACAGCTGAGACAAACTACTTTTGGAGTTTGGTGAAGGAGTCCACGACGTGTTTGCGGTCTTATCATTGCCGTGTAGATCCAGGAGACCTTTCTCAGCGATAAGCGCCATGTTTTGCCAAAAGCACCTTTGCATTCACTCCTCTTTACTTGAACGTACTTTTTTGGCCAAAAAAAAAAGCCGTAATCATGCCAACCACCGTATTCAACAGATTTGGCCGCCTGCGACTTTTTTCTCTTCCCAAAAGTGAAAAGACCCATGAAAGGACGGTGATTTGCCACGATTAAGAAGAGTTCAAGGATATGCCAACAAGTGCATATCAGAATTGCTTCGAGGATTGGAGAAAGCACAAAAGTCATTTTATTTTTTGAACAAATCTCATATTTTCACCGACTTTGCGACAGCCATTGTAGTGCTGCGCTTTGGCCATTGCGTTCAATGCACGATTCAAGTGTATTGGTCGTAGTCGATAGCGATCTGCAGTGATGATTTTATTCGATTTGAGTAGCTAATAGAATACCATATCGTCCTGATCCCAACAAATACGGAACATGAACTAGGATCCATGGATAGTTGGTTTCGCCAAATATTGGTGGTTGGCCGGACTTAACACATGACTTTCGGCGCTTGGGATTGTCGTAATGGACGTTTGTTACTTTCTCAGTTTCTTTGCTTTATATTGAACCAAAAGCTTAAGACGTTTTCCTACATTGGCAAGTCAAGTCCTAATGATTCAAAATATGTTTGACTTGATATGGGTTTTTACCTAGCAGTTACGCCAATTCTTCATCGTAGAACTTTGGCAATTATCCATGTCGTTCCTGTCACCACTTTTAAAGCGTGCGAATCATTTCTTTGCTGCGAAGCTTCATAAACTTCCACTAAAATACGATAATTTTCGGCGAAACTTTAAGGCATTTAGGGTTTGAAATGAAATGATGAAGAAAGACATTTTCAGCAATTTTTATTTATAGAACCTTCATAAGTTGCATTCTTCTAATCCTACAAAAAGTTGGTAACGTAGATGATACCCTTGAATAGATCGCTGAAGTTTGTACGAGTGTTGCATATAGCATATGAGGTTTAAAAAAAATGCACGTCGACATCAAGCGTCGCCCCAGCAGGCCTGCCGAGGATTGCTCGCCTCTTCTATAGACTTAATGTTTACACATAAATTCCTTTATGACAAGCGTGGTTCATCGACCGAAGCACAGCACACATGTGCATAGACAGAAAGAGCTAATGCAACACGTCCAGGATTTGTATTGTATCTACCCCACAACCCGGCATCGGTATGTGCGCGTATTTCAATCGCTCGAACCAACTCCATAGACATATCAATACAACCGCCCAAGAATAACCAGAGACAGCAGATTCTCTGCAAGGGCTGGAACCGTAGGGGGGGGGCAGGAGGGAAGTCGAAGATTTAAAATTAGGAGATGCAGGAATACCACAGGAACGACAAAGGATAACTTGACTTCTCACGTATCCTATAGTGGATGAAGTCGATTACTGGAATCTAAATTTAGCCAACGATCGTTCGAGCGACTTTTGCTCTTATTACCCCCTTCGACGAGTCGCGGCGCAGTGTGCGGAACACAGGAGGACGCATCCTTTTTTCCATTTTTAGAATTCCATCCTTTTGAACGATCATTTCGTCGTTGGATAAATCGCTGCTGTGTGAACGTGGCGTGGGTTCTTTTATGTATATTTTATGTTACCATGTACCCTTTCGCTTTATCCTCGATCGGGCGAGGCGATGACGCGATTCATCCTCGCAACATAGCCAAGTACTCGTTTGAAAATCTCGTCGTCGTCGTCCTCCCTCAGCTACCATGTGAAGTGGGGGCTACGAGTACACTGCAACCTCGTCGAATGTAGCGACCGTTGAACAATCGGTGACGCGTCGTGCTACAAGGAGTGGTTGTTGGTTGGTGCTTCCACCACGACACAGCGATCCACCACGGACAGTTTATTTGTTTTTGTTTTTCATTCCTCCTCTTTGGTTTATTTATTTTTTAATTCCATCTTCCGTCTGTGTGGTGTGTGTACATGGGGCGAACGAAGAGGAAAGTATCTCCTTGCAGCGTCAAAGGAAACAAATTTTTAACGTACGGGATTGGGAGGATATTATAATGCCGGAGGATGATGAGGAATGCTTCGGAATGACTTTACACTTTTGTTGTTGTTGTTGTTGCTCCTCGTTCCATTGGTCTCCCTTGATTTTTTTTCTCCGTTTTCACGGGCATCATGAATCCACAAAGGTATAAACAATTTCAAGTGAAAAAGGATTGTGAAGGAGGAAGGAGAGATACAAGATAAATAAATGAGTTTTGTTATTCCGTATCCCTGTACGCTTGCGCGCAGGTAGTTAGTCGGTAGTTAGGGCGTACGGAGGAGTTTGAAGTGGATACAAAAAGAATCTGATGAGGAAAAAAACTGGTAACACAGGTTCCAATAAGGAGTTGTCGAGATTGTAAACCTGTTTCCGTTTAGTTGCATGATGCCTTCTCCCCCGATGCGATGATGTCCTTTTTGGAGATGCATTACATACGCTATTCCATTGGACTATTGTATACTATGTGTGATCGTATGTAGGAAAGTTCGTGCGTGGAGTGGAGAGTTAATGGATTTTCTTTGTTGGACGTCGTTGGATCCTTTGTTTGGGCGTGGCAATCGGTGGATTGTTGGATTTTGTTTTTTTTTTTTCTCTTTTCCGATTTGTAATTTATGTCGTATTCCTGCAGGATACCTTTTTGGAGTTGTATGCAGACTGTACATGGTTTGTTGGTGCGCTGTGAGACTCGGTGTTTGGGTTTTAACTCCTTTTCGGTGTTCGAGGATTTGATTGATTTGAAATTGAACTGTGGATTCTGAGTTGATCATCAGTTGACCGTGTCCTTTGATTGATTTGTTTTTTGGGTTTATTACTTGACAGCTCATCTCAACTTTGATTTAGATTGGGCGAGTGAGTTGTATTTACAAAAGGATAGGAGTTTAATAGACCTAATCCACGTGGAATAATGAATACGCGGGAATATTTCTTCATTGAATAGGTAATCAATTATACTGCTTGGGTCCGCTTCTTCAGTTTATCTAATCCTTTAATATCCAAGTTCTTCGATCTGCTCTCGCTCTCATAACGTAAGCGTTGACCTGATCGTACCACCTTTCTGATTGAATTCAAATTTATATCAGAGAATGCTTTCTAAAAGTTGCCACCTGTCATAAGCCGAGTTACCCCACCTAATGTGTCATTGCATTGGTGATTGCATTACACTCGGTTCAAATTTCGCTTCATCTAGAATCTTTGCCCTTCCCCTACCTTTCAATTGGGACCTGTTGGGCTGCTCAGATCCAGTCTGTGGAGTTGAGAAAGTTGGTTACATTTGTCAGGCCGGGGTTAGCGGCCTCACACAGGTCGTTAAGGAAGTGTTTAACAAAATATGCAGAACCTGCGTGTCCTATCCCAGGTTGTTTTGACCCCCCTTAGCTTGGTGTGGTCGGAGGGTGTTTCATTTTAGGTGATTCGGCCAGGGGCCCACAGTTTCGATGTGGGCATTGGAGGTGGTCTCAAGCCTGTTTAGCTTCTCATTTCCCTCTATGGCTCTTACAAAAGAGATCCTAAACTTTGCACCGCTCGACCTGTGTGGATAGGACTTCGTTGTTGTTGGTGGCTAAGCTATTAATGTAACACATACTTCTGTAGCTGTGACTGTGTTGTATCGGCAGGTTGTACTGCGTTGTAAGACGTAACTTCACTGGAGCTCGGTTTTTCAGCGTTATATCCGCTCATATGTGATTCGTGACATGGGTAACATGCTTAGTTAGTATTGCTATTGCATCATAGAAAAGCTTACACCTGGACAACGCTTATAGTTTATTGAATTTTATTATTAAAATTCGTGTTCTGTAAAAAGTGTTGTGTCATAATCGACCTACTAAGCAAGCAATGCAATCCTATAGTGACCATATTTCGCACCAATTTCATGGTATTGGATATCAAGCCACCCACCCGTATGCGTAGAATGCGTACAGAGGTAAATACTGCTGTATTCGCCATACTGAAGACGGTGATTTGTCCATTCATCGTTATTCGCAATAATTGGGAGTGTGTTACTCGATTCCGTGGAAGACTTTACGCAAAGATCATGGCTTAAAACCTTATAAAATACAGCTCGTGCTAAAACTGAAGCCGAACGACATGCAACATCGAATTTTGGATGAGCCCTACCCCACTAATATCGAAAAATTGTCTTTAGATAAGAAGCTCACTTCTGGCGGAATGGGTATGTTAATGAATAAAATTACCATATTTGCTCCTATGAGCAACCTCAGGCTTGTAGTAATCTCTATTTGGTGCAAAGATGACCGTTCAAACCTAGCCGAAATGTGTTTCTAACTAGCTGGCACTATACGCCACACAGCACGTGAATCGATGAACCAAATTCAATTTAAAATTGAAAAAAGGAATTAAGAAGTGAGTTCGATGGGCAATTTATCTACCGTTTTGGACAGGTGAACTGGCCATCTAGATCGTGCGATACGTCAAATCAGTCTATAAGTCTCTAAGTCAGCGTCGATGGCAGCTTGAGATACTAGCCAATATGTTTAGTCACTTTAAATGTAGTCATGAAAAATATTTACGAGAAAAAATCTTAAAGAAATAAATGGCAAATATTGATTTCCTAACCAAAGCTACCATTTTATTCACTTTTACACACTTTCTGTATTTGTTTGGAAAATTAGAAACCAAGGGATTAAACAATTTAACTCCTTTAGCTCCTGGAGTATTTATGCTTGAATCGCAAGTATTTTGTTGCGTCGAGAAGATCTATGATCCACCGCATCAGGGGCCATCAGCGTAGATCAGAAGTTGGCAATAAGCCGACCAGCAATGGAAGACCCTTTTATTCCCCTCGGGATGGGAGGCGAAACTGGGTCGGGCTGCTGAAATCAGCAATGGAGAGAATATACAGAGTGCGCCATCTGATATGGGTCGATGTAAACTTCGAATAACTTCAACAATTGTCAACCAATTTTCATATGTCATAGCATTTTGGAAACGTCAATTCAGTACAATCCATAACCATCGCTTCATACCAAAAGAACGCGCGGAAATAATTTCAATGTTCATTAAAAATGAACGCTCGATTGTGCTAACTCAACGTGCGTATACGTACAAATTATCGTGATCGTGTTGCGCCCAAAAAAGATACAATTCGTCGTTGGGCCTCGATTTTTTTTCAATTTGTTTCTGTGGCAAGCCCTCGTGAGCAACCTAGGCCACGTCCGCGGCGTTCAAACTTATTTATTCAGTCTGTGAAGACCAGTGTTCAAGAAGTCCCAAGTTTGTCATATCGGCGTCGTTCGCAGCAGTTAGGCATCAGTAGGACTACTTTGCGGATAATTTTAAAGGATGATCTTCACTTATTTCCATACAAGGTGCAGATAACTCAAATAATTTTGCCACAAGATGAGCCACGGCGCTTGGCATACGCACAAAATATCGTTGCAATGATTAATGCTGAGCCGGAGTTCTGGCAGCAAATTTTGATGACCGATGAGGCACATTTTACGCTCTCTGGCTCAGTTAATAATCAAAATTGTCGCTTGTGGGGTATCGACAATCCTCACATTATTCCGCTATATGATCAAAAAGTTACTACTCGTGCAGGGACGGGTTAAGAATATCCCTGCAGCGATACCTATCGCTTGTCGTAAAAGGCGACTAAACAAAGGTAAACAAAACTCACATCTAGGCAATTTAGAAAACACCAAGGTGAGCCTAGGGACACATATACCACCATTAAACTGCCCCACAAGTGTGCATGCAAATCAGTGGGTTGACACGACTGGAGATCACCGGTGTTGTAAGAGTAAGATCAATCAAAAAATAAAAAAATAAAAAATCTGGAGCATGCCCGTGTCAAAAAGGAAGGGAAGAATGAAAACGGTCAAACCGTAGCATTATGGAAAAGAACGCTAAAAGGAAAAGCACTACCCCGCCAGGCACTACTAATGGTCGTGATCCTGGGACGAGCAGCAATGCTCGGGTCAGAGCTATAGGATTTCCGGGGGATAGCAAAGTAATGCAACGGCGTAAGCCACATTTAAGAGTCGCGAGTTGGAACGTTGAAAGCATGAGTGGGCGCAGCTATGAGCTTGAAGAAATGATGGTTAGAAGGCGAGTAGACATCCTGTGCGTACAAGAGACGAAATGGCGAAACACCGGTAATCGGGCACGTTTCTTGGACGTTAAAACAAAAGCCTACAAGATGTTTTACTATGGATTGGAACAAGGAAAAAACGGAATCGCCATCATCCTTGCGGCAGAGTTACTTGGCAACGTCTTAACCATTTCAAAGTCCAGTGACCGTTTGATGGCTCTCAAATTGGTGATGCATGGTGAGGTGTGGAACATCGTAAGCGCATATGCCCCTCAAGTAGGATGCGAACAAAAAGAAAAAGATGCATTCTGGCTAGATTTCCACAACCTTGTCAAAATCATCCCAAAGGAAGAGCTTTTGTTTGTTGGGGGAGATTTAAACGGACATGTCGGGAAGACAAGCGAAGACTATGAAGGCTACCACGGAGGGCTGGGATACGGCACCAGGAACTCTTCAGGTGAAGATATCCTAAACATGTGCAAGTCGTACGGTCTTATAGTGCTAAATACCATGTTCGTCAAACAAAGCCGGCACCTGATCACTTATAGCAGCGGCGGAAATGAAACTCAAATAGACTATCATTTGGTATCCAGTTTCATGAAGCCACGAGCTAAAGATTGCAAAGTGATCCTGGGAGACGCGATCGCCCCTCAACACCGTCTCCTCCTGACTGAATTTTTTATGGATGCGAGAAAGAAGTCAAAGCAGCAAACGAAGGTGTCTGAGAGAATCAAGTGGTATAAGCTGGATAAAGGAAAAGGCGAAGCTTTTATTACCATCATGGAAAACTACCTCTCTTCCATTATCGATGAGATCGGTAATGAGGAGTGCAGAGCACAAGACATGTGGGATTCCCTACAACAATCTGGCCTGGAGAAAGCCAAATCACTGCTCGGAACATCTAAAGGCCCCTGCCAACACGCAAAAGAAACCTGGTGGTGGACAGACGAAGCCAAAGCAGTGATACACGAAAAGAAAATGGCTTTCCAAGCTTGGTCAAAGTGCTCTTCTACTAATAGAGAGGAAAAAGCTCGCCGTGAAAAGGTATATAGATGTTGCAAAGGTATCGCGAAGAAAAAATGCGCCGAATTCAAAGCGAAAAGCATGGAAGGCCTCTATCAGGAGTTGGAAGAAATATCGTCTTCCGCGTCTGACAGGAACCAGGCTACCCAGGAGCTTCGACAAAACAATTTGAACAAAGGAGCAAATATCTTTAAGATAGCCGCCCAGAGAAGAAGAAATGCTCAGGAGATTCGTTTCCCAAAGTTTATTAACAATGCTGAAGGCCAACTCCTTGTGGAAGACGAAAAAATTCTCCACAGATGGCGACAGTATTGCGAGGAACTTCTGAACGAACAGTTTCCCCGAGTGTACTTTCCAAGAGCCGCCCCGAATCATGCCGAAATACCCGACATCACAGTCGAAGAAGTTCGGTACGCGGTTAAAAACTCCAAGAAAAGAAAAGCTGTTGGGCCGGACGGGATACTCTCTGAGTTCTGGAAAAAGATGGGAGACATCGGGTCTAGATGGCTCATGGTTCTTATCTCTAAACTTATGAGAGGCGACACTATGCCTAATCAATGGAGGGAAAGCTATCTTCTTCCATTGCACAAAGGAAAGGGTGATACGCGAAATTGTGATAACTACCGTTCTGTCAAGCTGATGTCGCACACCATGAAGATCGTTGAACGGGTATTAGATAGCCGACTGCGGAAAATAATACGACTATCTGATGACCAGTGCGGGTTTGTCTCGGGTAAATCAACAACAGATGCAATCCAAAGTATAAGGATCATGATGGAAAAGCATCGTGATTCTTCAAAGGACTTGCATATGGTGTTGGTTGATTTCGAGAAGGCCTTTGACCGGCAACCAAGAGATCTTTTATGGGTAGCGCTAAGACAAAAAGGAGTTCCAGAAACCTACGTGCGAGTAATTATGGACATGTACGAGAGAGCAACGACAAGAGTAAGATGCACCGCAGGAGTCACCGAAGAGTTCGCAATCAAAGTCGGTGTACACCAAGGGAGCGTCCTCAGCCCACTGCTTTTTATAGCAGTCCTTGATTGCTTGCTTGAAGGAAAAGTGACGGACCCCAATGTGCACCAGCTATTCTTTGCTGACGATGGGGCCATTATAAGTGATGATCAGGCGTCCCTACAACGAGCACTTGATGTGTGGGTGGACATTTTTGAGGGACACGGGTATCGTATTAGTTCAAAGAAGACAGAGTATCTGTGCTGCCCGTTCTCTGACCCTCATCAGCCTATTCCAGACATTTACTTGAATGGAAGAGTGCTTCCCAAGTGTGAAAAGTTTAAATATCTGGGATCTATGATTAATAGAGAAGCAACTTGTGATGACGACATCAAACATCGCGTAAGCGTAGGGTGGATGAAGTGGCGGGAAAACTCCGCCATCTTCTGTGATCGAAAAATG
Source organism: Merodon equestris (assembly GCA_958301585.1). Taxonomy (NCBI): domain Eukaryota; kingdom Metazoa; phylum Arthropoda; class Insecta; order Diptera; family Syrphidae; genus Merodon; species Merodon equestris. The sequence goes on from OY284413.1 coordinate 28,443,494, forward strand.
CCCCCTAAGCTGAAAGGAAGGCTCTACACTTCAGTTGTACGTCCGGCGCTCACATACGGTTCACAATGCTGGACAATGCACAAAAAGTATGAGAGCAAATTAACGGCAACTGAGATGAAGATGCTTCGCATGACAGCGGGAGTAACAAAGCGTGACAGAATTAGAAGTTCAAAGATCCGAGGAAGCCTCCACGTAAAAGAAACCATCACAAGAAATATAGAGCGCGACCGACTCAGTTGGTATTGCCATGTTCAAAGGAGAGATCCTGCCGCTACTTTCTGAGGTCAAACCGGCGGACCCCACAAGCGGACCAGTAGGAATGCAGTTAAGTGGGAAGGTTATGGTCCTACACTTCTGACCATAACGACGCCGGGATAAAAAAAGGAAAAGAAGAAGATGATCAAAAAGTTACTGTTTTAGCCGGTGTATGCGCTAAAACCATCATTGGACCGTATTTCTTCAAAGTTGGCGATACAGTGGATGGCGATCGATATCGGTGGATGTTGGCCCATTATGTGGTCCCAGAAATGCGTAGAAAAGGCTTATTTCACTTTTGGTTTCAATAAGACGGCGCGACATGCCTTTTGCGTAAGAAGTTCTCTGGAAGATTGGTGTCAAAAAAGGGCGATATTGACTGGCCTCCGAAATCGCCGGATTTGACTCCTCCAGACTTTTTTCTTTGGAGATAATTAAAAAGCAAGGTGTATGCTAACGGCCCGAAGACAATAGAACAGCTCAAAAGAAACATTCGTGCGGAAATCGCAGAAATTTCGACCGAAACGCTCGAAAATGTTATGGAGAATGCGCGAAAACGAGCCCATTTTTGCATCGACAATAAAGGCAGTCATTTAATTGATATTGTTTTCAATTAATTAAATTAAAATAATTAAATTTATTAAAATAAATTGTAAAGGTCTAAATTGAATAAAAGTTTTTGAATTTCGAAAATCCGTTGAGAATTGTTGAAGTTATTCGAAATTTACATCGATCCATATCAGATGGCGCACGCTGTAGTTGGAGACGTTGTCAGATTCGCGAATAGGAGTTACGAGGGTGGTCCGATAAGTACTTAGCCTACAAAAGAAAAACGAAAATTTTGGAGAAATGGCGATTAATTTTTCAATATATGTAGTCTCCTTCTAGCTCGAGACACTTGACCCAGCGATGCTCCAACTTCTTTAACCCGTTTGAAAAATACGTTTTCTCGAGGTCTACAAAGTAGGCCTCCGTGGCGGCGATGACCTCCTCATTCGACTGAAATTTCTGCCCGGCGAGTGACTTTTTCAAGTTTGGAAACAAAAATAAGTCGCACGGGGCCAAATCTGGAGAATAGGGTGGATGGGGCAGCAGTTCGTAGCCCAATTCGACCAATTTGGCCGTGGCGAGGGCGGAGGTGTGAGTCGGTGCGTTATCATGGTGGAAGAGAACTTTTTTCTTCGCCAAGTGGGGCCGTTTTTTCTACAATTCGTCGTCGAATCGGACCAATAATTTGGTATAGTACAGCCCTATGGCCGTTTTGCCCTTCTCCAGGTAGTCGATGTAAATCCCAGAAAACGGTGGCCATCATCTTTACGGCTGATGGGACAGTCTTCGCCTTCTTCGGAGCACGTTCGTCGTTTGAAGTCCACTATTTCGACTGTTCCTTGGTCTCTGGTGTGTAACAGTGGAACCATGTTTCGTCGACTGTCATGAAACTCCTTCGGATTGCGCTTAAACAGCGTCAAACACTGCTCTGAAGTGGTCTCACGGTTGCGCTTGTTGTCCGGAGTGAGCAAACGCGGCACCCATCGCGCCGACAGCTTTCTCATGCCCAAGATTTCATGCAGGATATGACCCACGCGATCTTTTGAAATACCTACTGTCTCAGCTATGTCGCGCACTTTCAATCGGCGGTCTGCTAATACTAGATAGTGGTTTTTTGTTACGTTATCCTCCGTGGTAGCCGTTTTCGAGACATCTGGACGTGGCTCATCAAAAACCGACGTGCGACCACGTTGAAACTCGTTAAACCAATTTTTGATGGTCGCCATCGAAGGAGAAGAGTCACCGTACACAGCATCCAAACGCTCTTTGATTTCGCTGCGCGATTTCCCTACCAAAAACAAGAATCGAATCACCGATCGATATTGCTCTTTTTCCATTTTTCTAAAATCCGCGGACACTCCCGCTTCCACACGCGGTCAAAACAAAACTACGAGTCCGATCCGGCTGACAGTAGTAGCCGTCTACTAGAATGTACTACACGATAGTAAGTTGCTCTTGTGATACTAGCGCCATCTGGCGGTGAGGCTAAGTACTTATCGGACCACCTTCGTATATGGTCTAGGTGACCAGTGAGTCTGATGGCAACACGGGTTAACATGCATTGCTGTAATCCAATTGAAAGGTGACTTTATTTTAATATTTTTCGATCTTTATTAATTTTTCCAAATCTATTTCATTCCTTTTAAAGTCATAGCTTACTTACTTACTTAACAGGCCGAGGATCTGAGCTTGGGCTTTGTCTGGCTTCCATCCTTGATAGTCCCGGGCACGTTGCTTCCACTTGTCAAGACCAACATTGACTAACATCCACGATTACTTGGTCTTTATATCGAAGGTTCGGTCTTCTGGGACCAGGAGGCTCGGAGTCAAAGACCCTCTTAGCTGGGGCGCTGGTGTGGACCAAACATCCGGCGCAGAATTTTTCTTTCGAAGGAACCCAAAATCAGCTCCGCTGTCCTGCTCATCGTCCAGCTTTTGCCTCCGTACAGCAAGACTGGCAGTATAAGTGTTTTTTTTTAAAGCATGACTTTGGTTCTTGTACTTTGTTTTATCCTCATTGACCGTAAGGCCAACTCGTTTTGCCTTTTCTTCAATCGCCGTAAACGCTTCCACAACGTCACGACGCGACCGTGCGATGATGTCAATATCATTCGCGTATCCTAGCAGTTAGACAGACTTGTAGAACATAGTGCCTTCCATGTTGATGCCTGCCCTTCGCACTATCTGCCCCAGCACCAGGTTGAAGAAGTCATACGAGAGCGCATCTCCTTGCCGAAATCTATCTAATCTTGGGTCTAAAACGGTGCTGATTGGTTAGTGAGTAGTTTTTTGGTTAAACAGTATCAGTTCGGTTTTCCTTGGCTTGGCAGTAGTTTGTGGCCCAAATGTAAGTCCTAGCTAGAGCGCTGTCTCCGATTTTAATAATCCCAGTGGGGAACAACTTTTATATTAGGACATCGTCTCCGTATGCACGCGTTTATTCACCTTCGCCTTGAGGAGTGCCTGCGGTGAGGAGACTATAATTGAAATGATTTCGAAAATAGAAACTACCCAATTTTGAATACAATCCTTAACCCCTACAGCCGTTAGGGATTCCTCGATAGATTTGGCGGAAAAGTTTCTAAAAGCATTTTCTATACCAATGAAGGTCTCTAGAGTATATTGCTTGAAGTGGTTAGACCTCTCAACTTTGTGTAAAAAGGTCATTCTAACCTTGTTTTTTAGAAAGCTGCTGATTGTTGTAATTGCTTGTGTTTTCCATGTTTCCTTCTCTTACCCTTGATTTCTAGAGCTCCTGCCCTAAACGGAGAAATGGAATGAAGAATATAATCGATCACAGCAATATTCTGAAGGTGAGTAGTATACCAGGTTTGTTAAAAAAATAAGGTGACTTTTTAAGTACATTCAATTTTTGAAATTTGTTTTTTGTTATATTGATATGCTTGGGGATTGTATGCTATTGAAGAAATTTATCATAGGATTTGTATTAAATTTGTCTGAAAAATACTAGTTGAAAACTTGACTGTGTTTGCTCTGAGCATAATAAAATGTTTGGAAATGGTGCAAGCTCTTCACAGCAGGCCGAACAATCAGCGAAGATTGTTACAAAACGAATTTAATATATTCAGTGGCATACCCTTCTTCTGCTTTCATTTCTGAAGTTTCTGTTATAGGAATAGTTCGGACTACGGCTATGTCATATTAAGGTTCATCGATGTTACTTCTTCTGTCCTTGATTTATGTAAAGCTGCTTCTTAGACTTTGACCACAATACAGTAAGATTTTGCGGCCATATTAAAGTCTTCAAAGCTACCCTTGATTTGTCGAGCTTTTGCTCGATTCGGAACAGTGAGGAAACCAAAAGATTCTGCGGCACTTCTAGGTCCATTCTTCTGGCCTTGACCATGACAATGAAAATACCTTACAGCAAGATTCTAAGGGAACCGGCCTCCTTATTTATCGCAATAGATGCAGCTACACATTCAGGGTGGTCTGAGAAGAGGGGGAGTTACTTCTGTGTTTTCCTCACATGAAGCTCAAATATATTGCACTAAAGCATTTTTATGTCTTGGCGTGTATCACCGAATGCTGACCAAACCATAGACCAATGACAAGTGTCAAATGAGGCCCCAATCCATCAGAAACTGTAGCGTTCCATAATGTTACTCTTAAAGCAGCGACACTTCGCCTTTTATCGACCATACAACCGATTTGTTTTGTTTTATGTCCCGGACACCCATAAGGTTCACGAAAAGGACGGCTCCCGATCCAGAAAGCAGAAAAAATTAACAAGAAAAACACAAACAACACAGCAATAAAGCATGGAATCAAATTTCGAAGACGATTACGTTGCACCACACGTCGTCAGAGTTTGACCACAAAATGTCATAAAAAATCCCGATTCCCATCCAACTGGATGATGAGTGTGCATCGTCTCAGATTGTGCGTTCCCATCGCGTTGCAACTAATACCCAACTTGAATGCATATGAGACGTCAGTAACGAATACAATCGGTAATGGCGGCAGCAGCACATTACCAGCCCACCATCCCCAGTTCAACTCATAGAGTGCATGTTCCTTAGCATAAAGAGGCATAAAGTTATGTCCAACCTTTTGGCCCCACAGCAAGAAGTTGCAGTTTGTCCTTTGCACCGTGCGTCCTTCGTATACTCCCGGAGACCATATCACTCAGGTTCATTGCCCCTGGGGAGGGGGGGGGGGAGCATGTAAATATTAAACAATTGGACTCTCCGACGGACAAGAGTTGTGAACGGAATAATGGTTTGTTTATTATACAGGAAAAAAAAAGAATTAACGGACGAGCGGACGCGACTTATTCACGGACGCATGGACGAACAGCGATACCCGAGTGCACATAACCAAATTGTTCATCGTTTAATGGTCGTCCGAAAATGAAGAGCACTTACCTAACATGGATGCGTGTAGGGCGGAGAGCCCTTACGTCGTGTTTTCTGTTTACGAATTCTAAGGAAACCGAAACGGAGACAGAGAGACACGGAGGAGCACGATAAACCAGAACAAAATCATCATCATCATCATCGTGTACTCGTAAAAATTGTAAGTTAAGTGCACCGAGGTGATCTTCTACGACAGATAAGGGCAAGAACTCTATTCACGGTAGTGGGCTTGGTGGTGCTAACAGTGGTGGTTACTGGAGGGTTCGTTCAACTCTACTATTCTTCTGCTCCTTCTCTCTCTTTCTTTTTCCCTGACTTTGTGTGCATCTTTGTGGTGTTTTCCTGCATGCCACCACGTGTATGGAGTACCTCGTGGGTCATTTCCTTGTATAAGAACTCCATAGATGCGAGTACAAAACATGTAACCGTTTTTGTGGATGATGACGATAGTAGTGTGGTGATGGAACGTTCTGCACGGCTGCCCTTGGCCGGGACGGTCAGTTCTGGGAAGGAGAAAGGATTTTATTTTCCCCCAATGTGCGATCGTTCAATGGAAACGACGTTTTACACTACGAGGTATGGGACTGAGGCCCATTAGAGCTCGGGAAAAAGTAATTATTGGGTTTAATGTTTCGGGTAATGCGAGGACATTTATCCTAGATGATGGGGTAATGAGATTGGAGGATGGATATACATCCGTTATTTAGAACTACATTATTTGTTACATTTTTTAAGTATAATGGTGACTATCCTCACAATCGAAATCAGTTGTCCATTCACTGATCCATTCTTGTAGGGATATAAAGTTATCGCTTCTACTTCTATCTACTTTATAATCAATCTGTTATGCCTAAGAGATGGCAACAATCCTTTTAGTTAGTATCTCACGGGCAACGAAATTGGTCAATGCGTTGACTACTTGACATAACAAAAGATTCATACATGCACAATTTATATTCCTTTAACTGTCCTATGAATGAGGTCACACGGTCAGTGTAGTCTCAGTATGACGAGTAATATGTGTCACGCAATTGGCACAGAAAATGTTGGGGATTAGACGACATAACCACTATTCACGTTCACGGTTATATAGTTGTAGAGGTCAACACTCTAAAGCATTATCGTAGTATCAATGGCCGCTGACGCACGATAAGCTAGTTCGGATCCCATAACACCAACGCCATTGAATGTTTATTTCGCGGCTTCTTTCCTCGACGGGGTACTGGCAAAACCCTCCTATGTAGGTACACTTGCCTTGCAAAAGCTTCTTGGCCCCGCCGTTCGTAATCGCCATTAAACTGTAGGTTCTGTTTACTTGTGTGAAAAACAAATCGCACACAACATACATAAGTGAGAGAAGCTTGGCACTGGCTGCTTGTGAGCTGTAACTCCATCTAAGGTCTCTGTCTGGCAGTACAATGGACCAGTATTTGCATCGTTTCATAAAGTGGCAGCAGACAATACACTCATACTCTGTAGTATGTGTTAGGCATTTTCGCCGCCCTTAAGACAGAGTCTGCATTTGACTCCTGGGAAAGCTACAATTTCGTGAAGGTGGTAACTAAGACTGCTTCTTCTTCTTCTTTTCCTTTTTTCCGGCGTCGTTACGACTACAGTGTCCTAAAAGTTAGTGAACAAATATTCTTTCATTTCACATTTCTGGTAATGTTAAGGATATTTTTAGAGTGCTTCTTCAAGCGTTGAATAATTTTTTTTTTGATTGACGGTATTCTTTGGCTCTGTTCCAGTAGGTCAAATATTTTGGTTCTGTCCAATTGTCTAAAAGCATTTTAAGGGATTCAGGGATAGCCCTTTCTACTCACCTCTGGCTGGTAGATCCGCGATTTGGTTGCCACTCATACCTTTCATCAGGTATTCATCAGGATTTGACCTTGTGTTTTCTTATTCAGATACTTCGGATGATTCTTTGACGAGTCTTGAGTTCATACTATTTCAGCTCGGCTCCTTGAGTGATTTTTGAGTGTCTGCAACTATGTTGATGGTTATAAAGGGTGAACCAACAGATGGTACGGATGTTGGCTGTCAATTAATGTCATTTATTGAGTTTAACATGGTTGATCTTTTAAAATGCTGTCAAATACCATCTTTGGCAATTCCATAGAGTCATGTAACTCATTTTGTAAAATTCGTACATTTTTCGTACAATATTTTCGCTGAAATATATGGCCACAAACCTACTTGGAACGATCGAAACCTTGCACTCGACTATACTCGATAAACGCTTTGATACAATGGATAAGTTCAAATATCTGGGGAACGTATTCACTGCCAAAAACGTGATAAAAATTGAAATAAATACAAAACGAGCATATTAATGAACGAACTACTTAAGACAACTTCTTTGTCTTTCATTGCCAAAATTTATATTTTCTGAACTGTAACAATGCCAATGATACTTTATGGATGTAAAATGGGGTCAGATTGAGAGGGAGGAAGATTTCTGATAAAATTTTAAAGAGAATCAGATGTAGGAAATGGGAGGAAGAAACAGGTGGACGAAAACAGATATGAGTGAAAACTCGTAGGAAAAAACCTCCAGGAAGCCCCCGCGGCTTAGATAGAAGGAGGCTCATCATGACTCAAGTTTCATATACAATAGGACAGATGGTTGTTTATATCCTGGGATCTCAGTAATACTTTGAACTAAGGTAGCATTTCAATGATTCCCAAAGCTAGATGATAATCTTGGCCTATTCTACTCCAAGTTTATCAGTTGTCTTATCCGTTCCGTCACATCTTTGCCAAAAATGAATTATACTTCATCTCCTTCACAACCTTGCCAATCTACCTCCGATACCTGAACTGAATGAAATCCTCTCTTACCCCCTGTCGAATAGGTCCTTCAACCGATTATGACTACTTTCGTTAATTAGTTAGTGTCAGTGAATATAACTTCTGTCTTAGTCATTGAGAAAATATATAACTTGAAGGACGACGATTTGTCCGGTTTTCACTATCTCCCGCCACCCGTTTTAAGCACCTACCCCTCACGGCCTTATTTCAAAATTCTACTTCCCAGAGGCTCTTTTCTCAGCTTAAGAAAAATGACTACATTCTCCCTAACCACAACACAAAAATAACGAAAGAATGAGGTGTCCAACTATCACCGCATTTCTAAACACCTTTGCTTTCCCCAACTCTTTGAAAGCATCGTCTACGATACAATATTTTTTCTCTTCAAGCTTGTTTTCTCCCCAAATCAACATAGGTTCCTAAAAGGTCGCTCGATACCCACTAACCTAATTGAGTTCGTCTCACAACTCTCGCGTGCACTTGAGGATGGCGAAGAAGTAGAAGTTGTTGCACAGCATCATATTACGAGGGTGGTCCGATGAGTACTTAGCCTACAAAAGATAAACAAACGTTTTGGAGAAATGGCGACTTATTTTTCAATATAGTCTCCTTTTAGCTCGATACACTTGACCCAGCGATGCTCCACCTTCTTTAACCTGTCTGAAAAATACGTCTTCTCGAGGTCTGCAAAGTAGGCCTCCGTGGCGGCGATGACCTCCTCATTCGACTGAAATTTCTGCCCGGCGAGTTACTTTTCCAAGTTTGGAAACAAAAAGAAGTCGCACGGGGCCAAATCTGGAGAATACGGTGGATGGGGCAGCAGTTCGTAGCCGTTTTTTCTTCAATTCGGCCCAATAATTTGGCATAGTACAGCCCTGTGACCCTTTTTGCCCTTCTGCAGGTAGTCGATGTGGATCACACCTTGTGAATCCCAGAAAATGGTAGCCATCACCTTTCCGGCCGATGGGACAGTCTTCTTCGGAGCACGTTCGCCGGGTGAAGTCCATTGTTTCGACTGTTCCTTGGTCTCTGGTGTGAACCAGTGGATCCATGTTTCGTCGACTGTCACGAAACGACGCAGAAACTCTTTCGGATTGCGCTTAAACAGCGTCAAACACTGCTCTGATGTGGTCTCACGGTTGCGATTGTTGTCCGGAGTGAGAAACGCGGCACCCATCGCGCCGACAGTTTTCTCATGCTCAAAATTTCATGCAGGATATGACCCACGCGATCTTTTGAAATGGCTACTGTCTCAGCTATCACGCGCGCCTTCAATCGGCGATCTGCCAATTCGAGATCGTGGATTTTTGTCATGTTATCCTCCGTGGTAGCCGTTTTCGGGGCATCTGGACGTGGCTCATCAAAAACCGACGTGCGACCACATTGAAACTCGTTAAACTAATTTTTGATGGTCGCCATCGAAGGAGAAGAGTCACCGTACACAGCATCCAAACGCTCTTTGATTTCGCTGGGCGATTTCCCTTCCAAAAACAAGAATCGAATCACCGACCGATATTGCTCTTTTTCCATTTTTCTAAAATCCGCGGACACTCCCGCTTCCACTACAAAACTACGCAGTCAAAACAAAACTACGAGTCCGATCCGGCTGAAATTTCGCCGTCTACTAGAATTTACTACACGATAGTAAGTTGCTCTTGCGATACTGGCGCCATCTGGCGGTGAGGCTAGGTACTTATCGGACCATCCTCGTATACTTCTTAAAATCACTGTTCGTGGTTTTATGCTAGGAATATAAAACCCTACCTCGAATACCATCAGTATAATATTATTTTCAGATCTTTTATTTCTGATCCAATTAATGTCACTTTCGGAGTACCCCAAGGTAGCCACCTCGACCCACTGATATTGATCCTAACCATTAATGATGTTAACTGTGTTATCAAGAACTCTCATCTTTCCGTACACCCTGATGATGCAAATATCTTCAAACATATGTCTTTCCAACTTATGAAGTTGTTCCTCTCATCGAATTTTCGGTTGACTTAGGGGTTATCTGTGGCCGAAAATTTAATTTTTGCATCATAGAAAACATTAGCAGACGTGTCAATTCCGCCCTCGACTTTGTTAGACCAAAGAGTTCTCGAATTCTCATGTCACGGAATCCTTATATACTACCTTGTCCCTTAGAAAATATGCAAGTCAAGTCTGGACCCTTGCTTACGGCATCCACACTGCGCGCATTGAGCCCGTAGGTTTATTCGTCTAGCCCTTCGTAGTCTTCCTTTCTTATAATTCACCACCTTATAAGGATCGCTTAGAACTCTCACTGTTCGACTTACTCTCCTCAACATCAATCAGCGAAACTTTCGGTTCATGCCCCTCTTCCGCATCAATTCCCATCGAAGGAGCTATGGCTACCATGAGCTAATATCCAGAAGACCGCATGAAGCAAACTCCGCTCTTTACGACCAAATTCTCAACAAAACCCTGTCTTAGACATGTCCTCTACGACCGCCATTTAAGCTGTCTTAATATTTTCCTTCCTAATGCTATAAGTATTAAGCTTATTTTGGTTTATACTGTTCAAGTTATTTTGCTCTTTGTTATGGCTTACATTCGGCTAATAAAGTGGTCCTACGGCGGCATCAAATGTCAGAACAAGGGGCTTGTGGTGTTACGACAATTGTTGAATTTGGCATGGATCTTAATCCACTAATGTCTTCAAACTTTTTTATCGGTCCAGGCTGCTCTTTCTCTTCCATATCGAAATCGAAGCGTTGAAACTCACAATTTTTTTGGCTAGTAAAAGACCTACTCTATGATATACTATGATCATTTGACGAGCCCCACCTAGCGAGTTTCTGCCTACTGAAGGTAAAAAGGAACATTTCTCGGAAATGACGCAAATTTGGTTCCAAAGTCGATATTTTCACGTATATAAAAATGTATGACGCTGATAAAAATTCAAAAAGGTAATGATGTCCAAGCTTACCGTGTGACATTTCTGATCTGACTAACGTGTACCGCTAGCGCCATATATTAGAAATTGGTGGATTCCCGCTTCTGTACCTGATAACATCCTTAAAATATATTTTGAACTGTTCAATTGTGTATGGCAAATCACAATGTATGTTAAAAGCGTTGAACACTGTGTGCAAGTCGTAAAAATTTTATCTTTGAAAATGTCCAATGAATATTCCGTCCATTACGTTATTTCTTTTAAGAGTTTCTGCCCAGACTGATGCAGTATATAAGAGAACAGAGCTCACCACTCTGGTTACTGCACCTACGTCCGACAATGAGCTCGAGATAGCCGTTTGTAGTAATGATGCTTTTCTGGACATTTTTCTAGTTCTTCTGACCCGACACCATCGACTTGGTATACATACATATATAAAGTGGGGGCCAAGTTAGAACAAATTCAATTTTTATGTGAGTCAATTGGCTTGTTGGGTCTATGGCAATTATGAATGGACCACAATATTATTCATGTGACCACAAAGGCTTGTGTTGCAAGCGATCATTCGAAGGTCAAAATTATTTATGACTTTTGAAGAATAAGTCACTGGCTTATCAGTATAGATCTTACTGCTCATATGAATCAGACACAAGTCGAATCGTATGACCTAAAAGAGCAATCAACTTCTCCTTTAATCAAGATAATGCGATTCTATCATTTTGTATTTAATAAACTGATTGTTTGCAGACCTGTGTAAGCGGTAGCGTCAGCTTGTTGGAACCAGATATTCTCCATATCCAATTCATTAAATTTTGGTGAAAAATCGTCGGTTATATGTTGCCTTAACTGCCTCTCTAGCCTTTTCCTGGAAAAGTAGAGGCTAATGATGTCACTAACGCATAATAAAGTGCTTTTCAATAAGGGCGGGTAGATGTTGAAATGGAATAAAACAAGCTGCATGTAAGGTATTAAAAAAAAATATTATATTTAAATTATTTGAAAGGCCCATATATGCCATTATGTATGGAATATGATTTTGTTCAAATGCCCGCCTCGGCTTCTTACGGTGGCACGGATCCGAGTGGTCGAATTTTCAATGACTCTTCCGCATAGATCCGGCTGAATTTGAGCGATGGCCTGTGTTATGTTCAGCTTAAGGACATCGGTCGATTGTGGTTCATTCGCATAGACCTGCGACTTCAGGAAACCCCACAAGAAAAAGTCTAGCGAGGTCAAATCGCATGAACTTGGTGGTCAAGTTATGTCACCCCTGCGATTGATAATCTTACCTTCAAATCGTTCATGCAGAATGTCAATCGTTGCGTCCGCTGTGTGGCACTTAGCGCCGTCATGCTGGAACCACATATCGTCTAGGTCTACAGGGTTAGATTTGGGCCAAATAAAATCGGTTAGCGTCGTTTTGTAGCGCCCACCATTGAGGGTGGTCGCCTCGCCAATGTCGTTTTCGAAAAAGTACGGACCAATGACGCCGCCGGTCTAAAATCCACACCAAAAGGTAACTTTTTGAGGATGCATTGTCACCTAAAGAGCCTCGAGTGGGTTGGTGTCGCCCAATATATGGCAATTTTGCTTGTTAGCACAGCCATTCATCCAAAAATGAGCTTTGTCGCCAAAGAAGACAAAAATTGGCGTCATCTTCCAAGCTCTCCGAAGCCTAGTCAGCGAACGAACGCCGTTGTCAATGGTCATGAACTTTGAGCTCCTGAGTCAGTTGGATCTTGTACGGGTGAATGCCTAGACCCTGACGCAAAATTCGCCAAATTCGTCAAATTGAAATCTGCGAAAGGCAAATAATCGACTGCCTCGGGCTCTGCTGTACACTTCCACGGACTGCGGCGATGTTCTCGGCCGATTTTGCTTTCCTTTGAAATGCGAATATTGGCTGATTGATTACCGAGCCGGTCGCCTAAAATATGGCCACCAAACGTTGAAGGGTCGACTAAGGGCCATCACATCTACCTTAAAATGGGCGCAAGGTTTGCACTAACGAATACATATTTTTAACATTTAGACATGCAGTTCAATCGTGCAACCTGCCATGGTAATTTGGCATCAGCAAAAACAATACATTTGACAGATGTCACCAAACAACATGGTCGCCACAAACTGCCAAAATTTACCCGTGACAATTGAAAAACCCTTTACAACCATACAGTGACTTTTTGGAATGCATCGGGTTTTTCGGTCCCTTTACGAGTATTATTGCAAGAATTTCGACTCGCCAGGGCGATTATGTTGACCCAAAAATTGACAAATCTCTCAAAATGTAGCTTTTACAGATCGTCCATTTTCGTAACGAAAATGAATAACAAAAATGCATTGTTGGGAGGTAAACGACTCTATCACCTAAACCAATTACTTGACATCTGTCAAAAAGATAAATTCGGCATATGGCAGTTAATGATTTTATCCTCATCACAACCGTTCTGCCGAGTCGAAATTTCGACGTTTGGTGGCAAATTTCAAGTCAACTGATTCGAAAAATACTCAGCTAACATTCGTACGTTACTGAAACTCCAAGGTCTGCTGAAAACATCGCTGTCGGTCGCGAGAGTGTGTATGGAATGAGTGACTAGTGGAAATTGATCCAAATTTCGCTAAAAAAATCACATTTAGACTAAGCCCATTTTTAGATGAATGGTTTTTTGATCAAGCAAAATTGTTGGATTTGGGACGATACCGATCCACACGAGATACACCAGCACCAAATGAATCTTAGGAAAGTCACAATTTAGTACAGATTTTGGTCTGGTAGACTTCCTTTAAAACGAAACTGGCATTGCTATAATTGTCAATGGCGGTTTTCACTGATCGAAGTTAAGCAACTTGTTGTGGCCTAAACTGGATGGCTTGGGTACAGACAACATATGGTTACAATATAACAACTTGCCATTACTTGCCATACAGTAAAGGGGATGATGGACATCTTCACGCAACGGCGACGTGCGAGATCCTATCGTTGTTTTAAATCGTTGTCTGAAGCCGCGAAGAACTGATTCCCCAGAAGTCGGCATAACGAACATCATCCAGCTAATTCAGCCAAATTTAAGTGAGCCGTTTGAACGACGTTATCCTCCCCAAACGTATTAGGCTATTGATGATCGATATTAATTGTATTCGCCGGCTAGTATAAATCAGAACTCTTTAGATACCAGTCTTATCCCAATTGTGACATGTTAATATCACTCTTCTGTATGCTCTAGTGGCTTCACCAAGATATTGATGATAAGGATGCAAAAAAAGATTGTAGACGCCCTTGAAATGCAACTTTATCCAATTGTCCTCTGATGGCAAGCCTATTCTCGGCTCATTGATCTCATTATTCCCAGGCCCACCGGCCACTGAAAACGAAATGATATTACTTCTAAAATGAGCCGCTCTAGTCCATCAACAATAAAAACTTCTTGGAAATCACTGTACTCATCTACGAAAGGGGGAAACACGTTATCTTCTTTAAATTCATATCCTGCTCAGCGTAATTGCTAACATCCTCTCATCCACTTGCCTCGTCCGCATCCGTAGCAGTCAATAAAGACCTGTATCCTTCATGCTTATGGGGAAGGAGTGTTCTTTAATTTAATTTAAGAAGAAACAAAAAAAATCCAAAAGAAAAACAAGTAAATAAACTCGTCATTTTTATTTGCATTGCCACATTCGACAATGCCCTTCATATTCGTCCGGCCAAATTGAAAATCTCCCCAGTGGAAACGTTTTGTCCATTCGTCCACGTCCATATCCACTCAACGTAACGCACACAAAATGCAAATTTTTGCAAACGAAAAAACAAAAAAGAAATTAAATAAAGAATTCATCCACTTACCACAGTAGTCATAACGCTCTCTCCTCCTGGGTGTGTTGTGTCATTCATACGAGAAAAAGAAATCAAAGAAGCGGGAACGGATAAAAGCGACTCGACAACGCTTTGTCCTCGATTGTGCACGACAACCCTTCACCGATCGTCTATCTCGGCAACCGTCATCGTATCCATCCACTATATGCTCCTCCATCATCGTCGTCAGGCAACCCGACTTCGTCTTTGACTTTGGTTTCCAAGTGGTCGGACGGTTGTTGTTTCGAAAGGAACTCACGTCGCCACCCTAATCAACAGTCGAGAACAACACTACCATTCACCAATCTACACCAGCAACATTCAGATAGATATTCTTGCATTTGGTGGAGGGTGGGATGCAGTGGGACTGCTTGGGATGATAATGGCGACCGACTGTGACGCTATTCCACAAGAAATCCATGCCGTGTCGCTCCCTCCCTTAAGTACTCGACTCGTACCGGTCGTCCAACCGGCAACTCCATTCCGAGGTGCCGTGACGTGCATGTGTGAGTGGGTACAGCAAATATCCTGTCTCAGGGTAAACCCCTTCGCTTGCCCTTTGCTCCCCGACCACAAGACACAGGCAGATACACATCACCCAGGGAATGCAATAAAATAAAACCAAAACGAGGAGGGAAAAAGGCACAAAAAATCAGAAACGAATAATGGAGAACGGGGAGAAAAAGGCAAAAGATTGATCGTATTTTTAGCACTGAAGAGGATAACAACAGCCGTGTGTGTGGAACGAACGAGGATCGCAGGAGTATGTTGTTGCGACGACAATTCGCCAGAGTCGAGATGAAAACACTTGAGCGGAACGACCACAGACGGAGGAACTTTAAAAAGTTACTTTCCAGCTCTCGTTCCTTTCGTTTTGCTTTGCATTTCTGTTGTTTATTGTTTTGTTTTTTAATCGTCCGCTTTGCTGCCTTTTATTACTTCGTCCTTGTGTGAGATATTAAAAAATACATTTTTGTGGTTTTGGGGATCAGTGAGAGGAATCAGTAAATCGAAATCGGAGACTGTGAGCGTGGAAGGGAGACTCGCCGTCCCGAATGACAAGGAATCAAGGAATCCGAAGTGAGAAGTGGGGACCGAAAGCAAAAAGCGAAGACCAGAAAAAAAAACAATTCTGATTAATTGTGACAGGAGATTTAAATTTTTTAACAGTCATCACTTGGGTTGAGTCTGAGATTTGGATGTGAGATGCTTTTGAATGTTAATCACGTTCAGGATCTCATTTGCTTGCTGTTCGAATGTTGTACAAATGGGTTTGCGTGGATCATTTGATCGGACAGCTTAGCTGGTTGGGTGAAGCGGACGGGGGAAAGGAAGGAACAAAGACGAAAGGACGAGAAAGATCTCTTAAGCTCAGACGGATCTGTTCAAGGACTTATGTACATAGTTATGATTTGGCTGTTTGGCATGTCCGGTCGTTGGAATGGAATGTCACAAATCATTCGTTGTGATGAAATGTTATTCCCAGAATCGATTTGGATAGTGTTTCTGCTGATATGTGTGCATTGAAGAGGTGCGGTGTAGAAAGGTAGATATGTACAATTATTAGAAATCCCAAGGACGTCTGCACAGACCCATTTAAGGGCACATTTAAGAGCAATAGTGGATTATGATATAATTCATTGTGGCTTTTCCCAATAATTCTGGTTGAATTTACTGGACGGTCTTGGTTATGGTGACTCCAATGGCATCAGTTATTAGCGACTTATTCGCATAGCCCTATAATCTAAGTTAGCCCCAAAGGAATAAGTCTAACGGCGTTGAATTGCATGTTTTCGTGACACGATCTTTGTGGCACATGACGCGTCCTGTTGGAAGCAATTATCGCCAGTATTCATTTCATCCAGCGTAGGCCATAACGTTGTTTCATATGGATCTTCAGTACTCACCTTAGAGCTTTACTGCAAAGCCAGCTTCATCTTGGAAGTAGTCTGCCAGACCAAAATCAGCGCCAAAACAGCAATTTTCACTGAAAGTATGGTATGGTGTATCAAGAATTGTGGATGATCACACATCAATTTACTCAAAATCATCATTCGAGACGGTTTTGTTGGCGAAATCCGGATCCACTTCGAACTGCTTCAGAGCCCAATCAGGAAACATACACCATTGTCTATGGTCGTTGACCTACCTACTGTTGAAGATGCAGAAAGGCTTTTTGTGCGCAACGAGGAATTGCCCCAGGTTTTTCCGTAAACTTTCACGGACGACAGCGATGTTTTCAGCAAACCTTGCATTTCTGTGATATAGGGGTGTTGGCTGATTACTTATTGAACCCATATCTGGCCGTATGAGTTCCTCATCGGAAATACCACACGTCTCTGGAGATTTTATAAGAATCGAACATTTTTTTTGGCGTCTTCATAAGAATGGAAGGGCTGTTCAGACAGGACATGTGAGGTCGAACGGAACAAGTGATAATTGGACGAGGCAATGTCTGGCGGGTGGCGTAGGACTTCATTTAAACATTTCTAAGTAGCTTTTTATCGACCTTACAATATGTGGCCGAGCGGGGTCATGTAGCAAAATCACGTTATCCTGTCCGTATAGTGGTCGATTTTCATTCAAAGCTCGTGATGGTTTCGTTCGGTTTTGGCCTGCTAATCCAACCAAATGCAGAGCAGCTTGCTTAAGCCATGGATATTTGCTTTTGTCTACGATATTGATGTATGGTCGGGCTCCCGCCACGATTTTTTCCAGTTTTCATTGACAGTCACGATACGATGCGAAAAAAAATTCCTTTTCTGCTTTAAGCAGCTGTTCTAAGCTTTTGGCGAAAAAAAACGCCTTCCGACGTCCGTTGGTTTCAATTCGTTGGAACCCCGGTGTTTTCCTACCATTGACAAGTTAACTATCAACTATTCAGTCAATTTTTCAATTCATTATAGAGGCAAATGCGTGAAACAATTCGAGCCGCCAACAGACTATCATGTTAAAAGACTTGAGTTTCCGGACCTACAACGCCAAAATCTAATGTTGATGAATCGTCAGCTTATGAAATATCTTGAATCAAGGAAATTTCTTAGTGACCGACAGTACAATTTTCGTAGCGACAGGTCCACCGGCATATTACCAAAAAGTGCAACCAATCTTTCCATGGCAAAAGCAAGGTCGTAGCATTTGATATTTCTAAAGCATTTGACAGAGTTTGGTATAAAGTTCGTTTGTAAAAAATGGGTACACGTGTGGTATCGATGCATCTCTTGTTCTGTAGTTGAATATTACCTTTCAAACAATTTAATTCAAGTCATTTTGGATGGTTTCACGTCCGATTTTTAAAATAAATTCTGCTGTACCCGAAAACTCTGATCTTCCTTATTTCTATAAAGGATCTGTAGTAGCTGTCTGCTACTTCTCATCCAATCCACTCTTTCGCTGATGACAGTGCTCTCAGCTTTTCATATTCCTTCCAAGGAACCTTTAATAATCAACCATTGAATAACGCTTGTGTCGTTGAAACCGAAAAAAATGTCCATCCTTGGTCACACATATATTGGACTTAGTTGGAAAGATGACATGTTCCAAATCGCCAATCCTTAAGCGATGCTAGAAATATTTCTCTTCCTCTGATGTGGCTTCAATCTACAAGGCTTATATCCACCCCAAGCTTAAGTATAACTCTCATACCTGGCCTGGTATTATCAACACCATTTTGCACCCTTTTCTTTTTGTTGGAGTCTTCTACTATCCGTTGGAGCACTCAGCCACAAATACTGGTGCATTGTACTGCCAGACAGACACCTTTCTGTATTGTGTTTTCACCGCTGTCCGGAGAAAATTGAGGAGGGGCTTCAGTGATGTAGAGCCAAGAGAATCGGCACACATCACGTCGGCCCCAAGGGTGCGCTACTGTGCGCGAGTGAAGGCGGGGCAGTCGCAGAGAAAGTGTAATGCTGTGTCATCCTCCTCGCAACATGCAGCGCAGGTAGACGTGGAGTTACTTAGCAAAAGTGTAATCCTTCTGTAGTTATTTCTTCTAAAGGATAAGAAGAATGTTGCGGACTTCTTGCAGACATTAAGGCGTACGCCCTTAGTCATCCTGCATCCTGGATATTTACTTCATCTACGACTGTATGCATTAAAGACCCAGTCATTGATGTCAGATTTGACCGTGGAAGTAGGTAGACCTAAGGCAGGTTCAGGTCTTGAAATCTCTCCTCTGAGTCCCTTCCAGCGAGTTTATCGAGGGACTCATACAAGCCTTAGTGAATTTAGTCTTCCGACTTTGTTCAAAAAGGTCTTGAGTTCATGCACTAGTTTGGAGCTGGATAAGGGGTTGGACACAGCTTTGAATCCAGTTTGGCTGTCACTGCAGACGCTTTTTCCCTTTACAACATAATTCATGGCCATTAGTATTGCGTATATATCTGATTGAAAGACAGACGCATATTTTCCTAACGAGAAGTGCAGTCGAATGTTTTTGCGCTCAAAGAAAACCCCAGCGCCGGACCCCCGCTCAATTCTGGAGCCATCTGTGAAAATGCGAAGACAGTGCATACAAGGTTCAGTATCTGGCCAGAGCCAGTTCCGACGCCATGGAAATTTGACTGCGAAAAATATTTGCGCAGTAGGATGGCAGGTTTCATTGTGTCGGAAGGCATAACCATAAGACAGGGGTCCTAGGATAGTTCTCGACCTGTCATTCCAATGCGAGCTGTACCAAAGACCATTTCTCTTGAGGCGAGACATGGCTTTCAGTGCGCACCCTCTGATATACATATGTACATATATGCCAAGGGGTGGAAGATTCATCATATCATCTAGAGCAACTCCGCTCTTTGAAGTTTGGTGAAAGAGGCCACAATGTGCTTGCGTATTAGCCTGTTCCACCAGACAATCGATGCATATGAAATTATCTTTTTTATCATTGCCGTGTAGATCCAGAGGACCTTTTTCGGCGATAAGCCCCATGTTTTGCCAAAGGCACCTTTGCATTGCCAAAAAACTGACAGCGCTTTGGTGGTTTTTGATTAAACATGAATCTAAAATGACTCCCAGGTACTTAGCTTCCTTGGATTTCGGGATGGGAATGCCAGTTAGCAACATCTGAGTAATGTCAGTATTTTTCCTCCTTCTCGTGAACGACATCAGTCTTAAGAGGATTAACCGACAGCCTATTACTCGAGCACCAGCCATCGATCACATTTAGCGCCGCCTGTGCTTTGAGCAAGACAGTCGCTAAACATGAGCTGACAGAGAGAACAGTAACATCATCCGCATAGGCCCGGGCATAGATTCCAGAGGCATTGAGAGCATCGAGCAGAGCGTCGACCACCATGCACCATAACAGCGGAGGCAAGACGCCATCTTGCGGGCAGCCCCTTTTTACTCCAGACTTGACACATTGTTCGAGTGCTTCATCTATGCCGTCTAGCAGCGTTACACATGCTGTCGAAAGTAGCGTTATCAAAAGCTCCCTCAATGTCGACGAAAATGCCCAGTACGTACTTTTTCCTTTGGAGAGCGCATTCAGTTCTCCCAACTAGGTTTTGAAGCGCAGTCTCGCAGGATTTTCCGCGCTGAGAGAGGATGCATTCAAACGGCAAATTTGCGCACGTGCAATTCTATTAGTCTCTCTATGCTTTTCAGCAAGAAGAATGTTAGACTGGTCTTAAACTCTTGGCGAGTGAGTAATCTTCTTCCCGTATTTTGGGAATAAAGACCACTTTCACTGCGCGCCAAGAAATAGGTACATGTATAGGCAAGAGCCAAGCCAAACTCTTTTCAGTGTAGGAAGCAGCTGTGCCGTGTGTTGACGGAGATCACTTAAGGAAATTTAAAAGCCCTTTTGCACGCGCCAATTATAAAAAAAAATTAAATGTCTGTAACACGGCTCTTTATAGAGCAGTTCCTCTATTTCTTCATATTTTAACTTTTCCGGCTGTCCATTTAGTTTGCCATAAATTTCCCCAAAAATCGAGCGTCCCCATTGAAAGACTCTATGTAACAATATAAATACAATGGAATATTGATGCAAGCATAAGTGGCTCAAGAAACATTGTTCTATTGTATAGGATGTCCCATAGAAACCTTTCAAATTTGTTGATTACTCCGAGAACGAGAGAAAAAAGTTTACGGAAAAGATTTAAAAAATAAAATGAAGTAGAAACATGCCATTTTTAGACTATACTCAGTGATTCAACGTTACAATTAATTTTTTGAAAATTATTCCGTTGAGACAATTTCCATAATTTTCTACACAATCAACCAAACGTTCCGAATAATATTCTCGCGGAGTTGCTCTAGGTCCTCGGCTTGTCTACATACAATTTTGACTTGAGATACCCCCATAAAAAGTAATCACAAGCCGGTAAATCGGGCGAGCGTGGCGGCCAAGAAATTTCGGTGTTGCGCGAAATTATTGGGTGACGGAAAGGTTGCCGCAATAACGAAATTGTTTCTGTTGCCGAATGGCACATAGCCCAATCCTGTTGAAACCAGGTGGATGAATATTTTGGTCTACGTTTCGATTGGGGCACGAGAAACTCGTTTAACATCGTGCCATAGCGCAATGGCGCTCGTTTTCGCGCTGATCTGCCAGGGCCAATATGTACTGATTGTCTCACTCGTTCTACCATTTCTGGCGTTCTTACGGTTTTTCGGCCACTAAGGTTCTTATTACAGGCGCGATCGGTTTCCTCGAAATTACACTTTTTTAAAGTCAAACCCTGTGATACGAAGTATAATAAATAGATTTGCATTTGAGCAACAAAGGAGTCTTGGGTTGCAGGCGAACATATTGCTGCTGTTGAATTTTAGTCTTAGCAAATGAGTATTGGTCCCTCTAGCCTGTGATATATTTTCATTTCCGGGGCTGTGTTCGTCAACCCTGGGCTCAGAAATACTATATTGAGCGGTTTAGGAAACTACTGTGTATAACCGTTGGGTTTGATTTTCGAGTAGAGCTATTATCGGTATTTTTTTAAGAAAAATGTTTTTATCGGATAGAGTAATCAGCAGTCATGCGGGTTCTATGTTTTGAAAATCACGTCTTTCAAATCTCCTCTATTGCGTTTTTGCGGACTCTTGGAATATGCCAACTACAATATATTTAACAAATTACACCGAAATATAGCTGCTTTAACTTCCTGCTTACTTCATGGCGTATATTATCCTTAAACCCATAATATTTCTCGAATTATTCAGGTACACTTTGCTCCTAAAATAACCCACAGGAAAAGCCTGTGAGACTTACATATATTTGATCGCGAAGACCAATCGATCAACCAAAATCGACACCAAATCGACGTCACAAAACGGCATCACCAAAGTACGAAGTTAGTCCCTACTGCTTCGGGCAGTATAGACAGTAGCCTCACTCTGCTGCATCCCTCTCTGCAACCCTCTTATTTAAAAAAAAAATACCGACGCCAGCTACAACTTCGTTTATTGTTTCTTCCGTTTCTAAAGTCCTGCTCGGGCCCGAACGTGTCTGACATATTGCATGAGACACCTTAGGCTAATAAGGACGAAGGCAGAAGCATACAATGTCACATATAGCATAAACTTTTTTCCATGTAAGATAAAGCCCCAGCCTTTCATTATCTTGTTCTGTTTCATCAGAGAAAGCAAAAGTAACATTATATTAACATGGAATCAAGGCCATGCTACATAGACGACAAGAGCCGTTAGCGAGCTCTACGAGCAGAAAAGGAGACAGGAACACACGTTTTTAAGGAAGAAAAAAAGGAGCACGAAAAGCGTGAGATCGAGGAGGTGGAGAGATGCTACCATAGGAATGACGCTCGAAAGTTTTACGAAAATGTAAAACGGACATGCCAGCTATAAAGTCAGAGCGGAAGCCTGTAGGGATGAAGACATGCAGCTAGTAGTAGAGTCACAGTCGATGCTGAGAATATGGAAAAACCACTTCTGTAGACTACATAAAGGCGATGATAGATATGATACCGCTGTCAGGCAGAATGATCCATTCGCAATGGACGAAGATACAAGAGAATTCCGTCCACCTGACCTTGATGAAATTAGGCTTGTTGTTTTGAAATTTTGTTAACTAACAAAGCCGTGGGCGCAGAAGGCCTGTCTGCTGAGCTATTTAAAGCGGCTGGAAATAAGTTGGTAGGGCGCATGCAGTAGCTCATCTGTAAAATATGGTCGCAGTAAAGCATGCCCGACGAATGGAATCTCAGCATCGTTTGCCCAGTCCATAAAAAAGGAGACTCCTAGAACTGCGTCAACTATAGAGGAATAAATCTCCTCAACATCGCGTACAAGATCTTCTCCACCGTACTGTATGAACGCCTGAAAACCTTTGTGGATAATTTGATAAGTTCCTGTCAAGTTTGGTTTTAGGTTAGGTAAATCCACAATAACCAAATTTTCACACTGCGGGAGATCTTGGGAAAGACCCAAGAATTCCAAATCGACACACACGCTGAGCTATACCGGGCCATGTCTAGTTTTAACATCCCTGCCAAACTGTCCTAATGACAGTGGAGAATTCTCGCAGCTCCGTTAAGGTCGGTAGCGAATTAACCGAGACCTTCGATGTCAAAAAAGGATTTAGGCAAGGTGACGCACTGTCACGTAACTTCTTCAACATCGTGCTTGAAATGATCATACGAGACTCACTGGCCAACACAAGGGGTATGATCTATTTCAGGTCTGCGCAATTGCTTGCGAACGTGGATGACATTGACGTAATTGGGCGAGCACAGCGAGACGTCAATGAAGTGTTCAAAAGCATTAGGGCAGAAGCAGCTAAAATGGGTCTTTCGGCGAACGAGGGTAAAACCAAATATATACTGTCATCCAAAAAAATGGCACAACACCGACGTCTTGGCCAGAACTTCACAATTGACGGCAACAAATTTGAAATGGTCCAGGACTTCGTCTACCTTGGCTCGCAAGTGACGAGCGACAACAACACCAGCTATGAGATCAAACGCACAATTACTTTTACTTTTGCCAACCGCCTTGGGCTCAAGAGGCAATTGGGAAGTAGAGCTCTCTCTCGAAAATACCTCTCTCACTGATCATCCCGGTTCTCCTTTACGACGCAGAGGCCTGGACCTTAACGAAATCGGACGAGGATGCCCTCGTTCGCTTCGAGGGGAAAAGTCTGCGCTCAATCTACGATCCCGTTTATATAAAAAGAAAATGGAAAAGAAGATACAAGGACGAACTGTAGGGGCTGTACAGCGATATCGGCCTAGTACGACGTCTGCGGATTCAACGTCTAAGATAACTAGGCCATGTAGAGCGAATGGATAGCACAGCTCCGGTCCGAAGACTCTTCGAATCCAAACCTGAGGGACGACTGAAAATAAGGGATCGCACATAGATGGAAGGGGATTTTAACCAACTGGGATTTCAAGCGGCACTGGAAACAAAGATGCAAGCTGATGACGGTTGTTGGTTGAGGCCCAGGTTCACACTGGACTGTAGCGCTATATAGGAAGAAGAATAAAAATCAAGGCCTACCTTAAGGTAAGGTCCATTGTACTGGATTGCACTTGGATTGTACTCATGTAATATATAATTTACAGAACATTAGATTCATTCGAATTACAGATCAGTCCTGCAGGATAAAATAAGGGGGGTCTATGCCAATTTGCTATGGACAAAAACGCCAATATTTTTTACACGTTTCCTCATATAATTTCAATGTAAAAGGCCGTTAAATTGTTGCATAGGGGTAGGCCAATTAATATTACTTGACAGATATATTGTAGAGAGATATTGTCATATTATAATTTCAGTCTTACAGGTCGGTTAAGGACTATATTTTAAATTCTGCCAAAACTACACAGCCATCGGCTAGGATCGTAAGGCTCAGAGGACCTAGGCTGGCTATTGAGTGTGTTATAGGATACATACGCATATGAAATAATGATAATGTAAAAGAGCGTAAGAGTGTATCCTAATCCAAATGTCAAATCCTGGTATACATATATTCAGTAAGAAATGGTTGAAAATGTTTTTTTACAATCCTAGGGCCCACTTGGCGCTCTTGTTCATTGTACAAGAAAATACGCTGCTAACTTTTATAAAGTTGTGTACATTATAAACTAGCTAGGCTTTGCCCAATATATTATTAGCTTCTTTCTCGTTATCTTGGATAGCTTTCATTGGATAAGCATGGTTTTTCATATGTACATTATTGGTGCAGTCTTCCTTCATACATTTTCACGACCCATGTCCCTTACCTGCGTGCTCTATCATTACACGTCGCCACCATGCCTTCACGGTAATTGCTTTCCTCCGGAGAGTTTTCCCAAAACCACGTGGAGCATGTCTTTGCTTATCTGTTTCACGGCAAACTTTCCCACCTCCAAATCAAAAACTTATTCCCATGACACAAAAATACTCTAAAATCACATGATCCTTCACCGACAATCAATTTCTCCCCAACAACCTTACGAGCCGAAGAAATTACTCGGCAATTATGTTCCGTAGCTCCTTACAATCTCAATTCAATTATAAATTCAATTTCATATCCTTAATCAGTCAGCGGAACACCTGTGTGTTCGGTATGCATCGCTCGACTTTCTCCCGTCTACACTCAACACAAGTCCAACAGGTTTTCCTCTCCTTTCCAATGTGATTTTTCAATAAAGTTTCCCACAGTCGTGCTCGCCTTGCCTCCGGCAGGCTATGTATCCTTGATAATAAATTAATACAGCAAGACACAACCCGTTCCGGTGGTGGTTTGATTTGTTTTTTTTTTTTTGTTTTTGTTTCTGAAATAAACAACCAAGAGGCGACAGGACTAACTGGTTAGACAAGTCTGCTGTTTTGTACTCAAGTGTACAGCTGAAAGATCCTTGGGCGAAAAGGATCATAAATTGGGGGAGAATGAAAGGATTTAATGATGTACCACTGCTTATGTTTTATGTAAGGATTTCTTAGTTAGTCGAGAAGGATGTTAGGTGGGAGTTGCGATCACTTGATGTCGGTAAGGTGGTGCGAATGATCACATTTGAGTTGATCAGTTTGAATGTGCTGCACATACGAGTACATACGATTTTTCAATGTTTAATTGAAAACTCAATACAATAGAAAAAACACACATGATTATAATCATTTAGCTTTATTTTTTAAATAGAAATTGCATTAGCAATAAGATTGGATTTGATCCCAACTTGCCGTGCTCAAGGAGCCATAATGGTAGATAGCTTAGGTTTACTCGCAAATGACAAGTTGTATGGTAAGTTGTTCGATAGCTTGTAGGTTAGGGCTTGTAGTTTCTACTACAGGGTGGGCCATTAAAGCCGTCATAATCTGGCAGCCCTGTAGCTTTCACATCTGTTCTCTGATAGGCTTATGGTAGCCCGCCTTTGAAGCTTTAATCCAAACGAATTTGAACCGTGTTGTTATCCTGCAGCTTTGCATTCAAAAAATGTTCTCAATTGTGAAAACGCCAATTCTGATTTGTCTATCGTACAAAATATCGAGTGAATTAAGCGTTTTTAGAACACATTATCGATAATCGCCTGAAGTGATCTGATGAGAGAGCATTGAGGCTGTGCAGGCCAGCGTTGAAAGAGCACAGCCATCGAGTCGTCACGGCTTTTCGCAGTTAGGCATCCTTTGGACGTCTTCTAGACTTGTAGTTCGTGATGATGTAAAGCTATTTTCATATAAAATTCAATTTAAGCCTCCTTGCTGGAATATGTGGAGAACAAGTCGCAAAGCGATAAGGCTCATGTTTCTTATGTTTGAAATAGTCGGTTATACGCCAATGAAAACCAGCAATTGACTTTCGAGGAACCTTACAAGAGCAGAAACTGTTTGGGCTGATTTTGTGCGGAATCATTTAATCGCTATTCTTCGAAAATGACGCTGGGGCGACTGTATTCGTCAATGGAGAGTACCATTGGGCTAATTTCTTGATGCCAGTTCTGACTGATAAGGGAATGGGCAACCTTTGATAAGCCTCCGCGACGCTAGACATAACGCCTCCAGACATCCTCCTGTGGGGTTATTTGAAGTTCAAGGCTTATAGCAACAAAACGCGAACCCTAGAAGCCTTGAAGGACAATTTTGAACATCTCATCTGACATCTGCGACGCGGGGTTTGAATCGCACAAGAACCAGGTTAATGAATTTATATTCCACGGAATTTTCTCTCAGCGGGCGTAATAGCACATTTATTCGTAGTATACTTAAAAGTTCCGAGTCGACAATAAAAGGACGACCCCATCCATCTGTGGGAACAAATATACATATACATTCAAACATAGATGATTAAGAGAAGTTTAAGCTTATGAATGAATTATGTGTTTATGCGGAAAAGGGGCGTGGACCGAAGGTTACGTGGGTTGGGGGGGCTGTCAATGTTACCGCTGAGAAGGTCGTGAATAAATAGAATATCTGAAACATTACGTCGTTCGTTAAGGGATTGAAGGTTGATTAATCTTAGGCGATCCGTATAAGGTGATAAATTAAGGAGGTCGGCCCAGGGAAGGTTACGAAGGGCAAAACGGATAAACCTGCGTTGAATGGCTTCAATACGCGTAGTATGGGATTCGTAAAAAAGGACCAGTCTTGGCTAGCATATTCGAGAAAGGGGCCTGACGAAAGTGATATTGAGCTCCAGATGGTTTTTTTGACACCAAGTAGTGAATCTGTTAAGGTCCAATTGGAGAGAGCACGAGTCGACAGGGGAAGACATGTGTTCAAATATTTTCATATCATCGGCATATATGGAGAGCTGAGAGTTCAGAATAACGCTGTCAACATCATTAATTGTTAGAATAAATATCAATGGGCCGAGATGACTACCTTGTGGGACACCGGAGGTAGCATTAATTGGATCAGAGATAGAAGATCTGAAGATAATGTTATATTGATGATCTTCAAGATAAGATTTGATCCATGAAATAAAATCGGGAGAGAAGCGAGGGCTGTGAGCTTGATAATTTTGAATAATTTTATCAAAAGCTTTGCTGAAGTCAGTGGCACCAACGTCTACTTCTTTGCCAGCTTCGAGTGCAGACAAACATTGTGAAACAAACTCGACTAGATTAGTGGGAACCCATGTTGGTTAGGAGAAAATATGGGTTTGCAGTGAAAGAACAGTGCATCATAAACGATGCTCTCGAAAAGTTTGGGTATGCATGAGAGCTTGATATTGGGACGATAGTTGGACACATAATTTTTCAGTCATTTTTTGTGGACTGGAATGATATAAGCATATTTCCAAAGCTTAGGAAAGAGTCCTTGAGAGATAGAGGTTTGAAATAGAGCGGTAAGGGGTAAAATAAGATGGTTCGCGCACTTTTTTAATACTATGGCGGGCAGACAGTCGGGACCAGTAGACCAGTTGTCCTTTAAGTTGCGTATTGGCGATTAGGTCGGGAGTTATGTTCAATGAAACAAGAGACGTCTGGGGGCAGACTTTCAAATATCGAAAATAGTCGTGATCGGGCTGAAAATCTTGGTCAGTGAATGATTGGCTGAAGAAATGAGCAAAGAAATTGGCGATTACTTCGGGTTCGTTGGAAGAGCTATTGAAAAAATTAAATTTAGCGGAGTAGCTATCGGTTTTTCTTTTTGTATTAATGAAGTGAAATAAACACTTGGGGTCAGAGATAAGGGAGGTTTGCATTCGGTTCAGGTATCGGAGGTAGAGTGATTCGCATAGCTGTGCAAATTTGTTATAGGACTGCATGTAATTAGAAAGGTCAGATGCAGAGGAGGATCTAATATGGGCGTGCCAATTTTTATTTCTTTTATTGCGCAAAGACCGTAGTTCCTTGGTATACCAGGGCGGGATGAAGTGTAGTTTTTTTTTTTATGAGTATAGGACTGAAAGAATGAAGCAGCTGAGGAGTCGTGGGAGATTGAAGTCGCCACGGATGATGATGATGTCATTGGGTACGGCGATATCAAATATGGAGTCGTGTGGGCTGTAAGGGTCTTAAGTAACAGGAGGCAAGATAAAGTTTCCGTTTAGGGAGACTTATTAAGGCACTAGTGAAGTTGAAAAACTCGCTGTCTCCAATGCTGGAGCATAAATTCGTTTCAGTCAAGGCAAATATATCATAGGGTAGGTTTTGGGAATTAAGGAGTACTGCGCAGGTTTTGGTGCGTAATTCTCTGACGTTCTGATAGTACAGGGATATGTTTTTGTGAGAAATATTCGATGGGTGGGGGACACCACTTTAGGTAAGGATTTAAAATAGTTTTTGAAATTAGAGCGGGTACTTTGCAAGTGTGCGATGCGCTTTGACTGACATGGGCGGCGAATGTGGAGAGGTCGTTATTTACATCAATGGGAGAGATATTAAGGCTTTCGTGAAACCGGATATAGGTCTTTTTTAACGCGTGGGTGTCTGTGGATAAGCCTTCTTGGTGAATTGAAACTAGGACGTTGGTTTTAGTTTTGCCGTCAATACAAATGGAGTCAGGTTTGTCGTGGCGGTAGGCTAAATAGAGGCGTACATTTTCGTTGATTCTTCTGTCTCTTAAACGTGACATAACATAGCGGTCTTCGGCGTTAAGCTCGGCAAGATGTTTGGTAAGTTTGGCCGTGGGAGGGAGAAGTGGATCTAAGAAAGAGGGGGAGGAAAGAGGGAAGGGGTGTTATGAGAAGCTGAGGAGGTGGAGGAGCTGGAGGGGGTGTTGTAAGAAGCTGAGGAGTTGAAAGGAGTTGGGTTCAGAGTGTGAGAGTTTTTCCACAAGTTTTCACGAGTTTTCAGCTTTGGCACAAATCCGATAGATGCCATGAAAAATTAAATCTGTCATTTTATGATTTTACGAGTAGTTGCTGCTACTTTACTCAGTCCGAGTTTTATTTGGTTTTGACTTAAACCAACTTGCTTATTTGTCCTAGATCTAGAACCTAGACGATGGTTGAGAATTCTGTCTAGCTTGTATTGAATTATAACTTGTTAAATCTATTCTACGATATATAAATACAAGGGACTACTGCGGAGTAAACTGTACCAGAAGGTTAAAATTGATCGAAAAGGATTGTGTAAAACAAGAGGAACGATCTCAAATTATCTCTAGTTTGCAATTCTTTATAGCCGCTGTGGTGAGAAATTAATTGGATTAGAAATCGATTTTCATATAAGTCCGATACAGATATTTCACAAAATCGGATATGAGCTGGTATATTTATGTTTCCTTTTAAAATCAGTTCCACCTCTCCTAGTAATTCTTTTTACTCAAAGTCTATTTGGTATATTTGGTCACATTAAGTTGCATATAAAAGGGCCTAGTAAAATAATTTATTACTAGATTTAAAGGACTTTTCTATAATTAGTTAATAATTAAAATTAAATTTTAATAATTAAAATTATTCACTGACCCAATGCGACACTCTTAAGTATACATCACCTTCTTAAAATTACATCTTTCGGCCTAAATTCATACTTGATATTCTTAGGAATTCCTCAATTATTCGCATCGGTTGCATAAAATTCTATCCACCAGTTAACAATTTATTCCTAGCAGCATGTAAGACGTATGAGTAGGATTCCTACTAAAAGGCAGGTTATACTTTGGGTAACACGCAGAATTTGTTGGGAACAAAGGAAATATTTATACAGAAACCCAGTTCACCGATCCCCTAGTTATAAGCCTGGTTGAGACCGTCGAAAAATGAGTTGCCCAGAATACGCCACCTGGTCCCTCTCATTACTCCCCTTGCGGTTAAAATAGAACGGGAATGCCGACTTTTTCTAAATCTGTTCAGTTTTGTTTTCGTTGTAACTACGTCAGATTTTACTTTTGTAGGTATGTAATACTGTTTCTAAAAATCAATTTCGGAATGCGCTTTATTTACTTTAAATGGTTGTTAAGGGCTGATACCCTCATGGCAAGGTGATACTCTCTTTTAAAGGTTATAGTAAAATCGAGCTAAAAATAATGTAGTTGACTTACATATGTTGATGACAGTCAACTCATAGAGCAAGATTAGGTGTTTGTGCGAGTATATTGGCAAATAGAAGTCAGGCTTCTCGTTCCTTCTTCTGTCTGACTTCTGTCTGAAGAACATTAGCATGGCCTGGTAAATGAATAGATCTTGGCAGTTGTAACTTTTCTATGGATATGCCAACCAACCTGCAGTTTTAATCCCTATTGCCACCATCAGTCAAATTTACTTAGCAATCTATTGATTCCAACGAATGTCGATACGCTCTCTCCAGGTTAAAGGATTAAAAAGATCTATGGGAAAATTCGTCTCTTTTTGGCTTATCTTCATGACAAATCCAACTCGGTTCAAAGCAAACACTAGCGTAATGGTCTCAATTCAACACGAAGGTCTCCCCACCGATTTCATTACCCTCAAGAACCTTTTCATTAAATATCACGAGTTTTTCAAAATCTCACTCAAAAAAGTGTCAAACGATCTTGATACTTTCAGACAATTTATATACTCAAAGCGTACATTGCACCTTCAGCATAGCATAGCTGATCATGATAGGTTTTTTCGTTCCTAAAAGTCTCCCCCTCTTTGCCACTATTTTACTTCCCGAAAACCTCCCTCTGCAATCTAAAACTCAGGCAGTCCTGCAGGTATGACATGCCTTACCTTTTGAAATCTTTTCCAACTGAAACGAGTCCCCAGTATAAACAACTCATCATACTTTAACGTTTATCGCGATGATGATGTTAACCTACCTACTGATGGTTGTCCATGCCGCGGTGTCCTCCAGCCGTCCGAAACTCAATTGACTCCTCCCTCATAGCAACTTCATTTTCGCCGTGTCTCGACTTTGTTTCTATTAAGATTGTTCTATCTCGGAAATTGCTCAACGTCATCTGCTTTTACATTTTGCCATCGCAACATATTGAATCATATGAATTGGCCAATCTTTCATCCATGATTCCTTTGCACCCGATCCTTCAATTATACCTTTCTCAAGGTGAATTTCTCCAGATATGGAAAACCTCTTTTATAACACCAATACACAAAACGGGTCCGAAGAATGACATCAACAACTACCGTCCCATTGCCAAACTGTATCATATACCCAAAATTTTCGAAAGAATTTTGTATGATAATTTAAGTATTCAATGCAAGTCTTTAATCTCCCCCAGACAACACGGCTTCCTCAAAGGTAAGTATACAACCATAAACCTTATTGAATTCGTATCTTTCATCCTTTCTGCCTTAGAAAATAGCAAGGAAGTCGACGCTATCTCAACTGACTTCAGTAAGGCCTTTGATAAAATTTATACAGATTAATACTCTTCAAATTGGCTTTCCTTGGCTTTGAACCCATTTTATTAAAGTGGATATCCTCTTCCCTGGAAAATCGCTACTGCAGCGTTAGTTTTAGATCTGCCCTCTCTAAGCCTTTCCTTGCTTCCTCCGGTGTCCCCCAAGACAGTCATTTAGGTCCACTTCTTTTTATCCTTACCATTAACGTTATTGAAACGGTTATCAAACATTCCCACATCTCTCTATACGCCGACGACGCTAAGATCTTCAAGATCATTCCCTCCGAACATGACTCTTCCCTTATTCAATCTCACTTCAAGAGTTTTTCCACTTGGTGCTCCAGGAACTGCCTGGACCTTAACATTTCCAAGTGACAATCTATTTATTTTTCCCGCAAACATATCAAGCCATCTCCCCGCCTCTACTTTCTCCATAATCAACCCCTTTCTGCCGTTTAGGTGATCCGCGATCATGGCGTATTATGCGACCAGGAACTCAATTTCCTTGCACATATCAGCGATATAGTGCTTAAGTCCAATTCTGCACTCGGTTTCATGAAACGATTGTCTAAAGAGTTTTCCAATCCCTACGTCAGTCGGGCTCCTTTGTTCGCCCTATACTCGAATACGCCACTCAAGTGTGGTCTCCTTACGATCATACACACATTTTCAGAATCGAGAGTATCCAATGTCGTTTTGCTCTTCGTGGTTTACCCTGGAGCAATCCTCTGATCCTACCTCCCTATCAAGACCACCTAAAACTTGCTGGAAGAACGAAGAAAGATATCCGACATCCTTTTCATCCATCGGCTGTTCACAGGTACCATTGATTGCACGACCCTATACAAAATCAAAATCAAATTAATCATTCTATCGCTTCCCCATTCGTGAAGTGGTTTTCAAAGTTTAGTTTTGATACAGAGAAGGCAGTCAGAGGCGCAATCAAGTTTTTTTAGTTTTTTGACATCGAATTTTTTAAGCCTAACTGGTTGCAGGTAGTCGTCTCTTTGATGAATAGAATATAAGGAAGTTAGACAGGATTTAATAACCCAATAGTTCCTATACGCCGCCCCTTGGACTTACTCGGGGCGATTAATGTTGTACTTTTTGTCAAGGGGAGGTAAGTATACGTTACGATTGCTTCACAGACGAGTATTTGACGATGGTATTCATAGGGTTATTCCATATTAAGGTGAGCATTTTCTGCCGAAAGTTTTATTACAGGCATAGAGGTCTATGGTATACTTTCAAGCCGGCAGTTCGATGTTGGGCCTTCAACTAAGCTTGGGATTTAATATAATTCTGAGATGCAAATGGAGAGAGGTATTGAGGCCTTCATATTAAAAATAAACAGTAGTTAGGCTTTCTGGTCACATAGATATTTTTTTTCGTGACTTGCAGACTCAGCAGCTGTGTCGGTGCACCATTGCACTACTCTGTCCTTCTGGGCTATAACTAATTCGTAGTGAAGACTTGGTCATTCGTTCGGTCCTGTCGCGGACCTGTCGCGTTGACAGTCCTTACGTGAGCCCAGACTGATTGCGACTGCATTAGAGTTGCCTTAGGCCAAATGCGTTTGAGTTTAACCCCAGCCAGGGCTCTAATTGTTGTCCACGCAGGACCCCCAAGTGCGTCAAAATGCTGCACCAAGCTTTTCCGAGTTAACGCTCTAGTCGAAGTTTTACCGTTCGTGCTATCAAATACTTACTCTCTGCTCCACTCATCTTTCTGTACGAGAGGCAGTTTTAATGGGTGTGGGACACACTATCTTTGCTATATGAGCGCAATTTACTTTTTTGACCAGTGTAACGTCACTCTTAGCTTGAGTTGACACTGACTTCTCGGAACGCTTTTTCACGAACTCCACAATAAGCATTTGCTTAGCTTAGATTCCATTGATTTTTACTCATTCACTACCGAATAGAACTTACTTCATATTTTACTTCGACTTATTTTAAGTCACCAGGAGTGACTTTTATAGCGTTCGATTGAACAGTTTTTATAAGGGGAATGGAAAAAGAAGGAGGAAGCCTTTCTATTGTCATATGTCTCTCATATATAAATGAAAGAACGGCTTTGTTTTTATTTCCATGGTCAGGCTTCCAAGTTTTGTTTGCGGTGCCTTCCAACCCGGCGATCGTTTACAGGGCGGCCACATAGACATTCAACCAACGCTGTTTTACTATACCTACATTTTTTTGGGCCTTTAGGTTTTTTTTTTCATAACTTTTTGAAGATGGTATCAGTCAAGTGGGTACCGCCATTGTAAACGACCATTTGGGCTCTTTTTACCGCGGCAAAAACTTTCTTGTCGGATATTCTATATGAGAGCTTTCAGAGACTGTTGTTTGCTGTGACGGATCCGTCACTTTTTAAAACTCCAGAAAGAAGTGATTTGTCTAACTGGCCGATTTTTCCGGCTAGTGCAAATCACAACATCGAGACATTAAGCGACCCGGAAAGGTGTATTTCAAAATGTGTTCTTCCACACGAGTTATGCGTGTGGTTGCACCGTCTTGTTCGCGTCAATAAAAACTCGTTGATCATAATTCCGTACGGCTCACGAGTTACGTGTCGCGTTAGTCAGGGCGAATGAAACACATTCAGAAGGTCACATCCGTTCAAGTAG
This sequence comes from Merodon equestris, assembly GCA_958301585.1. NCBI lineage: Eukaryota > Metazoa > Arthropoda > Insecta > Diptera > Syrphidae > Merodon > Merodon equestris. The sequence continues at coordinate 28,478,044 of OY284413.1, forward strand.
AAATGGGCTTTGTCGCTCATGATGAATCTCTACTGAAAATCGTCAACTTCATCGTTTAACTTCAGAAGAGCGTGAGCATAGTTTAGGCATGGTTGATGGCTCTTTGAAAGAAAACAAGTCATTCACCAAAATAGGTTCCAGAGATGAACCCTTAATGGCCAATTGCGTGGCACGACGTCTAATCGACGTTACCGGCACATATTAGGCAGAGGGGCAATACTCTCCTCAGAACGAACTATGAGGTCTTTTGGCACCTGTTTTGTCACGTGTTGTTGAATGGCGAAATGTCAGTGTATGACCGGTGGATGGCCGGGAAATCTATACGAGTATGGCATTCCGATGGTGTATATTGTGCATCTATTTACATCATTTTGGGCCGTCTTGTACGTCTAGAAATTCATTTTGTAACACAGGTTGTTGACATTTTTGTTGACTTCAGTTCCACATTCCCAGCCAATTGATTTCAAGATCTGTATTTCGCAATGCACTATTCAATTAAATAAGCTTCTTGATCAAAGGAGTTCAGAAGAGGGAAAGGAAAATCGTTAACTAAGTGAAACGATTGTATTACAATACCATAAGTATGTAACTCTAGCATAAGCGACGTAATTAACTTAAATTAACGCTGGATTCTTAGGAAACTTTCACAACCAGCCTTCCCCATAATAAACAAGTTAGAAACCAATTTGTCATTACGCCGCAGTAATCTTGCCCCATGACTCAACATTACTACCAATCACCACAGAGAGAAAAAAAATTCCGAACAAAAAATCAAAGGAAAAAAAAAACTTGTCTTAGCTTCACCCTTGAAGAACACACCACACCGCAGTCATGTAATCGCCTCCGCCACTAACACGCCAAAGGTGAATCTTTCATGGACACCCGCCACCAGTTTCCAAGCCAAAGCTAACCAACCCGCCTAGCCTCCCCTCAGCAAAGTCAATTTACATAAATTAAACGTCTCTCGTGTCTAGCGCTTTACTCGTATTCAATTCGAAAAAGCCTCGCATCACATCCCACGGACATTCAGCGCGACGCCAGAAATAAGCGCGCTGCCATCGCCTTTCCCCAATCCAATCATCAGGAGTCGACAAAAAAAAAAAAAACAACGAACTTTGTAAACATAAATCCATAAGACATCCGAGCGTTTTATTTGCTTAAAATCGAAATGAATATAAAAAAGATTCGAATAAAATCTTAGATACATACTCGCGTATAAGCTATCCGTGAAGGGATCTCGCATGTGGATGTGCGGATGTGTGAGCAACGGCGGGCATCTTCCTCTCAAGCACTATAGTAAAATATTTGAAAAAAGCCTGTCCCCCGACTTCGCGCTGTGTCTATGTATCTATGAAATTCCTTTTTGATTACTTAACCCCGATATAGTGTTGGATACCTTTTCTATAGATTCTTTTTTTCTTTTTTATCTATCCTATTGCTGCGCTAAGCTTTTTTTCTCAAAGCACACTAGTCGCTAGTCCAGTGATTGCATGACAAGAATTGAGTGGATCGAGGCAGCTCACGTGAGAAAGAGCGAGACCTCGAGGTCGATGGAATGAGATGGAGGGATGTTAGAAGGCTACATGGGGTCCATCTGAGTCCATCGTTAGAAGGCTAACATGGTCGTTCGTTCGTTCATTTCGTTTCGTTTCCATTGCTTTTCGAAATGGTTAAAAAGATACAAATGCTGGTCGTAATAAATGAAAAACTATCTATCTATCTATCTATTTGACTATGGTGGCAACATTTACAGATGGGGTTCGTCCATGTAAGACGGACTGACAAACTGACTAACCAACCGTGGGTTCACGATCACTCATACACGCGTACTCGCAGTGGAAATGGTAGCAACAGGGAGATGAAGGGAACTCTCTCAAATGTCAGCATTAGAAATAGAGAGAAGTCAGGAGAACAAATAGAAAAAAATAATAATAAAAACGCGGGCATCCATCCATCCACCATCCGTCTATTCATCTATCCATCCATCTACAGCGGATCTTTGGTGGTTTCCAAATCAGGCTGCGATGATACACAGGGGACAACAACAATACCGCAATGGTGTGCTATAGTGGCGTACCTGACGCTTTTGTACCTGTCGCTCCATACGTACAAGTATCTGTATCTCCACTTGTGAATTTAAACAGCCAAGATGTGTGTTTTATCTCTTTTTTCCTGCTTTGTTTGTTTGGATGTTGTGTGATTTTTTTTTCTACTTCACCACTTCTCTAATTCCTATTTCATAAGTTTCTCTATCTGGTTTTACTGTATCTGTTGCCATTGCTCGTGGATAAAAGATACATATTAGATCAGATCTAGGCACCACCTGCCAGCCTGGTGGTGGTGCGCGAGTATGTGAACTTTGTTTTGGACACAGAGCAAGGATTAGAGCGACACCCGGAATGGTGTCATGTGATAGTGGATGTGACTTTGACTTTAAGGTGTTAGATACATTTTTTTTTCTTCTTCTTTATCTTGTTGATTATTATTCGGTGTGTTGTCGATTTCACAACAAACTGATTCACACATTGTAGCCGCGTATACACTCGTTCGTCCATCAGGTTGCCCGCATCGGAGGGTTGAGAGCGATAGTGTGGAATGAGATAGAATGGTGTTGGAGATCTGTGGACATGTTATCCAGTTGCTGTGCTTGGGGGGATATACTGGATTTACTTGAAGGCTAGTGGGTACATGGTTTTATGATTCTATAGAAGGCGAATGACGTTTTGGGATTTTTGCTGTTCTAAATGGTCGATATGCTTAGAGGTATAGGGAATAAAGATTGATCATTGCAAGTGGTTATTATTTCAATTAAGACTTGTCGCGCGTTGTGAGTGGGCAGATACGTTTGTAGTTTAGGATTTGCAGGTGGGATTTCCTGCAACTCTTATATGGGTGGATATGGATCTTTGGTTTTTGAATTTTGTGATCATTGTTTGGGGACAATTGGAGCTCGTTTTTTTTGTGCGCGATCGTCAAGGAGACTTGTGTGAGTCAGGTATACATATTACGTAGACGGTAACCGACTTGAATTAAATGAACTTGTTAGCATTGGATGTGTTGTGATTCTTTAATTAGACGGTCTTCTTAATTTTCAAGACGGGGAAATGATTTTTATTTCTGTTACTCAGTAGACTACTAGATCATTCAATGATGACTTGATTCGAAGTTGTATATCAGCAAATGGAATTCTTGGCATTTTACATTATCTCTCTTCTCCCTCTTCTTCGGATGTCGTTTCTGTTGAAATTTAAGATAGCTATAGCGTTTATTTTATTGATGGCCCTTGAGTCCTTGAACTCTATTCCAATAGGACAATTGTTCGTTTTTTTCCCAGCTGTCTAAAAGCGTGCTAAGTCTAGGCTTGAGAATACCCAAGCGTGGCTAATACCTCCGCGAATTCGGTAATATTTTTGCCTCTGAGTTTCGGCAGCCACTAGGTTTTGACTTTGCCTAGGTCCTGCAAAATATTATAATAGTCCTTATGTGGGTTCTTAGTTCAGAGCTTTGAGTTCTATTTGCCTGTTTGATAGCATCTGGCCAACTATCATCTTGATTTGGAAGCATATTGGGACATATTTCTAGCTCTTTAAAAAACATGCAATTTGAGGCAAAAATACCAACGCCAGAGCCTGATACATCAAAGAGCCACCATCTAAAGCGTTTGAAGTTTTTTAATCGACCTTCAGTCTCGCAGACTAAATGATTTGGGATCAATATCCCCAGTACCTAGTGGCTAGTTTAGGTTAGGATAGGTTAGGTGGCTTCCCTCCGTAAAATGCGGTCTTAAACCAAGATCGGCGCATTGTGCTACCACTTAAGTCGGCTTGGTCACCGCTATTCTTGGAATCTTTTTAAGAGTTGAATAAAATTCGATATTTTGTACATCTCCATTTCGGATAGATCCGCAAGTTCATTAAAGAAGTATTCTCCCAGAACTCGTCGTCTTGCAGTTACAAGACAATTACATAAGAGATGGGATGGAGATTCTTCCTTTTCCTCATCATGGTACCTACTGCAGTAGTCGTTATATGTATGGCAGTTCTAATCTTGCGGCATGTTTTCCTAAATTGTAATGTCCTATTAGGACTCCGTTTAAGCTGCTTATATCCCCTCTGCGTATTTTTAGCAGGCTTATGGCTTTACATTGACACTAACTGGTCCAAGTGTGTCTCGCATAGTTGCATGTTTCAAGGTCACGCCATCTCTCATTTACCTGTTGCAGTGCTTGTTTCAAGATTTTATATTTTTAGTGGATTCCCCCTTTAACAGTCGAGAGCTCCAATGTGGTGCCTATTTTGGCCTATTTTACCTGGTATAGTACCCAGCACAACGTTAGAGCGCATCTGCTCAATATCTCATTTAGAGACGCGCGGCAGTGCGTGACCAGTTTTGATCTTATTATTAGTGATTCGACTGCTTTTATTACCGTTTGGATATCTGTGTAGATGACGATGTCTCTATTATTCATCGATATCACAGACAGCCAGTCGGCGGCCTCACGAATTGTCACTAATTTAACTAATTTAGCTTAGAATATGCACATTGGTTCGGTAGACTAAAGGACTGTCTGGTTTTTAGGGGTGGTCGTGGTGCGATGATGATCATCACCGACTTTCAAGCAGACGGTTTGTAGTTCAAGTCTGTCAATAGCCAAGAATAATTCCTATACGGAAAAACTGTGCAACAACATCAGTTGTGAATGAGTGATGATAAAAAAAATGCTGACGAAGGCATAACATTCGCAGCATAAGATCACTTCAAAAATTCATACTCTGTGTGTCCATTTCCAATGTAATACCTTAACGACATGGAAACAAAAAAGTTACTGTGAACTACAACCAACGCGATGAATTCAGTCGAATCCCTCAAATCCTATCTAGAGCAACCACCCCCGGAGAATAGTGAACGAACATCTTAGACACAAACCATCTGCACCCCGTCCAGGTTTTGTGATAAACATACTAAGAGCGTAACTCTTGAGCCAGCGCGAACCGAATAAAATAGGCAAATTGATGTTGATAAATTGTGAATTTTATTCAGTGTTCAGTGAGAATCATGCATTTCGACCTTCCAATTGAACGACTGATTCGCGAAACGTTTTACAGTACTAGACATACACTCACCGAGTAGAAAGCGTTGAAGTTGTTTTGTTTTTAATATTAGTGCTGAAGCTGATAGGGAGCGTGTAAACCGCGACCAGTCAAGCTCTCAAGCTTTAGGTACCTCATACGGCACATTGTGGCATATTGTGAGAAGATATGTTGGAGTAAAATCGAGCTCGTTCAGCAACTGAAGTGAATTTGGTAGTTGGGTCTTGGAACAACTTTAAACTGATAACTTTTTAAACTTAATTTTTTTTTATCAAAAAGCTCTATCATTTTTGGTTTAACGAATACGTCAACAAACAAAAATGTTCTATTTGGGCTGATCCAAGAGCATCAGGAAAAATGCACAGATTGGTGTGGCCTATGCAAGATGGAATCATCAGACGGTATTTTTTTTAATGCAATTCGTGAATTTTTGTTGCGAAAAGTTCAAGTTCAAGACAATGGCATAGATAACTTATGGCTTCAATAAGATCGCGCAATGTACCAAACATCGGGCAAGGTCATCCAGTTTCAGTCAACTTCCACAGAAACATCATCTCAAGAAATGGACCTGTAAATTGAGAGGATCATACGATACGACACTGCTGGGTAATTTTTTGTGGGGGTATGTGTAATCATTGATAAGCGTAATCAATTGAAGCCACTATGACACGCATTAATAAAGCCACTATGAGATTTGCCCCATGAGACTGTGGGGTTATAAATCACCATGTTTTTGCAATCACTTTCCAAAGTTGGCTACCAGCATTCCTTTGTTTTCTCATTAATGTGTTTGGTTGCGTTTTATACACGGGTGTGTACTAGCGTAAATACAGGGTGGGTGGTCCAATTGAATGGTAACTTTTCAAAACACTTTTTCTTAAACTAAAATAATTTATAATTGATTTTCAAGAAAAAAATGTTGGAAAACAGTTGTTTTTAGAATTTTGGACATGACTGTCTTTAGCGTAAACTGTGGCCGTGATTCGGTTCGGTTGACAAACATGTGGCACACTGCACGAACGTGGGCCTGCGATATATTCTTCTCATTTCGATGAAGGTCTTTCTTGACCTCATTCACACTGCTTTATGTTCTGGTCGCGGTCTACTATATAACTGACCTACCAAGTATTTTCCAAATTGTTTCAGGCATCAGCCTGAAAGACTCAAAGTTGCTTTGAGTGTTGTTTCAATTGGCAACACTGTAACCGTTGGATGTATATATTCTGTCGTAGTCACCATACGCTGTAGTCACAGTGGAGTACTATACTATTCAGCAAGGCGTCAAAATTGTTATAAAAAATTGTGCTATGTTTGCCAAAAAATTTCACGAGCTGCAAAATAGGTATATACGGTCGAAATGATAGTCTAACCGAGCGAGCCATTCAACTATTTATCACAAAACTCTGGTAAAAGGCCCAGGCCATGAACGATTCCGTACGATTGGAACGTGGCTGAACGTGCTTGTCCGCACTTTTTATTAGGGGCGAATACGCACCATTTTCAAAAGGTTCTCACCCACAACTCTTTTTAAAACTCACACAAAACTCAATTTAAAAGTTAAGACATGCTTAGTTGATAATCCTTTACAACCGTATATTGATTGATTATTCCTTGAAATAGATCAATAATAGCTATTCTTGTTCGACAGCCCTGAAAGAGCATCCTTCCCCAAGAATACTTAATTATCTATTATATTTCGCTTTTGTTTGGATTAGAGTTCAAACGTTTGAGTCATTAAGGGCATTTTGCCTGATTGGTCTCTTGACCAAGTTTTGGAAAAAAAATCATCTTCAATGAACTTTTTTGGACAGAACAATGCAGAGTGGTATCAAAAAACTCCATTGCATCCGGAGAAATTTACTGTTTGATGTGAATTTTGGACAGGTAGCGCCTTTTGGATATACAACAGAATGGCCAGACGGTGATTTTGTATGGCGAACAATATCTGGCTATAATAACTGGCTTTTTTGGGCTCTTTCCTAGAGTATTGGTACTCATGGGCCCAATGGGGCAGAGCTAATATAGTCGACATATTTTTGCCTTTCGGAAAACGTCCACATCATTTTAAAGCTCGTAAAGTTCGCGGTTGGGTCTTCTCCTTCATTCGCCTTCCTCACAGACAGGATCATATATCCGACGGAAAATTTTCCTTTCAAAAGAGCCGAGAATCATCTCTACTTTCTTGCTTATCGTTCAACATTTGGCTCCGTAAAGCAGGACTGGCAAGATCAGACTTCTGTAGAGAATAATTCTGGACTTCCTTGTTAGGAGTTGTTATTTAGCTGTTTCGACAAACCGAAGTAGCACCGGTTGCCTTAGGGTGATTCTTCGTCGGATCTTCGCTAAGTTGTGGAGTAAACATTTGGTAGACAAGCTCCATATCTATGTACATAGCGGTTCTTAGTCGACAGCATATACTTTATTTTATCTTTATTTACTTTAAATCAACGTGGCCTGCCTTTTCTACTAGTGCTACAGCAGTGCACTGGGAGGTGTGTTGACATCTGCCTTCCTTACTATCCTTTTAAGAATTGAATTTAAAAGTTAAAGCGTGCTTAATGAATGGGGGGATTTTATATAATTAATCTGTTACAGGCTCATCAAAATTTCTCTTTCAAGCAGTATACCAGTATATGAAATGCTGAATCCCTGGTACTTGTAGCAGTGTATGTTTCTATTATTGAGTTGATGTGACAATCCTTGTTATAGCATTGCGACGTTTACTCTTTTTCTTTAAACAATGTGGCCATATGAAGTATAAAGGGTGGACCATCTAATGGTTTTGTTTTTAATCATAGGTTATTTTGATACTGACAACTGTTTCCCGCTCAAAATCTTGACAGAAAGTCAGCATCATACCTCCGTGGAACCTCTGTGAGTCTCTTTACGCTTGAACGTTGGGAAATAATGAAAACTTATTCCCAAAGTCCAAACAGCCCAAACAGTGCGTTTTTTGTAAAAAAGAAGCTTTGCTCGAAATGAAGCACCCACCGCAACTGCTATACGCAAGTTCATGCGAAAAGTTCGTGAGACTGGTATGCTAGAGGATAACACTGATGGTCCCTGTCGTCGACGGTGCGCACAGATGAGAATATAGTTGCTGTGAGTCTCAATTCACGAACATCAGCTCGCCATCGATCTCAACAGCCCACCATTTCACACACTTGCCTGAGGAGAATTCTGCACAAAGATCTCGGATTATTGGCTTTCAATGTCCAATTGACTCAGCAATTGAAGACACGCGATCATACGCTTCGTTACCGCTTCGCAGTTTGGGTCTTAGAGCAGCTTGAATTGGACAACGATTTAGGGCGAAAAATCATCTTTTCTGACAAACAAAATTGCCGCATGTGGAAAACTCGGAAAACCCGCAGGTTATTGTCGAGAAGCCAATGCATCGCAGAGAGTGACAGTTTGGTGCGGATTGTGGAGTGGTGGCATCATTGGACCATTTTTCTTCGAAAATGGGGCTGGCAACAACAGTTCGGTCAACGGTGAGCGTTACAGAGCCATGTTAACCGACTTTTTTCTTTACTGAAATTGAAGACACGAATTTGTCCGTTTCATGCAGGATGGCGCGCCATGCCACACAGCCCGTGCCACAATCGATCTTTTGCGCACCAAATTGCCAAATCGTGTTATCAGTCGTCTTGGCGATGTCAACTGGCCGCCTCGGAGCTACGAGGGGTCAACCTTTGGACTTTTTTTGTGGGGAACCTTGAAGGACCGATGTTACAATCTGGACACGATTTAAGCACTTAAGGCCAATATAATCCAAGCAATACGTGAGCTACAGCCCGGAACTATCAACGAGGCCTTGGAAAATTGGGGTGACAGAATGCGCTACTGCGACACCGGCCGAGGCTTAAAGGACGTTGTATTTCATAATTAATGGGAATGTTTGTTGTAAATGAAAAAAAATTATTTTGTTAATTTTATTGCTTTTTTAAAAAGAAACTTGTATTCGGCCCACCCTTTATACACATATTATTATTACAAATTCAAGGTATTCATTTTAGAAGGCTCCACTAAGAAACAAGATGTTAAAGAGCTCTTGAACACGAACCGATGTTTTCACGTAAAGGTTAAAGGTTTGAAATAAAACCTGAGGCAAGCTCTGCCAAGAACCTTAGATAATATTCGGAGGAACTACGTATAGGTAGCATATTTTCGGCAAGGTCTTAAGGCAAGGTCTAATTTATTTTATCCTCATGATGTAATATGTCACAAGAAAAAAAAACCTTCTTAGCTATTATTGCCACCGATTCTGTAATTTTTGCAACGGCAGAAAAAACTGTATTTATGTCTCACCCATAAAATACTTAGATGGTTTAACACCAGCTTTTTGAAATTTTCCTCTGTGGGTGAATAGTATGGTGTGATTATTAAAAAATTTTGTTGGATTTTCGTTAACTTAAAAAAGCTTACGGAAGTTCGGAATTTTGTTGTGTTTGCGGAATTTTGGCAGCCCAAATGAAAAACAAAGTTGAGGCAAAAGCCTTTAGTTCATTATGAATAACTTGACCTTATCGCCGAAAAAACACGCAACGTAAAGGACGACTACTCTCCCGGTCCCGACTGTCTGCCTGCCATAGTTTTATAAAAGTGCGCGAACCATTTTATCCTACCCCTTACCGCTTTATTTCGAATTTCTATCTGTCAAGGACTCTTTCCTCAACCTTGGAAAGTGCTTATATTATTCCACTTCACAAAAAAGGACTGAAAAATGATGTGTCCAACTATCGTCCCATTGCCAAGTTCTCATACATACCCAAACTTTTCGAGAGCATCGTTTATGATGCACTATTCTTTTACTGCTCCTAACCAATATGGGTTCCTAAAAGATCGATCGATAACCATTAACCCAGTCGAGTTTGTTTCACAATGTTTGGGTGCACTCGAACCCGGCAAAGAAGACGTTGTCGCCACTGACTTCAGCAAAGCCTTTGACAAAATGTCTCACCAAATTATTCTCCTCAAGCTCACTGCCCTTATCTTATCTAGAAGATCGTCAATATAACGTTATCTTCAGATCTTCTATCTCTGATCCAATTAATGCTACCTCCGGTGTCCCACAAGGTAGTCATCTCGGCCCATTGTATTTATTTTAACCATTAATGATGTTGACAGCGTTATTCTGAACTCTCAGAATTCCCTTGTTAACTCGTGCTCTCTACAATCAGACCTTAACAGGTCACTGTTTAACACTACTTGGTGTTAAAAAAAACCATCTCGAGCGAGCCCAATGTCAGTAAATGTCAAGCCATCACTTACTCCCGGCAAGCGCTCTTCCTCACCACCCAGAACCTACATTATTCGTAATGAAACCGTCCCCCCTGAAAACTTCTTGGTAGATCTAGGGGTCATTTGTGACCGTGAACTTAACTTTCGCCTCCATATCCAAAACGGAGTTGGGCTCCAATAGTCTACCATCTGACAGCGCTGTACACCTTTCGACTGGTTTCAGCAATCTTTTTTGGGACTGAGCTAATAATTGGAAAGCGAATAACTTTCTTCGATTTTATTTCATCATAGTTGCTTAACTTCCCTCGGTTGAAACGATTAAAGCGCTGTCAGAAGGCTTTGTTAACCGATCTAATGTCGCTTTTTAGCTTTTGTTCGAATTTCTTCTAAAATTGATTTTTGTACGCTTAATGTGTAGGTTTTTGATGCCGAGTTATGCCGGTCACAGAAGTCCTTTAACCTTTTAAATTGACGCCCTAAGCCACACAGTTCTCTTCAAATGAGCCACTATGTCAGTCCGCTTTTGTTTTGTCCATTCCATATTTCTATACGACCATACAATAACGTCTTTGATCTGACCGTATAATATACACTTCCGGGCATCTTTATGTCTTCAAGAGATTGACAGTTCGTCAGTAAACTTGATGTCTTTGTTATGAGCAATGAAAAACTCCATGTGACTGCGTTGAGGCTTTTGTCAATGAGCGAGATGCCCAAGCGGATGTTCGTATCTTCCGACTACCTGGATTACCGTGATTGCCAAACGATATGAGTCGATCACCGGACGTTCGTATGCCGAGATCTAAAAGGGACTCTGACTCACAGGGGTAGGCAGTTTCCTAGGCTCGATTCCTCTTTGTAAACATCAACGAGCGTCATAGAGCTGGTTTGGGGTAAAAAAATTAAATCCTATTTAACCACTCACCACAAACCTGTTTACCCACTACTAGGTGGTAAGCTGCTATAGGGGCTGCCCATATATGCGCGAGAATTATCGACGCATGCGTGCAAAACATTCTATTGATTCTCAAGGCTTTCGCTCGATCCAGTCGAAAATAATTCCCCATCAAGTCATCCTAAACCTATTTATACACATTATCTCACTTGTGGCATCCGAACTTCCTTAAAACTTGCGCAATTCAAATTACGTTATCCACAACACTTGTTTACTCATCTAACCGCCTCCGAAAGCCTGGCTCTAGGTTGTTAGTTGCTTGACTGACGGTAGCTTGAGAAAAATAAACAACAAACAAAAACAAAAAAATAAAAATAAAAATTATGAATAATCGTCGCACGCCAAGTTATTAGTCGCAAGTCGCTAGGAGATACACGTATCTATAGTCGCACTATGTAGAAATCCCCATCAGGTTTGTTAATTTTCAAGAACCCCAAAACCCGTGAATTTCCCAATCGCCATGCATTGTTGAGTCGAGTTGGCCTTACCCAAAGGGCTCACCTTACTGGTGTGTAACACATTTGCGTTTTGTTTTCCATACGTCGGTATCGCTCTCCCAGAAAACCTGTTTATACATTAATCGACAACGACGACGACGATGTAGACTCGTAGTTTTCTGGTGATGCTACGATGGCTGGTTGGATGGAGCTCCGCATTACTCGTATGACGGTAGAGGATCACTTAGCATATCTAGGTCGATTGGATACCTACGTGTGATTATTAATTTTTGATTTAAATTAATTGAGATTCGAGGCGAGAAAAAGAAACAATAGGATGGCGGGGAGAACAACAGAAAATAAAAAAAACAATAACAATTGCATTGTGGATCAAGGGAAACCTAATCCTAAGGTCTATGGTGATGGGCCTGGTGGCAATGGTTTTGGCTGCATGTCGGACATGTGTTCATGCGGAGGGCTTAGTCAAATTATAGGTATCGTATCGGTGGAAGGGAAAAAGGTTCATTCGAATTCATGAATAAATTTCGATTCATAAGGGAAGGGTTCAATCGCAGCGAATGAAGGGGGAAGAAGGTGGGGAAGGAAACCGCAACGGAATTGGGCAGAGGTTGACTACGTGATGGTGTGATGGCCGGTAGGTAGACGATATTTAGATGAAATGCAGATATGCAGTTGAAGGGAAAGGCCATATTAACGGTAGCGTTTATCAATGCCTACACGATAAAGATGGTGAAGTATCAAGCTAGTTATTCAAATGAATAATAATCGGAGAAATCATGTCACGAGATTGTCTGACACGATAGCTGAAATGGCATTTTTGACAAATACATTCCTCGCGAGGAAGTGTACACGTAAAATCCCATTAACCACCGTTCGTTTGCCTTGTTCTTACGGAAGTGGACGGAATATGTCCATCGGAATGAGCACAAGGATTAGACCAATGACCAGGTACCACCCATTCCCATGTGGAATAGTGTTCTATTGATTTCAGGAAGTGAAACGGTTGCGATGATTTGCGCGTTACACGTGAGCCGTGCCACGACCGACCAAGGAAGAGAGGCTCAGCATAGTTGTTTCCTCCTAAGGTTAGAATTTCCATTTTTATCTTTCAGTTTTTTTTCTATGTTGTTCCTTCTCCATTTCCCCATTTCTTTTGTTTTTCCTTTTCCTTGGGTCTGGCGGGGACGGGGACCGTACTTGTGCCATTGTACTCATTGCATTGACGGGCTTACATGCAACACCGATGGACATGTACGAGTACGCTGCAGGAAAATGAAGGGCTTCGAAAGGTGTTTAACCTTTGAAATTCTTCTCTATCTTTTTTGTTGCTGTGGTTGTTATTATTTTTCCCTCCTTTTCGATGGACAACGATTTTTCATCATCTTCCCAACGGAACACATTGTTTACATTGAATAATTGCTTATGACATGATGTATAGCATGAGTTTGGAGCCTATGTACCTACAGAAGATAAAGGATGTGACATCATTTCACGGCGGAGGGATTAGCTCCAGCGATGTACACGGCCCATGTACGACAAAAGTACAGAAAGGCAATTGTCACCGTTGTAGTTCATCAAACCGATGGGTAGCGTCCACACTATACACAGCCAGAATGGACACAGAGACGTCCACTTGGAAATGGGAATATTTCTTTACGGTTAAACGTTCTAGATGATAGGAATTTTCACACTGATGACACAGTCCATGGCCCATACATACACATACGCTCGTTCTCGGTTGGGTACATAAAGCCCCATACGACACGATGAAATCCGTAGAAAATCGGATTTGGTTGTGACCGGTGCACGGGCAGTAAACGTGTCCGACTGTCAATCATCAACGGATGGTATATGGGCATTGGTATGGGAATGAGTATGGAACCAATTAGGCGAATTGGAATTTGGGGTACTATTGTCACCTGTTGGAACGGGTGGGGTGGCTAATTGTGACGGGAGAGTATTTCCTGTATACACAGGTGTGTGAAGTTGAATACTTTCGACAATTTTACTCGATTTGGGAAGAAAGTTTTCTGTGGAAAGATGTAATTGACTGAAGTGGTTGCGCTAGGAAAGAAAATGGGAAAATAAATTTGAAACGCTTTAAGCCGGCGAAAGGCTTGGGCGGTTGGGAGTTTCTTGTTCACTTTTCTCACGTTCGTCATTAATTACTGGGGACAAAAACATATTTTTTTTGAAAAAGGCCCTGACTTTGAAGTCGACGAATGAAACCAGGTTTATTATGACAGATGTGGTAGTCATATTAGGAACTTGACTCTCTAGACGTATTTTTACTATTAGAATTTAAGGGAATTTAGGAAAAGTAGAGTTGCGCCATTAAATGTTATTGAAATGCGACTCCAGGTGCCAGATGAAGAATGGAATGGGTTACAGGATTATGAGACACTGCAGAATTAAAGTGCAATCATAACAGAAGTCAACGGGATCCGACTAAATGGCGGAAATAGCAATTAGTGAAGCTCGAGGGAGGGCCAGTAGTTTTAACAACATCACTTTGCGGCAGCTGAGTATGACCTCCGAGACTTTAGACTGCTTTAAAACGGACATCATCGCATATAAAAAGGTGCACTGGGATGGACCGAGTAAACGATGAATAAAAACTTACGACTTCTTTTATGGCGACTACTACTATCCAAAATATTCTCAGAGAAGCTTCAAGCTTTAGAGAATTCGAAATATTGCCAAAATTCAATATTGAAAAATAGAACTCATAAGAAGTCGTAATGGAAAGTTCAATCGAAGACTCCGCCTCTGATGTACTGGCTATCAAAACATAACATCCGAGAAACCTTTGGTTGCAGGCAAGTTAAGAACGAAGGACGGAAGTTTATAGAAAGTATCCAAAAGCAAGACCACGAGAAACGCATGAACAAAACTTGCAGTGTTGGCATGAAAAAAATTATTGCTGACTTACAATCGAAGCTGAGATTATAAGAGAAGCAATTCTTGAGCTGTATAATGGGGTTACAGCCAAAATTGTACTTTCAGACGCGGTCAAAAATGGTACAAAATCTACGGAGTGCACGTAGCTAGTGATTGACTCGCCAAGCATGGTTCGGCATTTTCAGTGTATCAACCTCTAGTAGTTTAAACACTCACGTCCAAACAGGTAGGTAGGTCAAGCTGACTACCAAATTTATGACTGAGTTTTGATACCACATATGTTTTTTGTTTTACCACAGGATGTTCTAGGAAGGAAACGAAGTATAATTTCGATGACTTGGTTGTTGTAGGACTCGAAACCATGGTAGCATCGGTGTCAAAAACCAACACCTTAACCCCTGATCTACGGTCCTTCCCATTCCCTACGCCCAGTAGGGAATAAATATAATATCATTTTGATTGCACGTATCGAAAGCTTCATGTAAAGGGTGGGACATTTAGTGTTTTTTTTTTTTAAATCATAGGTTATTGCTTTCCGCTCGAAATCTTGACAGAAAGTCAGTATCGAACCTCCGCGAAACGAAATGAGTCGCTTTACGCTTGAATAGCGTAAAAAGAAGTTTTGGTCGAAATGAAGCACCCACTGCGACTGGTATGCAGTAGAGGATAACACTCATGATGCCCGTCGTCGTAGACGGTGCGCAAAGATGAGAATGTGGTTGCTGTGGCCGGGGATATGACACTCAATTCAAGAACATCAACTCGCCATCGATCTCAACAGCTCAACATTTCACGCACTAGCCTGAAGAGAATTCTGCACAAACATCTAGGATTATTCGCTTACAAGGTCCAATTGACTCAGCAATTGAAGGCACATGACCATTCGCTTCGTTATCGCTTCGCAGGTTGGGCCTTAGAGCAGCTTGAATTGGACAACGATTTTGGGCGAAAAATCATCTTTTCTGACGAGGCGTACTTTCATCTCGCCGGCTACGTTAACAAATAAAATTGCTGCATCTGAGGCTCGAAAAACCCGCACGTCATTATCGAGACATCAATGCATCCACAGAGAGTGACAGTTTGGTGCGAATTGTAGAGTGGTGGCATCATTGGATCATTTTTATTCGAAAATGAGGCTGGGAATAACGTTTCGGTCAACATTGGGTGTTACAGACCCATAATAACCGACTTTTTTTTACTGAAATTGAAGACTAGGATTTGGACAACCTCTGGTTCATGCAGGATGGCGTGCCATGCCACAATCAATATTTTGCGCACAAAATTCCCAAATCGTGTTATCAGCCGCCGATGTCAATGGCCGCCTAGGAACTGCGATTTGACCCCTTTGGACTTTTTTTTTGGAAAAACCGTAAAGGATTGATGTTATGCCAACAATACGGAAACGAGACAAGCACTTAAGGCCAATATCCAAGCAATCCGTGAGGTACAGCCCAAAACCATCAACAAGGTTTTATAAAATTGGGGTGACAGAATGCACTACTGTGAAGTCAGCCGAGGCAGCCAAATGAATGAAGTTGTATTTCATAATTGATGGGAATATTTGTTCTTACTAATAAAGCCCTAACTTATAGAAAAAAATTAATTTTGTTGATTTTATTGCATTTTTAAAAATAAACTTTTATTTGGCCCACCATGTAAAGGGTACAGCAGCAGTATACAAACAGATAAGCAATGGAGCGCTATACTCCGCAAGAGAGTGGAATAATTGTGTCGATTTTTTTATCATTAATCGGTCAGTGGTGTCGTGTCGACCCAACTGGGCAAACATTCCGGGCTTAGCTACTCGACTCAAACAGACTAAAACCACAGGAGACAATGCAAGGTGTGGCCGCCACCATGCGGTCGTTCGGCCGAGAATATCGCGGCTGTGCTTGCCGATGTCGCTGAGAACGAAGAAACATCAACCAGACGACGGGCCACACAATTGAGCATCACTAGACGGACCCTACAGCGAATTTTAGTGAAAGACTTACACATGTTTCCGTACAAAGTGCAAACAGTGTTAATGCCTGCTGATTGTGTATCGCACCATTTCGTATTACAAGGAAACATTCCAAAACGCTATCGAGGTTTCCAGAAAAAGGGAGAAACATCATCAAAAGTGATTCGGAATGTAATGGCTAGAGTTGAACGAAATCCTCGCCCTAGTGGAGGGAAAATGACTTCCGAGCTGACATATCCAGAGAACGGATGCAACACATTTTGAAAATGAGCTCAAACTCAAGGCCTTATAATTCCGAAAAGAATACGATTTCATACTTGGCCAAAAAAAAGTTGGACTGGAAAGAACAAAGGAGTTGATCCGCTTGCAAATGGCCAATTGCCAACCTCGTCTTCTCTAAAGAAGCACCAATTGTAAATGAGCAGCAAACAACAAGCAAAATGATCGATTTCGCTTGACTAAGAGATTATACAATAAATTTAACCAAATAATGGCCACCAGTAAAGCGAACGCCAACGCAATGATGGTTTGGCGGTTATGATTCTTTATCATGAAACTGTCTTGGAATCTGTATGGAAGTCGTGATAACGAAAACATTTCGGCCAAGTTGCCGAACATTCCAATAGGACTCTGCACCTATCCTCAAGAATAAGGCCTAATAAGGCCTAATAAGGCCTTTTTTGTTAGAGCCAAAGACCAAAAACCAGCAAACAACGAAAAATACCCAAGAGTTTGTAGGAACCGAAGTCAGTTTCACAGGCAAGAATAGCAGAGTCTGTTTAATGTAAAGATCCAAGACGAGAATTTCCTTGTCCTCATGGTTCTGATTTCTGCCGATCTTTGAAAATGGTTGATTTTATGTAAAAACGAGCCGCCAAATCTTCGCCTTGCTGCCGACATAACTTTCCTCACCCGGCTTTCTATATTAGTCGTGGACTTCCAGTTAGGCCTTGGGTGTAGAATGTCATCTAGAATTTATACTAAGACCGCGACTTGTGTCCCAAGCGGGTACATTAGCCAACAACCTTGAAAGAACCTCCACTTGGAGAGAACTTTTGGTTACATGTTTGATGAGGAAGTTGTGACCAAAGAAGGTTTCAAGCATGGACATAATCCAGTTGCACATCATATATACGCATAGCAATTAGGAATTTCTCGTTTTAAGATTCCCGTGCTTTTCACGGTATTAAAACAGCTAAACAGCTGGATTTTTGGATTTTTTAAACAGTATTCACGGCTAAAACAATGGAAATGGCTAAAATAAGACTGATTTTCGACCGACACATAGAATTAGTCATGAGTGACTATTAGTAAGAAACTCACTGTAGATAAGACTCCCTCCCCATGATCTTTGATCTTGCTCAAATTGTAGGAATAATGATAATATTGTTAAAAATGTGAGGTGTGTAAGGTCAACCTTGTGACCTATCTATATGAATCTAGATAGAGGGCTTCAGTATTAATGATGATAATAAAGAGTCAGAAGGAATGGATATGAAATTAAAGACTTTATTTTCGATGAATTGAGTTATGGCGCAAGCCATAAATTGAATAAAGTATTACTTAGCAGCAATATGCTAATAACATAGCTCAATATAACAAAATATCATATTTGGAGTATGGTAGGTCTCACCAAAGAATCCGTATTTGGCTGTGCACTGCGGTATGACCCACTTAGGGATTTACTGAACCTTTGTAACTTAGTCACAGTTAATTAGCAATCTATCCTGTACGTCTAATCAAGAATACACTGGTGTAGTTAAGGATAGTTATATGGCTTAAATTCTCAATTCACTTTTGTAACTAGGTGGATGGGCCAATGTCCATAACATTGCACATGTACTAAAACAACATTTTAGAGCATTTAGAATATGGATGCTTCCTATGAACTAGACAACTTATAGGACATTTCTAGCAACATTAAATGGACACTGGACAGGTATCTGATACTATATAAAATGAAGTCCCCTCTTCCCCAGAATAGTAAACCGAAGGGTAATAAAGTGCGATACGAGTACATTAACACTTGAAGAATTTTAGATAATTCATATATAGGTGAACCATAGAAAGCGTGAGAATAGGAAAGCGTAGGTAGGTGCTAGCGGCGCATGCTGGTCAAAAGTCAGAAACGTCACATCTTAAGCTTGAGCAACCCCTAACTTGTAAATTATTATCGACGTCATATATTTCAAATATGCCCCAATGACAGGAAGTTATGCTTTTCGCTTTCAATTAAATAAATCTGCGACAAAGTCGCTGAGGCTCTCAACCCTACAAAAGTGGAGATTTCAACAAGGGACCAAAGAGGAGACGTGCGCTCTTAGTGCCTCAAGTAGTATATTTTTCCTGAAATTTGAAACAACATCAGAGAATGGTAAACTATTGGCACCATTTGGAGTGCAATATCTCCGTAGATGGTATCTGATTTCAATTACGACACGAAATTTAAGGCTTTACTGCAGCAAGACCCTTATCAAGCGGAACAAGAACTTGCAAATTCATAAGCCGTAACTCAATATGCCATTTCCCATCGTTAGGAAGCATTAGGAATGGTCCAAAAGCGAGAAGACTGTGTATCATATGAATTGAGGCCGAGAGACGTCGAACGGCGTATTTCACGAGTGAAATGCTGCTTCAGCGATGAGGAAAAACTATTTGTTTGCATTGAATTGTGGCTGGCAATGAAAAGTGTATCCAAAGAAAAACATTGAAATAGGCTGTCCTATTCCATCCGCCGCCTTCTTCGAGATGGTTCCATCCAACTATCATCATTCCATCGATTAGGCATGATCTAGCTGAACAGCGAGGAAGCCGAAATTTGGGTCGATAAGTGGATCATATCAGAAGACTCACAGTTTCTTCTAATGCGAAAATAAGTCCTTGATGGAGCATTGACGTAGGATCCCAATGGAAAACTGGCACGCGATAGAAGTGTTGTTTTACCAGCTGCGTGCCATGTGCCACCATCTTTCTGGGTATAAACTTCGTTCACATACATAGCACCAATTTCAGGAAAAAAAAATATAGCCCAGTCACAGATCTAAAACTATATCACACTGTCACTCGTTGTGGATGGATAGGATATTCTACTATTTTTCTAGAGTTTTCAGAGCTTCAAAGGCACTTGTGAAGTGGCTGTGGTGATAGTAGATGTACTTTTCAAGTTCCGTTACGGTGATGTTTGAATTCTGACTGTTCGATAATGGTCCAACATTTAAAATGAATCCTCTTGTTGGCTGATACTTTAGCTGAAAAAGCTTATGACAAGGTGAGAGCCAATTCATCTATGCCTGTAATTTATTTTTGTCTCGGAAATAGTGAGGAAACAGTGAAAAAGAAACGTAGAAAGTCTAGTAATGGCAGGAAAGGAAATTGTTTAGAAGCAAATGAAGAGCAAACCAAGTATATGGTCACTGACCGACTTAAATCGATCCAAACCTCGCACCTGACAGTACTCCATGAACGCTTTGAAAACGCTGATGAGTTCAAATATCTGAAGACCGTATTGACTGTCAAAAGCGGCATAAGGATCGAAATGAATAAAAGGTTGGATATGGGTAACGCGTGTTGTCAAAATGTCTAAATATATATTAATAAGTCTATAATAATGGTGGTGACACCATACCGATGTAAAACTTGGTCTCTGACAAAGAACGAAAAAACGATATTTTGGGTCTTTGAAAACAAGATCTTAAGGTGAATTTGTGGTGGAAAACAGGACGAAAAAACAATCAAGAACTCAAGGAACTCTATTTAGCTACAAGCATTGTCCGAGTACTAAAATCACAAAGATTAAGATGGCGGGACACGCAGAACGAATGGGCAGTGGACGGACAGTCATAGAATAATGAAAGCTCGAGCTAAATAGACCATCAGCGCCAAGGATGAGAGGATAATAAATAGAACAGCGAGACAGGTAAGGGACACACGTGACAGGCAGGCTTGGCGAACTTCCGAGTTCCAAATGGCCGTTACTAATAATAATAGCCGAAAAAAGATGTTAATTTTTATAGAATCAGGTGGAGGAGTCAGTCGAGGCAACACTTTGTTCACCAACTCGCGGACGATTATATTCATTCATTCCAGAAACCAGAACAAGACGTGCGTCTTACGTACATCTTCCCCCGTGACACCCTGAAATTTTGAATGAAGTCCAGGTTCGTAGCGATCAAACTCGTTACAAACGAACTCTGTCCGTGAATACGTGTGAGCTGATTTTATTTTACCGCAGTGTACTCCCGCCACACTCACTCTTGGAATTATAAGAATGTGCGTGATTGTTGACATAATTTTGACAGGCGCTCGCCGCAGCTTGTAGGCAAATCATTGGTGGTTTCTGATTCATTATTGGAGTAAACTCTCGTAAATTGTGCGGAGAATCTTGAAGTAATTATATACTAGAGTACGGGATCTAATGACTTAAGCCATCGATTCCATTCATTGCTAAGTTGATTAACCGAAAAGTTCAAGGTGTTGTAATAAATAGGATTTCTTATGGTCTTATTCAGTTTCGTTTTAGGACAATGGGCGAGTACAACTTTAGTAAAGTAGATACTGTCCGCGTTATTGATAGAATACAATATATTCAATATATGGGAAAGTGTGGTGAGAGCTTTCGCCCAAGAATCCAGAGAGTAAAACAGAGATGATGGATGTTATTTAACAGGTGGAACTAGGTTTGTCTTTATTTTCTGAAAATTACAAAGTATGAATAGATGGATATTGGCTTGGGGCAAACCAAAGCGCCTATACTTAATATAATAGAATTTTAATATGAGGTCGACTTTTTCCCCAAAAAAACCTATCAAGTACTAGCCATCGCTAGCTAGTTCTTTTTTGTAATCGATGGATTCCACGCCACCAATACCATAGCTCTCCTTTTGAGGCCAACCATTCTTCAAGACAATTTTTCACTCCTTTGTAAACGCTGTTCCGAAAGTGGGAGCTGCATTGATTAAAACAAGTAGTTTTTGGAAGACGCTAAGTGTGGTAAATACATGGGACAGAACTTTTTGATGATTTTTTACTCCTGAGATTATCGAAATATATCAACTTTCTTCTTCCACTTCCCCAAGCCTCCTTCTCATGAGTGTATTCCTACTATGTTTCGCTATTCTGTACCACCTCTTCTAGGTCCATCTTTATATTGTCCTCATATTGCCCGCCATACGTCGTAGTTTTTTTACCGCGGGCTTTCTAATTATTATTCTTTGTCTGTTACTACATTATAGAAGTGAATTTAAGAGGTCCGATTTTTCGGAAATACTTGTTGACATATCTCTACGTTTCGAAATGGAGAACTAGAATCCATTTTTGCAAATATACTCGTGTCTGTATGTATATGTATGTGTATGTTTTTTTTTTTATAATTCGTGGAGGTTCAATAGTGTTCAAGAGTGCTCTTATGGTGTTTGTCACATAATCTGGACGGGGTGCAGATGGTTTGTGTCGAAGATGTTCGCTCACTACTCCTCGGGGGTGGTTGTCCTAGATAGGATTTGAGAGATTCGACTGACTTTGATTTGGTTGTAGTTCACAGTAACTCTTGTTTCCATGTCATTAAGGTGTTATATTGGAAATGCACACACGGAGTATGGATTTTAAAGTGATATTATGCTGCGAGTGTTATGCCTTCGTCAGCTTTTCAGTATAGGAATTGATCTTGGCTATGGATGGACTTGAACTACAGACCTTCGGCTCAACAGTCGGTGATGATTACCATTGCATCAAGATCACCCCTTATGTTGGCATATTGCTGAGGTCTTATCTACACACAATTGTATAGTGAATATCAAGGTTAACGAGAAAAATGAAGTTAGAAAAAAATTTGAATTGGTGCTCTTCATCTCT
This sequence comes from Merodon equestris, assembly GCA_958301585.1. Classification (NCBI taxonomy): domain Eukaryota; kingdom Metazoa; phylum Arthropoda; class Insecta; order Diptera; family Syrphidae; genus Merodon; species Merodon equestris. Next base: position 28,500,505 of record OY284413.1, read on the forward strand.
CACACCACGAGAACGAAAAATGGGAAACTAGAGGTTTGGATTGACAAGCAGCGCTAATACTCACTACTCCGCTCCAGGGAAAAACCGCGAAATATAGGATAACCATCAATTGAAGTTGAAGTTTAACTAAATGAACAGTTCTTGTAAAAAGACTCTTGTAAAAAACAACAAAGTTTAGCCAAAATTTGACTTTCTTCATATTAACCCTCAAGAGTGATATATTCATTCCAATGCTTCTCTAACATGCCGATGCACCTTTCATAAAACGATTTATCTTTTACGGCTATCATTTCTCCATTGATCCGGAGAATACGGTGGAAGGGAAAGCAATTTAAGGTCCAACTCGTACAATTTTGCCATGTTGTGATCGACAGCTTGTCACACGCCAATGTGTGAAAAAAAAATAGTTTATTGCCCTGAAATAACTCCTAGAAGCTCTCTGCATCAACGAGGAGCTATTATTTTTGATAGACTGAGCAATTTCTGTACCTATTTCGAACATAGTTTCCACATCACAACATTGATAACTTTAAGGTGTCAGGTATCTCACGCATTTTCAATTTGCGATCGGCCAAAATTATTTGGTGAATTTTTTTTTAATTTTCTGAACAATTGCCGATGTTGGGTGATCAGAGCCTTCAGCATTATTGGAGTTTGTACGGCCGCGTTTAAGATCAGATAATAACTCCTCTATCATTTGTCTCAATGGGGTAGAGACTGAATAACATTTCAATAATTTGCTTTGGGTATGCAAAGGCTTTCCTGTCTGTCCGTCTGTCCGCCCGTACGCATATATCAAAGCAAACTTCCCACGTAGCTATGAGTTTAAAACTTGGCTGTGTTGTGGAGTAGATGAGTCTGATCTCATAGCGACCGGTTTTAGTCACTGTGGTTCCCGAGATTTAGGTAAAATTTTGCACAATTCAAGTTAGAAGACCTGGAAATGCTCCAGGCGAGCTGGTCCCACCTTGTTTTCCATGCAAAGTCAATGCGTTATCAACAAACGAAACTCAGATTTTTCCTTTGAATTGGAAATGATAAGTTTAACGTCAGTAAAACCACTGAAATTGGTGTTTATGACACCATCGTTTGACGCTCGGTACTTCCTGAAAATTTGTCAATAGTGGTGTCATGCACAGGTGTATGCATACATTTTTTTTTCGGTTTAACTAAGGGATGATGGAAAGTACGCAGCGTATTAATTTGACACATACGTAATTTGTTCGTCTGAGATTTAACTGCAAACACACACAAGCTGAGTCCGCCAAAAACGAACGTCTTTGTTTTATTGTTGTGATCATCTCGAGTTTTGTACCTGTAAGAGAACATTTGCTTTTCTAATTTAATCAAAAGAAAAAAGTTGCTGAAAGTCATCGTTTGCTGGTAGAAACATATGGTGAACACGCTCCATCCATTAGAACATGTGAGACATGGTTTCGACAGTTTAAGAGTGATGATTTTAAAGTGAAAGACAGTGAGCGCTCTGGTAGACCACAAAAATGTGAAGACGAGCAATTGCAGAAGTTATTGAATGATGACCCAACTCCAACTCATTTTATGTGTCACAAGAAACAATTAGCAGACGTTTACAGGCAATGGGGAAGATCAATAAACTCGGTAAATGGGTCCCACACGAGTTGAATGAGCGTCAAATCGCAAAGGAAAATCGCAAGGTCACTTGCGTAATGCATCGAATTGTGACGGGTAATGAAAAATGGATTTATTTTGAAAACCCAAAGAGAAAATCGGCGAAGTCGGTCCTTCAACATCAAGGCCAAATCGCTTCGGCAAGAAGACCATGCTCTGTGTCTGGTGGGATCAGAGCGATATGTGTCTTATGAACTCTTGAAGCCCGGTGAGACCATTAATACACAACGCTATCATCAACAAATGATTAATTTAAACCAGTGAAAGTCGACCGGAATGTGCCAAAAGACATGGAAAAGTGATTTTGTTATACGATAAGACGCCGTCTCAAATGGCAAGACTAGTGAAAGACACCTTCAAATCGCTTGGATGGGACATCCTCCTGCACCTGCCGTACTCCCCACTCTTGATACCATCTGACTATCATCTCTTCGCATCAATGGGGCACGTGCTCGCAGAGCAGCATTTCAGCGATTTCTTTTCAAATTTAAGTTTCTCAAGGGCTGAAATGAATTTGTCGCCGATTATTGGAATACACCCTAATTTTTAAATAGCTCACAGGGAAAAGGCTAAGACTCAATCACCTAAAACCGAAATAATGCGATTAATAATTTTTTTATGCATTAAATTGGTTTTTTGAAGTTTTGTGTGAGGTAGAGTTATCCTATTGAAACCAAACATCGTCCATAACTCAATTATTTGATTCTGAAAATATGATCGGTCATCATGTTGCGATAACTGCTCTTCATTTCCAGCCTGTCCAGACTTATCTTTGAAAAATTACGGGCAAATAATATCATCAACCCATAATCCGCATCACACTGTGACTCTTTGGCATTCATTGGTTTTTCGTTCATCTCTTGTGGGCTGCTTTCTCACCAGATACGACCAGTTTGTTTATTTATGTATCCAAAAATGTGATTTATCGAAAATTATGAAATTTCATGACAAACTATCTAGTCTGGAAACTTCATAGATAGTCTAAAGGATTTAATTTATTAGATTGACCTTTATAACACGTCTTAGGTGCCATAAGAGAGCGAGAGTACCACAGCGCAGTGGGTAGTGTGTTGGTCTTTGACGCGCAATGAGCGAGTTCGGATCCCGATATCACCAACGCCATCGGATGGTTCATTACGCCCATTACGCCCCGTAGTATGCTTGCCTTGAAAAAGCTTTCTCGGCGTTCGCCGTTCGGAATCGGCGTTAAACTGTAGAACATAAGTGAGAGAAGCTTGGCTCTGGCTCTTCATGAGTTCTAACGCCATCTAAAATAATAACAGGGTGCCAATAAGTGGACCAAATAATGATTTAGGAGACGCATTGAGGCTTGGCAGGTTTCAAACGCTTTGGGTCACCGCGGTGATGTTTTGGCACTTACCTACCATGTGATCATGCCGATCTGGAGTTTGACCTGATATTGAACCTAAAACGCTTCACCATTGCACGGATTCCTAGGGCGAATTCCACTAGGGCGAATTTTTGGAAGTGTAACTTTGTTGCTTGGTAAACGACTTCATGCCAAAGGCTATACTTGTCATTCGTTAAAAAGATCTGCCGTGTTGATTTTCGGTAAATAATGGTGATTGATAGCCAACATTCACACCACGGTAAGCCAATAATACCCTTTACAATACCAATGACTTGGCTATTGCGGGGTTGGAGCCCATATCATCGGGGTCAGAGGCCACAACATTGACCACAGAGCGACGGTGCCCTTCAAAGGGATAGATCTACTTTAGACAATTTAGAACTAGAGGATAGATTATTGGATTTTCGAAGACGGGAGTTGAAGTTTCAAGCCATATTGCGAAAGAAAGCAAGACAAATGGCTTACCGATGCAGAGATATCTAACGAGTTATTTCATTCGTTACTGGTTGTACGTGTAGTTTCGATTTTATTGACGAGTTCACATTTGAATTAACGTCGTACATAATTGAGAGCTTGCATCAGTCTATAACAGGCCGTCTAAACTTCATGCCTTCTGCGGGGAGTTCATTTTCAGCGCAATGTCTATGACGAAAGAGTAGTTATTGTTTTGGTTGACAGTAGCGAATAGCATTTTTTAAAAGCTTTAAAGGCCTACCCCTGTAATGTAGGTAGTTTTGTCCCAAGCATCCTCGTATGGCATTCTTTAAAAGGAACTTTCTTCACTTAAAGAATACTGATAATTACCAAAGCACGACTGCCATCACGGTACAAGTTATCATACGTTCATATGTAGGTGGCAAATATCTACGACTTCCTTCTACAGCGCACCTGCCTGGTTTCCCTTCATAATATCATCGATAAATGTACGAGTAACCCACGAAGAGAATTAATTTTCTAAATAAACTAAACGCATCCACCGTTAACTTTTGTGCCCCCCAGCAGCAGCCACAACCGCACGGTCAGAAGAAGACAAGAAAAAAAAAAAGTAGACAACCCAAGGTAGATGGTATTAGTTCAGACTGAAAGTATCTCACCAAAGCTAGGATTTGAATTGATAATCACGACGACCCTGATTTCCTACACACGTTTCACTTTACCGCCCATCATCAACGGCAACGTGAATCTCTAATCACCACGACGAAACGGAAAATCGAAGAAACGGAGAAAGAACCCGAAGACGAGCAAACAAACAAACAGATTCCACAAATTCTACTCCCTGCAGCACCCATGTATCTCTATATACCTGTTTGGTACGAGTCACATCCATCAGATACTAGATTACTCATTACCCAAAAAGCTCCCACTTACTGTTATTTTTTAATTTTTCTTTTCCTTTCCCCTACGGCTCGTGTGTCATTAGGTGGAACCGCATGATGGTTGCATGATGGAGAGATACTCGCAGCTTGACGTGCGATCGTCCTCCATGCGTCTTACTGTTGCCTGCCAATGCCAAATAAACTTTCCTAAAACGAATTGTTGTATGATACTCGTGTTATGTTTTATTTGTTTATATCCGAGCTCTGCTCTCGAATCGATCTTGGCTGATGTGAGGAAATGGGAAAAGATGAAAGGCACGCAACGGCACACGAGGAATAGATACTATACATTGACTGACGGTACGGGCAGTACGTATGGTATGTACACCGCCTGTGTATCGGTATGAAGGTAGGCAACTGCGACGAAATCGCCTGCCGTTTGTCGTGCCTCGTGTGCAAGATGGGTAAAAAGGGTTCTTGAACTTAAAGGGGGTCACCTCGAGCCAGCACACACAAGATGACGACGGCGACGACGTGAAGAATGACAGAGATAGAGATATACCTTGCGCGTACCTGTCTACTACCACCGCCTGGCCTGGCGGAGTGCCTGACTACCTTAGCTATGTGGTGGCTCAGCTCGGCTGGCTGGCTGTTTGGTTGGTTTCTTGGTCTGCTGGTTGCTTGCTTGCTTACCTTGTGCTTCATCTCTCTATTATTATTAAGTTTGTCTATTCCCCGTACGGCAGTTTCTATTTTTTTTTCTTCTTACCTCCTCGTTCTTCATTCCTTTTCTAATACGAATTCTACTTTATTTCTGTGCTGCCTTCTTCGCTTCTATCCATGCCGCGTATCTAGGTTTTGTTTAAATTTCAAACGAGGACGAAGTCGTTGCTTTATGGGACCGCGAACAACTATAAATGCACATAAACGACCAAAAGAAGACGAAACCAACAACAAAATAGACAAAAAAAATCACCATAGAACGAAAGATATTTATTATCTTGAAGCCTAGGGTGTTGTAAAGTGGTTGAAGCTATAAATGAGCCTCCATGCCAGAGATCAAATAGAGAGTTTAAGGAGATGGAGCGAAAAAAAAAACAAAATGGAAATGTTTGCTGGTCATTGCCTATTTCTGAGGATTGCCTTCGAAGACAAAGGCGAGGGAACAATAAGGGACGGAATATTAATGGTTACTTTAAAGCGGTTTAAGGCGGTGGCGAGCTTTTTTTCGGATTGCTCAAGTTGTTTTTTTTTTACTTCTACCTTTTCATTCGACGATTTTATGGGATTTTCTATAAACGAAAAGAATAAATTTCGCCTAAGTTTTACGTCGCCTTATGTAAGATATTGTGTCTCGAATCCAATATCCGGTAGATTCATGCCAAGTAGTTAAGACCTGATTCCATTTTGCTTTAAAACGATTGAATTCCTTATTCAAGCTTAATGGAAACGCACTTCAATTTAGCAGATTCTAAGCTACATTAGTATGGTCTTAGTACTTTTGCGATCATGCTCGAGCTCTAATGCAATTTTCCTGTGCAATGAGTTTAAGGATGCCAATATGAGAGAGGTTGCCAGTTACATAATATGTACATTTGCCTAAAGATTTAACAACAGGTGCCATTAGAGAGCCACGTCAACTTAAATAGCAGAAAGTTGGAGATTAAAAAATAAGGTGACTTTATCTTTCTTAAAAAAAATATTTATTTATTTTATTTACAACCACACCGGAAACCACCGAAAGAGGGTTTGATATTGTACTGGACCACAAGTGATTGAAGGTGAATAAGACAGCTGAGACTATGGGAATATCGGTAGAAAGGGTGCGAAAGATCTTGCACAAAAATTAAGGATGCGAAAGCTCTGCGCAAGATGGGTGCCACATTTGCTGAATGTCGATCAAAAGACATTGCACAAGCGATTTTCGCAGCTATCCTTGGACCAATTCAACATGGTGACGACCGAATTTGTTCGGCAATTTGTCGCCATAAAAGAGAAATAGGCGCACCACTACACGTCAGAAACAAAACAGCAGTCCAAGCGGTAGGTGAAAGCCAGTGGTTCAGCGCTAAGGAAAACGAAATCAATCGCTATTGCCGGAAACGTCATGGCCAACGTGTTTTGGAATGCGAAGGGGATCCTGTTAATTGATTATTTTACCAAAGGTAAAAAATAGAATATTTTTTCAAGCCTCGATTAGAGAAGAAAAAATCGTCTTTCATCAGGACAATGAAGAAGTTGACAGGGCCGTAGATGAATACATTACAACCTTACAGTATCCTACTTTCGGGACACAATACTGATGTTTGAGAAACGCTGGACTACTCGTAAGTGTGTTGAAGTCAAGGGAGACTATGCAGAAAATAAAATCATTTCTTTAAACTGAAAATCAAAATCCTTTCATTGGTATCCCGAAAACCTGTAGTTCAAATCTGTCCATAGCCAAGAACAATTCCTATACGGAAAAACTGTGCAACAACATCAGTTGTGAATGAGAGATGATCAAAAAGTGCTGACGAAGGCATGACACTCAGTATGAGATCACTTCAAAATTCATACTCTGTGTATCCATTTCCAATGTAACACCTTAATGATATGAAAACAAAAAAGTTACTGTGAACTACAACCAACGCGGCGAAATCAGTCGAATCTCTCGAATCTTATCTAGGACAACCACCCCCGGAGAGTAGTGAACGAACATCTTCGACACATACCATCTGCACCCCGTCCAGGTTGTGTGACAAATACCATAACGGCGTAACTTTTGAACCTGGGCGAACCCTATACAAAAAAACTTATCACTTTATCCCCGTATCTCGCGAAATTTTAAAAAGTCACCTAATTTTCCGCAAAAACTTCGTTGTGGCGAACCGATTAAGGACACTGAACAAATCTCTTTTTTATGTGATATATGTGATGTGTGATATGTATGTGATTAGCTGGCGATCCAATTAAGAAAAGTAAGTTTTGACCTTATTGTGGCATTTCTATTCAATATTTTCTTGGAAATCCCTTCTTTCAATCAGGTCTTGACACTTTTTGGGTGTGATGTTACTCCACGTTGATTTTGCGATTTCATAAAATTCGTCTAAGTCTCTTATTTTATGATTTTTAATTTCTTTTTTCAATTCAAACCAGAGGTTTTCTATAGGGTTTAAGTCCGGGCACCATGATGGGCAATCAATAACAGCTTTTGTAGACCTCGCAGTATGCTTTGAGTCATTGTCCTGCATAAATTTCCAAGTGACTGGTAATTTTACGTCTGCATAAGGCAACATTACACTTTCAAGGATACTAATGTATACTTTGGCATTCATTACACCTTCTATATGATGTAACGGTCCATGTGCGTACAGCCCCAGAGCGTAATACTTCCTCCTTCATGTTTAAGCGTGACAGTAGTATATTTCGGATTCATTTTTAGGCCGTCGAACATCAATCGGAACTTCAAATCGGAACCGACTCTGTTGTATTTTCTTCCTGTGAAGTGGTCCCTTCCTTCTTCTTCTTCCCTTGCAAAAGCTAACCTAGCCTTTGAGGGCAATGGTTTCGTTCTAGCTACACTCCCAAAATGTCTACTCTCATTCAATCGCTTACTAATAGAACGTGCAGAAAGTGCATTTGGGTCTTCACCGAAAGCTTCCTTTCGAATCCCGTTTAAGCTAAAAAAATGATTTTCTTCGCTATTCTTATTATCAACCTGCATGCATTGCTGTTGTTGTTTACCGAAGTATTTTTTTCTATAGTTTTAGGTTTTTCGACGTATTTTATGATTGTTGATTGTCATCACTCATTGAAGCCAAAATACACGTAGTGTTGTCAGAATAATAATATGTTTAGACAACTTGAGAACTTCTGCATATTGTTACGATTGGTATTATCACACAAAACTACCTGTTGATCCTCTAGATATAAACAACATTTGAGCTTTGAGTTGATTTTCACCGTCAGGGATTGACAAGATTTCGGATAGCTCGGGTATAGTGTGGAGTTTCTTAAGATAATTCTGATACTTATCCTGCAACTCTGCCTTAAGTAGTCTTGATATTTGTGAACTCGTCCCCTTTTCTTGACTATTTTCTCAACAAAAAAAAGTAAGTAAAGTGGCCCGTCATTGCAGCTAAATCGAACTGCACACCACACGGGTACTCGACTTGGCTGCAATTCCGCCTCTTGAAGATTTTCTTGATTGAATTCATTTTATATTAGGCAATTGTGCTCATTCGATTTATGATCTGTGTTCTGAGAGTTGTTCCATTTCTCGGAAAAAGTTTCATTGTTCCATATAGTCATGATGTGCCCATGTAACTTATCTGTTAATTCATCTCCATCATATTTTATCAATTTTAATTTATTAGGTCGATTCCTTTGGCCTTGGTGTTCTCTGGATGCTTGCTCTCCATGTACTTTAAGAAGTTTATCGAATCATCTTCTCCATTGAGCCTCTCCAATATCGTTGCGTATAAATTCTGACCTCTCCTGGTATCCTTTCGTACAGCTTTTGTTCATTGGCCTCGTGTTTTTCGCCGTACATTCTTCCTGAATGTACCCTTACCTATGGTATTGTCATTTTTATCCTGAAGGAACCGGCCGACTTCCTTTCGTAAGGTCTGATTTCTTGTGAACTTCAATATTTTCTATACTTCTTCGATGAACCAACGATTGCCCTTGGCAGCTTCGCAATAGCCTGGTTTGTTTTCCGTAACTTTCTTTACAATACTTATTATTGTTGGCCCTATTGCCTCCTATGCCTCCTACTTGTCTTGTTTCGTCGTTAGGTTTCATGTCATTACTAGGGTAAACCGGTTATTAATTATTAATCATTCAGACATAGCTATTGAAAAACCCTGGTTGGAATGTGTCCTTTTTTGATGAATGAGAGCTTTGCTGCTGCCTCATTGGCCGACAGACCTTTTTAGCCACCTCCAGCGCAATGCTTAAAAACGCTACATACAGACTTGTATTTTACCGACGTTTTAGTTTTGCAAAATTTTTTTAAGGATGATGTTGAAAGAAAAAAAACCCAAGGGTGCTTCGCTCTGTTCAAGTTTTGCCTTAAAATTGAAGGTCTTGTTGAAGCGATTACTGCAGCATTCGCCATGCTCCACAAATAGGCGGTAGATGTCGGTTTGTGCATGACTTTTTCCAGGATCTGCCTTAATGAAAATATTCGATCAATATTAAGTATCAAGGTCGGATATATTTGACCTATTGACGAAAGGCAAAACAAAGTAGAAAATAATTTTAGGCAACTTTAAGAAGATTTATATATAATTGATCTCTGTTTTTGTGAGTCTACCAAACGAAGCATAGGTTACGGTGAACCCTGATTGATTGTAGCTCTACCAGTATCGACTGTCGTTCTACTAGGCATGTAGGGATGTTCGTTTCACTCTCTGATAAAAGTTTGGAATTTTAATCGTGAAGAATCATGCTTCCGACTCCGGATTTGGCGAGATTGCAATCTCATAACAACCCACGTAAGCGTTTATCTAAGTCTCCTGAATATTGTTTAACAGGTTTAATGCTTATATGGGCTTCGTTATCCCTACCCAATGTGCTACTAATTAGTCGCTGGTAGTTCTGTCTGTTGTAAACAAATACTATTTTGACGGCTCCCTGCACTTATTTAAATAAAAAAATTACTAAACGGGGACGACTAAGAATTTCACAATTTACGTAATAAGTCCAGAAGGCCTATAGTCATTGGTAAACTGACAGAGCTAGCTACAACTTAGATGGAACACATGTAGATACCGGTCACCTATTTTCCTTCAGGCTTGGGCTTGAAAGACGGAACTTGTCAGTCAGTCTTCCGAAATGTAGGAATAAGAAATGTATCTGCAGAGCTCAATCATGCAATGCTACGGGTAGATCAGCATTAGATATAAGTACTCATATATTAGAGAGCCTTGAACGAAGCCACGGGAGCTTTAGATGATACATGACTTGCACAAATAAATCTTAGTTATTACTTGTCTTTTCAATTAAAGTTCCGCTTCGCTCCGACCAGCCTTTTAGCGCAGCATTTCAATTTTTCGCACTTGCTCGATTCGATCGCAACCTTCATCTAGAATCCATTGAACTGGATTCCTACAACTCATTCACTCATTCGACTACCACTTTTGTCGAAAACTAGTCTACACCTGTTCAACAGGAATTTGGCTAGTCACCTGCAGCAAAAAGTGTTTGTCTCATCGCAAAAGGAAGTGATTCACTCATTCAATAGCTAAAGGCTGACAAAACCGTGATTCACATTCGATCTCGCTAAACATGACGTGAGAATAGTTCCCGAAATTGCTTATAAATCATCTAAAGTTGTTGGCCCACCTCTCAAGTTTATGTTTAGGATAAGGAAGCCTTGGACCCAGATAAATTCATGCTCGACGTAGCATACCTAAGACTCTCAGTCGATATGGAAATGGAAACATAGTCAAAACGTCGGATTCCTTCCTGCTGCGCACAGTGTGAAAGTTATGCATGCTAACTAGATCCAATACCCAGACTACTCGTAGCATTGTAATAAAAATGTTTTTGTTTTTTGTTGTTCGTCTCTCTCGTTCGAGAAATGTGGACCAAACTAAAACGGGTTCCTATGTATCTACGACGAACATATGTACCTACAGAATGCCTGTATGGATATGGGGTTCCATACGAGCTTGGTCTGCTGTCGGTCTTACAAAATAGGCGAGCCTAAAGCACACAATAAACCTGACGACGGTAACGATAATAACGACAACAACCACGACGACCACTTGTTGCCTTGTACTGCTCTTAAAGCTGGTGTTACTGCAAATGCCTTCACCCAACCCTATCTAGCTGCTCGCACTCTTGCCTACTGGAGAGCTTGAAAGAAGAACAAAGTGGAAGACGACCAATAAAAAGAGGAAACAAGAAAGAAAACAACAAAAAAAAAAAAACAAGATTTTTATCTAACAATAAGCTTTGAAGCACGCGAAGCACAGAACAAGGTGCAGGCATGGATAATTGATGGCCGCACGAAGAGTCAGGGGAATCGATAACGACGATTTCCAGACGAACTCTCCGGCTCAGGAGTTGCGTAATACTCGTAGTATCTCTCATGAATTTCGTGTGAGTGGATGTATCTCAAAGTTTAGATTCTTCTTCGTCTTTTTCTCTTTCTTACAGGTACACGTAGTATAAGATCACTTGCTATATATGTACAACTTAGATAGATAGGTTTGTATCTGTGGCGAATTAGATGGATGTACAGTGTCTCCAAGTGGCACTGTGTGTGTTAGCCTTTTGAATTGTCCCTCCTTTGGTGTTATTAACTGCACGAGGTGTGCATCCGCCTTCGGATGTAGTCAGGCTTTTTCCCGTAAATGGCATTATGACCATGAGGCGTTTAGTTTCTTGTTTTTTTTTTTCTCTCAATTTTGTTTCTTCTTCTTCTTTTCGCTTATTGTGCGGAGGATGTAGCTCTAGCATTTTGACGAGATGAATGGGAATCCATCCAGCTTGATAAAGACAACAATTGTTAGAATTGCAGACAAGCACATTAGATACCTTCAGTGGGTCGTACGATTCGGAAAAATGTTTAAGTTCATCTCTATCAGCGGGGATGTGTGGCAATAGTTGGTGGCCCGTTCAAGGTAAGACCGATGGGAATTTGAATATTTTCGAGAGCCTTTCGAAATATGCTAATGAGGAACTTGGCCGGGGCCATCGGTGGACAACAAAATATTAATGCTAATTAATGAGAGGAGAAGATTGTGGCAACTGGGCTAGTTCGAGGGGGCTTTGGTGTGCCACGAGTATGTTGTTGGTTGGCATATGAAACGAGTGACCGGTAGAGAAGTGCAGACTTTTGAGAGGCTAATTTGGCAGCCCTTCGATTTGATATGAATAGGGGAAATGTCTTGGGAGATATACTGTATTGCTTTGACGATTGGTTCACGTCGAGCTAATGTGATTGCATGCGTATTGGGCCGTGGGGTTCTCATTTGAATTTTACGCAAGATGTGACATCTTGCTTTAAGTCGACTCTCCTTGCGTCATGTGGGCCTTATTTCCATTGCTTTTCTATTAGGCTTTTTAACTTGTTTAGGATGGATTTCAGGCTTCTTTGTTTAAGAAAACATCAAGTGAGTTTGGGAACAAAATATAATAGAAATATGCAGGCAATGTAAGCTGCTACGTCCTTTTTGCCACATTGACTGTATGGATTAAAGTGTCTAGATTAACAAACCTTGCCAAACCTGTTATAATGTTCTGTCTGACATACAGTTTAGATACCAGAGACGCGTAAGATAGAGGACTGAGGTTGTCTTATTAGAGATTTTGAGTCTCTCACAAACGAGACACTTTTACGAAAGAAGTGATATTTTGATCCTAATTCAGAGCACAAGCCCTGAGGTGGAATGAAATTTAAATGTCCACCTTGACTCTGCCTACTAACAGTCATTCTTCTAGTTTTTCACAAATCAAATTCACCACAAATGGGAATCCACAGTTTTTAACAGATGGCGCTAACGGTACATGCTGGTCGGAAAAGTCAGATCAGAAATGTCATCTGGTAAGCTTGTGCTTCGGTATTCATCGACGCCATATAAAGGGTGTTTTTTTTAGAGGTGTACAAATTCAATATGAAATAAAATACTTGAACCTAATATTAATGTCTACCATATTAGCCTTATTTAATAGATAATTCTTTGCCATTATCTTAAATGTGATTGGGTATACGCATGCGACTAACTCAAATGAAGCCCAATCGTGAAGTCCAACTTTCGTATGTCAGCAACAGCACGACAAATGTCGACAGGTTGTGGGACACATAATGCATTGCTATTTACATGTTCGTAATATTTCTTAGCCATTTCTTTTTGATCAATTGTTTTTATACCGGTCGGTTTCATTGGATTTGTACTGTCTACTGTATATTCTTTATTGCGACCGTAAAATTGAACATTAAGACCTTCACATACTAATCCAATTGGTACATATTCTGATGTAGCCGTACCACTAAGTGTTGTGCCTGTATCAAATGCTGTCCTTGTACCTAATGGCGTAACTCTGCATGATACTTCGACAATTTTTGATCCAAATGGTAAGCTGTCAAATTCTGAATGACTTAAATAAAATGGTAAATAATCAACAGGAATTAGCGCCAATGGTGTTGTAACACATTCGACATAGTCTGGATAATTTAATTGTATATTTTCAGTACTGTATCCGTATGTAATTAAGATACGACTTTTTCTGAAATATGCTACACTAGGTGGCGAAGGTGTACTTGGATGAATCCATGTTAAATCTGAAACGGCCTGCGACGACGATCCAGCAATTCCACTAGCTCCGGATCTTGCTCCCGTATTTGGGCCACGCGACGATCCACTTTCTGTCGTATCCATTGGTACAGCAGCAGCAAGTCCTGTCGACGCTCTATGAGCAGTTTCAGTAACGTTACCAGTATCAGAATGACCAACACTTCTGGTCGACTTCTAAGTCGTCCAATGTATCGGCACAGACTAGCGACTTCACATACCATCAAAGAAAGCAATAAAAGGAGTGGAATCACAAGATCATGGAGGCCAGTTCACAGGATCATTACGCAAAATTATGCGCTCGACAAATGCTTTCCGTATGGTGAAATTGATGGTTGATGATGTCACTCAATGCCGTTCGACTGGAGGAACGAAGAAGTCAGAAATCATGTCTCTAAAGCGCTCTCCATTGACGGTAACATTCTGGCCGGCATGGTCCTTAAAGAAATATGGCCCGATGAATCCACCAGCCTACTAAAAAACACACACACAACATGCGATTTATCCATAAAATTATCAGTAAAATGGATGTAGCGCACAGTAAGTTTGGCGAACCGAATCATGGTTTTCTAAGTAAATTTGCACAATTTGCATACATTATTTTGGCGTAAATCTATTTAGTGCGAAATGGCAAAACGTACTAACCACAAATCAATCTTCAGCTGTTAAATTGGCAATCTATAGAAACAGTATTGCCAGTTTAAAAACCAAATCTGTAAAAAAACACTCTTCATTTTTTATATTCTGAAAATATCGGCTTTCGAATCAAAAAAAGGGTCATTTGCGAGTTTTGCTTTTCGCCTTCAATTAAAAAAAAAGAAAAATCTCCGCCTTTGTTGGGTCGAACGGTTACAGAAATTTACGGTGAGGTTTCTGTTAGTAAAGAGCGTGTCGTAAATTGTATTGACATTACAAAACTGGTGATTCGATGTGGGAGACAAGGAGCCTCCCGGACAATTGAAAAAGTTTGAAGACGCAGAATTGATTCATGTTAACGCAACAAGAATTTGTAGATTGATTCAAGGCATTTCCCATCAACTGAAAGCTTTGTAAATTGGCCAGAAACAAGAAAATTGACTTCCGTACAAGTTGAAGGCGAAAGTCGTTGAAGGGCGTCGTTTTTCCACGAGCAAACTACTACTCCAGCGACAAGATGGGGAGACTTTTGTATATCGTTTTTTGAGTGGCGATAAATAGTGGATCCATAATCATAATCCAAAACGAAAGCAGTCGTGGGTGCGTCGCGTTGTGGGCATGCATCAACAATGACGGCTAACCAAAACGTCCATGGATCGTAGCTCATGTTGTGATGAAACATGCTATGACTAGTTGCAGCCGAATGAAACCATCACAGGAACTCGTTATCGAACACAGTAAATAGGTACATACGTTTAAACCCAGCATTGAAAGTAAACCGGCAACAATACGAGCAAAGCCACGAGAAAGTGATTTTACGGCAGGAAAACATTACAGAAGCTAAATATTAGATCGATTCAAAAGACATGCAGCAAACAACGCATTCGCCAAATAATGGGTATGTTTAAGAAAAAAATATTACCATTTTTCTGTAATAAAGTTCTAAAGGTTGAGCGTGGAGCATAGAACATGAGCGTAGGCTTTCCTGTGATGACCCAACTCTTATGATCATCTCAAAATGGCCAGACCTGAGTCAGTCATACTCTCAGCTATTTCAACTGATTCCAACTGATCTAGACAGACGAACACGAGTTGGAGTCATCATATCCAATGCGTTCAAATTTATTGAATAAATTCGTTATAGCTGTGCAAGAAGGCGTTTGACGATGACCAAAAGCTATACTAACATAACGAAACGTTTTCGCGATATTTTGATAATTTTGGTAGTGAATTGACACTATCTCAGCGCATTGTACAAAATTCATGGATTGATCCATATTTAATAGCCCATAGCTTTTACGTATCAAAAGCCATCGCAATAATAGTCAACTATTTACAGATCAAAAATTGTGTTAAGCTTAAAACGACACCAGTTATTGGATAACTCGTTACAAGTCATTTCATCTACTTTCCAGAGAGTTGTTCATAACAGCAATCTAAGCATAGACGAGTAGACATGAGAAAGATTGAATATATGCTGACGAAGCGTATTATCGACGAATTGGCCGGAAACAGAGTTGGAGAATTTCTCTTACCGATTTCGGCGATTTAATATGATAGCTTTTCAGGATGAGAGTGGTCGTTTCGAAAGGAAATTTCATTTTTTCGGTTAAAAAAGAACTCACAACAGTCTTGGAGCTTTCTTTTTCTTTTCTTTCTAATCGCATTTTATTCCATTATTCATAATCTTACTTCTTCTTCTTCTTCTTTTCCTTTTTCCTAATCTTCATTCATAATCTTACTTACTAGACAAAATGCTTAAATCTATTTTAACATTTTATTTCATTTTCTTACTGGCTCTTAACGAGCACTCTAAGCTTATCTGAATCTTAATTTTAACGTCTTTCGACTTCATTTTCATTTATTGCCGTCTAGCTTACATATGGCTTATTTCTAAGAAAATATTAGTAAAAAACTCGGATACTATAATTCATTTCTTAACTTTAAACTTAACCTACCTTAACTAGATAAATAAATAAACTTAACCAAAGCCTAAAATATTCTTAATCTATAATTAATGAGATGAACACATGTCCAGTGTGTAAGTCGCATCGGACATGTGTTCAATCCTTTAATTGCACCCTTTTAAGGTAAGGGTCGTTGTTGGCGCTATTTTATACGTGCCGCCTATGGATTGATTTCACTTCCATGAGTGGATTGTGAATGCAACCACCAGAACAAACTTTTTTGTCTGATCGCGTCTTCTTTATCCCGAATTGGAGCTGGGGTGCTGTACCGAAAGAACTCAGACCGAGCGACGACATCCGGGTCGTATAAGAGTCGCCTGTCCCTCGCATGGGTTCGAAAATGGTATATCAGAGGGATACCATTATCATCCAGCCCTTAGTATCTAAATAGATAAATGCTTCGGGTGGGATAAAGCCCGACAGTCTTGTCTTCTCATGGTATAACTGGTTGGGGTAATAAGCCCCAAAGATCAGGCTGTTATCGCTCATAATTCCTCTTGCAATATGACCCCGAGTCAATTTAATAAGATAATTATCAATTCTAATCATCCCAGCCTTATCGTACAGAACCTTGTTGGGATAGTAAAGGGTCCGCCAAATAATTTTTTTTTTTTTGAAAATGCTATAAAAAAAACTACTGAATATTTTCTTAAATTTCTTTTTTTATTTGAAAGTACAATCCTTCCGGTTAATAATGGAAAGTAATTTCATTCAAATGGCTGCCTCGGCTGGCCATGCAGTAGCCTACACGATCGGTCCAATTTTTAAGGACATTATCGATTGTGTGCAGCTGTATTTCACCAATGGCTTCACGAATATTGTCCTTTAAAGCGTCAATTGTCTCTGGCTTGTCGGCGTAACACTTATCTTTGACGGCACCCCACAAATAATAGTCCAACGGTGTCAAGTCGCAGCTCCGAGGTGGCCAAACGACATCAGCTCTGCGGCTGATAATGCGATCTTCAAAAACAGGGCGCAAAACATCGAGTGTAGCTTCGGCTGGGTGGCACGTAGCGCCGTCCTGTTGAAACCAAATGTTGCCAATATCCTCCTCTTCAATTTTTGTGAACGAAAATTCGTTCAACATGGCCCGATAACGATCGCCATTGACTGTAACGGCCACTCCTTGCTCATTTTCAAAGAAAAATGGCCCAATTATGCCTCTGGACCAAAATCCGCACCAAACAGTGGCTCGTTTTGGGTGCACCGGCTTTTCAATGTATGCGTGCGGGTTTTCTGTGCCCCAAATGCGACAATTTTGCTTGTTTACATACCCGCCAAGATCAAAATGAGCTTCATCTGAAAAGATGATTTTTTTGGCAAAATCGGCATCTTCTGTAAGTCGATCGCAGGCCCACTTAGCGAAGCGAAAACGCATTGGATGGTCAGTTGGCTTCAACTCCTGAACCAATTGGACTTTGTATGGCGTCATACCAAGGTCTTTATGCAAAATTCGTCTCAATGATGTCTCCGAAATGTTCAATTGTTGAGAACGACGGTGAATTGATGTTGATGGCGCTTCACGCACACTTTCTGCCGCAGCAGCAATATTCTCGGGTGTACGCACTGTTTTTGGCTTTTCACGATTTGGTTTATCGATGAGGATGCCAGTTTCTTTCACTTTTTTCACATTTCACATTACCATGATTTTCAAAGTAATGTCGCAATATTTCCCAGCGTTGTTCAAGCGTATACACAACCATATTCGTTCAGCGGAAGGATAAAACTAATTATCTGTCAAATCAGACATGAGCTAAGTGTTACCATTCACGAAATAAGCACTACTTGAAAAAAAAAACGTTAGATGGCGGACCCTTTATTTAACATACTGTGACTCTATTGTTCGATATAAGCCCAGGCAACATCGAAGACATTGCCTTTCGTATAAGCGAAATTTCCATATCAAATGGAGCCACATTGAACCACACGGGACACAGGCGACAATTGGCCTTATGAGAGCCATGTAGCATATGATTTTTACCCTAGCGTCAAGTAGTCAAGTAGACTGTCAGTCTTGGAGCTTGTTAAGCGTCATATGTAATGACCTCAATTGCTGGGACATGTTGGATGTCACAGTGCCTACTGTGACGATAGCTTCAAACAACTGACTAACTTTTAAGGATTAGAGATTTTGTTTAAGAGCTTTTGTACTCTGACTTCAATACTTGTTTTACTGTATAAGTCAACTGACATGTATGACATGTGTGTATAAGACATCTCACATCTTTGTTTTGTCGCAACTAAAGTTCAACGCACCCTTAAAGCAACATTTGCTATTCAACGAATTTGGGCCTAAATGTGAATACCTTGGAATGTTGTTCGGCAATCGCTTGTCAGCCCATGTGAAGAGATTTAACTTAAACAGAGCATTCGGACCAATCAAGAACCGTGTCTATCACCGTTTAAAACTTCGAACCAAAGTTAAAGAGGTAACCAAGTCCGTATGCACTGTGAATTTATGTATTGATCACTTATTCTTTAAAAAATTGGATATGCCTAATATGTATTTCCAAGCCTATGCTGTAGCGTTTTAAAAAAAGTTTAATTTCTTTAGAACTGTAGACTAAACTCACTCCACTTAGAAAAAAACTCAAGCTTTGAAAAAGCTTAGAGAGATAAGTAATGGAGGAAAATCGTGTAATTGTGCTTATCGAAAATTATGAGAAAATCTGAGACGCTAGTTTCCAAGGCAGAAATTTCGGATATCGGGCTCATTTGAAGGAGTATGAAGTATTGTTCCATCTAGGCCTAAAAGGGGATTATATGTATTATCAAGTCAAATAAGACCACTCTTGTATAGCTAAGAGAATGCAGTATCAATTAAGATCAATGACCAGCAATCAGATGGGTTCGCTTCTTAAAAAGTTTTTGGTTGATGCAAACATCAATAAATAAAAATAAAATTAAAAATTTTAAATTTATTTATTTATTTATTTACTCTTTATCGATGTTCAAAATTATAATTTTGGGTTTTTTTTTGCCTTCGAATTTTATTAAAAATAAAAGTATAAAATCAACACTAATATAAAAAAAATTATTCAGTTGAAAGATATATTATTCTCATATATCATATCTCTGTACCACGACTATTGTAAATTGTGCGACTACACACATATAATATGTTGTTGTTGTATATACGAATAATAATAATAAAAATAAAATAAAAAATAAAAATTTTAAACAAAAAAAAACTCCAAAAATTAAAAAAAATATTATTTTTCTCTCGGTTTTTTGACTTCATTAAATGAACACACTGTTTTAAGGAATACTTTTTGAGAAATTAATTTTCAAACTCAAAATTTTGAAAAAAAAATTTAAAAAAAAAATTCGAACTATTTTTTTTTCAAAATTGTTTGTAATTTATTGGGTCTATAACTTAATTCGTGCGGTTTGCTAAGAGATGGCGTAACTTGTATTATTCCATTGGAACATGCGTTGGAAAGCTACTGTCATTGTACGTATTTCAGTATATGTCATTCATTTGAAGCGTAAACAACAATCATTTTTTTTTTCAATCAAATATGTCGAACTTTGTGCCTGAAAAAGTGTTTTTGCGGGGAGATCTTCTTCATTACTTTAATATGAAGTAAACTGCTGCCGAAAGTCATTGTATTTTGGTGGAAGTTTATGGTGAACATGCGCTAGCTGAGCGAACGTGCCAAAAGTGGTTTGCACGATTTAAAAGTGGTGATTTTGGCTTGGAAGACGATGAACGTCCTGGGCAGCCAAAAAAGTTTGAAGATGAAGAACTGGAATCATTACTCTATGAAGATTATTGGCAAACACAAGAAGAGCTCGCAGAATCTTTGGGTGTCACTCAAGCAGCCATTTCAAAACGTTTAAAAGCAGCTGGATATATTCAAAAGCAAGGAAATAGGGTTCCACATGAACTCAATCCGAGAGAAGTCGAAAGGCGGTCTTGCATGTCCGAAATGCTGCTGGAACGCCACAAAAGGAAGTCATTTTTGCATCGGATTGTTACTGGTGATGAAAAATGGATCCATTATGACAACCCCAAGCGCAAAAAATCATATGTGAAAGCCGGCCAACCAGAGAACTCAACGGAAAAGCAGAATATCCATGGCGCGAAGGTAATGCTCTGTATTTGGTGGGATCAGAAGGGTGTGCTGTATTATGAGCTGCTAAAACCGGGTGAAACCATCAATGGACAACGCTACCGAATACAATTAATCCGTTTGAAGAGAGCAGTAGCCGAAAAACGCCCGGAATATGCGACCTCTTTTTTATTATTTTTAAAAAATTCGGAGTTTTATTATAATAAATGTTCAATATGATCCCCATTTTTTAGAAGACAAAGAGGATAAAGTTCCGAATAGTACTCACCCCCGATTTTTTTAAAATTTTTTGTACGTATAGTCTAATGTATCAAAGTTAAAAATCCAAAGCGGTTTTTAGCGCAAGTGACTGGAAAGGACTAAAAGGATGTGCTAAATTTGAATATCCTGCAGAAATAAAACTCAAATATCTTTAAAACTGCAACAGCTATGTTTGTAAATGATACTGCAAATTAAAGCAGTAATTAAGTGCTTTTAACTGACATCAAAAGTATAGTAATCCGTTCACAAATATTGAAGATATGAAGAATTTTAAAAAATTAAGGTCAATATTTTCAAGGAAAAAAAAAATTAAAAAAGAAAGTGTATTATAAAGGCATATGTTTTTTACGGGATTATAAAACTACATTTGAAGTCCTTTTCAATGATACCAAACATGCTTTTCACAAAATATTACTTTACGCGAACAGTTCATTTCTTCAGAAGTAACATTCATCAAAGTATAGTTTACAAGATAATTGCTAAAAGGAATGAAAAATGCTCTTTTTTCTGCCATGAATACATATGTATATATGTGCGTCGCCGTTTTTATAAGTAAATCGCAGTGAAATACCTATGGGGGGGCATGCTGCCCCCCTGCAACCCCCCTGCTTGGGCTCACTGTAGGATTTGGGGTAGGTGCAAAGTTGGGGTAGGTGCAAAGTATGAGGTTGTGCATACATATGTGTATCAAAATATTAGAATGCCCTTTACCATATACTCAAATTTTATCAAAATCGGGCAGGAGTACTCTTTTGTTAATATTTATCATTATTCCATCTTCTCTTTACAAATTTAGTCCTGAATAATAACTTTTAAATATAACATTTTTATATCAAAATTCAAATTACAATAACATTTATTTCACATTTCATTATTTATATACAGTTTGATACACACACACATACACAATATAAATATTTATTATATATATAAATATAATATTTAATTTACGTCAATTTGACAATACAAATCATTGACCAGGGTAACAGCGCTTAATATCCTTCAGCAACTGATTAAAAGGATCTTGGTTCAACTTTCTGACGCGACGACGCCACAAAAATTCGCATAAATGTTGCTCCATATTGTCGACACGGACACCACCACGAGATAATTGACGACGCATCCACCGCCACGACGACTCAATATTTTGGGTATGAGCCCCTGTTTCGGAATCTACAAATTCTTTGGAATGATTGACAGTAAAGTGATGATATCCGAAAGATTCTAAGTCCATATATCCCTTCCAACAATCTGTGTGGATAGTAGTTCCCAACTTCACATGTTTTTGTATTAGACTTATTAAAGTATTTTTGTCTCTTTTATTTTCGGGACAAATTTCGAGACGGTATTGAGAAGGACTCCCACGAAGTATAATGCCTAAGACACAAGAACCCTCAACAACACGCCCCCTATGGTATTAACGACGACCAATTTTACATTCGTCAATCTCAACAACTTGACCAACACCTCCTATTTGACCCCCTTCCTCGAATTGTTCGTCTAACGCCAACATACAGACTTCTCGACAAAACGAAAACCGATCCGCAACTGTCTCACGGGAAACTTACTTTCCATCAATAATTGAACTTTCCCGGATGGTTTGTTCAAATGACATATTTAAAGAAAAACAATAAGTAATTAGTATGCAAACTTCAGGTGAAATACGACATCTCTCAAACCACGTATTATTTGCAACACTTTCACAATGATAGTATTTGCTTGTCTTACGACACTCAAATAATCCACATATTAATTTTAATTCATTTAATACCATATATTTTTTATGCTTATGACAATACTTTGTCGCTGGAATTAGTCCAAGATCTCTTAACCACTGCAAAGTTTTCGAATGATCACTTAAAATACTTGCTAATTGAAATAAATTATACGTTAAATCCATTGCAAAATGCAAAGTATGAACAATCGCGGAAAATTTAGGTCTACCTTTGTGGACAGTTTCTACTCAACAAGAGACGAAAAGCTTTTTCATCATCGGTTGTCTTTACTTGGGTCCGTTATCGCCGTTATACGAGGGGAAAAACATTTGTTTATACAAATGTTACTCCCAGGGCTCACCCGAGCTTGATGAATGTCACTAAAGAAAAAAACTCCTCTCTTAAGGTGATGTTTAACGAAAAGTATAGCATGTTTGGTATCGTTAAAAAGGTTTTCGAATGTAGTTTTATAATTCCAAAAAAAAAATATGCCTTCATAATACACTTTCTTTCAAAAAAAAAATGTTTCCTTGAAAATATTGACCTATTTTTCCAAAATACTTCATATCTTCAATATTTGTAAACTATATACTATAATTTTATTATCAGTTAAAAGCACTTAATTTCTGCTTTAATTTGCGATATCACTTATAAATATAGCTGTTGTAACTTTCAAGATATTTTCTGCAGGATATTCAAATTTAGCACATCCTTTTAGTCCTTTCCAGTCATTTGCGCCAAAAACCGCTTTGGATTTTTAACTTTGATACATTAGACTACACGTACAAAAAAATTGAAAAAAATCGGGGGTGAGTACTATTCGGAACTCCACCCGAATACATTTTTGACACACATGTGTAATATAACGGGAATAAGTCATGCTGAATAGGTATGGTAAATTATACCAAGGTGTCCCACGAGCAGTGTGCCAAATAGCTAGAGCGTGTAGGTCTGGACAAGACAAGAAAAAAATCGTATGGGAGGGGGGGGTCTATTCCCCCCCGTTTAGCCGGGAGCGGGAGTTTTCTAAAAAAAATTACTTAATTTGGAAAAAAAATATTAAAAATCAACCGTTACATTCACAATGCCGCGATATACTTTTTTGTAAAGCCAGAAACCTCTTCTTTCATCTTGTTTTCAAACGAAGCTGTTTTAAGGAATAGTTTTTGAGAAATTAATTTTCAAATTCAAAATTTTGAAAAAAAAAATTTCGAACTATTTTTTTTCAAAATTGTATGTAATTAGGTACTAATTTTTTTTCAAAAATTAAATTCTCTTATTAGTTTTTAGTTAAAAACAGAAAACCGGATGCAAAAATGTCTTGTAGTTTTTGAGAAATTAAAAAAAAACCCGAACCATTTTTTTCTAAGAAAAACCTTTCTTTTGGCTGTATCGCGGCTGGACTTGCAGGCAAATTAATGTACGGAACATTGACCTCGTTTTTATTATTTTTAAAAAATCGGAGTTTTATGAGGATACAATAAAGTGACACAGTATTAGAGAGATATAATCTTTGTCGGGTGGAGTTCCGAATAGTACTCACCCCCGATTTTTTTCAATTTTTTTGTACGTGTAGTCTAATGTATCAAAGTTAAAAATCCAAAGCGGTTTTTGGCGCAAATGACTGGAAAGGACTAAAAGGATGTGCTAAATTTGAATATCCTGCAGAAAATATCTTGAAAGTTACAACAGCTATATTTATAAGTGATATCGCAAATTAAAGCAGAAATTAAGTGCTTTTAACTGATAATAAAATTATAGTATATAGTTTACAAATATTGAAGATATGAAGTATTTTGGAAAAATAGGTCAATATTTTCAAGGAAACATTTTTTTTTTGAAAGAAAGTGTATTATGAAGGCATATTTTTTTTTTGGAATTATAAAACTACATTCGAAAACCTTTTTAACGATACCAAACATGCTATACTTTTCGTTAAACATCACCTTAAGAGAGGAGTTTTTTTCTTTAGTGACATTCATCAAGCTCGGGTGAGCCCTGGGAGTAACATTTGTATAAACAAATGTTTTTCCCCTCGTATAACGGCGATAACGGACCCAAGTAAAGACAACCGATGATGAAAAAGCTTTTCGTCTCTTGTTGAGTAGAAACTGTCCACAAAGGTAGACCTAAATTTTCCGCGATTGTTCATACTTTGCATTTTGCAATGGATTTAACGTATAATTTATTTCAATTAGCAAGTATTTTAAGTGATCATTCGAAAACTTTGCAGTGGTTAAGAGATCTTGGACTAATTCCAGCGACAAAGTATTGTCATAAGCATAAAAAATATATGGTATTAAATGAATTAAAATTAATATGTGGATTATTTGAGTGTCGTAAGACAAGCAAATACTATCATTGTGAAAGTGTTGCAAATAATACGTGGTTTGAGAGATGTCGTATTTCACCTGAAGTTTGCATACTAATTACTTATTGTTTTTCTTTAAATATGTCATTTGAACAAACCATCCGGGAAAGTTCAATTATTGATGGAAAGTAAGTTTCCCGTGAGACAGTTGCGGATCGGTTTTCGTTTTGTCGAGAAGTCTGTATGTTGGCGTTAGACGAACAATTCGAGGAAGGGGGTCAAATAGGAGGTGTTGGTCAAGTTGTTGAGATTGACGAATGTAAAATTGGTCGTCGTTAATACCATAGGGGGCGTGTTGTTGAGGGTTCTTGTGTCTTAGGCATTATACTTCGTGGGAGTCCTTCTCAATACCGTCTCGAAATTTGTCCCGAAAATAAAAGAGACAAAAATACTTTAATAAGTCTAATACAAAAACATGTGAAGTTGGGAACTACTATCCACACAGATTGTTGGAAGGGATATATGGACTTAGAATCTTTCGGATATCATCACTTTACTGTCAATCATTCCAAAGAATTTGTAGATTCCGAAACAGGGGCTCATACCCAAAATATTGAGTCGTCGTGGCGGTGGATGCGTCGTCAATTATCTCGTGGTGGTGTCCGTGTCGACAATATGGAGCAACATTTATGCGAATTTTTGTGGCGTCGTCGCGTCAGAAAGTTGAACCAAGATCCTTTTAATCAGTTGCTGAAGGATATTAAGCGCTGTTACCCTGGTCAATGATTTGTATTGTCAAATTGACGTAAATTAAATATTATATTTATATATATAATAAATATTTATATTGTGTATGTGTGTGTGTATCAAACTGTATATAAATAATGAAATGTGAAATAAATGTTATTGTAATTTGAATTTTGATATAAAAATGTTATATTTAAAAGTTATTATTCAGGACTAAATTTGTAAAGAGAAGATGGAATAATGATAAATATTAACAAAAGAGTACTCCTGCCCGATTTTGATAAAATTTGAGTATATGGTAAAGGGCATTCTAATATTTTGATACACATATGTATGCACAACCTCATACTTTGCACCTACCCCAACTTTGCACCTACCCCAAATCCTACAGTGAGCCCAAGCAGGGGGGTTGCAGGGGGGCAGCATGCCCCCCCATAGGTATTTCACTGCGATTTACTTATAAAAACGGCGACGCACATATATACATATGTATTCATGGCAGAAAAAAGAGCATTTTTCATTCCTTTTAGCAATTATCTTGTAAACTATACTTTGATGAATGTTACTTCTGAAGAAATGAACTGTTCGCGTAAAGTAATATTTTGTGAAAAGCATGTTTGGTATCATTGAAAAGGACTTCAAATGTAGTTTTATAATCCCGTAAAAAACATATGCCTTTATAATACACTTTCTTTTTTAATTTTTTTTTTCCTTGAAAATATTGACCTTAATTTTTTAAAATTCTTCATATCTTCAATATTTGTGAACGGATTACTATACTTTTGATGTCAGTTAAAAGCACTTAATTACTGCTTTAATTTGCAGTATCATTTACAAACATAGCTGTTGCAGTTTTAAAGATATTTGAGTTTTATTTCTGCAGGATATTCAAATTTAGCACATCCTTTTAGTCCTTTCCAGTCACTTGCGCTAAAAACCGCTTTGGATTTTTAACTTTGATACATTAGACTATACGTACAAAAAATTTTAAAAAAATCGGGGGTGAGTACTATTCGGAACTTTATCCATGTATTCTACGGCGAAACTGTGTCTATTTTTTTATAGTAAAGCGATTTTTGTTATTAATACCGCGATTCCGGAATAAACTCATTGTTTTTAGAGCAAGTACAGCACCTTAACTATAAACAGAACTAGTTAAGACGAATGTAACGAGCCCATACTTAATAGGTTTAGTAATAGGCAATCGTCTCCTACCCTCGAGTTCCATCATCAGAGTACCAATTCAGTAGTACCAGCATACATGGGTGTTTCAAATGTTAGGTCGCAGATATGTTTGAAAGTAATGTAAATACCCATTGTGTCTAAGATCCCTACCACTGCTAACAAAAAGTGGTAATAACCTTGAAACGCCTAAACAGATCTTCATAAATTGTAGCTGAGAACCATCTCGATCACGGTAACTTTCAAACAAAAAAAAAATCATCAAAATCGGTCCATTCGTTCAGGAGCTACGATGCCATAGACAGATACATAGACAAACAGACAAACGGACACGTCAAACTTATAACACCCCAATTTTTGCGTCGGGGGTTAAAAAAGGCCGAATTGGTGGTCATATAAGTCTCCGGATATCAGCCTGAGCCTGATGTATCAAACGATAGAGGAATAAAATCCCTTGTCTAGATCAGATTCTCATTATTCATCTCGTTATGTATACCTAGATAGTTTGCATCCCGAAAGTACAATAATATCTTTTTAAGTTAAGAATAGAAAAATAAAATGTTGCTTGCCTAAAGCGTTATGGTTGGTTGGTATTCGGATTAAGCCGACTTTTAGTAAAATTCAAATCAATACAAGTAAATGGTTACTTACCCACGAAAACGAATTAGCACTCGTAAGTTTGGCGTATTTTAATTGCCTTAGACTATTGTACAAGAAAAGTATGATTTCATTGAAGATTTTCAGTAGCCCTAAAATATCGACGAAATTCTGCGTTAAGTTCTTGTGATGATATCCTATTGGTAAGTAATTGTACATTCGTAGATAAGAGCATAATAAGAAATAAGTTTCCGAAAGTTGCACAAAAAGTAAAACAAATATGCAATGCAATGCAATATAAAGCCAGAGCGGAAGCCCATGGGATGAGCACAAATAGCCTGTTGTAGATTCACAGTGAAAGACCCCCATTTAACGGCGATGATAGCCAAAATTCGGCTGTTAGTCGGTACAAACCATTCACAATAAACGAAGACAGGGGAAGGTTCCATTCACTCTGCTCGGGTTTGAGACCCCGATATCAAAGCTGAAGCGGATCGCCTGATTGGAAAGAAGTAACATCGGTTTATCGGGTCCACAACAAAAATCTCTTTAACTGGGCCCATTATAGGCAAATAAGACCCTTGAGCATCGAATAGAAGATCTTCTCTTCCATGCTATGTAAGTGTCTGAATCCTTTCGTGAATAATTTGATATTTTACTATCAGGCCAAAAAACTCCACGATAACTTTACACTACGGCAGATCTTGGAGAAGACTCACGAATTTTAGGCCAACACACACCAAACATCAACTTTGAAACGTTAAACAGTAAAAGAGATAATTGGAACCTCCGATGTTAAAAAGCGCGACGCATTGTTATGTGATTTTTTCGAAATCGTCCTTGAAAAATTCGTGGGAAACTGACGGTCCAATACAAGAGGAACGATCTGTGTCAAGCCGGTACAATTACGAAGCGAAATGTTTATAAAGCTTTGATGTACATTGAAATAGAAGCTGCTAAAGCAACTCTGAGTGGTGATAAAGCCAAAAATACATACCTATATGCTAGAATCAAGAAAAGCCACAAAATACTGACGCCTTTATCAGAACGAAACCTTTAGCGGCTTTAACATTAAGGTAGTCAAGGACTTCGTCTATATTGACTTCGTAATAACTTAATCATTTCGATAATCTTCTACAGCATAGGGACTTGTGCCTTACCGACACTCAATGAAAACGACTTAAGCGGTTACAAAAGGAAAATCCTTCCTTCAATATTTGATGTTTTAACAAATAGTGGAATATGGCCTGGGTAGCTATCTCAGCTTGGTCAAGTGAACTGGGCTGTATAGAGAGAATGGACACCACTGCTATCGCCCTCAAGGACCTCAACAAGCTGTGTGTGCGGCACAAGAAGCCACTTGAAAAAGATGGATGAAGTCCAGATTTCCTATGCAATAAATACCGATGCTTTTTCGGACAATATTATTGTTGCCGTATAGTTGACGTAAACCAGTATGACATGTTTGACCCATGACCATAGTCTTTTTCCTAATAAGAAATGTGCCTTGGCTATTTTCGAAAACCTAGAACGTAGAGTAAAAACCTTACGAAGTTATTAACTTTACTTATACTGTGGACGACATTTAAAAGTGCTAGAGCCTGGGTGACGGCCTAAGTGGCGAAGATGTCTTTACAAATATACAAATATTGTATAATTGAGCTATCAAAGTCAGTCCAAGTTTAGTTTAGATAAGTTGGCTTAGTTGAAAAAAAAAGGTAAATATGTCGCGCAATTTGCTTTTGTTTGATGTGTGATTTCTATAGCGAATTGCCGACAATATCGCATCGTGTATGCTGTTATAATCTTCTAGACTAGATTAGAAATAAGAAAAGTTCTAGAGGGAAATTCACTTGCAATATGCCATAGAATAATTTTCAAAAATGTGTTTAGCTATTCTCATATATAAAGTAAACCAATAGTTAGTGCGGAAGTTTTAATGGAATTTGAAATTAAGTCTTCAAATTTTGGAAGCGATAAATTGATTGTTTGAAAGCTCATGAATCAACCATATGGTCCAGACCCAATTCATTTAATTCTAGAAAAAGCGCTCATCATTCACCTTGGCTGTCTCTTCAGCCGTACTTATCATAAGAAAGTATGCACCAATATTGTTGTCAGCCACACAACAACTTTTCTGGATTGCATTGGCTTTTTGTGGGTCTCTTGACTTGCCCGTCCATCCAAAAATATGATTCATCCGAAAGGAAAGAATTAGGTGACAAAGGGTCTTGAAAACAAACATCCATTAATTGAGTCAGCGACATCGTGAAAGTAAGATCAAGCTTTAAAATCCGCCGCAGAGTAAAGTGGGGCCTTATTTGGGGACGAAATGAAGTGCTTGGTTGGTTTCGAACTCTCTTGGTTCGTACATGGTGTTCGATTGTGTTGATGTAGAGTTTGAAGTTCAGTATTGCATCAATTACGGACTCACTAAGGCGATCTTTTTGACCAAAAAAATTTAATTTGCTGCTGGATTGCTGAATGAGATCCCATTTAGAAAATGATAGGAGAAAAGCCGTAATAGAAACACATCCGCTCTAGTTAAGGTTGATGCACTCGGCCTTCTTCTTCTCACCTAATTGTACTTGATGAATGCTTTAAGAAAGTGGACGAGTTTAAATATCTACCCCATTTATTGCAAAAAAAAAATTATCTGAATCATAGAATCTAAAAAAAGGAAAAAAATAAATAAATAAAAAGCATATGGACAACGAGTGCTTCTTCGCGATGGAGAACTCCTTTTGTCTCTCATTGTCAAAATCCATATTTTTAAAATACCACTGACACTTTATGGATGTGGAACTTGGTCTCAGACTAAGAAGTAGGATATTTCTTTTAAGGAAAATTTATGGTAGAAAATAGGTAAATAAAAAAAAAACACAATCAAGATTTCGAGGAACTCTGTTGACTTATAAGTATAGTCCGACTAATAAAATCGCGAAAACAAAGTTGAGCAGAACACGTACGGAAAGTGGACGAAAAGTCAAAGGAACAATGACTGGAAAACAGAACAGGAAAGGCTCGTCAATGATGCTCTGAACTTCCGAGTACCAAATGGCCGTTAATAATAAAAATAATTTAAAGTAAGTCGTAAAAAATATGTCACGCAAAGCATTGCCCAAACATTTTCTATCATCCTTCCACGTAAGACAGATAACACATATTTTAAGGCCATCATAGAATGGAACATGTTTTAGTATATTGGCAGGAATGAAACACATGCTCAGGCAGGTCATATGCCATCGAAGGGAAAAAATGAAAATCGGAAACATAGTGACTGGGGAAACAACATACCCAACACTAGGGGAAGCCTACTAAGCCATTGGTGGGTTTTGCGGAACATAGAGTACAGGCTCAAGTTACTCGCAACGGATAGTCCGTCGTATCCTAGGAGCGGCTCTTATCTGGATCTCATGCTGCTTGACTCTCGACTGAGATTCGCTGACACGAACGAAGGGCCTACTAACTGTCTACGGACCTTTGTATACGACAGTGACCATTGCGGACTTAGTGCCGTGATCACACTACCGGACGAATTCGCGGATATGGCAGAGTATGTCCAAACGCACCCCTACGATTACAGTATGGCGCCTTGGCCGCGCTTTGCCAATTCCCTGACGAGATCGCTCACCTTGAGTGATTCCTTCCCACCATCCAATAAGAACCTGTCAAACAGTGAGATAGATAGGTACCTCAGTCAAATGGATGATAAAATTAAGCAGACGACGGACAATACGATACCTCGCCAAACACCCTACGATACCTCGAACATATACCGCAACGCGACAATCGGCGCGCTGCACAGACAAAAAAGTAGACTCCTAACAAGACTCAAACTGTTGTACAGGCGGTTTACCGACAGACAAAATTCGGAGGTCAGGACACTGAAGTCACTGATTAAAATTATACAACAGTTAATCAAGGAAAATTACAGAATTTCTGTAAGTTTGTATTGGAACAACAGAATTCGTGCTGTAAATTCCAACAGCGCGAGTATGTTCCCGCAAATAAATAAAATATTTCGGAGAAACAATCAGAATGACATTCAGGATCTGAAGCTTTCGAGAACGTCAGACAATGAACGCTTGCTACGAACAGTTAGCATCGATCCAGAGAGCGC
Source organism: Merodon equestris (assembly GCA_958301585.1). Taxonomy (NCBI): domain Eukaryota; kingdom Metazoa; phylum Arthropoda; class Insecta; order Diptera; family Syrphidae; genus Merodon; species Merodon equestris. The sequence goes on from OY284413.1 coordinate 28,531,742, forward strand.
CGTCTTGGATGATGATTTCTTCGTGATCGAGGATCCTCAGGAGAAGGTGGGGTAAGTAGGAGCTGTCTTACAGGAAGTATACAAGGTGAATGATAGTATTCGCCCGAACCACGACCTGGAGAACAGAGTCCTGCTTCATCACTCCTACCTTAGAAATGATTTCGATCATTGGCGATCAGAGAACCTTGGTTTTACCAGGTTCAATGACGATTTCATGGCTAATAATGCCGTCACCAATGAAAGGGCGAATACCCTGTTTATTTCGACGGGGGATCTCCAGATGATATTCGAGTCACTGAAGAGAAAAAAATCCGCGGGAATCGATGGAATATCTAATGTTGTGCTCAGACATCTCCCACCACTGGCTGTAGAGAGGTACACCATACTGATGAACAATGCACTGAATAATGCATATTATCCAGTGGGTTGGAAGACAGCGGTGGTGCAGCCAATTCCCAAGAGGAGTAAAGATACCTCTAACCCATCAAATCTTCGGTCGATAAGTCTCCTTCCAAGTATTAGCAAGGTCTTCGAGAAGATGGTCCATAGAGCCCTGTCTAAATTTGTTGAGGACAATAAAATCATTCCGGAGAACCAGTTCGGTTTCAGAGCGGGGCATAACACTATTCATGCCGCGTCGAAACTCGTGTCGGATATCCAGTGGAACAAATGCAAGAACCAATGCAAGAGTGCCTCTCTGATTGACTTGGCGAAAGCTTTCGACACCGTATGGTTGGAAGGTCTTTATTACAAGCTCAGTCGGCTGGGCATAAGTAAACCACTGCTATATATGATTTTTGACATGTTAACAGGTAGAAAGTTCGTAGTGAAAATTCCCAACGTGACTTCTACCCAAACATTTGATATTAACGACGGACTGCAACAGGGTACGGTGAACTCGCCGATCCTGTTCAACATTTACTTCAGTGATTTGATAGCTTCTCTCCACCATTCAATAGCGTATGCGGACGATTTAATCGCGTACAGATCAGGTCCAACGATCGACGTCATTGTCACTCTCTTGCAGCGTGACTTCGACAAAATTCAGCAGTATTGTGATGACTGGAAGTTGAAAATCAACTGCCAGAAATCAGAAACTATTTTGTTCAGAACGCCTTTGGCTAGGGCCTCCTGAGACACTAGAAAAAATTGGCGCGGGTTCTCAATTCTTGGACCGGACGGGCGCCCACTGGCGAAACAAAATGTAGTCAAATACCTTGGGATCTGGCTAGACCAGTATCTATATTTTGACAAACGTATAGATGTTGCTCTGGCGAGGGCCCGGGGCGCTTTTGCTCTTACAAGATGGCTGTTTCATAGCAACCAACTTGATTCGAGAGTGAAGGTAATTTGCTACATGGCCTTAATCAGGCCCATGATTGCCTATGGATGTCCCGTGTGGTTCAATGTGAGAGCTAGCTTAATGGAAAGGATTCGGGTTTTTGAGAGACAATGTCTGAGAAGTTGTCTTGGGTTATATAGGACACCCGAATCTGAGTACACGAAATTTTACCCGAACGAGGTCCTATACAATAGGGCCAGGATTGTACGTGTGGATAATTTTCTAATAAAACTGATCCGGGGTCACGTTGCGAGGACAATGACTTCGGTCAATAACTTGATCTCCGGGGCTTACTTCCCTAATTACATGTACCACGAGAAAGTTCGCCTAAGCGGCTTTGTCCCCCCAGAGGCATTCCTCTATTTAGATCAATGTGGGCTGATCCAGGATGGATTGGCGGTTCCGCTAATCTTCCACGTGGCCCGTATGTCTGTGGAGCGGCGGCTCCTCTACGAACGTGATGTTGCGCTCCGCGAGCCCGAGCGCCTCAGGTTTAGTAGATCAGTGTCGCACCAAGATCGGGGAGACGTCGTCCGACAGCATCAACGCTTTTGGTGGCTGAAGCGGACTGCGTAGTGGTTAACTTTGATAGGTCAGCCTCTTTAAGGCAAAGCTTGCCACATGCCAATGGCAGGCTTACATAGACTAAGGTAAGTTAGTTTAGAGTAGGTAAGGGCAGGTTAAGGCAGGCTGGGGTGGTAGGTAGGTTTAGTTTAGTTTTAGCTTTAATTTAAAAAAAAAAGCAAAAAAACAAAAAAAAAAATACAAAACAATTACGAAAACCAAAAAAAAATTATATATTTTAGTTAAGGTAGGGTTAAATTATTCTTAGTTATAAGTTTCTTTGTTAAAAAAAAATGATCTGATTCCAAATTTTTTTTAAATTTCACTTTTCTTGGCCTAAGTTTTTTATTTATTTTAATTATTTCAAGTAAGGCCGAAAGGCATAGTCTTAAGTTGTTCTATTTGCTTTAGAGTGTCCGTATAGGGCCAGTAAGGTATTTTATGTCAGTTGATATTTAAGTTAGTTTTAAGCCTTTTTGTCTAGTATAAGTGAGTTCTAAAAATATAAAAACAAAAATGAATTAAAAAAAAAAAAGAAATGACAATCGGAAGAGGCAATTATCATCAAAAGGACTTCGGGTGGAGTAGGAATTCCCGTCAATGCTCACCTCAGAACCTCCGAATCATAGATCTTTCCTTTTGCCAATGATGATAATGCATGGCTGGGGTTACTCCATAATCTTTTACGCTGAGGGTTATTATACTTTTTATCATCAGACAAGATACAGCTAAACTTTTCCTTTCCCTGCCTTTGAAGCACTAAGGAAAAACTTGGAAAAACTGCTTCTGTGTGCTTCAGCTGCAGATTTTATTTGAATGAAATAGTTTAACAAAATTCCCCGCAAATACATATATATTTCTGGGCACGAAACTCAATATTTTTAAAACAACAATAAAAAGTTGTTAACCGTTTGGTGCGTTTACATACACTAGCTTTCAAACTTGCCTATATAACTTCCTTGTAGACATATTACCATCTTGAATTACATCCTACTAATCATGACAACGCCATCTGTTGGCAAACATCGATAACTTATTCAATGTCCCAATAAATTTCTTGTACCAGCTCAAAATAATGGTTTCCAAGATCCCCAAATCCTGTTCAGACCAATGGTCTGAAGGTATATAGAGACGTTTTCCAAATGCCCGAGGTCTGAAATAGGACTGAACGCACGACTGTGATTCAGTTTGCACTGAATTGAAGATTACACAAAGAGTGATCCTCGATCAGAAGGTAATCTTTGTATTTCACCTCAGCAAGATAGCAAACCAACTTTAGTATAGTTGTCTAGGAGACATTTCTCGGAATTCGTCTTTCGGGGTCGGAAATAAACGATCAAGAGGAACTTCGGTTCTGCCTCTCAATGAGCTGTAACCCTAACAATAAAATAAATAAATAAATTATTCGGCACTGCACCCATCAAGTGTGCCTCGGAACAGCTTAAACTGGAGATGCTCATGAAGGCAATCATGATCAACTCATGGCCGGCTTTTCAATGTTTATTTTTAGATTTATTTATCATATATTCATTCATTTACGTATTTATGTGATCACTTATGCAAAAGTCGTTATAATTTTGTTTTTTTTTTATTCTGTGTACACACACATATAGAAAGATAAAATTAAAAACACTTTGTCTGTTTAATTACCTAATTCGAAAATAATTTATTAGGTCTTGTATAATTTTTAAGGGTCGATGGCTCCCTATGTACACTTATGTAGATTCCAAACATCCCCTGGAATATACGCAGATCTTCTTTATGTTCCCTTTGCCACTTGTGGAGTGCAATCCCCTTCTTCACTTAAATATTCAACATTTAACCGACTCTTAAGTGACGCATCCATCAATTAAGTATGCATACATCCACGAAATGCACAAATTTAATTGCACTGCTCGACACAATCATGCCCGCAGCGCATCCTTCTTAAGTCATGCCCGTCCCTTCGTTATCATCGCCCTTATGAGGGACGACTTAAGAGGAAAATAAAGGAAAAGTCCTTCAACCCAGTGAAAAGCGGTGAATCACAAGGGTCCAAGCATCGAAAACGAACTGGCAATCTACCATATAATCCAAGTGGTTAATGAATGGAAAGGACATTTCCATTTTTCGAGTCCCACATAATATTTGCATCTAATTTCCGGTTCTTCCCTTTGCACCACTATTGTCACGGAGTCACACACCCCGAACGAATGCAACAGGAAGTGGACAATGAAATCGAAAGAAAGAAAAAATAAAAATTTAAAATACGACCAAGGGTGACCAAGGAGTGCCGATCAACGAGCCGCCGCGAGTGGGGTCAGCGGCATAAGTAGGGTCGGTCATCAGAGACCATCGCGGACAAAGTATTTGGATTCGCGTTAAAAATCACTTCGAAGGAGACCAGAATTCATCCTTGGAAATCGGATGAGACGTAGAGGTACGAGTGCGAGAGAAACGACAACGATTTGGGGAAATATTACTAGTAGCTCGCAGCTAACTGCGCGGAACGGATGCATTTGAAAAAAAAAATATAATTCCAATGCGAGGGTGCACTCGAGAAAGGGATACGGGATAAAAAGGGAACGAGTGTCTAGTATGCACATCCATATCAGACTTGATACTCGTAAGTGCAAGTTATAAATTGGAAGCACCCCGAAAAGGAAACTATCGAACGACGAGCTGCAGAATCGAAAATGCTGGTACCCACACAATTTTCTAGATACGAGATACTCATTTTTTTCCTCCTCCTTTTTCTTGCTATTGTACGAGTATCTGGATAGCGCCCTCGCATTTTTTTTGTTTTTCTCATTTTGAAATGCAACAGTATGTCGTTAGAGCAGCAGCCCACACTCCGACATCATCGAGTCGGGACGAGCTTTAGAAACGGGCGTGTAACTATGCGGCGAAGGAGATATGCTTGCCACACACATGGACTTTGAATAGATATTCATACTTTGTGTATCTATATGCTCGTATCTATTATGTTAGTACCGGTACCTTGGTAGATCGCTACCTCATACCACACACACCGTAACTACTGACGATCATCATGACGATGGTGGTGGCGGCAATAGTTGACGCGGTGGTGGCGCGATGGCGAGCTGCTGAAGCGTGGACGACGTATATTTTCCGGTTGTAGATCGTGGAGTGGATGTAAACAAAAAAAAAACAACAAAACTTGTACGAGTAGTCGTATATGGAAAATCTGTGGGAATTATCAAATTGGGTGAGGGTTGACAACCCCGTTACCGCCACCATTGCATGGATATGAAAATGGAAATGAAAATGAAAATCACTTCGTGGTTTGGTGATTTTTTCACATTTCACATGCTCAATGGGGACTTGGGGGAATTATAGAATCGAATGTTTCCCAGGTAGTATGCTTGTATCGCGTTGATTGTCGGAGAATTCAGGTGCAGTACCATAACTGAGCGATGGCAGGGAAACTAGGTGGGCATGGTAGAGGAAATACAGCATAAAAGTGCATGGACAATTATCTGGTAGAAGAGCGGGCTTTATTTATCTATGTTCATTCATAGTTTTCGAAGTGGTGGCATTTCTGACTATGGGCTACTGGTCTCGGTAAATGGGTCTTGGATGGGGCTTTTTGAGGAAGCTTGATTGGTGGGGCTTATATTCAATGCAAGTGAATGATGTGACCACAGCGCATGCCTATCCCCCTAGATACTATAAGAATAGATTTCTTCGAATCCATAAACATTTTGATCTAGGATCTAATCATAATTTTCGATATGACCACTTTAGGCACGAACCATTTCGTTGAATTGATTCATGGAAAGTGCAGAGCCCTGTTGGAATGTCTAGGGTCTTTAGCCGAAATGTTTGCATGCCCATGATTTTAATTCAGTTTCAAATTAACGACGCATTTATTGGGAGTACAATCTAGCTCGGTCGATTTTCAAAAGAATGCTCTTGTTCTTATAGATATTAATATTTATATATGTAGGTGCGTCACAAACTGATAGAGCCATCGAAAAACTTGGAAGTAGAGACAATAAAACAAAAGTATTGATAATAGTAAAAATTCTAATGTCTCGATTGTCTAGAAAAAACCTACTTCTTTTTGAAAATTCTTTAAAAATTTAATAGTGCAACGTATTTAAAAAAAAATTAATTAATTTTGACATTCCAAAATGATAGAGCCACTGTATCTTGCTGTATCTTGCGAACAGTTAACGTCCGATGAATCCTCCTTTTTTTAAATTGTGTCGAATACCCTTTCTGGTATTGAGCTTACTAATTTTGGATTGGTTCTTTTTTAATTTTTTGTCAATTGTCCATAATTGCGCTCTTAGGCTCAAGAACGTTGTCAAATTGCGTCCCCCAGCATACAGTCTTGCTAATAAGCCCCACAAGTTTTCGATTGGGTTCAGGTCTGGCGAAGTTGCTGGCCATGACATAATTGAAATATCTCTGTCGGAAAACCTTTTTTTAGAAGAAGCAGCCACGTGAATTGGAACAATATCCTTTTGAAATTCCATGAAAATTTGTCCAGTTCTTCGAGAAATAATACAAGGCTTCCCTCAAACATTTCTTGGTACTTCAGCGCATTCATCCTGTTAGGAACAATTGCTGATGTTCCATACCAACTAAAGGTGCCACACACCATTACACTACCTCCTCCATGCTGACATTTGGAGAACGAAATTTCTTCTTTTTTTAAATCATCCGGCCCGCCTAAATTGAACTTTTTTTGGTCACCCCACACAACTTTTCTTCTTTATTCATCAAAGGTCATGTGCTTTCGAGCCCAGTTCAATCTAGTCGTCTTGTGCTGCACTCGTATAGTAAGAGATAGTTGAGACTTCATTTTTTTCGATTGCAGCCGACAGGACGCCTTTACAGATCTGTGAACGGCGAGTTTGGCGACTTCTAGTCCAGAACATACTGCTTTCGAATACTGTTTGTGGAACTAAACAATTCCCTTAAAATGCGTCTTTTCAGGTGATTGGTTAATACCGGCGGACAGCCTGATGACTTTTTTGTGCCGTAAATGGTCCCCAATTTCCAAAAAAATTAAATCAGGTGATGGGAACGATTTAACTGCCTTCCAGTTTCACGCGTAGATTTGCCACTTTTCAACAACTCAATTATTTGACATTTTTCGAATTCACAACCACTTTCCTCATCCCATCTTAATAATGTCTGCTCAAACCCGAAAAGGTCGACACTGATCGAGAGCAAATCATCGCTAATCATACAGCCATGGAGTACACATTAAGTGTATTTGGGACATAATAAAAGACAACAGATCAACGAATAACCAGCTTGACATTTCGTCTTGTTCAGTCCTGTCAAAGTTCTAACAATTGAAAACAAAATTTAATTGTGGAGTTGCCATATCAAAGAAAATTTTTCTTTTCATGCAAATTTGATACGATCGATTTAAACGCTGATGATAATACTTTTTATCGATATTCACCAATTGGGGGTAATATTTCCCCAATACACTCAAGAGTTTTAGAAATGTAAAATAATGCAAGATAAAACATATTATAACATTATGAGTACAATTACCTTATCCGGTAGCTAAAACTGTTTAACCAAATCCTGGCCACAATTTTATATTTTATATTTTTTTTTTATTTATTTCATTTTTGTTTTTATATATTAAGAACACACTTACCCTAGACAAAAATGCTTAAAACTAGCTTACATAACAACTAACATAAAATACCTTACTGGCCCTATACGGACACTCTAAAGCAAACAGAACAATTTAAGACTATGCCTTTCGGCCTTATGATTAATTTGCAATAATTAAAATAAATAAACAACTTAGGCTAAGAAAAGTGATATTTTTTAAAAAACTTAGCATCAGATAATTTTTTTATAAAAAAGCTTATAACTAAAAACAACTTAACCCTACCTTAACTAAAATATATATACAAAAATACATACGACATATACCTTTTGTATGTGTAATATATCTTTTTTTTCATTATTGTTTTGTGATTTTTTTTTGTTTTTTTGTTTTTTTAATTACTGCTAAATCTAAAGTAAGCCTTCCAGCCACCCTAGCTTGCCTTAGTCTGTCCTAACCTATCCTAACCTACTCTAACCTCTTCTAATCTACCCTAGTCTATGTAAGCCTGCCACTGGCATATGGCAAGCTTTGCCTTAAAGAGGCTGACCTATTAAAGTTAACCACTGACGCAGTCTGCTCCAGCCACCAAAAGCGTTGATGCTGTCGGGCGACGTCTCCCCGATCTTGGTGCGACACTGATTTACTAAACCTGAGGCGCTCGGGCTCGCGGAGCGCAACATCATGTTCGTAGAGGAGCCGCCGCTCCACAGATTTACGGGCCACGTGGAAGATTAGCGGTACCGCTGATCTATCCTGCATCAGCCCACATTGATCAAAATAGAGGAATGCCTCTGGGGGGACAAAGCCGCTAAGGCGAACTTTCTCGTGGTACATGTAATTAGGGAAGTAAGCCCCGGAGATCAGGTTATTGACCGAAGTCATTGCTCCTGCAACGTGGCTTCGAATCAGCTTTATCAGAAAGTTATCCACACGTACAATCCTGGCCCTATTGTATAGGACCTCGTTCGGGTAAAATTTCGTGTACTCAGATTCGGGTGTCCTATATAACCCAAGACAAGTTCTGAGACATTGTCTCTCAAGCACCCGAATCTTTTCCATTAAGCTAGCTCTTACATTAAACCACACGGGACATCCATAAGCAATCATGGGCCTGATTAAGGCCATGTAGCCAATTACCTTTACTCTCGAATCAAGTTGGTTGCTATGAAACAGCCATCTTGTAAGAGCAAAAGCGCCGCGGGCCCTCGCCAGAGCAGCATCTATACGTTTGTCAAAATATAGATACTGGTCTAGCCAGATCCCAAGGTATTTGACTACATTTTGTTTCGCCAATGGGTCCGAGAATTGAGAACCCGGGCCATTTTTTTCTAGTGTCTCGGGATGCCCTAGCCAAAGGCGTTCTGAACAAAATAGTTTCTGATTTCTGGCAGTTGATTTTCAACTTCCATTCATCACAATACTGCTGAATTTTTTCGAAGTCACGCTGCAAGAGGGTGACAATGACGTCGATCGTTGGACCTGATCTGTACGCGATTAGATCGTCCGCATACGCTATTGAATGGTGAAGAGAAGCTATCAAATCACTGAAGTAAATGCTGAAAAGGATCGACGAGTTCACCGTACCCTGTTGCAGTCCGTTGTTAATATCAAATGTTTGGATAGAAGTCGCGTTGGCAATTTTCACTACGAACTTTCTACCTGTTAACATGTCAAAAATCATATATAGCAGTGGTTTACTTATGCCCAGCCGACTGAGCTTGTAATACAGTTCTTCTAACCATACAGTGCCGAAGGCTTTTTCCAAGTCAATCAGACAGGCACCCGTGCATTGGTTTTTGCATTTGTTCCACTGGATATCCGACACGAGTTTCGACGCAGCATGAATAGTATTATTCCCCGCTCTGAAACCGAATTGGTTATCCGGGATGATTTTATTGTCCTCAACCCATTTAGACAGGGCTCTATGGACCACCTTCTCGAAGACCTTGCTGATACTTGGAAGGAGACTTATCGACTGAAGATTTGATGGGTTAGAGGTGTCTTTACCCTTCTTGGGGATTGGTTGCACCACCGCTGTCTTCCAGTGCACGGGATAATATGCATTATTCAGTGCATTGTTGAACAGGATGGTGTACGTCTCTACAGCCACTGGCGGAAGGTGCCTAAGCACAACATTGCATATGTATACCGTCGATACCCGCGGATTTTTTACTCTTCAGTGACTCGAAGATCATCTGGAGAACACAATTGTATATGTTCATCAGGCAATGATCTTCTTAATTCGAATGTGTAACCAGTGGGGAAAAGTGTAAACTGATTTTCGGATCTTAAAATTGGTCCAGATCAAGAGTTGTTGTTGTTATTGTAATGCATGTAAATCATGATCGGATAAGATCTGGATGGCATAATAAAAAACACTTATTGTAAAACATTAAAATCTTACCGTTAAAGAAATTAAACAGCTAGACCCGGAGTTTGGCTCTCTTTATGGGACACTAAACTTGTGTCTGTTTGCCCATATGACTGCAAATAACAGTCAATACTTTGAAATAGTTGGAATTTAGAGTATTTTTTATATTTTTGAGTATGCTTCGAAGAAATGAGTAATTTTTTCCCCGATTACTTGTGTCGCATTATTTACATAGATCATTTGGAGGATGGCACAATCGTTTTGGGACGCACCTTAGTGTTAGCTAATCTCGGTGATTTCAAAGAGGTAAAATAACGTTCAGTTTATGTCACTTTGCTTCATAAAAAAAATAACTTCTTATTGCGATTTTTCAATTGTGAGCGGTTGTTTCAAAGGAAAAGAGAAAGCTTTTTTCTACGTCGGATTGGGACTGGGGATGAGGAATAGATATTCTACCATAATCCAAGAAGAAAATGTACTACGCTAGGCGTGGTGAATCGCTATCATCGACCTCAACATCAACACCAAAGCAACATTTAAGTTCGAAGGTCATGCTGTAGGACTAAAAGAGTATTGTTTACTATGAGCTGCTACAACCTGCCGAGTCCATCGGTATAGGCTACAACTTATTCGTTTGAGCCATGCCTTACGAGAAAAACTGACAAAGTTATTTTGAGCATGAATACGCTCGACCTCATATCGAAAAAGTCGTAAGAAGATATGTATTTGAAAACGTTCAAGTAGGATGTTCCATCGCACACACTATATTCTCTGAACCGCCCCTTCTGATTACTGGTTACTCCGATAGATGCAGCACGATTTGCTCGAAAATTAAATCGCCTCAAAGAAAAAACATTTTTTCGAAATGGAATTGAAAACTTTACTGGAGGTAGTAAAAGTAATAATCAACGATCGATAATACGTTGATTAATCTGTTCATTAATTTTGTTTTAAAAAAAATTAGTTTTTAACAACAAACGAGATGGGTACAGCTCGCCGGGAGCTGAGCGACAATTCCGGGTACCTTGAATTTTGCTAACTTTTACCTGGATCTCAGGAACTACAGTAGCTATGGTTCTTAAACCGGTCACTATGAGCTCAGAATTATGTATTCTATAACACAGCCAAGTTTCAGACTCATAACTACTCGGCAAGTTTGGTTTGATATATGAGTACGGACAGACGGACAGACAGGACTGGCAGAAGACTAAAAACAGACGGAATTAATTTGTACACCCAATACCTTAACGCCACTACATCGTGCGGAAGTCAACTATCCCCAGTAACTGTTTCCCAAACTATCACAAACGGTGGCGCTTGCATTCCAGTGGTCATTTTTCGGTCGAAATTATTGTATGATCTCTCTGAAAAGTAAACTCGATTAATTTGTCTTGTTGACAGAAAAAACGTTGTTTGGGAATAGGCTACTTGCGTGCCAGCGAATCAACTTCTTTGCTCTTTCCCATCTACATTTTTTTGGCCAGATGTGATATTGTGCATTTTTTGTAATTTTATGGGACTGAGTTCAAGCTTTCTTCTTCTTTTCCTTTTTTTCCGGTGTTGTTATGGTCAGAAGTGTCGGACCATAACCTTCCCACTTAACTGCATTCCTACTGGTCCGCTTGTGGGGTCCGCCGGTTTGACCTCAGAAAGTAGCGGCAGGCTTCCCGGTTTGGGATTACTTCATCGCTGAGGCCAATCAAATGCTGGTGTTTTTGCATTTGTTTGCACCAATTGTTTTTCGGCCTGCCTTTTTTGCGTGTTGAAATTGGAACGTTGATTGATATCGCCTTTTGGACGGGGTTCAAAGGATCTCTCCTTTGAACATGGCAATACCAACTGAGTCGGTCGCGCTCTATCTTTCTTGTGATGGTTTCTTTTACGTGGAGGCTTCCTCGGATCTTTGAACTTATAATTCTGTCACGCTTTGTTACTCCCGCTGTCATGCGAAGCATCTTCATCTCATCTGCTGTTAATTTGCTCTCATACTTTTTGTGCATTGTCCAGCATTGTGAACCGTATGTGAGCGCCGGACGTACAACTGAAGTGTAGAGCCTTCCTTTCAGCTTAGGGGGCATTTTTCGATCACAGGAGATGGCGGAGTTTTCCCACCACTTCATCCACCCTACGCTTACGCGATGGTTGATGTCGTCATCATAAGTTGCTTCTTTATTAATCATAGATCCCAGATATTTAAACTTTTCACACTTGGGAAGCACTCTTCCATTCAAGTAAATGTCTGGAATAGGCTGATGAGGGTCAGAGAACGGGCAGCACAGATACTCTGTCTTCTTTGAACTAATACGATACCCGTGTCCCTCAAAAATGTCCACCCACACATCAAGTGCTCGTTGTAGGGACGCCTGATCATCACTTATAATGGCTCCATCGTCAGCAAAGAATAGCTGGTGCACATTGGGGTCCGTCACTTTTCCTTCAAGCAAGCAATCAAGGACTGCTATAAAAAGCAGTGGGCTGAGGACGCTCCCTTGGTGTACACCGACTTTGATTGTGAACTCTTCGGTGACTCCTGCGGTGCATCTTACTCTTGTCGTTGCTCTCTTGTACATGTCCATGATCACTCGCACGTAGGTATGTGGAACTCCTTTTTGTCTTAGCGCTACCCATAAAAGATCTCTTGGTTGCCGGTCAAAGGCCTTCTCGCAATCAACCAACACCATATGCAAGTCCTTTGACGAATCACGATGCTTTTCCATCATGACCCTTATACTTTGGATTGCATCTGTTGTTGATTTACCCGAGACAAACACGCACTGGTCATCAGATAATCGTATTATTTTCCGCAGTCGGCTATATAATACCCGTTCAACGATCTTCATGGTGTGCGACATCAGCTTGACAGAACGGTAGTTATCACAATTTCGCGTATCACCCTTTCCTTTGTGCAAAAGAAGAAGATAGCTTTTCCTCCATTGATTGGGCATAGTGTCGCATGTCATAAGTTTGGAGATAAGAACCATGAGCCATCTAGACCCGATGTCTCCCATCTTTTTCCAGAACTCAGAGGGTATCCCGTCCGGCCCAACAGCTTTTATTTTCTTGGAATTTTTAACCGCGTACCGAACTTCTTGGACTGTGATGTCGGATATTTCGGCATGATTCGGGGCGGCTCTTGGAAAGTACACTCGGGGAAACTGTTCGTTCAGAAGTTCCTCGCAATACTGTCGCCATTTGTGGATAATTTTTTCATCTTTCACAAGGAGTTGGCCTTCAGCATTGTTAATAAACTTGGGATTGAGTTCAAGCTTATTTTTCAAAATGTGTTGCATCCGTTGCCTGGATATATGTATTTAGCTAAGAAGAATGTTTCTTCCGGTTACGCCGAGGATTCACATTCTGAATGACTTTTGTCGATGTTGCGGTCTTTACCGCAGCTTCTTAAAATGCTGAGGGTTTCATTGTAATGCTATATGTACGATACACAAAAATTTTATTCAATTTTGTGTGCGAGTGTTTCATCTCGCGAACAATAGCGAGTTGTGAGTTTCCGACCAAAAAGGAGTAATAACACGATTACGTTTGAATTCTACATATTATCCATTGAGCAAAAACTAAACAAGCGGCCACATGCTTGCCAATAGCTAACGATATAAAATTGTCAGCATTGCGATGAATAAATGTTGTTCCTTTTATTAACAGGAAACTTGATAGATCATAGAAAGTAGGAAGGTATGGGATAGCAGAATTCATACAGAGCAATAAAAAAACCGACGACGGAATTCAAATAATAAAAACAAGCAACTGGCAAATGAGGCACTTGAAATGAACTTTTCAAAGAGGCAGGGTCATCTGAGATACTCTGAGATGACTTTGCTTATCCACAACTGGTAAATTGCTGGAACAGAATAGTTTCCTATTCTATTCAAAGGTCGAAGGTTTGCAATTTAGAAGAAGATTTATTCAAAATCTAACAGCAATTTTCGGTTTTGGAAACGATTTTATTTATTCATCTACATCAATGCTATATGGTCCCCATTAAAATAGTCGACGAAATATTCATATAACCATATTATCTGATATGACACATTTCAGGTGTTCCACACCATTATAAACTTGGTCTGTGAGGCAGAACGGACAAAAACCATGTCCTACATCTAAAAAAACCTTTCTAAAGGGTTTAAATAAATATGAGGTTAACCTTAAAGGCGCCCTTGACCCCGCTGAATTAAGTAACCCATGCAAAAATTGAATGTCTGGCGACTTAAGTTACAGGGCAATGGACAAATCCTTTCTAAAGTCTTGCCCAAGTAGTAGACCAACAAATGGAACCAAGCCTTCAAGGTGGTCTGCTGATCTTGGTACCCTTCGAAAGGAAAGCAGACGGCTTTTCAAGAAAGCAAAAAATCAAAACAGAATAGAGGACTGGAAGCGGTACAAGAACAGCTTCCGACTACGTATAATAAAAGCGAGATAAGAAAGGTGCAAAGAAAATCCTGGCGTAATTTTTGCTCGGAAATAAAAGAAAATAATGAGGCCAGTATACCACTATACCCGCTCTAATAACCAAACCAGATGTCACCACAACGGTGACTAGCGAAGAGTCTCTAGACCTCTTGTTCAATACACACTTTCCCAACAAAGCAGAGGCTAGTAGCTACATTTTTGAGCAACTTATACCGAGCCTTCCGTTCATTTCAAAGGAAATAGTAAGCAAAAGGAAACTCCAATGGGCAGTAAAAACCTTCCTTCCATACAAATCTGTAGGTCCGGATGGACCGGTAGAGATCCAACGTGCTTACGGCATTCTCGAACCGTGGCTTTTGGTATTATTTTCATCCAGTCTAGACTGGGGCTACATACCACTATCTCGGAGGGAAGCAAATGTCATATGTATACCAAAAGCAGGAAAAACCTCCCATATAACTGCAAAAGACTACAGACATGTCAGTCTCTCTTCCTTTTTTCTAAAGACGCTAGAGAGACCGGTGGACCTGTACATTAGCAAAATCCTACAAAAAAGGATGCATTCGAAATCGCAACATCGGAGCAACATAAAGCCACAAGCTATCACTAACGCATTAAGCAAACTAGAGGTTTATGGTAATATAATCCTTTGAATCCAACAAATGCTTTCAAGCATGTTGATTCATTCGAACAAAAAAGGCAGTAACCACACCACGCCACAACTGTGGGGGCTAGCTGTAAACGAAATACTCCTATCCCTGGAGGACAGTGGGTGCAAAGTCATTGCGTATGCAGACGATATTGCACTAGCAATCAGCGGGAAACATCTTCCAACAATCAAAGTTTTGATAGAAACAAGCCTAGTCAAGACAAGACCAAATGGGTAGGGAACCGCGGACTTGGAATAAATCCCTCCAAAACGAAGCTACTTTTAGCTACTTTACTACGGCAGATTCCTCAAATCACTTCATCAAAACTCAATGGGACTTACCTTAGATTCGCCGACCACGCTAAATACCTTGGCATCATACTCGATATGAAGCTCAACTGGAAATTGAATGCGGAAGAACACATCAAAAAAGCTATACACCTGAAAAAAAAGCTTTGGCCACCAAATGGGATATCAAACCCCATATTACACACTGGTTGTTAGACCTTTACTAATGTACGGCTGCTTAGTCTAATGGCCGGCACTGTGCAGATCTAACTATTGCGAACTTCTAAGTAGAGCTCAAAGGAAGGCGTGCATCGCTATAACAGGGGCACTGCGAACAACCCCAACTTTACCTCTCGAAATGATGCTTCACCTACTCCCCTTGGATCTCTTTTGCAAGGAAAAGACAAAGAAATCAAAGGCACTGCACTGAAAATATACAGACGTGTCCAGGACAGGCAATAGTGTGGGTGCCGACCCTAGAAATCAGCCAATCCTTTAGACTACTGAACCACTGTAGCATATTCTTCATCACCTCCTTGACCGTTCACAGCAGATTAAACGAATAGTTTGACCATCAACATATTTACGTTTTAGACAAGTTCATCAAAAAGTTGAGGGAATCACACTATACAACTCACAATATTGTACGATTCCTGCCACTTTTTGAACACATTTACTTAATATGGGACTTTGGGACGGTAATCAAATTGAAAGGGAATCTTCCAATGCAAATTTTGTGGGTATATCGAATCGATTTTTTTAGATTAGGTTGCAAGTACTGCTACTGCCGTCTGTGTTCAATTTCACCTATCTAAACTGTTTTCATAGTTACGCTTGTGCTTTTACACACTAAAAGTGAAGTTGGGGATTTTAAAGAATTTTTATTAAATTTTGTTTGAAGAATGAAATTACTGCTACAATAACGAGAAGAACAAAAAGACAGAAAGTTGATGAATACTATATTCAGGAAATTAAAGACTTGATACTCACTCGTCCTTGTTGATATTGTTGGCATATCGTATGGGTTAATGCAAATCATTTTGAAAGACCATTTCAAACACGCAATTTATTTGAAAAATAGCGTCCCATTGACAACTCTAGAGAGGTGATTTCTGACTATGACGTGCCCATAAATGAGATTAATTGTGAATCCCTACACGTACTGAAGTACATTCAGGAAATCGAGTTTAATAATTGTTTGCAGGATTGGAAAGAACGTTGGCATAATTGTGTTTTGTCGGATAACATGTTGTCTAGGTCCATATGGTTCAATAAGAGGCATAAAAAAATGATTAGCATAGTTCTGCAGCGCTCGCCATGGGGGGTGACCGCCTCACCAACATCGTTTTCGAAAAAGTAAGGACCAATGTTGCCGTCGGTCCGAAATCTACACCAAACGGTAACTTTTGGTCACCTGGTGTGGGTGGTGTTGTCCCATATATGGTAATTTTGCTTGTTAACACAGTCATTCATCCACAACGGCGCGGCGCCCCATCGCTAAAGATGATTTTTCGGCCAAAATTGGGATGCTGTTCCAAATGATCCGAAGCCCAGTCAGTGAACAAACGGCGATGTTTATTGTCAAGAACTTTGAGCTCCTGGGTCAGTTGGATCTTGTACGGCTGTAGGTCAGTTGAAGTCTTTGAAAGGCCGAGTTCTTGTGCACGGCGAGGAATCGACTGCCTCGACTTTCACGGACCGCGGTGATGTTCTCAACCGATCTTGCGTTTCTTTGATGTATGATGTATAAATTTGGCCACTAAACGTTGAAGAGTCGACTGTGAAGGGCCACCACGTCGGCTGTAAAATGGGCGTAACGCGCGCAAAGTTTGCAATAACGAACACCCATTTTGATAATAAAGCTTTATCATTTGGACGTGCTGATCGATCGTAGAACTTGCTACTCTGATTTGGCATCAGTAACTGAGTAGTAAACAATAGACAGATGCCACCAAAACAACATGGCTGCCACAGGCCGCCGGAATCTACCCGCGCCAATTGAAAAACCCTTTATAATGATGAATTATCATCTTAAAAATGATTAATGTTTTTTGATTACTTGCATTGTTCCAAAAAAGAAAAAAACAACATTAAAAAACCCAAAATTCAATTTTTACTAAGACATCAGCCACAACTTTTGTTATAAGTCCGGTCATTGCCTTTGAGTTTTCAAAGTTGCCCGATTCCCACCACGAGGAGGCGACCGGCATTGATAATCCTTTTTTTATTTTTTTTTCTTTTTGCTTTAAGGGTTTGTGTCTTGTTGATGACTAGGGACGTCAAATAACCCCACTGAAGAAACTCTGAAGTCGGGCGATTGTGGTTAATCAAAATCAGCAATTTTCCAAAATTAACCGAAAAAAGATCAAAGGACGCAATAAAGTGATCGTGGGTCGGGCTGTGTGAGCTTGTGACGTCTTATTAAAATCCAATCTTGTCCATGCCCTTATCAGTCCGAATTGGAATAAAGAAATTCTTATTATGGGCTGATAACTCTCTCCATGGGCAGTTAGGGTTGCCCCAGGTCCTTTTCGAAGATGAACGGTTCAATCATTTTTCCCGTATAAATTCCAACCTAACTACTCATTGGTCGTGGAGGGTTTTCTTTGGTGCAAAACCGACAATTTTTTTTATTCAAGGTATTGAATTATAATATTTTTTTTACTAAAAATCTTCGTAAGTTCGTGAAGGATCCACCATGAAATTCGCGACGTAGTTCGTCGACTTCGTAAAAATTGAAGTGTTAATTGGAATTTGTAAAATCAATCATCCAATTTTGTTTTTGAATTACATTTTTACTAAATAAAAAAAAAAAGATTTTGAGTAATGGAAATCTTTACTCGGACCTTTATAATTTTTTCTATTAAGTGGAAAAGATGATATCTGTCACCAGTGTTGATACACATTTGTACCCGTTCTCTTGCATTTTCCATGACTTTCCACAAGATTTCTGGTGATACGAGTAACTGCTCGCATTACTGTCGAATATTCTCCTTAAGGGCTGCGATTGTCTGAGGCTTATTGGCATAAACACGCGACTTCAAGTAACACCAAGGAAAGAAGTCTGGGATGGTTAGATCAGATGAATTTGCTGGCCATGCCAAATCGTCAAAACGTTAGATTACGCGATCAGGAAACGTTTCCTTCATAATATCCATTGCGGCTCATGCTGTGTGTGCGGTTGAACCGTCTTGTTGAAACCACATGTTCACCAAGCCCCGCTCATCCAATTCCGACAGTAAGAAGTCGTGCCCCTGTAGCGTTAGCCACTAACAATAACCGTATTGCTGATAGCGTCTTCACAAAAAAAAAAAAAATTAAATATGAAAAAAAAAAATATGAAAATAATATGTTCCAATCACTCCTCCCGCGTGAACGCCGCACCACACAGTGAGTTTTAGTGGATATAATGGATCTTCGTGCACAACACGCGGACTTTCAGTGTCCTAAAAAATGAAGACTTTGCTTATTGGTATAACCGCTTAAGTGGAAATGCGCTTCGTCGCTCATGATGATTTTCTATACAAAATCGTCCTCTTCGTTTTTGAGATTAAGGATGGCTTGACAATAATTCACACGCGACTGACGGCCAACAGGCATTAACTGATGCACTGTTTGCACTTGGTACGGAAACATGTGTAAGTCTTTCACTTAAATTCGCTGTTTAGTCCGTCTGGTGATACCCAATTGTGTGGCCCGTCGCCTGGTTATTGAGCGAAAACGCCCTGCATGGTCTCCAGCATCTTCTGCTTATCTGTTTGTATATTACAGCTGTCTAATTCATAAGTGTCAAATATGATTGACGTACGACGCCATTTGCAAAAATTATACCATCTTCCGATAGAGTGATTAATTTTGCAGCTGCCACCTTGCAGCTTCAGCTCGTCAAAAATTATGAAAGAACGGCGACGATTCAATGTCGTCTGTGATCTGTCAACACTGACCTGTACAACCTCAATGTTCTCATCAGACTCGGGCGATGTCGATCGTGTTGACTGGCTTTACCAAGATTACTGCTGATGATACATTTTTGGTGTCTGTTGCAGTGGTCTGATGGTGGTCTGTTCAATATTTTGCCCGATAGGCACGTTGCGTTTTCGCAAGTGAAAAAAAAGTTTTAAATGCAAAGCGGCACATTAATAACGCGTTGTGGTGTCGATTGAACTAACGCTTCGAATGATGGGCTCTCATAAGCCATTCTGAAGCTACTGGGTTGGTAGATCCCGATTTAAATAACCTACCCTGTACAATAAATAAACAATTTTTTGAAAGTATGCTTGGAAGATCTAGCGGTCAAGTTCGTAAATTTTTAAAAATTGTATATACTTTCGTAAATATTGTTGTTATTAGGGTGATCATTCAATTTGATCGGCACACTTATGAAATTCCTCAGAGACAGACCAAACAAATGATGGATGCGACTTCAACGGTGCCAAATCAAATGGTTTAAACCGCAAACCACAGTCAGACAATTAAATTTCAAACTCTGCAACTTGTGTTGTATCAATCTTCAACTACTGATGGATCACTTGATCGATTAAAATGAATTCTTTTCAAATGCAATCATAGCCTCACCGGCTAGCCTCAGTCCAATCAACGATTTCCGGATTTCAGCCGAACACCAACAAATTCTCTCTGGCGAAGGGGAGGTCCAAATGAACACATAAAAAGCACATTAAATGTGATTCAGAGATGATGAAGGAGAAAATGCTATTAAACTACCATCTTGCCGGTTAGACGGTTATTATCACTTCGGAAATGACTCAGTTGCTAATTATCATC
This sequence comes from Merodon equestris, assembly GCA_958301585.1. NCBI lineage: Eukaryota > Metazoa > Arthropoda > Insecta > Diptera > Syrphidae > Merodon > Merodon equestris. Next base: position 28,551,753 of record OY284413.1, read on the forward strand.
AGCCAATAGGCCACTGGAAACGCATTAAGATTCAGATTTTATTCGGTCGCGTATTGTCGTCTTCACGAATGTGACTTTCTAAAGATCCGTTTCAAGTCCCATAAACGCGAACGAACAAATTCATATCGCTTGTGTGCGGGATACGGCAAGGAGATCAATGTCCCCATTTCAATTGCTCCACGACCACGACGGTCAACGACAGCAACGCATTCGTAATCCTTTTCGAACGAAGGAAAATCCATTTCCAGAGCCAAGAAACCACCACTATCGACCAGCCAACGTGACCGATTTGCTCACAGCGATCATGGGGAAGAGAGGCGACATGGAGCATCGGAAAAATAAAAATAAATAACGAACAATAACAACAAAAGAAGTCGAAAAGAAAGGGGAAACTCAACATGGGCCTTGGCTTGTGTGGCACTTTCCTTCGAGGAACGGCAGTGGAGACTTACATGGATATAGCGGACTTATATGCTCCACGGCCTGCATGGTTCCAAGCGAGAAAATCCTTCTCCTTCCCTTAAACAGAGAGAGCAACAATGGTTTTCCTCATATTTAGAGTTTTCCTTCTTTCTTTTCGTTTTCTTTCTGCTCCATGCTTCCTATCGTTTCCCGGGAATACTATAGGTTACCATCAGCCAGACGCTTCCTTGTTGCATTGGAACTCGACGCTCAATGCGCGGTGGTATGTCAACAAACACACTTACAGGCCACAGGCTTATGTGTTAATGTAAATAACCCCATTGGCAGCATGACTACAACAGCGAACGATGGTTATTTCTTCCGCAGCCCTTTTTTGAATCTCTAGTAGTTAGATGACGGGCTAGCCGTATCCAGCGCCCATATGAAACGGACGGCAATCTCTCTAGTCAGCCAGCAGCTACAGCAATCATATGTGGATGAGTGAGTGTATCTCGGTGAACACGCGTGGACGCAATTTTTAGGTCGTTGAACTCGTCGATCACAAGCAATTGTGAGGGGTTAGATTTCCTTTCGTTCTCCTCTTCCAGGGATGGGCAGTTAGGCAGATACATACATTACTTGATTTCTGCTGTAGATACACTGATACTCTTTCTCTCGCGCATGGATAGATGACGATCAAGATGAAGGAAATAGAGTCAGAGTCAAAGTGCTTGCGTTGGCAGAGCGAAGTGTACACGATTGTAACGTGGCGATCACATGCGTTTGTGGCTGTGTGCGTGGTGATGGGAGGAAATCGTTCATAGAGCATCTGGTAATGGAATGGGGTTATTACGGTGTTGTCGATAGAAAGAGGGAGATGGAGTATGGGAAGGATATTTGAATTTCTATCTTATCTCGATGCACGTGGTTTTAGAAATGCATGCCAAACAACTTGTGGCCGATATATTCGAGCACAGGATCAGCGTATATTAAACGGCTATTCATCAAGAGCTGTCATTTTAAATCAATAGAATAACGCAAATGGTTTTCGAAAAGTGGTGAAATTTTTATTTTATTCTAAAGAACAAATCCGGTTAATAATGAAATACCGCATCTGCCAAATGCCTAAATGGAATTGCCATTCTTTAAAAGATTTTTTTCATCTTTTAGTGCAGGATCTTAGACGGCCAATCTGAGTCATCGTTTTGAAGAGTCACATATCCAGGATATTTTACATGCAATAGAGTCTTCATCTAGCTGAAAATACACGTCGCAACAACGTTCGATAAAATACTGCTTTCACTGGAATGATCGCACGATATCAATATGGCCCAATAACACCGCGCCCAAAAACCTCACTAAACTTCTCTCGTTTCCAATATTTTTCTTAAATTTTCGGAGCTCAGCCTCATCTGCGTGGTCTGCTGGCCTCGAGTCTCGTGTCATGTAAGGCACATGCGCTGCCAAAGACATGAATATACAGACCTAATTCTTTGATCGCTTCAGCGATGTGAAATGTTGAAAACTCAACAGTGGCATGAAATTTAAAATAGCACCTCTTGTTGGATTACCCTTTAATAAATGCTAAAATGTTCTGTTTGTTTGTAAATCTTAGGTGTACGAGTGGGAATCCACCGCTTTCCAATGGGACGTGCTAGCGTTACATATATCTGGTCAGAAGTTTCTGACCAGAGAAACATCATACGGTAAGCTTTTCTGGCCATTATTAATGACTAACCAACATAAGCTCCTTTCATCGTTTCCACTAGAGATTATTGAAGACTTTCATTGTGATTTGATGTGAAGACATGAAATCCTTCTCAAAAAACTCAAATATTACTTCAATTTTAATTCTTCAGCGTTCAGACTTATGAGGGATTATCTTGAAGATCGCAGCCAAGCCTTATATGCTAGTGGTAACTTTTCCACCTTTCTCAAAATCTCTCAAGGATCTATCCTGGGCCCTTACTGTTCTCGCTGTTTAATAACGACATTCCTACCATTCTCAAGCACTGTAAGGGAAATATGTACGCAGACGGCATTCAATTACTAAAGCCTACCAGTAACGCCTAGAGGTAGATGCTCTTGCACGGTTAAATGAGGATCTCCAAGTACATAGTTGCACAATGGTCATATAAAAATCAACTTATACTCAACTGCGACAAGAGCCAAGCCATTGTCATAGGTCGTACTGCCCTAGACTTAAGTAACTTCCCTTCAATCCAAGCCAATGGAAGCAACATCATATAAAAACTGTTAAAAACCTGGGAGTCATCTTTGGTCAACAGCTTACATGGGGGGGATCACATAACCTACTTATCAGGTAGAGCTTATGGCCTTTTGTGTATTTTGTGCTACTCTTTAATTCGTGTCCCAGTTAGTCAATGCTCGTTAAGCTGATCCCTATTTTAAAGTACGCACTCCCAGTCACAGTTCATTAATAATTGCTAATATTAATTGTTAATTGCTAATAATTGCTAAAAATGTTACGCCTTCAGGCTATGGAATTCGCTCTAAGCAACACGAGGAAATCTGAACTTCAAGGGGCAACTTTTAGGGCATCGCTTTAGGATATGTTTTAGGGGCTTTTAGGTTTGGCTGATCTAGGTACTATTTTTTTCTTCTTTCTTATTTATTGGATTATAAATTAACTGTTTTCCGCATCTTTTTGATCTCTTTAGTTTAGTTTTGTTCTTTAAATTATACTTTTATACAGATTCGCCTACCAGCTTAAAAGATTATACATCTTCTGTGCTAGCTTATGCTCTTAAATAAAATTCAAATTCAAAATTCAAAAAAAATGTTCTCATTATTTTGACTATTTTGTTTTCTCTTCGTTTACTTTTAAATGTACTTCCTTTCCTGGCATTATTAGACTTTCTGCGTTTCTCTTAACTGTTTCCATATTATTTCCTTACTGTGATTCCAATAAGGGTTATTAACCTATCATTTCTCTGAAGCGATTTCATTACGTAGCAATTAAGTAGAAGTTTTTACAAGACGTCCCCTTATTTTACATCTTCTTCTTCTTCTTCTTCTTCTTCGTCTTCTTCTCCTTTTTCTTCTTCTTCTTCTTCTTCTTCTTCTTCGTCTCCTTCTTCTTTTTCTTCTTCTTCTCCTCCTTCTCCTTCTTCTCCTTCTTCTTCCCTTCTTCTTCTACTTCTTCTTCTTCCTCTTCCTCTTCCTCTTCCTCTTCCTCTTCCTCTTCCTCTTCCTCTTCCTCTTCCTCTTCCTCTTCCTCTTCCTCTTCCTCTTCCTCTTCCTCTTCCTCTTCCTCTTCTCCTTCTTTTTCTTCTTCTTCTTATTCTTCTTATTCTTCTTCTTCTTATTCTTCTTCTTCTTCTTATTATTGTTCTTCTTATTCTTCTTTGATGGCTTTAAAGTCCGGCGTGAACCTGAACCCCAACCAAGAAGCGTCTCCAGCCAGCACGGTCTTTGGCTAGCTGTTTTCAGTGCCGCACCCGCAGTTGGTTAGGGTCCCCTTCCACCTGTGTACGCCACCGTAGACGCGGTTGGTGGGCATGTGCTCTAAATGGTCCAGCCATCTTAGACGCTGGATCCCAAGGCGCAGTATTAGGATGATGTCGCTGTACAGTCGAATCTTTACCTCCAAATCATGTTTATTCACACGGGACCGTATGTTAAACGCAGAATTTTCCTCTCGAAACAACCAAGGATTTCCTTCTCCGCTTTCATTGAAGTCCAGGCCTCTGCGCCGTAGGAACCGGAATGATTAAGTTCTTTCGGGAGAAGGCTCTACTTCTCAGTTGCCTCTTGAGTCCAAAGAAGCAGCGGTTGGCAAGAGTACTTCTGCATTTTACCTTGGGACTGGTATTGTTGTCGCTGGTTATAATCGAATCAAGGTAGACGAAGTCCTTAGTCACTTCGAAGTTATAGCAAAAACGTGGGTGTTATGCATCTTTGTTTGACGAGTGCATATATATAAAGGGTTTTCCAATGGGTACTTGACAGCTTTGAATTTAATTTGTGAACGCACCCTTTCACTAATCATCGAATTGTCATTGCCAATTTATTCAGTAAACTCAACATTTTCATCATGGTAAAGTACACGAACGAGCAACGTCTGCAAATTATAAAAAAATTGTACCGAAATTCGGAGTCGGTGACCGCTTTAAGAGCGTTAACTTCAATTTTCGGTCTTAATTCTCGCCCTAGTAGACAGGCAATAACAAGCTTAGTGCAAAAATTTTAGTCTACATATTTGTTGTATGACGTTGCCGTATCAGTGAGACAACGGGTTGGTCGAAGTGTCGAAAATATCGCTGCCGTTCAGGCGTCCGTAGCAAACGATCCAAATCAGTCAATTCCACGGCGTTCTCAAGAATTGGGCATCGCTCAGACCACATTATGGCGTATTTTGCGTAAGGATCTTGGTTTACATCCATACAAGATCAAGCTGACTCAAGAATTGAAGCCGATGGACCATTTGAAGCGACGTACGTTCTCCGATTGGGCTCTGGAGAAGATGCGCCAAGATGATGAATTTCATCGCAAAATCATCTTCAGTGACGAAGCTCATTTTTGGCTCGATGGGTTCGTCAATAAGCAAAATATGCATTATTGGTGGTGAAAATCCACAGGTGCTTCATGAATCACCATTTCATCCACAAAAAATAACTATTTGGTGCGGTTTGCATGCCGGCGGCGTTATTGGGCCATATTTTTTGAATGGCCAGCGTTATCGCGCCATGATTACCGATTATTTTTGGCCCGAATTGGAAGATATGGACTTGGACGACATGTGGTTTCAACAGGATGGTGCCACAAGCCACACAGCACACGTTACAATCGATTTATTGAAGAGTAAGTTTGATGAGCATGTTATCTCAAGAAATGGGCCAGTCGATTGGCCGCCTCGTTCGTGCGATTTAACGCCTCGAGAATTATTTCTTTGGGGCTACGTTAAGTCATTGGTCTATGCCAACAAGCCGACGACGTTGGAAGAGCTCAGAGCCAACATTGAACGCGAAATAGTGGCCGTTTCGGCCGAAATGTGTGGCCGAGTCATCGAAAATTGGGTCCAACGAATCGACCACTGCAAACGTGCTCGCGGTGGCCATATGAACGAAGTCGAGTTCCATTCATAAATGTTTTGATTGTAATATATATTAATATATATAATAAAGTAATATAGATAATAAAGTTTTTGAAATATCTCAAATGGTTTGCGTTTTATTTAAAAAAAAAATTTGTCAAGTCCTTTTTGGAAAACCCTATATTTGGATTTACCCTCACCGGCCTCAGCGGCCCATCTTAGCCACTTCCGCTTACGAAAGCCTCATTGACATCTTGCTGTGTCCTTCCAATCAACGTCAATGTCATCCGCGTACGCAAGCAATTGCGCAGATTTGAAATAGATCGTACCTCTTGTGTTGGCCAGTGAAACTTGCACGATCTTTTCAAGGACGATGATGTCGTATGACAGTGTGTCGCTTTGTCTAAATCCTTTTTTAACATATAAGGTCTCGGCTAGTTCGTCACCGAACTGAATGGAGCAGCGGAAGATCTCCATTATCAAAATGCTGGGATGTTATAACTAGATATGGCTCAGTATAGCTCGTCTCAATGCATACTGTCAAACGCGGCTTTAAAACAGACGAAAAGGTGTCGATTTGGAATTCTTGGGACTTTTCCAAAATCTGCAGTATAAATATTTCTTCTATTGTGGACTTTTCTTGGCCTTAGGCCACAGTGATAAGAGTCGATCAGGTTATCCACAAAAGGCTTCAGGCGGTGACATAATACGGCAGGGAAGATCTTGTATGCTATATTAAGAAGACTTATTCCCCTGTAGTTTGCGCAGTTATAGGTGTCTTCTTTCTTGTGGACCGGGCAATCGCTGTTGTGTTCGGTCATCCTTTTTAAATAAGGGAATGATGACTGAGTTTTTCCATGCTAAGCCCATGTAACTTCCCTGTTATTTTATCTTATGCATATCTTATTAATTTTGATGGTATTAGATCGATTCCCGACCTTCGTATATCGAAGGACTGTTTCCTTTAATTCCTCGATGGTTAACAGTTCGAATAACTTATCCCTGCATACTCGTACATTGCTCCCGTGTTGTTTCGTCGTACATTCTTCCTGAATATTAGCAAACTTTTTCCTTTGTCTTTGCCGTTTTTTTGCATGAAGGAGACCATTGTCTTCCTTTTGTAAGATCGGATATCTTGTACGCGTGATCTCTTCACTATTTTCCAGGTCTTGAAGTCTTAGAACATTACAGGTTTTTACTTTTTCCTGGCATTCTTCATCGAACCAAGGCATGCGTTTGGGAGTTTCGCAATAGCTTATACTCATAGATTGTTGACAGCTGCTTTCTTTACAACTCTTTTTCTTGTTGACCATACTGCCTCAATTCATCGTTAGTTTTCGTGCTAGCTAGTAGGGTGATCCGGTTATTAATTTCGTCCTGGTATTGGCGGCTTCAGATACGGTTGTTCTGTGCTTCGTTATCTGAATCGAAAACTCTTCGGATCGGAGCAGAGGTATCCAATCGCTCAACATCTTAAACGTTGGATCCATATCTCTGACTATGCCGATATCCCTGTACAAGTCGCGCAGTTATTTTCTCTTCTCCTCAAATCTTAATTAACCCGAATAAGACTAAGGATTATAAGAAGAGGTTTTGTAAGGAGTTGTCTTGGTTTTCAAAAAAGTGTTCTGCCAATTGAACCCAAAGGAGCAGAGGTAAGAGCTATTCTGTGTCTGATCTTAGCTTATTGTCAATGTGGCTTTTCACTAGTGAGTTAATGTAGATGAAATCGTTCGCTACTTCAAAGGTACAGTCGCCAAAGGTAACGTTTTAGTTAAGACGTCGTTGTTGTGCGTATTTTTTTGTTGGTAACATCACCCCCATTTACCCTTAGATCGACTTAAGCCGCTTCCACTTCAACGCGTTCAAACGCTCCATTGACGTCTCGCTGAGTAAATCAAGTCAATGCCCATTCAAGCAATTACGTTGATTTGAAACAGATCGTGCTTCTACTATATTTTCAAGAAGAAGGTTGAAAAAATCACATAAAAATTCGGTCCCTTACAGGAATCGTTTTTAACATATAAAATCTCAGATTTTTACTGTTAACCTGCATAGCCCGATGAGCTAAGCAGGGCTTTTAAAACGTATCGCATGCGGGTATGTGTATAAAATGTAAACCTTGACTGACGTTATGACATTGATAAATTATGAAAAAAGTTTGATGGTGCGTTTGGATTAAAATTCTAAATTGTTATGTCCTTACTGAAAAATCGTATACCATGGGGTAATCCAATTTCTGCCTCGCAAAGTAAATTTTAATAAAAAAATATTTATGATTCAGAATGCGACCAAAAAATTATGTGTCGGCCTGAAATATGTCGATCTTACCGAGATCTGTTGCAGTGTGAATATTTGGTCCGCTATTCGATTATTTACGAACAGTTTCAGGCGTTCATACAGCACGTAGAAGAGTGTCTTGCTTGAGAGACTTATGTATGTATGCCCCTATATGTGGAGTAGTTCTAGGATCCTCTTTCTTATATATTATGTATTTATACTCTATGCATTCCTTTCTCCGACCATATCGTACCGATAAGTAGATGCATGTCCAGCTCATCTCCAGCCGCTTTCAATAGTTTAACAGGCAGCTTGTGTGGTACGCTGATGGAATTCTCTCTCGTCTTGGTTTATGGTGAATGCTTTGTTTTGCCTAACACCTGGTTTCTGATGGTCATCTCCAGTATGCAGTCATCAGAAGTAATTCTCCAAATCAACTGTGACTCCATTACAAGTTGTCTTGAATGCCTTTGATTTCATAACTTGGGCCTTGAGGTAAGTTCTATCTAAGTTATGCTTAAATCGATCGTCTTTCTCTTCTGCTTGTGCATTCAGGCATCGTCAGGGATTACATCCTCTGTATCCGAGGCTAGTTACTACAAAAGACTAAGCTCAAGCCCCATTTTATTCGCCCCAAAAACAAAGAGTCAGGCTGTGCTGCTCCTTATTGATTTAAATTCCAGGTATTTGGAAATTGGTGTTCTCCATGTAACTCTTCTGGAGTCCGCCATTGGCTTCATTTTACAAATTCTCCCTCCGCCGCGCCATTCCGAAGAAGGAAACGAGCCTTAGAGGTAGCTTCTCCGTCTTTGGTTCGCTGCCCGTAACAACCCTACGGCCTGCCCGATTTGCAGTTTTATTACTACAAATATAAATTTCACGGAAGTTTCTCCTAATCACCTACATATGTTAAAATGTGATTTTTCGTTTTCCAATAAGTAAAGGGGACCTACCACTCTCTAACGTCTTCAAATAAAGTATTTGAAGAAGCTCTTACTAGATAAGTTGAATGTGAATGTGAGTTGAGGAGAATAAAAAAAATCGAATGGTTTAGTATTTCATTCCATCACCGTGCCATCGATAATGGGCAACCATACTATATAGGTTTGGTAAACGCCTTGTCGTCACCTACCTATTATGCTACTCAAAAGCGTTCATAATATACTATTCATTTGATTTTGAAGTTTTATTCCTGTTTCTTCTCAACCGACCCTCGTTTAGAGTCGAAGCAACAGTTACAAATCTCACCCTCGAAAAACGCTCGTCCTTTCACCATCTCTTGTCGGTTGACAGAGCCTAGACGTTCCCTAATTATTATTCCAAAAATCACCCCCAGAGCCAAAGAACATCCTTATTAAGCAGACGACACAACAACAAACAATGCAGTAACAGAAAAATGTAAACAATCTGAATTAATATCCGTCGCACTTGGTAGAATCAAAAGTCACTCTCGTTCTCGTCAGCCGGCAAGATACCATCAACAACAACAATAAGGTCTTTCAAGTTGACTGCGTACACACCTGAGTTTCCTGTTTACATACATATTGTTGTTATTTGTTGCATTGTCATCCCCCATTCCGGGACAATAGGCTGCAATTAAAATTCAACCTGTGGCTCTTGATCGCGGAATCGGATCCACCCTTGTGAGTCGCCAATCAGCAACCCCTGTCTACCGAAGGTCTCGACTACCTGCTGATATACGAGTACGCTGTGTTATTCGTGGACGGGCAATAACAATGAAGAAAGATCCTTTTCAGTTGCCCTCACCTCTATTGACTTCTTCCCTGCCGATGCTGATGAGTCAAGCAAGAAGCTACAATAGGTATGTGGCCCTGACGTGGCGTGTCGCTTCCCTTTTCCGTCGTCATCAACGCCGGGGTTTTTGTGTTTTCACCCTCCGTTGCATTGTGTTTCATTCGGATTCAGGTGTCAGGACTATTCGACGAGAGAATACGTTAAATGGCCATCGCGTTTCCTTTGTTCTGGGTCTGTATATCACGATTCCGTTGCCAGTTGGCGGTTGGAATTGTCATGAATGCGAGTAGCAACCCTCGTGATGGATCTCTGATTTACTTGAATCGTCTGTCTTGTGGTGCATTACAGGGAAATGAACAATTACGCATCCAGTTGCTTACTGTTGCATGAACAGGATGTCAGTTACTAGCCACTAAGGTGAGTGTACCTGCAACAAGTTGAGTACTTCCCCCCTCTTTCGGAGTTTTTTCTGGGCTAGGCTTGTCTGCTTATTAATTTTCCAGATGGACACGCACGATTAATAGTGCTCGTAATGCACACGAGGGTTTCTTTTTTATGTCTATGGTAAACGTTTTCGATTTGGAGAAGTTAGTTCATCAAGTGTGAGAAAGTGGAAAAGGACATGCTAACAGGTGGAAGGACATGGGGCGAGCTCATTCGGGTGTGGAAATAATTAGTTTGTTATTTCAATCGCTTCCTGGGTGTATGATTGAGAGGAGCAATAAACATGTTAGAAATACATCTCCAGAGGATAAAATTTCCCCTGATATATGATATATGATAAATATGATATGAGTATTGTTTTATTGAAGATTGATTACGCTCAGCCGGACTAGAATAGCCAGGCTAGGCAGGTTAGCCAGGCAACGAAGACTAGACTAGTCACGACTCGAAAAGCCACAGAATGTGCCAGTTGCCGAGTTCGAGGCCCGTCTTCAAGTATTTGGGGATAATATTGGACAATGTATGCAAGAAGCCGTCCCTAATACAGAATTTTTGTGGATCCCATTATTGCAGAAGGGCACTAGTCACCAGTTCAATTCTTCTTTATCACTGTTCGGATAAAGCAAAGGCTCTAGCCAGATAAAAAGACACGGGAAATCTACATAATGTGAAGATTGAGGACTATGGGTAGCTTGTGAACGATCTCGGGCGAAGCATCATATTCAGAGATTTTTAATAGGATAAATACAGTTTTTTTAATTTAATATAGACACTTCCCACTTTTTTATATGATCTGTTTATGTTAAGACCTCGATTAACACTAAGATTTTTATAATAGTAAAATTTGTAATCGAGCAAGGTTTGGAAATTACTAAAAATGATTGCCGAGTTTTTGAGTCGACAGTAGCAACTCAATAGTAGCTCACAGGAAAAGACTGAACTGACTGAAAAGACTGTGAACTGAGGAAAATCACGAATTTCATCTAAAAAACATGTTCAGCGATAAGCTCATTTTTGACTTAATGGCTTTGTCAGTAAATAAATTATGCATTATTGGACAGCAATAAACCTATATTAGTTTCAAGAGACTGTATTGTGTCCATAAAAAGTTATCCTGCAGGGTTAATTTCATGTGTGATTGGACCATATTTTTTCGTCAATAAAAATGATCGCAAGTTAGCTATCGAGCTATCGCCATGTTTGAAAACTAGATGGACTGGACGACAGTGATTGATCTCAAAAGAAGATGCCACATGCCAGACAGCTGTTCACACAATTAATCTTTCAAAGGATCAATATATAGTGGGAACAAGTGGCCACCTCACTCATACGGTTCAACTTCGTTGGATTGCCATGTATGGAAAAGACGCACGAGACATAAATCTTGACAAGAACATCACCTAGAACGCAGCTATGAAATAGTCAAGTGTTTAGACTACCTACACTAGTGACAAGTGATAATGACACATGCGGTGAGATCAGATACAGAATAACTGTTGCCAAAGACTGTTTCGTTGGGCTGAGGATGCGATTGAGAGGTAAAGTTCTAAAGTTTACACAAATACTTATTTACAAGACATTCCAGTCCACCTTTACGATTCCGAGGTCAGACATTATCGTTCGAGCTAACGGACATTCGAGGAGAAGTTTTAGAGTCATCCAATTCGTGGTCCGGATTGAAATCCCAATTTTAATCACAATGGTAAGTGAAATTGAACTGTCATTCGAAACTGTATGTTTTTAGTCTAAGGTCTGCCATTTCACAATATAGGTCGTTTAAAAATCGTTGAACATTTTAATATTGTGAAAACTTAATACAAAAATAATTATTCTGTAGTGGGCAGCCTTTACACATTTCGAGGCGAAACTGTAAACAAATTCGAAGAAATTGTACGAATTGTATGAAATAATATGAAGACATGTGGTTTCAACACAAGACGATGCCATACCCTACACAACAAGACCCGTATTGACTTTATTTTCCATTCATAATGGAAAGATGAAAATAATATATTGAAATAAGAATTCGAACAAAGTCTTAATCATAAATGTGTTTTACTGGAATTATCTTTCGGAACAACAAATTAGATGAATCTGCACGTGCTATATATATTCTGCGAAATTTATCTTTCTTCGAACCCATAAAACCTCATTTTGAACATCAAAGTTTGCAGATAGCGCTATAATACTATTTCTTTAAGTAGAAATGCTATGGCTAGTCTCTTATTCAATACATAACTTCCGAGTCGAGATTTGTGATTCTCCGCAACGGACAAATTGTTGAATAGAGGCGTCCAAGAGTCCTCTTCAACGACATATCTAAAGAGTCTCTGAAAATTGGTGGGAAGAGTCTCAAGAACACTATTTTGTATAAAATAAATGACTTTTTCAAACTAATTAATCTTAGTCCTCTTTCCGTTAGACAGACGAATCACCAGAAATTCCATGATAATCCTACAGTAGGAATCAAATGAAGTAAATTTACTTGAAAGCACAGAGCTTATATGAACTTGGATTCCATACAATGGGAGAAACATTTGAATTGATTGGTAGTTTAATAGGATATGCGGTCTTGTTTTCTGTACCAAAGTTCTTCCACCACATATTTTTCATAAAAAAATAACTCTATCTCCTCTAATGTCCCCTTTTCTCGGCACTAAGTTTCGTCTACTTCCCCACCCTGATGATTGCAGGCTCTGTTCTCTGAGAAGTAAAATAAACAAACTACGAGTATGTACAATTTTTCTACGTACTTAATCTTCTAATGATTTTTGCAGTAATTTCGTACTTATCTGCACTTTACCGAGCTATAAAATTATCCCTATCAACGCTGTTTAATCGATATGCAAACCAATTTCATAAATGATCTTAAGTCCTTCTTTCAGTTTGTCTAATATAAGAAAAACAATTTGAAGACTTTGATATATGACAGAACCTCAATCGCCAACTTTTTGCCATATTTCCTCTCCCTTTCAAAAATCTTCTGCTTATTCCTTTCTGTAGGAGAATTTCATTAAATTTTGGAAGCGCCTTTTATAACCACTAGACACAAATAAAGATCCGAAAAACGATGTAACCTTTCACCGCAAGTCTTTAATTTCCCACAGACAAGATGACATCTCAAATGCATATCTATAACCACCAAGCTTGTCAAATTTATGTCGTTTATCCTCTCAGCCACTGTGAATGGCAAGGAAGTCGACTAATTTCAGTAAAGGGTTCAGTAAAAATTTCCTCAAATCTAGCTTTTACAGTCCTTTCCGGGCTTCCATCGGTGTTCCCCAAGGCAGCCACTTAGGTCCACTTCTTTGCAATCTTTCCATTTATGATATTGAAACGGTCATTAAATAGCCCTACTTCTCATGATACACCCAGTATAGTACACTATAAGTATAAAAATTAGTCTTTCCTTATTCTATCCGGAGAATCTGGTTGCAAGAATCATTTGGGGCTTAACATTACGAAGTACCAATGAATCATCTTTTCAGAAAAACGCTTCAAATCTTTTACTAATATACATATTCATATATATAGAATAGATTGGCCTCTGCTTGAATATCAAGAGCGTCTTAAATTAATCAACTTCATACCCTGATACTGATAGAACAAAAAAGAGTATCTTTCTCATTTAATGATCTCTTTGAAGTACCATTGACTGCACGCCCACAACTGTTTATTTTTAACACTTATCCTCGTAATGTACGAAATCCATGTCTCTTCTAACTACATTCACCCGTACCTCATATGGCTCTAATAAGCCTATCTCTCGTTTCGATTGTAAGCTCCATACTCCGTTTTCTCAGTCGCCCTCGAAAACCTCATAGTTTAATGTTAGATATGCGAGTAGTTAGATAAGCACCGGCTTGTATTATGTTTAATAGATGTGGGTACTGTGCCCATCAACATGAAGGGTAAGATTTAAATTAAAGAAAAAAAAAACAATTTTCGAAAGTGACCATGCCGCAATATCATTTAGATCTTTCCTAAAAAGTCAAGAGATTTTTTTTTTCATTTTAGTTTGTTGTTTTTTTTTTTTTATTATATCAAACTTATTTTAGACAAAAATGCTTAAGTCTAGCTTAACTATCTTACATAATTAAAATGTGCCCTTTAAGGGCACTCTAAAGCAGACAGTACATTCTAAAAACTATGTCTTTCGACTTAATCCTTTTAGTAATTAGATTATGATTTAGATTACTAAATTAAGACTAACATTTAGTCTTCCAAAACTGAGGCAGGGAAGATGCAAAGGCTCTCCTGTCTTTCTGCATGCATGTATCGTATCTATAAAAACTTGCACGAAGTGAATGTGAATTATAAACTGTGAATGAAATATGTACTATAAGATCAAATACATGAACCATAATGACGATGAATGAATTAAATGATGAATTGGGCTTATTCGTCATTACGGTTCATGTATTTGATTTTATAATTTATATTTTGTGTTATATATGTACGTACGGACAGAAAAACAGACAGGAAAGCCTTTGCATAAGTTTGCAAAATTCATGGTAGAAGACCAGGAGTTGCAGCTTGGCTCCTATTCTAATTTTGGCTATGTTTATATTTAAGGATTGCAAGGGATTCAAGGCCTGAAATATCTATATGTAAGTTATATCGAGAGACCTGTGAAGTCTTCGATTTTAGCCCTGAAGGACGTTCGCATCTAAGGTGACATAATCAAGTGGAGGAGAACCTGATCCAACTGGGAGTGCAGCACTGGAGTAATCCAAAAAAGACCGGGTTTAAAAGAGGCATGTCAAATAAGGGCCAAATGTAGTGTGAACTGAACCACCATTTATTGTTTTGAAGAAAAATATTGAAAGAAATCTGTCACCAGATGATGTTTGGATCATACTGACGTCCAGAATTAATCGGATTGGACTATACTGACGCGCGTTTGATCAAAGGAGAAATCAATTTCAAAGGATTCTATTTTTTGTTATTTTACTACAAAAAAAGGCAAAAAGGCTGCCCAAGCCTGGGAAAAAAGGTGTGGTGTATAGCTATTACGTCCACTGAAAGTCACAGTATGGTCTTTTGGATTTTTTGAAGTCAGAAGTCTATAAGAACGTACTATCTATCTCTCTACTTTAGTAACACTAAAGGACAATACCTGACAAGGGCGCGAGAGCTTATCGCCGAAATTATTAAAAAGACGGTAAAAAGATCCCAAACGCCTATCAGCAATGGCGATCATACTAAAGTAATCATCTTCAAAAAGTAATGGGAAAAAAAAAACTTAAGTTAAATTGCTTGCGGGCCACCCTGTAATAGAGTAGAGTCTATTTTGTCATTTCTCATACCATAAAAATAATAGGCATATGTCGTCTTGAAAGCCATTAAAGACTTTTTTTCTAACTCGAAGGTGCATAATTGATTTTCCTATGCTTCCCGGGGGTCCATAAAAACAAAATTCACCTAACCGAGTCGTCCAACAACCACTACAACATCCGGCAGAGTAACAGCTTTATTGCATTTCTCTTCCTCCTCCTTATTCTTAATGACTCCGGTGGAAATCTATGCATTCCTAAAACTGCCGCACCTGATGACCTACTGGGCCCCGAATTCATGCCCTAAAACCCACAAAGACTAAAGCGACCAACAACTCGACATCACACCTACATGGGAAGCCTTTATCGCCATTAGTGTTTGGCCACAAGCTAGTCAAAGACTTGCATTCATCGCGCCTTGCCACACAATTTCTAGGTCAACACATCGACAATTCCATTTTGTTTTCATTTTCGTCGTCCGTTCCTCTCTCACTCTGCCTTCTGCACTTGATGCAAATTGTAGCAAGAAAGTGTCAAACCAAACGACACGATAGCATACCTTCCTCGTCGTTCTTGGCTCTTTTTTCCAATTCATGCATCTCTCCATGCAGCGCGCGTCTAATGAACTTGCAGTGTCGAAAAATAAAAAAAACAAAAACCCACCACCAACTGCTCTGCTGCATGGGTGCAGCTGGTGTGCAGCTAGTCATCTCCAGCTATCCGACTAGCAATAAAACCATTTGAGTTATGCAATCTATTAGCAAACTGCAAAATGAACGCGTACACCGATACAAAGAAGCTTTCAACTAAAAGTCACTCAGGAGCATGATCGATGGTCATCGAATCGCGCAGTGGTAGGCCACTAGTCGTGTGCCCCCCTGTCCAGCAGTGCCGGCCGACTCGCTTTCAACTTGCGCAATATCACGACTTGAATTTTTGGCCGTTCGCAAGATACACACTCGACCGGCAGCAGCATTGCCGTGATCGGTGTTAACGTTACTTCGTTTCGAAGCTGATGTTGTCCTCGCGTGATGTGAAACGAGCTCTATGACGTGCTGCCGCGCCGTGGTAAGTGGGATAAGAGAGCTTTTGACCTTGAACTGAAACTAATGTTCCACATCAAGATCTCGAGGCGGGCAGCGGTAAGCTGCGCACTTCGCATTGATCGCAGTGCCCCCACACTTGGAGGGGTATGAAGGCACTTACGAAGAGTGCGGAGGCACTCCATCGATGACGAGAGGCATTGCGGTGAACGCATTTACTGTGAATTTCTTTGAAGTTTTTTTTCTTAGATCTCACCAGTGAGAGAGAATAATCATTGAAAAAAAACAAGAGAGAAAAAAATACTTGAATCGGAGCAAGGAACAGAGCGATGTGGGCTATTGCGAAACGTGCTTGGCTCGCCTTGAAGCTAGGCCAAATGTTAAATCGAATAGATTAAGGTTTCGCAGTTGAGAAATGAACGGCCGACATGTGGCGGATCAATCTGAGAAAAGTAAACAAAAAAAATCGTTTTTTGCTATTCCTTGCCTTTGAAACGAGTAAGTAGGAGAGCTTAAGACGTATAGCGGAAGGAGGTACGTGAAAAAGGTTTGAGTTTAAATCTTATAATTTCTGTTATTCGGCAGCTACTTGGCGATTACCAATAAGTTCCTATAATCCACTCGGCGAATAGTTAAAAGTATACTTTTGTAGAGAGGAACGACCGTGGCCGGTAGCAACTAGATACGATAATCGATTAGCCACTTGGAACTCAAGAAACGTGACCATTCGAGGGGGTTTTGATGAGTTTTATTTTTACTTTGCGAGCACTCGATAACCGTCGAGAGCAACATAAGCCAGAATGAATGAGGATGGGTCTTATTGAAGTCGCGGTATTTAATAAGTTATAAATAAAACACTTAAGCGGTACGCGAACTTGGGGCTGCGGAAGTTGACCATCATGGAATGGTGATCATGAAAGTTGACAAAAACCACGTGGGAGCCAATCGCAAGCCTTGGATTAAGGGCCACTATAAGCGAGTGAGATTCATGAAGCGTTTTCTTCAATTGAGTTCATCTCATTCAATATTGGTCTACATTAAGTTCCTAAGACAAAGTGGCTTCCGATTGACTCGCTAGGTAAGAGCAAATATGTTGACACATGATCAAACACAGGCTGGCAATTTTGTGAGCCTACCATGGTACGTGGAAGATGTGGTAACCATATTATGAAGTTTACTACTTCGTGTGACCTTTCACATATAGCGGGGGTTTTATAAAACTCCTCTGTGATGGAGATAGGTAAAGCTGGTTTCTTGATTGCTACTCAGTCTTACATAATTTAGGTAGTAAATGGTAGTTGTATAGGATGATAGTAGAGGAAAATACCGCGAAATTACTTGGCTGTGTTATCCTGGTCCTGATGGATTACCAGCTATCGTCTTGAAAAAAATTGTCAACACGCTTTCAGAACCCTTCACACAGTCCCTCACAGTCCTATTCCAACGTTCTCTTTCTACAACTATTTTTACCAACCTATGGAAGGATTCGTGGATCTTTCCCAACTAAAAAAGGGAACAAAAACGAAGTTGTTAGTTATCGTCCGATTGCCACGCTCTCTAAACTCCTTCATACTTTCTCCCCTCAACAACACGGATTTTTGAAAGGCAAATCAAATATAACCTACTTCACCTAATTTGTTTCCAAAACTCTTCTTACGCTAGAGAAATATTATATAAACAAGCTGGTGTTATCATCACCAGCTACAGCAAAGCTTTCGATCGAATCAATCATTAAATCATTCAAGCTGAAGGCACTCGGTTTTCCAACTCTATTCCTTTCCTCGTTAAAATCATACCTCGAAGAACGCCAATGCTAAGTTGTTTTCCATCACCTTTCCGGCCGATGGGACAGTCTTCGCCTTCTTCGGAGCAGGTTCACCGGGTAAAGTCCACTGTTTCGACTGTTCCTTGGTCTCTGGTGTGTACCAGTGAATCCATGTCTCATCGACTATCACGAAACGACGCAGAAACTCCTTCAGATTGCGCTTAAACAGAGTCAAACACTGCTCTGAAGTGGTCTCACTGTTGCGCTTGTTGTCCGGAGTGAGCAAACGCGGCACCTATCGCGCCGACAGCTTTCTCATGCCCAAAATTTCATGCAGGATATGACACACGCGATCTTTTGAAATGCCTACTGTCTACGAGATCTTGGATTTTTGTCACGTTATCCTCCGTGGTAGCTGTTTTCGGGGCACCTGGACGTTGAAACTCGTTAAACCAATTTTTGATGGTCGCCATCGAATGAGAAGAGTCACCGTACACAGCATCCAAACGCTCTTCGATTTCACTGCGCGATTTCCCTTCCAAAAACAAGAATCGAATCACCGACCGATATTGTCTTTTTCCATTTTTTCTGAAATCCGCGGACACTCCCGCTTCCACACGCGGTCAAAACAAAACTACAAATCCGATCCGGCTGAAATTTCGATAGTAGCCGTCTATTAGAATATACTACACGATAATAAGTTACTCTTGCGATACTGGTGCCATCTGGCGGTGAGGTTAAATACTTATCGGACCACCATATATATCTGGCGAATAGGGTGACGTTCGAGCAGTTTGAATCCCGTTTCTTGAATGGCAACTACTGCAACTGGGGCTTTGTGAGCTGGTACGTTGCTCATCTGTTAATATTCTTGGTACCCAACGCGCAGAGACCTTTTCCTTACGCAATTCCTTCACACGGATCATTTGAACGCTGCCGTATGGGATCCCTGTAAACTCAGCTATTTGCCTGATGGTCATTCTTCATTCTGCCAACATAACATTTTCGACTTTTTTCACGTTATCTTAAGTGAAGGATGAGGATGGGCTTCCTTAACGATGTTCATCTTCAGTTGATGTTTTGCCAAGCTTAAACACCTTGGCCCAACATACTACTGTGGAATAAGAAGCAGCAGAGTCCTCCAATAATTTCATCAAGTCGCTTTGTATGCCTTTGGTAGGCAGTTTTTTTTTTTTAAGGCAGAGGTGCTTGGTGACAGCTCTGATTTCGTTTTTCTCAATTTTGATATTATTTCTTCGACGGTTCGCATTCAATTCAATTTAATGTACCTCCTGGGAATCATGGTCTATTTATATGATTTTTTTACGCTAGCCTAGTAGGTATATGTATCCGTGCAGGGACGGGTTAAGAATATCCCTGCAGCGATACCTCTCGCTTGTCGTAAAAGGCGACTAAAACAAAGGTAAACGAAAATCACATCTAGGCAATTTAGAAAACACCAAGGTGAGCCTAGGGACACATATACCACCATTAAACTGCCCCACAAGTGTACATGCAAATCAGTGGGTTGACACGACTGGAGATCACCGGTGTTGTAAAAGTAAGATCAAACAAAAAAATCAGGAGCATGCCAGTGTCACAAAAAAAAAAAAAAAGGCCGAAAAACAATTGTTGCAAACAAATGCAAAAACACCAGCATTTGATTGGCCTCAGCGATGAAGTAATCCCAAACCGGGAAGCCTGCCGCTACTTTCTGAGGTCAAACCGGCGGACCCCACAAGCGGACCAGTAGGAATGCAGTTAAGTGGGAAGGTTATGGTCCTACACTTCTGACCATAACAACGCCGGAAAAAGGAAAAGAAGAAGAAGAAGAAGAAGCCTAGTAGGTATATGTATGGTATGAACAAGCAAATTTTTCTTTCCGATTTTTATGCGGGCTGGAAATAACCGATTATCATTACTATTGGATCACCCCTCGTATAGACAGATGATATGAAAATCATATGAAATATTCTCTCGCTCTACATTTGGTGTAAAAACTTTTTAGAACTAAATACCAATAAGCCCCTGTCTTAAACATGTTCCCTTATGTCCAAGAGACTATACTTTCAATAATGAAGCAATAGCTTGCATTAGTAAAATAGGCAATCTTGGTATCGTTTGCGATAGGGAGCTTAACTTCCACGACCATATTGATCACGTTAGAGCCAAGCCAACTCAGCATTAGGATTCGTAAAACGTTAGTCAGAAGAATTTGATGAACACTTTGTCATTGGGCCAGTGTATGTTACTTTTGTCGGACCTTTACTAGAATATGCTAGCCAGGTTTGGTCTCCACACTACATTAAATTCCCACGAAGAATTGAATCGGTTCAACGTGGATTTTTGCCTTCCTCCTTTCGCGGTCCCCCAGGGGCTAATACCCTCAACTTGTCATCATACGAAAATAGGCTTAAAGTTATTGGTCTGCAGACTCTTAAAAAAAGTCGGAAAGTCGTGGGCATTATCTTTATGTATTGACTCCTGAATAGAGTAGTTAGTTCCCCGGAATTTTTGGAGAGGGTCTCCCTTTATACCAATCCCCGACTCTTAAGGTCATTATACTGCTTACCTCTTTATCCAATTGATTATGGCCAAACCGAACCTAGATTTTTTACTCGAAGACCACCAATTGAACTAAGATGCCATATGATCAGTGATACTAGATTGACCTACACGTTTCACAGTACGAGATGTGTCCATAAGAGTAGAGTGAACAATAACTGTTGTTGGAGGAAAGGAGCCGTGAGTATTAACATAGACAATTAGTTTTTTGACAACATGTTACAGCCGTTTATTAAGAACACATTCCCAAAGAATGTAATATAAAGGATCATCCAACAAGAAGTGTCATTTTGGATTTGCGTTGCTATTGGACTCGTAACATTTAACTGTAATAGCGATGGCAAGCTAAAATTAGAAGGTTAATAAATATGAACAGCACACTCACAACATGCTTAAATAGTGAAAATATTATGCACATTTTTTGTTAAACTCGAACTTCCTACAGCTAACGAATAAACATTTTCAAACTTCTCAAACGCACGCAAACCTTCACTAACAATTAATAGCATCCAAATGGAATCGATCTCCAGTCCTTATTAGCACCCTATCTTAGAACGACCCTGTTAACGTTGTACATAGTATCCCGAATCTACGATATGCTACGAGCTCTTTCTATTACCCGACATTTTTGGCCCACCAGAGTTAAGCCTATGTTTTATTGACTACCTTTTCTTTTTAAACTATTCCTGAGACTAACTGAGCTTACGGTCATCATAAAACGCCTCCTGTCGCAGCTATAGTCGATAAATTTTAACATCTGGAAGAGGGTTAGTGATAATAATACTACAACTCATGGCTGTCCGCACTCGAGTAATCAACGTTTTGTTTGAAAACTCAAGTTTATCTATTTCTAGGCGCTTATGAGCATATGACCTATCAGCATTGAATTGCACCGAATTTCCCATAAAGATTTTGGCCTCCAGGCTTATAAAATCTAGATGGCATAGAAATTGAAAAGTTAAAGCTAGCCGCAGGTCATTGTACGTGTAATGTAGGCTGGAAATTAATGAATAAAGTCATGATTTTTTACACAACGACGCTCCAAAATAGTAGACTAAGTGTCCACCTACAACGGGTGGCAGTTTAGTACGGTTCTTGTCATAATTTTGGAAAATGGTGAAACCGTTTTAGTAAATGAATTACTTACATGCGGATGGCGTCACATGCCACAAAACTGGTGAAAGGATAGCTCTGTTGCGGGACACATGAAAATTTGATTTCTCAAAATGGAGGATTTAAAATAATTTGAATTCGAAAAACGCTCGTCAAGGGAGTGACTATTTGTTGGCGGAGCCAGGGCAAATATTGGCTTTCATTACTAACCTCAGAGCTTGCATTTTAGATTGAAATAAAATGAAATAAAAATATAAGCACTATCGGAAAAGCGTAGTATTTTTAGGCTCCTCTTGTTGGATGATCTCATACCTGGCGATTATTTACAGCTAGACCTCAGCTAGAACCCATGAACCCCTTCAGCTGAGACACAATATTTAGTAAGCTACCCCAACTTATTTGTAGTTCTATTTTTAAATTTAAATGAGGTGCCATGCTATTCTTGTCAACTTTTCGCCCAGACCCATCGTGTCAATTCATTTAATGAAAGCTAAACTTAAACTTGTTAAGCGTTTGATTCACATTATATGTACATTACACTCAGCATTTGCTCCGGATTCATTCTCCGGCGACATACAAAAGGATCGAGATGATACTCTGGAGTGGACTTACATGGTCATATTCGTTTGCGGAAAGAAGCCCTGTTATTCTATTGCCTTCTGAGCCCAAAGAACAGAGTCAGTTAGATTATTACAGACCTTGATGAAACAGCGATAGTTCTTGGTTATTATCCCGCAAAGGCTCGCGAGTTTGCTTTGATTTCAAAAATGCTGATGGCCTTAAGTACCTTGTCCCTATGGATGTAATTTATCAGCGCAATTTTGGGATGATTGTGACAAACGAAGTTGAGATATCATTTGTTCGACATGCTTGTTTCCAACGAGATCATAACTGGAGTTTTAATCGAGTTTGATTTTAACTTTGTTATATTTATTGGTGTAATTCGGATAATTAGACTACATAATCAATATACAATAAGTGAATATCTTAAAAGAGTTTCCTTCGATTTTGATAATATCCCTCCAAAATGACGCCATATAGAACATATCATACGGAAATATATTTAATCCTATCAAAAATTTCTTCTATCTCCCCACCTTGGGGTTATCCCAGGCTCCGTTCTCTAAGAAACGAAAGAAACAAGTTGGGAGCAATTTAATGACTTTACCAAATATTTGGTGTTTTCTGTGCTTTACCGAGCTTAAAACTCTTCTTTTCCCAGTTTATCAACTGGAAAAATAAATCTCATGTCTACCCAACCTCCGCCTCCTTCAATGGTAAAACCTCAAATGATCCCAACACCATCGCCAGCCCTTCGTTAACATTTTTAAATAATCTTTCATCAACGGTTTCTTTTCACCTGGTTCTGCTAACTTCAAATACTGGACTAATTCTCCCTCGTATTGTCGATTAATTAATCTCTGGCCCGGTGACCTCCCAGCTAAATTCCTACAGCTTTCCCTCATCTTGTCGAAAATCGTCAGTTTATCTCTATCTTTAAGACAATTTCCACAAATATGGGAAACCTCTTTTATAATTTACTCGTACTCGTACCCTTGTCTAACTTCCCCCAGCGTGCCGAAAGGAAACCTCTTAGGTCCACTTCTTTTCATTTTTACCATTAATGATATTGAAATGGTAGTAGCTAGTTAAACATCTCAGGTTTCGCCTACGAGATTAACTCATTCATTTCGTTGTTCGCCTCCTTCGCGAATACGTCTTTTAAATATGGTCTCCTTACTCGTATTCACATTTCCAGGATCCAGAGCATCCAACGTCGTTTTCAACATTTTTCTCCTCGAGGTCTGTTTCGAATGAATCCATTGTTCTAACCTCCCTATGAAGACCATTTTAAACAAGTTAACTTAACTTCAATGCCATTGACTGTACGACCCTTTTTCAACACTCAGTATTCGATGCTTAAAACTCCGTGTTCTTAACTGCCCCCTTGTGGAGTTAAGAATTCATAGGTATTAGTTTCTTAGTTTTCCAGTTTTGATGAAGCTTGTACAAAGCGGAAACATCGCAGTCTTGTCAATATCATTCTTCGAAAACAATTTCTACATTGTATCCCATAGAGAATAATGTGGTAGTGCCATATTACGAGTACAATAGTCCCTTTCCCTGGCTACGGTTTACGCAGGCATTACAGGATTTGGAGAGACACTAAACTAGTCATCGAATTTCCAACTTTATAGATATTAAATTTAAGTTACGTGCTAATGACTAGAAAGTTTCTGCCTACCGAAGATCCATAGCCTCTGCTGAGACACGTAAATAGATTTTAGAAATGTTGATCAATTTGCTTTTAACCCTTTCAGATCGGATTTATTTTTTAAAGATATTGATGAAGTAGTGATTGATTTGTTATCGTTATAAAAACAACATTATGAGAAATTGCACGTTTAGTGATAAGATATCCTTGTTCAGAGAAAATGCCCTGGGACAGGGTGTATCCCAACAGTTATTACTACTGGGACAAATAAGTCCCACCAGTTACTAAATAAGCGAAAACAAAATGTTGATTCAAATAATGTTTATTTTTTAGAAAATTCATATTCCATTACGTACATCTATTTTACTTTTATAAAAGTTACATATGGTAACTAGTAAAGGACGCTTTACATAATGGAACGTTGCATGACACGAAAATAGTTTTCGTGCGAGTTTCCTTCTTTGTATTAGCACAACTGCCGCATCGGCGACGTGTATCGCCTTCGATAGATAAATATTCTCCGACGGTCTTCCAGATTTCATATTTCTTTTTACATTCGACCTTTCTTAGCCGTATGCTATGAGTTGTTCGGCTGGTGCTACCAAAAAGTCAATCAAAGCAAATTTTTGTGTTTCGTTTCTTTGAAAATAATCCAAGCATTCGCCACAGCTACCATTAATAGCTTTTGAAAAACTTTTTTCTACCACTTGCCTGATTTTCGGTCCGGATCGTAAAGAGATGAAAATTGGTCAGACAAATCCACACCACCTATGTACATATTTGTTATAAAATTCAATGGCTTCTGGATATGAGACATCGGAGCTATATCCCTTCTTATTCGTCATTTTCACAGTGGTAACAGCATCAGTATGGCAATAGCTAATCAAAATTACGTCTTTAGCATCCTGCCATTTACAACCAAGACAACCATTGTTATTATATTTGAATATGTTTTGGACTCTTTCAAATTGTCGAAATTTGGTACCTGCTTTCAGTTTCGCATGATTGTGCCCACTAGTCCATATTTGAGAGTCTGAGCCATGTTAACAATTTTGAAAAAACGATCACAACAGATGACTGCCTGAGGAATTAAGATTGTTGAGCACAGTTTTTTTACCATCTCTCGAACCTTTGGCAGCGGATACATTGCAAAATGTTTCCGCTCCTCTTTAATGTTTCCCATGTGACAGTCTGGGACGCTAAGGTGGTGATAGTCCTTAACCTCTCCAGCTTGCTGCTGGGTGTGAGCTGTACCAAGAAGAAGGGAATAACTCGCTTCTCCCGTCGGTAGCTCACCATAGAGAATGGCTTAACCCCCACGAATTTGAGGTCGTCACTCTCGAACTCATTGAGCTCTGAGAGCATTTCCTCCGGGTCTGCAATCGACTCCACGTCTTTAAGGAGCATTGTCCGCAATCTCGACCTTCGGCGTGAAAAACTCCCTTGTGGACTCCTTTAATAAGCTTTTTATTCGCTTATGCTGCTCCAGTGTCTTGCACCAAACAGCATAGCGTTTTTGGCCTAAACATTTGATTTCAAAATTGCCTACACCAATAGCATACTTACAGAGATTGATGGTCTCTCGTAGGGCCTTGGTATAGGTGAAGATGGGTGGCACTTTCTCCTTTTCAGGACGTTGCTGCTGCTTCTGCTGCTGCGGCTGTTGTTGTTGCTGCTTTTGCTGTGGGGCGGCTGTTGCCTGCTCTATAAATCCCTCTTCTTTATCTCGTTCAGCTTATCAACTACGGCCTGCAGCTGGGCACGTAGGATACGCTCTTTCTGTTCCAGTTCGCTACGCTCTTCCTCCGTAGCCGAATATAAAAGGGGGGCGAAGGGGGTTATTGTCCCCCGTGCAGCAGCCTTCCCTACCATAGGAAAGAAAGGTAGGCAGTATCCGCTTCCACGGTGATCGCTGGTTTTGGTTGTTGTTGTCCAGCTGCTTTCAACGTTGATGGTGTTGGTGATGGCGCCCCTTTCCTCGCTTCGACCTGCAGCTTTTCAGTCGAAGTAGTGATGAGGGAGGGGCGCTTAATTAGATTGGGCTTCTGCGCCTCTTCATGACGACGGCCGGTGTTGCGAAATCGGATGATAAATCACCCACCCGATTTCGACTCCGTACGACGTACGGGTCTTCCCCCGCCGTCTCCCGACATTTTCTCCTGCTACTTCCAACTAATTCAGAAGAAACAGAGAAAAACGCACACGAAAAACTTTCCTCCCGACTTGGGATCCGAACCGGCGACCTTCCGACTGCGGGTCGGGCACTTAACCACTGGGCTAATTCGAGTTCCGCGAATAATTCGCCTAAACGCGCACTTATATTGTTTATAATTGTTTTTACACTTTGCTAGCCGAAACACTACCTACTCCTTCACTGGTCTGTGATCAATGAGTTGCTCCGTACCCATATTTTGATGGCGCGTTTGGTCGGTTTTAGTGTCATATACTGCTTCAAAGTGGATCGATCTTTGAATTCCGCAATTGCTTCATCAATTGACTGGTACACCGCACCAGAGCGACATTTTACAGGTGTATTTGAGGCAAGAAACAAATTTTTCAACATTATACGTTTTGCTGGATCCTTTAGGTTTTTCAGGATTTTCAGGAGAAACTGAGTACAAATGGTAATTCTTAAACATGAAAAAACACGGAATTCTCTTGGCAGTAACGTTGAGTTTACTGATGGGAAAAAAACAAATCGGGTTTATAGGGGAAAATTGCAAGTTAGTCATATTAATGCAGGTCATGGGGCATATACATATGTCCCGTTAGGTCTGAAAGGGTTAAAGCGTAGGCTTTCGAAGCCTGCCGCGAATAATAGTTCCCCACCTAACTAAAGTGCTGACTTCTATGTTGATATTGTATTGCAGTTTTCTACTTGCTTTTATCCCATGTCTGGTTTGCAACAATCAAGGGCTACGGCCACCTGTTCAGGAACCCGGCATAACATACCCCTAGTTGCCAATTGGCATTATTTTTACCGACAATAAAACCTATAAAAGGGCTTTACGTCAATAGTTTGTCACTATCACTATCAATCCCTAAAAAGATGTTAAATTCATAAAAGTGCCCAGAGCTGTTGCCTAATTATTTTAGATCCAGTCCTTCTAAATTATTATTTCCAGGCTTAACAAAAAAAAAAAACAAAGTTTGAAGTTTGACAGTCAGTTATTCTGGCGTTTTATCAAACCTCACACCATTCAGCAATACGTCAAAATTGTTGAAATTTATTATAAAACTTCGCCAAGCTTTTCGGCAAGCTTTTCGGGAGCAAGAAATTCAGCGAATTATTAGGAAAAGAGGTGACCGAGCAGAAAATATTGCTGCTGTTATTGAAAGAGTGACTGAAAGACTCAAATCCCTCGATTCCTCGTCACAAAGAAGGAGTAGCCCTTTCTGCGACCACAACTTGCTGAATTCTGCCTGAAAAGACTCGGGCATGTATCCGAATAAATTTGAATTGACACAAGAATTGAGGCCACAAGATCTGCAAGTTCATCGTATGCCAACTGATTGCGGTCCGGAGTAGTTGGAAATCGGTCCAAATTTTGGCTAACACAGTTATACAAAAGGGGACCTCTCTAATCAAGCTCCGTAAACGAAATCACGGTGGCTATGGATGTAATTTTAGTAAATGGCGTTCCATGTTCTTTAATCTGCAATAAAGACTTCTGGCATACCTCACACACACAACACTTGTTATTCAGTTAAAAAGTTTAGTCAAGCTTATTGAATAACTCTTTACAGCGTTTTACAATCTCAATTTTTTGAAATCAATACATTTTTTGCAACCATGCTGTCCCAAAAGCCATCTATTTAAATAAAAGCTACTACTGATTAGCCCTGATTCGTTTCGAAAAGTCCGAGAGTAAATCTTCAATCGGCCTTAAAATCTCATACACATTTGCCCTTCAGTCATTCGGAATTGAATAAAACTCATTGAACTAACGGACAGAAATGACCGCGATCATATTTCTAGATTTTGTGTCCATTCCCCTAGTCGTCTTCTGTCGCCGACGCCACTCGTACTGGTATCACCACTTACACTTTCCATGCCGCCTTCTTGCAATTCTTGTTCGACGCCGTTGCACAATTGCATAAAAAGTCTAAAAAACCTCGTTTAACAGCTGGAGCTGGAACTGCCTGACAATGCCATGCATGCAAGTGTTTCTTTCTATCTCTCGTTTGCCTTCCTCAGCTCTCCGGTTGTGCTATTTTGTTTTGCATTTCTCCTTTAGCACGAGCAACGGTGTCCAATGTGCCACAAAAGAAAAAAAATTGAATCAAAGTGCTGCTCATCGATTACCGCGTACGTACATGTGTACCATAGTGAATCGGTACTGTCAGTGGTTAGCTCGAGCTGGTTCATTGACGGGTCGGGCCCACTTGCAGCACTTCGGAGCGAGCATATGATCCGAATTGGGTTACATGCCATAACAGCCTGCCACCACCGTCACCTCTAAGTATCTATCGCTATAATGAGCATGATACTCGCACTGTTCTCGCTGCAATAGTGGTCGCGTCATTGAAACCTGTCTCTGGAGAGTGGTCTTGCTATTTTTGGACGTTTCAACGACTTCGCTGTTGTTGTGGTCGCAGCTGACTCGGACGAGTGGAGCACGTCTTGTGACGTAGTTGACTCTCAAGCTTCGCTGTAGTCTTGTTGTTGTTTTTGTGTTTTTCTTCTCGTTTTAGTGCATTTCGCTGGTATTGTTTGTTTATTGGTTAAATTAACTCTTTTTATGAGTCAGCGGTATTATGAGTTTCGAAATAGTTTTTAGGTTACTCATGGCATGGCACGGTGTAGACACACGTTTTGGGGCCGTGCTCTACGGTGTGGCTATGTGGTGCGGTGACAGCGTGGAGTATGGCATGTGTGTGTGGTGCGTTGAGAGATGCCGTACGATTTGATGACATGGAATGATGAAGATGTGGCTGATTGGTGTGGTACAGGTTGATGTATGGAGTGTATTCGACGTTGATAAGGTAGGAGGCAATTTGGGGTCGATACTTTATTGGAGGTCGTGATAAATGGAGCAACGGTGACGGAGGGCTCGCGCACGAGTTGGAGGAAAGGATTTGGAAAGTTTTCTTTCTTCTCGTTTTATCGTTCTCGTCCGAGTCTTTTTATTGATTTATGTGGAATTTCGTAAAGTATGTCGTCAGTTAGTCGAGTTGCTTAGATTCTTTTCGGTATACAGACAAAGGAATTCGTTTGGGAAGCGAGATGGAAAACTGATGGTGCTGAAGAGCACTTGAGAGTTTATATATTTTAAAGAGTTTTAGCAAACCAAACTCATTATTGCCTACGGCCTAGCCTACTAGCTGTCTAATCCATTGGCCTCAATTGACTATTTATCTTTGATCAATTTGAATACTACTAGATACTGCACTTTTATGTCAGGGGTAGAGGGTAATCTGAAAACTTAAACAACTTTTTGAATAAAATCAATGTCAGCTTTTGAGAAGTCTGAGAAGTAAGAGGTCTGTATGATCAGTGAGTAGCAGCGTTTATGTGGACACCATCTATTTCACTTCGATGGCCAAAGCTTAATATTGAAGCCTTGAGCCCAGCCCTGCGACGACCCAAAGCTCAGCTTTGAAGTGAGTTCTTTCACAATCTACACGAGCTACGAGTAATTTTGAGACGAGACTTAGCACGGAAAATGCCTCAAAATGGCTCTTACAAGGCATTTAGCTCGAAGGTCAATAAAACTTGATGATGTACAAAAATTCGCTCATGTTTCGACAGGAGCAACAACTAGTCGAAGTTTCATAGGAAGAACATGAAAACAATATTTCGAGCGAATACTCCGCCCTAAACAACAACATTAGAATTGCCCATCCAATTGACACAGCGCGGCCCGAAGGTATAGAGGGAGAGAGGAAAAGGAGGTACCGGTGCACATTGATTTTAAATGTTTATGGATTGTAATGAGTGGGATAAGTTGAGCTGGGAACTGGGAACTGTCGAACTGGGTTCGGCTAGAACACGAGCTTCTAAATTTGAGTGTGCGTTCGAAGACAGGCTTGAGGGTGAACTGATGAGCATTCCGGGCGAGACGTGTATCAGGGTTAAATTCTTGAAGGGAGGATGGCAATTGGCTAGCTCACTTGAGCATTGTTTTTTAAAATAATGATTAAACAGAGAGAGAGAGGAGACATTACGTCGATGTTCGAGTGAGTCGATTAACTTCGCGATATTGTTGTCCCCTATGAGTTTTATCGCTCGCTCTTGTATTCTATCTAGCAGATGCGGAGAGGTCTTGGGAGCACCAGACCAGATATGAGCGTCAAGGATAGTGGCTGGCTACCGTTCCAGTTCTACGGCCGAAGATCAGGGACATGAGGCTTGGAACGAATATGAAAAGCTAAGAGCACTATTTATAATCAGCGAAGGAGTGTAATAGATTAGAAGTAGCAGTTAAGATATCATTTATAAAAATGAGCAAGAGTATCAGTGACAGAACAGAGCCCTGGTGAAGACCAGCTTTTTTTTTGGTGAATATTAGACGTGAAACCGTCTAAAACAACTTGAATTGAACGTCCCGAAAGGTAGTTTCTAATCCATTGAAGAAGAGAGCAATCAATCCCTAAAACATGCATTTTCGACGAAAGGGCTTCATGCCAGACTCTGTCATATGCTTTCGAAATATCCAGTGCAACTATTTTGCTTGGTGAAACGAGCGATTCCTCTTTTCGGTGAGATATGTACTTCATATACTTTATTACGAAAAAAACGGTTACAAATGAATCATTCAAAGTACCCACATATATTGACCATCGCTAGCGATAACTTTTTCCCATCTTTCTGGCAGGGCTCGCATACCGTCACGGTAGAAGGGTTCGTCTATTGAGGCTATCCACGAATCCAAGCCATTTTGAGATGCCTTCATATGAATGGAACTGCTGATCAGCCAGACCAAGTGTGATCGAACGGAACAAGTGATAATCGGACGGCGCAATATATGGGGAGTAGGGCGGGTGGGGTAGGACTTCCCATTTGAGTGTTTCTAAGTAGGTTTTAACGGGCTTGGCAACGTGAGGCCAAGCGTTGTCATGGTGTAGAATCACTTTTTCGTGCCTTTGCTCGTATTGTGGCCCCTTTTCGTACCCCAATGATGGTTTCGTTTGGTTTCAACAACTCATAATAAATAGCACCGCCCTGATCCCACCAAATACACAGCATAATCATCGCAGCGTGAATATTCGGCCGAGCCGACGACGTAGAAACTGTCCCCATGATTTTTTTCTCTTTAGGTTACTGTGAGCAGTTGTTCACAGGTGAAAAAACGCCGCCCAACGTCTCTTGGCTTCAAGTCATAAGGAACCAAATTGCCTTGCTTTTGAATCATTCCCAACGCATGCAATCGCTTGGAAATAGCTTGGCGGGTAACTCCTAATACTGAAGCAAGCTCTTTTTGCGTTTGGCATGGATCTTCATCGAGCAATGCCTCCAATTCAGCGTCTTCGAAGGTGTTTGGCCTTCCTTCACGCGAACGGTCAACATCGAAATCACCTTCTTTGAAGCGACGGAACCAATCACGGCACGTTGTTTTACTTAAAGCAGCATCTCCGTAAACTTTTTGGAGTTCTCGATGCGCTTCAGTCGCCGTTTTCTTCGATTGAAAGAAGAAAAGCAACACTTCCCGCAAATGACGATTAAATAATTTAAAATCAGACATTTCCACACAACCAAAAGTACTCGTATATGACGCAAAAACAAAAGCACTAATGTGTCAAAGCCGTTTGTTTATTATATGTCTAAACTTGGTTCCTGACGTTTTGGATACGTCACAATCGACTTTCTAGTGGAGCCATCTCTTGATCAACAGCGAGAACTTAGTTGCACACCTAATATCAGCGTTTTAATGACCTTGGAAAGAAGGGACTTTAGTGCTATGGAGGTGGGAGACGAAGATTCACCCTTTTTAGGCACGGGCTGGACAAATGCTGTCTTCCATATGCTCGATTTATTTTTATTTTTATTTTTAAAGAGTTCGCGCCGGTTCAAGAGTTTCGCTCTTACGGTGTTTGTCACACAACCTAGACGGGGTGCAGATGGTTTGTGTCGAAGATGTGCGTTCACTACTCTCCGGAGGAGATTGCCCTAGATAGGATTCAAGAGATTCGACTGAATTTTTCACGTTGACTGTAGTTCACAGTAACTTTTCCTTTTTCTTTGTTTTCATATCATTAAGGTGTTAAAAAATCCCCCCCTGGGAACTAGCACTTATCAAGTAGTTAGTCTCCCAAAACTAACGCGCGCCATCTGCTGGATTCCGGGAAAACCCGGAAACAAGCTGAAAGTGCTGACGCGAATACGTGCGCAGAACCCGGGACTCGACACGAGGGCCTGGACTGTCTATTCCTACAAGGAGAAAAAGAACTCTCTGAAAAAAGAGGGCTTCACTCTGGTAGTGGGAATGGACAATGGCTCTGTTGAGGCCCTGAAAACCGCGTACGACTCACGTCCCTACTTCGGCCTTGGTAGGATTGTATTCCATTTTGATGTCAAGTAGTCGAAGGATGGAACGTGTTCCCCAGTATGAATCCATGATTTTTACTCAGATCAACCTACAGCATTGCAAGGCTGCTACCGCTCTTCTAAGTAGCAGAATTGCATGCAGTAGTACAAATCATCACATTGTATCCATTCAAGAACCATGGGTGTGGAACAAACGCCTGTGTGGTCTTGGTGGCATACGTGATGCTACAATCCTTTATGATGAGCGATCCGAAAGGCCCAGGGTCTGCCTCATCATATCGAATACGCTATCGGCAACCAAACTTGGTCAATTCTGTGGTCAAGATCTGGTAGCTGCGAAAGTGAGCTACAAGGCGCACGGAGAAATTGAACACTTCGTCGTGGCGTCTGCTTACTTCCCCTACGACTCGGTACTACCCCCGCCACCTAAGGCGGTTTCCGAACTCGTAGAGTACTGTGAAGCCAGAAAGATTGGACTCATCATCTGTTGCGATGCTAACGCTCAAAACACATTTTGGGGCAGCAGCAAATGCAACCGGAGAGGAGACCATCTTTAAACTTCATTCTTTCGTCTGACCTTTTCATCAACAATGTTGGCTCTCTACCAACCTTTGTGACGGCGAGACGACAGGAAGTGATTGACCTAACCTTATCTAACAGGCATGCGAAGGCCATCACTAACTGGAGAGTCTCACCAGATGTTACGCTGTCAGACCACAGATACATCGAATTCCAATTGAAGTGCGGGATCTCCCCCTCACAGCCCAAGCGGAATCCGAGAAAAACAGACTGGGTGCGATTTAGGGAGGAGCTTGAGAAATCCACTCAAGCCCCGCCTAAACTCAAAACTAATCAATCGGTGGAGGATGCAGTTCATAACCTGAACAGCGCCATCACCAAATGTTTTGAACTCGCATGTCCTGTCAAAAAACCTCCCAACAGGAAGCCGGTTCCCTGGTGGAATGCTGAGCTCCAACGGCTTCGTAGAGAAGCCAGAAGTCTTCTGAACAGATCGCTTAAATCGAACTCGGAAGATGACTGGAATAAATACCGATCGAAGCAGAAGGAATATAAGAAGCTTATTCGAAAATCGAAGAATGATTCCTATAAGTCCTTCTGCGAAGAGATCAAATCCCTGAGCGCGACCAGCAAGTTGGTTAAAGTCCTCAAACGAGGAAAATCGACAAGGCTGGAGGTACTCAGAAAGTCTGATGGTACCTTTACCGAGTCTAAAGCAGAAACTCTTAGTTTACTGTTTCAGACCCATTTTCCGGGAAATCAGACTGTCATCGGCTCGTTGCACACTCCCTCATTGGATACTGCGGCTGTAGCGATGAAAACAACTCGGCGTAGCTGGTATGTTGCGTCACGCGTGGCAACTACTGAGGCCATTGAATTTGCCGTGGCATCCTTCCATGGCTTTAAGTCGCCGGGCACTGATGGGATATACCCCGTTATGCTGCAAAAAGGTATAAGACAGCTGCTTCCTACACTGAAAAGAATTTTCACTGCTAGCCTGGCACTTGCCTATATACCTATCCCTTGGCGCGCGGTGAAAGTGGTCTTTATTCCCAAAATAGGGAAAGAGGATTACTCACTAGCCAAGAGTTTCAGACCAATAAGTCTAACATCATTCCTGCTGAAAAGCATGGAAAGACTAGTAGAGTTGCACGTGCGCAAAGTTGCCCTTCGAATGCATCCTCTGTCGGACATGCAACATGCTTATCAGCGCGGAAAATCCTGCGAGACTGCGCTTCAAAACCTAGTTGGGAGAATTGAATGCGCTCTCGAAAGGAAAGAGTACGTACTAGGCATTTTTGTCGACATTGAGGGAGCTTTTGATAACGCTACTTTTGACAGCATGTGTAACGCTGCTAGACGGCATGGCGTAGATGAAGCACTGGTTTTGTGGATCAAAGCAATGCTTGTGCACAGGACATTGATCGCTGATACAGGCCTCGAACAATGTGTCAAGTCTGGAGTAAACAGGGGCTGCCCGCAAGGTGGCGTCTTGTCTCCGCTGCTATGGTGCATGGTGGTCGACTCTCTGCTAGATGCTCTCAATGCCTCTGGAATCTATGCCCAGGCCTATGCGGATGATGTTGCTGTTCTCTCTGTCGGCTCATGTTTAGCGAATGTCTGTCTCAAAGCGCAGGCGGCGCTAAACGTGATCGATGACTGGTGCACGAGAAATGGGCTGTCGGTTAATCCTCTTAAGACCGATGTCGTTCTCTTCACGAGAAGGAGGAAAACAACTGGCATTGCTCAGCTGGTGCTAAAAGGCATTCCCATCCCTATATCCAAGGAAGCTAAGTATCTGGGAGTCATTCTAGATAACAAACTTCTCTGGTCAAAACATGTTGAGTCCAAAACCACCAAAGCGCTGTCAGCTTTCTGGCAATGCAAAGGTGCCTTTGGCAAAACATGGGGCTTATCGCCGAAAAAGGTCCTTTGGATCTACACGGCAATGGTAAGACCGATAATCTCATATGCATCGGTTGTTTGGTGGAGCAGGCTGACACGAAAACACGCTGTGGGTTCACTCACCAAACTCCAAAGAACGGTCTGCCTCAGTTGCACGGGGGCTTTCCCCAGCACACCGGGAGCTGCTTTGGATGCTATGATGAACCTTCCACCCCTTGACATATATATCAGAGGGTGTGCACTGAAAACTATTTCTCGCCTAAAGAGGAATGGTCTTTGGTACAACTCGCAGTGGAGTGAGGGTGTACTTGAGAGAGAAATATCCTACGATCACTGTCTCATGGATATGCCCTCTGACGCAATGACACCTGCCATCCTACTGCGCAGTAACTACACAGTCACATTTCCTTGGCGTCAGGACTGGCTTTGGCCAGACACTGAACCTGGAATAGAATGTCTTCGCATCTTCACAGATGGCTCCAGGACTGATCAGGGATCCGGCGCCGGAGTTTTCTTCGAGCGCGAAAACATTCGACTGCACTTCTCGTTAGGAAAATATGCGTCTGTCTTCCAGGCGGAGATTTACGCAATCCTAATGGCCATGCACTATGTTGTGAAACACAGATGGAGGGGAAAGAGCATATGTGTCTGCAGTGACAGCCAAGCTGCACTCAAAGCTGCATCCAATCCTCTATCCAACTCCAAACTAGTGCATGAACTCAAGACCTTGTTGAACAAAGTCGGAAGACTTAATTCACTTAGGCTTGTATGGGTTCCAGGTCACTCTGGAATCCCAGGAAACGAGATCTCCGATGAACTCGCTAGAAAAGGCTCAGAGGAGAGTTTCTTAGGGCCTGAACCCGCCTTAGGTCTACCAGCTTCAACGGTTAAATCTGACATCAATGACTGGGTCTTTAACGTACACAGTCGCAGATGGAAGGAATATCCAGGATGCAGGATGACTAAGCGCGTACGCCCTGACGTCTGTAAAAAGTCCGCAACATTCTTCTTATCCTTAAGAAGAAATGACTGCAGAAGGCTAACGGGCGTCATTACGGGCCATTACACTTTTGCCAGGCATCTTTACGTGCTTGGCATCAGTGAGACGCCTACCTGTGCTGCTTGTTGCGAGGAGGACGACACAGCGGAACACTTTCTCTGCGACTGTCCCGCCTTCGCTCGTGCACGGTGGCGCACCCTTGGGGCCGACGTGGTGGGTGCCGAATCTCTTAGCTCAACATCACTGAAGCCCCTCCTCACTTTTCTCCGGACAACGGGGAAAATACAATAAAGACAAGGTGTCTGTCTGGTAGTACAATGGACCAGAATTTGTGTCTGAGTGCTCCA
The DNA here is from genome assembly GCA_958301585.1 of Merodon equestris. Taxonomy (NCBI): domain Eukaryota; kingdom Metazoa; phylum Arthropoda; class Insecta; order Diptera; family Syrphidae; genus Merodon; species Merodon equestris. The sequence goes on from OY284413.1 coordinate 28,587,926, forward strand.
GCAGATTGTAGAAGCCTCCAACAAAAAAAAAAAAAAGAAAAAAAAAAAAGGTGTTATATAGGAAGTGTACACACAGAGTATGAATTTTGAAGTGATCTTATACTGTGAGTGTTATGCCCTTGTCAGAATTTTTTTTTATCATCTCTCATTCACAACTGATATTGTTGCATAGCTTTTCCGTATAGGAATTGCTCTTGGCTATGGACAGACTTGAACTACAGACCTTCCGCTCAACAGTCGGTGATGATTACCATGACCAGAAAATTCTACGCTCTCAAATATAGGCGGAGACAAAGTGCAATCTGGGAGCGTTAAGCTGGCTGCAAAATGTGCGGCTAGCCGATTCACTCTATCTGACGAGCTAACAGCTGGGATGTCATTGTAAGTGAGCGTAGGGATTGCAGACGAGGCAGAATACTTTATGTTTTTCACAAATGACCAAAAGTTTTCGCTACCTTTGGGATAATTTAGCTTTTTTTGCTAAATTGTTCATTGCTTTCAAACGTTCACAAGCATTTGCGTCTCAGTTTCGTGAATGGAAGGGAATTCTTAAATAATAGCCTGATAGTGCCATAATTGAGTGGAATGCCACTCAAGGATAATCTATGGTAGAAAACAGACTAATGGAAAATAATAAACAATCAAGAACTCGAGGAACTCTATTTAGCCCCAAGCATTCTCCAAGTAATTAAATCACGAACACTAAGATGGGGGATGTAGGACGAAGGGACAGTGGACGAACAGTCAAAGAGTAATAAATGAAAACCCGTAATAAAAAAACCGCCAGGAAGGCCGCACCGAAGATGGGATGACAATACGAGGATGGATCTAGAAGAGATGAGACAGAACAGTGAAACATGGAAGCAACACACTCATGTCAAGGAGGCTTGGCAAAGCTGGTTAACGAGGCTCTGAACTTCCGAGTTCCAAAATGCCGGTAATAACAATAAAAATAATAACCACAAGTCGATATTGTTAGAGACTGTCAAAAAATTGTTCGTGTACCAAACCGCAGCACGTTACTACAATACACGCTGTGTTGCAAAAAACAGCATCAGCGCCAGAAGTGGATCGGTAAGTCATGGCTAGGAATTCAGCCGATGATTGAAGAACGCAAACCAAGGCTTATAATTTCCAAAACAGAACGACTCTTAAGGAAGTACAAAGGAGCGGTACTGTTGCACGTACTGCTTAACGGAAGTGTCATGTGAAAATTTGAACCTCCGATTGGCTACCAGAAGTCAAGCGTCACCATTTGTCATAGTTTGGATGATGGACGATCGACACTAGTGATTTGGACAGTGATGTAATGGTCAATATGAATGTTGAAGCCTTAGGCAGCCAAACATTGCATTGAACATAATGGCCTTCGTAGTCATCAGATATAAATCCACTTGACTTTTCCATATAGAAACCTTTACAGCCCAAAGTCAGAAAAAAAACTCAGTGTGGATGCTCTCAAGGAAGAACATTAGGTGGGCTCACGATCGTGCAACGTGCAACTGGGTCGTTAACTGGCTGGCATTGAGTCACGCTAGAGACCGCCTTATCGGAAATTTAAAATAAAGTCTAAGACGATAATTGTTTTCTAAAGTGTTTTTGTGGCGCATCAGTCATCAAAAACAGAAGTTTTGGAAATTCGCAGCTCATTTTGACCACCCTAAAAAAAAACGTAATGGTTGGGGAAATGCTCCATGCTTAAATGTGTTTCATTTGATTCACTACGCAAGGATGAATTCATAAAAGACCATAAAATAACTTATTTATTCTGGTCCTGCAGGCAAGACTAGGAGCTTAGTCTCCATTAAAAGTTGGTCGAAAATTGAGACGAATATGTTACCCCTACATGACTTCAACATGTAACTAGGACACTAGGCAACTAGGAGACGTTGAGCATAATTGCAAACTACAGCTCTAACCGTAGATTAAAGTGGGAGGAGGGACAATGTCACCTGATCACTGCGGCCTATGATGGGCCTATTGTGATGTTCAGCTCTAACCGTAAAAAATCTTTGAATCCAAAGTACCTAAGTAACTAGGAAGACTTTCCCAGACTATACTACCATCTAAATGAGTAGGCAAGACTTCCAGGGCTTAAAAGTCAAAATCTCTGCAGGCGTAAAGAATTCGCAACCCAGATGTGGGAACCGCTTAAAAGTCGCGAATATCATTAGGTTTGGGCCAGCAGAGTAAACTGGAAAATCACTGTGTGCACAAAAGTTTTGTGATGTATGATCTATCTCTTAATGAGGACATGACACCCGCCCTAAACCACCAACTTATATCTGCATTTAACTCGCATTATTTTTAGAAAACACCAAATAGCATGACCTCCAGTCAAAAAATAATTTGCAATTTTTATAGACTCTTATGATGACACCAACATTTAGGATTTGTCTCGCAAAATCATTTGTAAATTACTTGTAGGCACTTCTACAATATATTATCCTTTGACTTGGAAATTTATAGAACCAGATTCTAGATAGAGAAATTGATTTGATTACATTTAGGATAGATGAGGGAAACCTTGCTCTCACATTACATCGATCAGTCTGAATCAAATTCTTAAGGCTGAGCTGTGTATTTTTAAATCAGCCTTTGATAGTATCAGATAGTATCAGAGCCTTATTTATTCCTTATTGTGTTTAAAAATTTAAATGTAATATCAACCTGAATGATGTTTCCACCTCCAAGCTCTAGGAGTTATGTACCAAATTTACTAAACATAATGAGGGTGAATTGTTCCTTAAGACCCTAAGATACAGAGTACAAGCCACAAACCTGTTTAAATAATGGTGTTAGCCATATACAACTTTTGGAGCCTGTGTCCTTATTAACCCATTTCGAAGTTATTGTAATGGGCCTTATTGTCGGAATTAAAAATGTTGGCTTATCTCCACCTATTTGTTTTTTTTAATATGTCAAATGAATGTGGAATTTTCATAGCTACTAGTGCAGCCCAGATTCGGAGACTCACCGGCACACTTCATCCATAATGAATAATGAAGTTGGGTTTGGTAGAGTACCTCGTCGTAAGGTAGAAAAACGTAAGGCACACACGTTCTCCTGGTTTGGACAATCTGGGCAATAAGGAGAGTTATCATAACCAAACGAATATATGTAGATAGACTAAACTACGCTATAGCTATGTATTTGAGGACGAAATTTTAAGAATGAACTGACGTTAATGTGGAAACATTGTAAATATTCGATATATGTATATACGTATGTGTAGGTTCGTTGGAGGTACGGGAAATAGATAACCAGAAGAGATGACGATTTTGGGTCATGGAATTGGAGAACTCGTTAGATAATGGTCTCACGAAACCAATTGTTGAATTAGCTTACAGAATTATGTCGCCGAATTGTGTACGGAAATTCTGGTCACGGTCACGAATCACCCGAATGGTGGAAATGTGTTGATTGTGAGGACAGTAGAGACGGAGATTTAATGGGTTCCCATATAAAAGTGATTGATAGACACTTGGGATTGTTTTGCAAACAGTTTTTGGAACACCAGATTGAAATATTGTTGAAATCCAATTGAATGAGAGAAGAGTCATGTCCCGAGGCGTACAGAAAGATATAGGAATGCTAACGACTATATCGTTAATGGTAATATGAATCTAAATGACTGCCTTGAAGAATGCCGGTGGGAGATAAGAAAGGGCCAGAAAAAGAGATCTACGAGGGTGGTCCGATAAGTACTTAGCCTACAAAAGAAAAACAGACATTTTGGAGAAATGGCGATTTACTTTTCAATATAGTCTCCTTTTAGCTCGATACACTTGACCCAGCGATGCTCCAACTTCTTCAACCCGTCTGGAAAATACGTTTTCTCGAGGTCTGCAAAGTAGGCCTCCGTGGCGGCGATGACCTCCGACTGAAATAGCCCAATTCGATCAATTTGGCCGTGGCGAGGGCGGAGGTATGAGCCGGTGCGTTATCATGGTGGATGAGCACTTTTTTCTTCGCCAAGTGGGGCCGTTTTTTCTTCAATTCGGCGTCGAATCGGTCCAATAATTTAGCATAATACAGCCCTGTGACCGTTTTGCCCTTCTCCAGGTAGTCGATGTGGATCACACCTTGTGAATCCCAGAAAACGGTGGCCATCACCTTTCTGGCCGATGGGACAGTCTTCGCCTTCTTCGGAGCACGTTCGCCGAGTGAAGTCCACTGTTTCGACAGTTCCTTAATTTCTGGTGTGTACCAGTGGATCCCTTTTTCGGACTGCGCCTAAACAGCATCAAACACTACTCTGAAGTGGTCTCACGGTTGCGCTTGTTGTCCGGGGTGAGCAAACGCGGCACCCATCGCGCCGACAGCTTTCTCATGCCCAAATTCCATGCAGGACATGACCCACGCGATCTTTTGAAATGCCTACTGTCTCAACTATCTCGCGCACCTTCAATCGGGGGTCTGCCAATCGAGATCGTGGATTTTTGTCACGTTATCCTCCGTGGTAGCCGTTTTCGGGGCACCTGGACGTGGCTCATCAAAAACCGACGTGCGACCACGTTGAAACTCGTTAAACCAATTTTTGATGGTCGCCATCGAAGGAGAAGAGTCACCGTACACAGCATCCAAACGCTCTTTGATTTCGCTGCGCGATTTCCCTTCCAAAAACAAGAATCGAATCACCGACCGATATTGCTCTTTTTCCATTTTTCTAAAATCCGCGGACACTCCCGCTTTAACACGCGGTCAAAACAAAACTACGAGTCCGATCCGGCTGAAATTTCGACAGTAGCCGTACTAGAATGTACTACACGATAGTAAGTTGCTCATGCGATACTGGCGCTATCTGGCGGTGAGGCTAAGTACTTATCAGACCACCCTCGTAAAACGAACACTGCAAAACCGGCTTTCCAGTCAAGAAGATATCTACCTCAATAACACGAGTTCAACGCCAACAATAGTCTGTGAGCAGTTTTGTAAAAAGCCTTACTAAAATTGGTTGAAATAGAGTCGATCTCGAAATTCGATAAGGTTTGAAAAGATTAGAAATTTGCAATGAAAATTTCTGATTTCGTACAACACACTTCGAAGAGTTCGGGTATACTCGAAGGTTGGCAATAGGACCACAATTGCTAACATCGGTGATCGGAATATAAGGGAGAAATGGTCCAAGAAGATATTTGGTAAGTAGGCGAAGTAAGCAGAATGAGGTAAAAAGCAGTCGTCGACGTAACATCATTTGAAAACGGTGGCAAAAGAGCCGTCTAATGTTGGGATCATTCGAGATTTCATCATTAAAGAAAAAAAAAACGGGTAGTCATCCGGTTTTCTTTTGTAGTTGACAATCTGAGAGAAGGACTTGGGATCATTGGCTTGTGTGGCGATAGAGTGAGAATATTGATGAAGTATATTTTAAGACTCGGCAAAGGGCGGATAAGTATCAAAATAGTTGGGAAATATCTATAATCAAAGGAAAATTACCCGCAACTTGTTGTTTTTGTTTTTAAGAGAAGGAAGCTTTATGTGCGTCTTAAGAAGCTCACATTTTAGGGAGAGTATTCTGTAATAGAAAATCGTTAATAAATTAGAAAAGCAGGGGATGATGGCAGCTGTCGGAGACTGATGAGGGAAAGAGCAAAGCAATATAGAGGAGTTAGACAAATCAGTCTTCAAAATGAGGACTAGTTGCCTATCCATGTAATTTGAGTTACCATGTGCTGGTCAAAGGTTGGAATAAGCTTGTCGAACTAAGATGATACATTCTTTGGCAGAAGAGGGATTAGAGCTCATTTTACGGTAGACATGGTGGCCCTTCACAGGCGACTCTTCAACGTTTTGTGGCCAAATTTGAGTCGACCGGTTCGGTAATTAATCAGCCAACATTCGTACATCAAAGAGTCGCAAGATCGGCCCAGAACATCGCCGCGATCCATGAAAGCGTACAGCAGAACCCGAGGCAGTCGGAATTTAGGCTGAAAATTCATAATGTCGTTTGTTCGTTGACTGAGCTTCGGAGCGCTTAGAAGAGGACCACAATTTTTGCTGAAAAATCAACTTTAGCGCCGAGACGCCGTTTTGGATGAATGGCTGTGTTAACAAGCTTAACTGCCGTATATGGGATACCAACCCACACGAGGCTCACTAGGTGACAATGCATCCTCCAAAAGTCACCGATTGTTGTGGATTTTAGGCGAGCGGCGTCATTAGTCCGTAATTTTTCGAAAACGACGTTGGTGAAGCGGTCACCGCCAATGATGAGCGCTACAAAACGATGAAAACCATTTTTTTATGGCCCGAATTGAGAAGGACTTCACTACGTGCCGCATAGTGGACGCCACAATTGACACTTTGCGTGAACGATTTTAGGGTAGTTATCTCTCACAGAACTGACATGAATTGGCTATCAAGGTCATGCAGTTTGACCCCACTAGACTTTCTCTTGTGGGGCTTCCTGAAGTCTTAGGTCTTTACGAATAAACCACAATCAATCGATGCCCTTAAGGTGAACATAACACTGGCCATCGCTCAAGTTCAGTCATAATTATGCGGTAGAGTAATTGAAAATTGGACCACTCGGACCCGTGCCACCGTAAGAAGCCGAGGCGGGCATTTGAACGATGTCATATTTCATACATAATGGCATATATGGGCTTTTCAAAAAAACCACTGAAAATAAGAATTTCATCTTGGGAGTCTTGTAAATCAATGAAATGTTCTATTATGTGGATGGGGAGCTCTTAGGGTTCAATAGGTTATGATGACAAGGTATAAAAATTAATAACTTAAAGCGACTTCCAAGATAAGACTTTTCAAGATCAATGCTATCTCACTCGCTATACTAGGGTCAGAAATGTGGGCTAGTTGAAACCGGGGCGAAACTCATTAGTCAAACAAGGGGGAACTGAGGTTTTCGTAGAATCGCCTTAAGTGGAGAGGTGAAAATTCAACCAAAATTCGAGTGGCCTGTATAGCAAAAGTGAACTATTCAGGCACAGACTCAATACCTTAAAAACCTTAAACCCAAAACATATTCGATAGCAAAATAACGCAGCTGTGTTGGGCTTTTTAAGTTAGCGCATTGGGAGTGTGGCACTTGCAGTTACATCGCGTAAAATAGCGCTATCTTTTTTGGCTTCCATCCTGGTTGAAAATAATGTTCTCTAATATAATACGACCTAATCATAAGATCAAAAAACAGAAAGACGATGGAGCAATTCAAACGCTCTAGTCAGAGCCACGGGTATAAAATGTTGAGTTTGTGTCGGGGATCGAGTATTACAGTTGACAGAAATGCCTCGATTTTTTGGGAATAAAACGTAAACATAAAACTCATTTTCAACTTAACTTATGCGTCATTTCCATCCTTTGACGCCACGTGATAACCTTTTTTTGTATCGCTGGTGCGTGGGCGCTTTCAACTCAAAACATATCTTCCTGCCCACAATTCCATTGAATCATTCCACCAACAATCCACCGAATTGCTCTACATAGTTCCTTCCCGCATCTCACCGATTACTTCTCTACGAGTTTGACCAATTTCGATGACTTTAATGATGACACACTGATAGTATCGCGTCCACTACAGCCAGCAACGAGAGCAAACACAGCACACATGAGAAGCGACACACATTACGGATAGTACAGGTTGGGAGGAAAGCGGCTCTTCGCTTTTTCTTTCTTCAGACCTTCGAATGAACGGTTTCATTGACCAACGGTCCATCTAGTAGCAGCATCACCGTTATCCATTTGAATCATCGAGACTTGTGAAAAGACCAGAAACATGACCACAAAAGGAAGAATAACAAAACATACACGCACAACGGACGTTGCGACGTCGTTTGAGTGATGCTTTTGATTTGAATCCAAGCCTTCGGGGAGGGTACATCTTTGTATCTCTAATATCTACAATCAATTTGAATTCGGATTTCTTCGCTTTCGTCTAATTTCTAGAGAGGGACGTGCATCGTCCACGTCGGACTAATGGGCGTGGGGAGAAATCGCCATGTAGGCTCGATTTTTATTGACTTCCAAGATGAATGGAGGGAAGGAATTAACATTGGGATGCAATAAATAACGTTTTCGGTCATCTGAAGACGGTTCTGCGGGGTATATGAGGAGCGACGTTGGATCTATGTGTGTGTATGTGGTTTATTTGTGGCCAGAAATCTAGTCTTTTGTTGCAGCTTGAATGAGGAGTTGATAGTTTAGATGTTGGGGAATTGGGTTACACAAGCTTTTGAGTCAAGGCTTTTACTGGACAGCACAATCGGAATCTATTGTCACTGTGGAACGTGGAATGGAGATAAGCAAGATTTATAGAAGAGAAGAGGGGGATAAAACGAAATGGAAATGAGGAAAGGAAAGGGCATACGATTAATGGGTTGGTTTGATTTAGTAACCTCTTCAGCTTTGTCCTACTTCGGGGAAATGCAGTCTTCAACTTGTAGATGCTTTTATCTGCGTCGTTTGCTTGGACTTGGCGTTATTCAAATTGAAATGGGTGACAAGTCTATGGTGCTTTATGGGTAAGAATCCACGAAACTTGTAGCTGGAAACATAAATATCTCGAAAAGAGACATTTATGATCATTTAGTTTGAAAAAAAAAAAATATTGGCTCCGGACGCTTAAAAGCCGGTCTAGTGACCTGTCAATAGTGGGTGGAATCAAGTGTCCAGACTATGAAAGTAGAAAATTAATTGCAGAAGCCAAACTCTCTGACTATGCTGTATTTTAAAGTTTGTCATGATATTGCTCAGGATAAGGGAACCATCCTAAAAAAAAACTAAATAGTCTAACTGGCCGATAGTTGGCTTTATAAGGCATTCGCATTTACTTTTTTAGTTGATAACCAATGCCAGTGGACTGTGGAGCAACCGCTTTCTTCCTTAGGTTTCTATGGCATCCAGGGAAAAAAGTTTTTTTTTTTTTAAATTCAACCGCGGCCTCTGCCATTACGCGCAGTGCTCTATATCACATCTTTGACTTCGCCATTTAATAAGTGACAAGGGCTACTAGTAACGGATGAACCAAAAAACTATTTTTTTTTGATTCATTTTGAACTTTGGCAAGGCGTCCCTTTTTGGCATTCATTATCTTTTTTTTTTTTCATTTCAGCTTTATTGGCTGAATACTTGATATACATACATATGTATGTACCTTGTCAAATATTGTTTTTCAAAGTTTTCAGGGATCCCACATTGGGCTTCATATAACCCTACAGAAAGAAGACTAAAATCAGTCAAAATCACCATTTTTGAAACTAAGCGGCCACAGAAAGAAAACCTAATATAGCGATATTAGGATTGTGGATTAGGCTGTGTGAACAGTGGTGCCTTCTTTAGGATTCAAAAGCTATTCTAGCTGTGCCGTGATACACAAATCCGTTATCATTGTCTGTCAATGGTCTCGGCTCATCCAGCGCCCTCGGATGTTTCTGCCCATATTCGTGCCTAAACAGACAGTCGTGGAGAGGCTCCTTATAAATTAATTGAAGGTTTTCATTGCTGTAGAATCGATGGTTCCATCGTTCATAATAATTTCCGATATTCATCGCGGAGTTATGCCATGTTCAGCACAAAATTCGCATAACCCAAGCGAAATGGCTTTTCGATCAGTGAAAGTCGATGCAAAAGACCGGCCTATTAGGCCGCGGTAATAAAATGCTTAATAATCTGATGGGTCAAGTGTTAGATCTTAGATAAAGAATATGAAGCTTGCCACGAATCTTTTATACATTGAAAAGCCCTGCTTCTGCTTTTATCAAAAAATTCGAAAATGTGATATTGCCCTCCGTTACGCCTGTCTTAAAAGAGAGGTCGATGGTGCCTAACCGAATAAAAGCTACGGCTAAGCCTCTAAAACTCCATTATTTTTTAAAAACTATGGTTAGATTACACGTGATACAAAAAGTTATAGCTGGATTGTGGAAACCAGATCCTTAAATGTTTTCTTCTGTGGTCGCCTCACAGACTTATAGAATGGTAAGATCGAAACCGGTTCCCAAAAATATTTTTTTTTATAAAACATTATGGGGTAAAGCATAGAAGCCGAGAGATGTACATAATTCAAATGTTTTGATTTACGAAATCATTGTTCAAAAAATTATAGGAATTTTGGCTTTTTAAGAATACACTAACGTCGTATTTACGAAACAGTCCCTATTAGGTTTTAATTTAATTAATTTTAATTAAATTTAATTTTTCGTGGGGGGAAAACTCCCATTTATTGAGCTTAATTCAAGCTAACTTAATCTAACTTAATAACTTAAAAGAACGGGTGAGGGGGGCGCGATCTTTAGAAACTATGATTGTGAGAAGGGAAGGCTATTGAGGAGACGGAGTTTTAAGCATAGAGTGCTGAGGTTGAAATCGAAGTTAATATTAAAATTAACACTTGCCAGCGAACAGGTAATGGGTTTATTGGAGTTTGATGACAAACTCAATGTCGTTATGTGGTAAGCATGAAAAGAAGTGGACCTAGGTGGCTGCCTTGAGGAACGCCGGAAGATGCTAAGAAAGGGTTAGAAAAGACAGATCTAAAACGAACACTGTAGTAACGGATTTTTAAATAAGAAGATGTCCATTTCAACGCAGTGCGTTCAAAGCCAAGGGAAGACAGTTTGAATAATACTAGTTTGTGGAAGATTTTGTCGAAGACTTTACTGAAATCAGTTGAAATGACGTCGACTTCATTCCCATTCTCTAATACTGAGAGGTTGAAAGACACAAATTCGGCAAGGTTTATGGTTATAGACCTGCATTTGAGGAAGCCATGTTGTTGACAAGGGATAAGAGATTTGCAGTGGAAACTTAGGATATATGCGACAGTTTGGTGAGTACGAGTAGGAGTTATAAAAACTGTTCTCAATATCTGGGAAAATTCTCCAAGGGACAGGGATGAGTTGAATATTTTTGAGAGCGGGACAGAAATAATGGAGGAATATTTTTTTAGCAATATGACAGGGAGACCATCGGGCCTAGGAGTAAATTCATCATTAAGTTGATTCAATTTATTTTCGATGATGTGGATGATAGTTCGTGGGAGAAATTGTCCAAGGGAGAAATTTGGAAAGTAGTCGAAGTAAGTAAAGGAGTCATCGGCGAAAGATTGTTTGAAAAAGTTGACGACAGTTTTTTTGATTTGACACCCCCATAGGGGCACTTTATTAGCTTAATGCAAGCCTTAACAAAAAAACTATAACTTATTAACTAGGTGGCAGGGTGGAGACGATTAAGGAGAGTGTGAAGGGTTGTGGTATAGGGCAATTCTAAGGCTGGACTTTTTGAGGTGAAGGTCGAAAAGATTGGTGTTAGCTTTCCGTAGCATTCTGGACATTGGTTCGTGGTAGCCATACTTTGTGCGGTGAGTGTTTATACAAAAAAGGGGCGCGGACCGAAGGTTACGTGGGTTGGTGTTAAGGGGAAATATGTGCAATAATGAGGGGCTGTCAATGTTACCGCTGAGAAGATCGTGAATAAATATAATATCTGCAACATCACGTCGTTCTTTAAGTGGTTGAAGGTAGATTAATTTTAGGCGATCCGTATAGGGTGGTATATTAAGGGGATCGGCCCAGGGAAGGGTACGAAGGGCAAAACGGATAAACCCGCGTTGAATGGCTTCAATACGCGTAGTATGGGATTCGTAAGAGGGGGACCAGACTTGGCTAGCATATTCGACAAGGGGCCAAGTGATGTACAATGATTTCGTAATGTAAGGATTCGAGACCAACGTCTTACGAAACCGAGGGCGGAGCTAGCACGTTTGATAATGTTGTCGATATGGAGCCGAAAATTGAGTTCGCGGTCACAAATAACCCCTAGGTTAACCAAGAAGTTGACAGGGGGAACGGTTTCATTACGAATAATGTAGGTTCTGGGCGGTGAGGAAGAGCGCTTGCGGGAGTAAGTGATAGTTTGGCATTTACTGACATTGAGCTCGAGATGGTTTTTTTGACACCAAGTAGTGAACCTGTTAAGGTCCAATTGGAGGGGAAGATATGTGTTTAAATATTTTCATATCATCAGCATATATGAAGAGCTGAGAGTTCAAAATAACGCGGTCAACATCATTAATGGTTAAAATAAATATCAGTGGGCCGAGATGACTACCTTGCGGGACACCAGAGGTTAGCGTTAATTGAATCAGAAATAGAAGATCTGAATATAACGTTATATTGACGATCTTCAAGATAAGATTTGATCCATGAGATAAAACCGGGAGAGAAACCGAGGGCAGTGAGCTTGAGGAGAATAATTTGCTGAGACATTTTGTCAAAGGCTTTGCTGAAGTCAGTGGCGACAACGTCTACTTCTTTGCCAGCTTCAAGTGCACACAAACATTTTGAAACAAACTCGACTAGATTAGTGGTTGTCGATCGACCTATTAGAAATCCATGCTGGTTAGGATAAAATATGGGTTTGCAGTGAAAGAATAGTGCATCATAAACGATGCTCTCGAAAAGTTTGGGTATGCATGAGAGCTTGGCAATGGGACGATAGTTGGACACATCATTTTTCAGTCCTTTTTTGTGAACTGGAATGATATAAGCATATTTCGGAAGCTTAGGAAAGAGTCCTTGAGAGACAGAGCTTTGAAATAGAGCGGTAAGGGGTAAAATAAAATGGTTCGCGCACTTTTTAGTCGGGACCGGGGGAGTAGTCGTCCTTTAAGTTGAGTATTTTTGCGGCGAATAAATCGGGAGTTATGTTCAGTGAAACAAGAGACGTCTGGAGCAGTTTTGGGATCAAACGAGGTTTCGCCATTGAAAGGAGAGTGAAGTTGGATAGCCATGTGATTTCCTTCTGTAGTTAATAATTGAAAGAAGGACTTAAGATCGTTGAAAAGATTGGTTGGCGTTTCGATCAACTGAGAGAGAGAGTAATAAAGCTCGATAAATTGTAGATAAGTACCAATATAGTTAGAAAAGTCATTTCGGGATTGAGTAAGAAGGAAAATTGCCCACAGTTTGTTTCTTTTGTTTCTTAGAGAAAGGAGCCTGCGATTATACATACAAGGAGGAAAGGTAGATAAATGTTTCGATCGGGAAAGGGAAACATATATACGAAAGCTCTTCAATATTACCCTCTATATTGTAGAATCAGAAACAACGCACACAGAGTCTGTTGAATATAGAGGTTGGGGAATGTGTAAAATATTGCCGGAGGAGCAATCAAGTGTGAGCAAGTACGTTATTTTGGTGCAAGTGCCATGAATTATTTTGTCACGAATTTTTCCTTCAAAAATGCCCTTCACTAGTTTTGTATCGTAATGGACTTAATTTAGCAATACCTGAGCATCTTCCATTCGCTTAGTAAAAGGTTGTCAACAATGCTCCGCTCTTTCGAGCTCAAAATGCCCGTTAATAACCATAATAACAATAATAATTCAACAGCTTTGAAACATTTTTTTTAACTGTCGACATTAAATTCTGATAAACGAAAATTATGAGGCAATTAACTTGGGTCGAGACACATTCGCATAGCTTGCTGCCATACTGAAAATTCACTACGAAAACAGTTTCGCATAAATGTTGCAAATGTCAAACGGAGACTCTAACTTAAGTTCGTCAGAAAGGTCAACGGAAATTATCGTCGCCGTAGCTAAGAGTGTGACTGAAAACCTGGATACACCATGTCACAAAAGTCTACATACGACTGCAAATAATGATATTTTTTTATTCAAACTCAAGAGAAAAACAAAAATTGTTTAAAAAATAATTCACTTATGCTATAAAAACAAAAAAAAACAAAACATATACATAAAGTTATGCAAAACTGGAAACCTGCAAAAGAAAAGGCATAATTATTTGTTTTTTGCATCCACAAAAGTCTACATACGATGTGTATAATAACTAAAATAGTAACCATCAGTAACGTGTTGGGCCACCATTTGCCTTGATTACCTCTCCTAATCTTGAGGGCATAGAAAGGGCCAGTTTTCGGGTTACTTCGGGTGAAATTTTGCTCCATTCTTCAGCCAAAACACTTTTAAGCATAGTAACTGATGTAACCGTCCTTTCTTTCAGTTTTTGCTTAAGATGAGCCCATAAATGCTCGATTGCATTAAGGTCGGGGGATTGTGGAGGATGTTCAAGCTTGGACCGAACGTTATAAAGCAACCACTCTTTGACGAGAAGCGAAGTGTGCTTTGGATCGTTGTCTTGCATGAACACGAAATCTGACTCAAGGTTTAATTTTTGAGCGCTCCTTAAAAGATTTGTTTTTAAAATGTTTAAATATTTATGCCGATCCATTATTCCGTCAATGAAGTGCAGCTCCCCAACTCCATTCGCCGCCATGCATCCCCACACCATAACAGATCCCCCACCGTGCTTAACAGTGGGACAGATGTTTTTTACGTGGAGTGCTGTATTTGGCTTTCGCCATACTTTTGTCCGTCCATCTCTCCCAAAAACATTAAATTTGCACTCATCCGTAAATATTACCCGTTCCCAGAATGTAGGGTCGTTAATGTGCACTTTCTCATACTTCTTGGCATAGTCCAACCTTTTCCTCTTGTTGGTTAAGCTTATCAGCGGTTTTTTCCTAGCTATATGTGAGCTTAAACCAGACCGTTTTAGTGCACGACGAATAGTTTCGGGATGTACAGTCATATTTTCAAAAGTTTGCAGTTCAGCGGCAAGTGAAATAGCACTCTGTTTTGGATTTTCCGCAACTTTCCGCACAATCTTCCTTTGGATCCTATTGTCAAGCTTCTTCGGTCGTCCGCTTCTTCGCTTACTACCGTAATTTCCCGTGTCATTATAGTTTTTTATAATAGTCTGCACTGTAGCCTTATGCAAATTTAGAGTTTTGCCAATTTTGGCCATCGACTCACCCTCATTGCTTAGTTTGATGACGATTTTTCGCACTTCGGCTGTAGTTTCCTTTCTACCAGTCATTTTACCATAAAAAGGACTTCCACGAACTAAAATAAATAAAATTTGCTTCTCTCCAACCTTCCTTGTGCACGACTCAACTACAAATAGTTCCATAGTTGCTTCCATTCGACTCCGATAACGGTATTTTCGATCGGCTTGACGATCGTATGTAGACTTTTGCGAAATTTGTTTTTTGCTTGTTTACGTTTTTTTCTGCCTTACCAAGGATGTGTATGTGAATGCTAATATTTGTTGTTGTTAATGAATATAAGAATTCACAATTAGATATCATACATATGCAAAACTTTAAATTTATATTAGATTTTTCTTATTTTAATGGAAGGATCAAGTAACTTCGCTTCGTATGTAGACTTTTGTGACATGGTGTATATACGCGACCATTATACAACGCACTGTGGCTATTTTTGTGATTGAACAAAATCATGATTTTTTGAACAAAGTTATTCTGAGTATCGAGACTCATTTACATTCGCGTGGTAAGGTAAACAAAAAACTGGCTCCGAAGACCCAAGAGGAAAAGTGGAACAACCTTCCCATCCACCACGAGTAACAGTTTTTTAGCGGTTTTTGGCTGGCAATATTATGGGATTGCAGTAGCGACCAATACTGACTGATATTTTTTTGCCCCATATCTATAATATGAGCGCGGACGACGATTGGCACTATTACGTGATAAATTTGGTTGGACATGTGATTTCTCGAATGGACACAAAGTCGTGTGATTTAACACCATTGGACTCGTCTTTTGGAGCTGCGTTAAAGGCATCTCTAAGCTAACGTTAAAGGGAAAATAGGACCTGCAATTCGGAAAATGCGAAAACGCATTGAAAAAGGTCACCAGAAGAATCACTGTTGTAGGCAGAATAAAGGCAATTATTTGTTAGATAGTGTATGACATCATTAACCTTAGAGTGTTTACTTATTATTCAAATAAGACTAACACCTTTGTTTTTATAATAGTGTTGATTTGTTCTAATGGTTTAACATGACACCGGAGTACGGACATCGGAGTACGTTCATAAACATTTTGTTCACTTTTCCCACATCGGTTACGAATGCGCCGGAGCCTTCAGGCCCCTCGTTAACTTAAACTTCTTCACGGCCCTCTTGAAAATGATTATACCACTCACAAAAAACAATTCATAAACTTTGATGAACTTTGGTTCATTCCCATAGAAAACTCTCTGGTCTTGAACAAATAAATTATGGTTGCTCGTACCAAAACACATGTAACATCTTCGACTGCTGAGTAAACATAATTATAGTCTAGTAATGCAAAATGCTCTTCGGACATGTTTAACATCAAGCTTTAGGCCAAACTGCAAATTGGAAAATAAAATACCGAGCCCACAAGCAATTGTTGTCTATTCGATCAAATCCATGCAAAATTGGGCAGCGTCGAAACATCTCTTTCAAATGGTCTGTAAAATTTGGTGTTCATCGCAGGAGTACTAACAAGTTTTGGGGCAAGTGCAATATTGTCTTTTTAAGAGCTAGTATATGGCTGCTTGTTACTTTACCATGTCTAGGGTTTCTCAAATGTGCTCACCTCTGCCATGTATGCTTAGATGAATCAGGGGGTAGAGATAATATTTACGGCGGGCAACGTTTTAGTCTACGAACATCATAATATAATAACATTCGATGGGACACTTAAGGGATAAATTTGATTGGCAACATTTTCTTTATAATCTACTGGAGTACTGGACCTTTCCACGACTCATATCCACGTTGTATGCAGAGGATTTGTAAGCCAGCTTGAGGCTTTTAACTTATTTTTAAATAAGAGGATTTTGCTGCAGTTAATAGTGTTAGCACTGCAACTAGAAAGATTCATTGCACTACTTAAGCCAATTAGGTGAGGATGTGACAGAGGGCAACTTCCTTATAATATGGGCTATACAGTCTCATTACCCTCATAAGTCTTTATCCAGTCTCGAGGGAGGGGTTCATTTTATTAAAGTGATAAGTTAGTGGTAAGTCTTTTAATATCGTCTCTGTTTAGTTTAAATTAAATGGGTTTCCTAGAATGAAAAGTTGCATGAACTCTGTTTCAGTGAGACAACTGCCGAAAAATGTGTTGAATTAGGATTAGAGAATACCTCAGAAAGGTTTAGCCAATGGATTTATCAGAGAAGTCCTTTCTGACAAAAAGGTCAGCAATTTTGTAACCACTGATGCATTGATGTCCAGGAATCAACCAACATTTATCTTTCCTGAATCCTGCAGTGCATCAAAGCATTCCTTCAATATGCGCTATGTGAGCCCGGCCTTTGAACACTGCTTGGCTGTCGGTAAATGTATTTATAGCTATACTTCTGACGTCAGATTCGGGATTTATGTTGGTGCATGTGTAAATTTAAAGGAAATATGAAATAGTCCTAGTGCTTTGTTAACTGTGTTAGAAACACCAATGTCAACGCCTGATTCCATTTGATTCTATCTTCAAGTCATCTACATATATACAAGGTGCGCCATCTCATATGGGTCAATGTAAACTTCGAATAACTTCAACAATTGTCAACCGATTTTCACATGTCATAGCATTTGTCATGAATCACCAAAAGAATGAGCGGAAATAGTTTCAATGTTCATTTTGTGCGTATGCCAAGCGCCGTGGCTCATCTTGTGGCAAAATTCTTTGAGTTATCTGCACTTTGTTTGGAAATAAGTGAAGATCATCCTTTAAAATTCTCGGAAAAGTGCTCCCACTGATGCCTAAGTGCTGCGAACGTGGCCGATATGACAAACTTGGGTCTTCTGGAACACTGGCCTTCGCAGACTAAATAGATGATTTTAAACGCCGCGGACGTGGCCTAGGTTGCTCACGAGGGCTTGTCGCAGAACCAAATTGAAAAAAAATCGAGGCCCAAAGACGAATTGTATCTTTTTTGGGCGCAACACGATCACGATATTTTGGATATTTTGCACGATACGCACGTTGAATTAGCACAATCGAGCGTTCATTTTTAATGAACATTGAAACTATTTCCGCGCGTTCTTTTGGTGTGAAGCGATTCATAGTTAAAATTGTACTGAATTGACGTTTCCTAAATGCTATGACATATGAAAATCGTTTGACAATTGTTGAAGTTATTCGAAGTTTACATTGACCCATATGAGATGACGAACCCTGTATCATTTTGATACCTTCGGTTCGATACTTGAAGATCCGCTGACCTTGTGCGCGCACTCTAGGTCTAACTCTATTTTTTAAGTATTGTACTAATACCTTCTGACATATAGAGTGACGGACAAAACAATAAGACCAGCATTTTGATGACCCCACAAACTTTTCTTGGTAAGGATCAACGTACGACAAGTATGCGATGGTTCCTCTTTATTTTTATATTTTTCCGCACCAATGGACTTTTTTAAAATTCCCCATAACTTTTCTAAGGGATTATGATCGGGCAATTGGGCAGGCCAATATTTTTCTAGCTACTATTTCACTCTGCTAGCCGTTTACATCTGGTCATTATCATGCATAAACTGCCTTTTCAATGATATCTTCTATTCAGCACACGAACGCATAGCCCCTTCTACTATCTTGGCATACAGATGCTGGGCCATGACCTCCTTAATTCACAATATTGTCCTACACCATAACTTTATGCTTCCGCCTTCATGCTTGACACTCTGACTAGTGTACTGAGACTGATACGCTGCATTTTTAGGATGCTAAGCCTATCTTGTGCCAGCCGATCACACCGAATTTATCTTCGTTTCATCGTACCAAAGAATGTTTCGCAATTTATCTTCATTTTCTGTAACTATCCAATTTAGATGTTCTCTGTGGATTTTTAGCGGTCCATCGACGCTTTTTAGTAAGGAAAAAAACTACTCTGGGACATCTTCTTAAAAGGGTTTGTTCTTCGTAGACTGAAAAGTCTAATTCAATCTTGATGATGACAGCTCACTTAAAACGGTCTTCCTCCGAAACGCATTTTATTTGGGCATCATCTTTCAGAGATGTTTTCGCACTCGACCGTTGGCGTGCGAGATTTTTGGGGTTGTAAGATATTAAAGCAAATATTTTTGAAACAGATAAGTACCCCAACTAATTGTTTTGCCTGCCACTGAACAAGGTTTTTGGATTTCACAAGCTAACTACATACATTCGATTTTCGAATTTTGTTATATTGCTACCCATGTCCATTAAAATATATTGACACTGTCAGCTATTTTGGATATTTAGTTTGTTGTTCACGGATGTAAAGCTTGGACGAGAGTCGTGTGTGCTTTGTGATTTTTTATTATTGAAAATCATTAATCAAAGAATTTACATTCAGTTGTGTGTGAAAAATAAAATAAATGATCCAACGTAATTGAAATGTTGATTTAGCGAGCCTACTTTTAGCAAAAAAAAGGTTATAAGTGGTAAAAGCTGTTCACAGAAGACTGAGAAGATGTTTGTGACAATACCCGCCACGTCAACAATAGATAAACTCGTTGAAGCATTGAAGAAAATTGGTATGGAGACTCGTCGAATCACTATCAGAAAAGTTGCTAAGGATATCGGACATTTTTCCACATATTTTGGGCATGAGTCAGCGAAGTTTATTCAGAAATTGGTAAATTTTGACCAAAAGAGCCGTCGTATGGGCATCGCTCATGAGCTGTTGAATTACGTCAATGACGATCCAGATTTGTTGAAAAGGGTCATTACTGGGGACGAAACATGGGTATATGGATATGACGTCGAAACTTAAGCCAATCATCCGAAAGAAAGCAACCAGAAGAAGCATGGCTCAATGTGAAGAAAATGTCCGGATTTCTTGGAAAAAAAATCATGTCTGTTGCATCACGATAATGCATCTGCTCACTCATCGTTGCTGGTGCGTAATTTTTTGGCCAATTAGTGCCTTAATCTCGCCTCAGCCACCGTATTTACTGGACTTGGCTCCTTGCGACATTTTTCTCTTCCCAAAACTGAAAGGATGGAGATTTCCCACTATTGAGGAGATAAAGACCACATCCCTAAAAGGTCAAGGTTGTACCAAAAAGCATACATTAGAGAATTGGAAAAAGAGCTCGCGCAAATGCGTTATATCTGAGAGGAATTACTTTGCAGAGAACAAAATAGATATCCATGTATAAATAAATATTTTTCTAGAAAAATAAAAAGTCACCTTATTTTTTGAACAAACCTCGTATACACAATTTAAAATTAGATTTTCTAGGATAATTTTAGTAAAAAGCTAACATCAGTTGTTGTTTGCTTATTTTAATAGCTTAAGCTACCCTGAGCTGCTTAAGTCTAAATTTAAATATAATTAAGTTGGCTAGAACCCATATGATTCAGTCCGAGTGGCCATCCCCCTGCGACTGGGTTTCACCACCTTTCAATTTGCGTGCCGGAGTAAAAAACAGCAAAATGACACGTCCAACCTACAAGAGATCCAACAACCAGGAAAAGTCAGTAACATCAGCAAGATACCAGTCCGCTATTCTTGAGTACTGTTAACGTGACCGTCACAGCCGATTAAGCCGTTTGTCACTGGTGCCCCGGTGACGGTGGCAAATTTCTGGGTTATTCTCAATTGTGCCATAACCTTTAGGAATCAATATGATGATATGTGTCTGGGAGTGGTGCTCTCGTGGTATCTATAATTGGAGTAGTAGACCCATCAAATCAGGTTATTAGCGTTGGTCATTGCGATTTGCTTTCGAGACTTTTTAAAAAGGAAATTGTCAACTCTATTTAGGCCTGCTCCGTCGTACAGGAATTCTTTAGGCTAATACTTAATGAACTGGACTTTTGTACATTCTAAGATAGACCCTAAGACACTGTCTCTCAAGCACACCATTATTTCCATATAAGAAGAATGCTGAATCTTTATTAGCTCCAGAAAAACAGGCGTCGGTCAGTCTATTTAAATATCTTGGTAATAGTCAAATCACTGCTTATTTAGATCATTTTCCTTACCAAAATCGGCATGAAATGCTTGCCTCACCATTAAACCTCAGAACGTATGTCACGTATAAAGTACATCTCATCAGAATTGAAGATGCTTCAAGCAACATTCGTATTACCATCATTAAAACTCGAGATTTTTTTAGAAACCCCCCACTTATCCCATTTCCTGCCTCATCCACTGCACTCTCATTTCCTCACGCCAACTTGTCCCTCTTTCACCATAACCTTTCGCCTCCATACGCGTATTACCCGATTTCTTCGGGCTTTTTCCACGACAGCTAGTCCCTCCCGAAAGGTTTTGATTGTTCAACCGACTGGTTTTCTTTATCACGACCATCCAGGAGAAAACAAGAAAGCATGAAGCCAAACAAACAAAAAAGAAACAGAAAAAGAACACATAAAACACCGTTATAACAGCAGCAATCAAGACGTTTCCGTAGCAAACGACAACAAGACACCGTCAGACCAAAGAAAAACCGTCGCATCGGTCCATACCGCGCAACCAGGTGACCGGGGCGGCAGGGAAATCCAGAAATTAAGTCAATCCTTTCCCCCGAAATTAACCAAAGAGCAGATGAAAAATAAAAAATGAAAAAATTATAATAAGCTAACCAAACAAACAGATACAGTTATTGTCACAAAATCAGAAGCAGTCCAGCAGTCATCTCATCTCATCGCCGTTCGTCTCCATTCGCTAGTGGTCAACGGATCGTAGTCGTGGAATTAACCTGTCTTGTCAAATGATGACAAAATCCCCAGAGATATCCACAAAAAAAAAAAAAAAAAACAAACAAACACACATCGAACCGAAAGAAAACCTGACCATAATGACTCCACAGAAGGTACGAGCTCGTCCAGCTTTCGAATAACACATATGGCACAATGACTCTTCGCATGCACATAGTCACATACCTGTTCCAAGATCGGTGGAGCCGCGGCAGTTGACGGTTGTAGGCGTTATGTTGTTTTGATATGACGACATCGGCGAATGCTCGTGTGCGCCCGTTGGCGATTAATCCAAGTATCGTCGCGACTCATTCAGGAACAGCACACTCGCGCAAGATCGATTCGAAAACTCGTTTTCGGTGAATTATACAATACGGGGGCGGTAGCCGTTGTTGTGTGTGGATGTTGTTCGTTCGGATCAATGAAAATGAATTTAGGAAAGTGCATTAGAGGCCCGTTCCCGAGAAGTGGGTCAGAGATGTGGATTATTGCCTTTTTTTGTTTCGGCAGCAGCTTATGGGCTGCCGTTGGGAAAGTCGTTTAGGGTTTAAGCTTGAGGTGGAATTTTATTGACTGTCATATGAGGGAAATCTCGGGAATGCACGAACTCGTTCGGATGATAAAAGACACCTGTTGGACGTATAGAGATTAGAGCATGCTCTATGGTCATGCTTTCACTGATATGCATATAAACGGCCAATTAGTTTGGGATTTTTGGAGGTGGGATGCGGAAACAAGGTGGTTTGATCAATTAAGGCAAATGAGTTGACGCCGCTTAGGATTCTGGCTCAAATAAAATTTTTATTTTCCTATTTCCTACATTTAACCTTGGTTAATACTCGAAAAAATTGTCACGAATGATCACTCTTCAAAATGCATCTTTGGATGATTGCGCTCTACCCTCCCGCTCACTTTGTACAACCGAGACCTCACTAAGCATTGGTCAGCCCTCGGAATTCTCTATGCATATTGACGTGCTCAGTCTCCTCCTGAACTGACAGAATTATACCGGATCAATGCATCGCACTTATGTAGAAGTCCTTTCGCTCGATAGCCATCAGAACCATGGTGATCTTTTGTCCCTCTTATTGCGGATAAGCTGCTTCTCCCCACGTCCCAAAGATGGTGGTAATAAGCCAGATTACGTATAGCATAGCGACCAATTCTTGATAGACCCTAAAGCCCAATCTCCAACATGTACTAAACGTAGGTAGGCCTTGTTAGGACCGCCTATGATATGATTTTTTCTCTGCGGTCCTTGCCAGACTAATGTTTTTTCTAAAGTCCGGCAAGGCTTTTGAAACGAAGATATGAACCATGCTGGTAGCTAAAGGGAACTACCTGCTATAAGTCGCGCGTTTTGACTTATGTAGGTTAAAATTGTTAAGGTTTGAGGCTTAAGGTCAGCAAGTGAAATTAGCAAATTCACAAATGTCCAGTTACACGCTTATCAAACGCATAGAATTAGCCCTCTTTGGACTTTCCTCTGATAAGATGTTGTGGCAACTGCTGCAATAAATATTAGGTAGGTAGGTAGGTTGAAGTAACTACCCGGCTCTGCGCGCCAGGGTACAATTAACGCTTAGGCGCCGTTTTGATGCCAAAGAACTCGCGAAACCTAAGGGATATGAAGGGGGATGTTCATTTAAATCCAGCCTGTGGAGTTAAGAAAACTGGTTATGTTGGCCAAGCTGACAGGTCATCGAGAAAGTTGTTGCCAAAGGCACATAACCTGCAATTTGCCAGTGCCGGACATTCGCAGAGAAAATGGTGCAAGGTTTCTCTGCGTGTATGTTGCGACAAGTATGGCAGGCCCATATTGACCACCACGATTCTAATTATGTTGGAACGGTGTCTATTGAGGAGGTCGTTGGTTTCGTTTTTTGAATAGGAGGACCTGGTTGCCTTTGAGAAGGTTCATCGACAGGTTCACAGTTTCAGTAGGGGATTTTGAGGTGGCCCCGAGCCTGACTAACTCATCGGCCCTCTCATTCTCCGCTATGTTGCTGGGTCCTGGAACCCAAAGGAGCGTGATAGCAGTCCTGCCGCCAGCTCGTTTAATTTCTTTCTCGCATTGATTCATCAGTTTAGAAAAGGTAGTAGCCGTCGAAGGAGCTTTCATAGCGGCTAAGCTGTAGCTACAATTCTACACCGATATGCATTTTCTCATGGCTCCCGTGGTTCCCATTTCTGTTGATCTTAGTAAGTTTATCGATGTTATAAGTTTTGCTTAGGCCTAAGCAAGTGGTTCAAGTAGAATAGTACTATTCTTCCGATATCAGAGAGGCGTCTGTTTTAAAGTCTGTACTGCGCCTTGCATATACTCGTAGATTGGTTGCGTTTTCTTTAATAACAACTACGTTTAGAAGGGGTCATTCAGCGGAAGATTTTACATATATGATTATTCGTAGTTTAGCCGAGCTATGTTATTGTGAAAACCAGAGTAAAGTAGGTCCGATTGATTGCTGCTCCAACGAGAAGAGAATTAAATTAAATTGCAGAGTAAGTCAACAGATGCTGTGGATGTTGGCTGTCAGTTACTGTAATTTACTGAATAAAACCCACTCCCAAATCCCCTAACCAACCCATAACTGGAGCCTCCCCCCTTTCTCAACCCCCTCTCAATCTAGGAACTAACTGGGAATTAAGGACTGGAATATTCCCCAATTTCTCCCGAGCTCTTCTTCTCTCAATAGCTCCCAAATCAACAAATAGCCTCAACATCCCTCCACCTAATAATACTCCTAACAGAGCACGTACCCATAACCGCGTATCCTTTAACCTTGCGCCCGGCTCCCGACCCTCATCCCTCTCACCGTACATTGTTAATTCAATACCCAATCCCAACACCCAGGCTTCTCGTAACAGCCGCACGTATCCTCAATACCCAAACTTTATACACTCTCACACTCTAAACCCAACCCCTCCACCTCCTCAGCTTCTAACAACACCCCCTTCAGCCTCTCCACCTCCTCAGCTTCTCACAACTCGACCTTCCCTCTCACCTCCTCCTCTTTCTTAGATCCACTTCTCCCTCCCACGGCGAAACTTACCAAACATCTTGCCGAGCTTAACGCCGAAGACCGCTATGTTATGTCACGTTTAAGAGACAGAAGAATCTACGAAAATGTAAGCCTCTATTTGGCCTACCTACACGACAAACCTGACTCCGGCAAAACTAAAACCAACGTCCTAGTTTCAATCCACCAAAAAGGCCTACCCACAGACCCCCACGCGTTAAAAAGACTTTTATCCGATTTCACGAAAGCCTTAATATCTCTCCCATTGATGTAAATAACGACCTCTCAACATTTGCAGCCCACGTCAGTTCAAAATGCATCGCACACTTGCAAAGTACCCGCTCTAATCTCAAAAACTATTTTAAATCCTAACCTAAATACCTCTAAATCTCCCCACCCATCAAATATTTCTTACAAAAACATATCCCTGTATGTACTATCAGAACGTCAGAGGGTTACGCACCAAAACCTCCGCAGTACTCATTAACTCCCAAAACCTACCCTACGATATATTTGCTTTAACTGAAACGAATTGCTCCAGCATTGGAGACAGCGAGTTTTTCAACTTCACTAGTGCCTCAATAAGTCTCCCTAAACAGAAACTTTATCTTGCCTGCTGTTACCTAAGACCCTCACAGCCCACACACTGCTACCAACTCGCCGTTGATCTCGTCGACTCCATATTTGATATCACCGAACCCAATGACATCATCACCATCTGTGGCGACTTCAATCTCCCACACCTGAAAAGGATTCAATCCGATGATGGGACCCACTACATCGCTGCTAACCCCTCCTCAGGTAAAGAAATCCTTTTCACGGATCATTTCTCTGACTCCGGCCTTCTGCAACTCAGTAACATCACCAATAACATGGACAGATAACTCAACCTGATTTTCTCATCTGATGACGTAAAATGCGTTGCTACCCCGAGCAACTATTTTCTCTCGACCCCTTCATCCACCTCTATCGGTAACTCTTTCACTCAAGACCCAATTCACTATACTTCCCTCCGAAAATACGTACTGTTTCAATTTCCGGAAAGCTGACTTCGCGAAATTAAATAATCCGCTAAACATAGTTAATTTTAACTTCCTCCTTAACCCTAACTCACACATATCCTTAAACGAAACCCTTGCGCTATTTTACTCAAAAATCCTCAGCTGCTTCATTCTTTCAGTCCCATACTCACCAAAAAAGAACTACACTTCATCTCCGCCCTGGTATACTAAGGAACTACGCTCTTTGCGCAATAATAGAAACAAAAATTGGCACGCGTATCTTAGATCCTCCTCTGCATCTGACCTTTCTAATTACATGCAGTCCTACACTAAATTTGCACAGCTATGTGAATCACTCTACCTCCGATACCTGAACAGAATGCATTCCTCCCTTATCTCTGACCCCAAGTGTTTCCTCCACTTCATTAGTACAAAAAGAAAAACCGATAGCTACCTCACTACATTTAACTTTCTCAATAACTCTTCCAACGAACCCGAAGTAATCGCCAATTTCTTTGCTCATTTCTTCAGCCAATCATTCACTGACCAAGATCTTCAACCCGATCACGACTATTTTCGATATTTGAAAGACTGCCCCCAGACGTCTCTTGTTTCATTGAACATAACTCCCGACCTAATCGCCGAAAAAATACGCAACTAAAGGACGACTACTCTCCCGGTCCCGACTGTCTGCCTGCCATAGTATTAAAAAAGTGCGCGAACCATCTTATTTTACCCCTTACCGCTCTATTTCAAAGCTCTATCTCTCAAGGACTCTTTCCTAAGCTTTGGAAATATGCTTACATTATTCCAGTCCACAAAAAAGGACTGAAAAATGATGTGTCCAACTATCGTCCGTCCCATTGCCAAGCTCTCATGCATACCCAAACTTTTCGAGAGCATCGTTTATGATGCACTATTCTTTCACTGCAAACCCATATTTTATCCTAACCAGCATGGATTCCTAAAAGGTCGATCGACAACCACTAATCTAGTCGAGTTTGTTTCACAATGTTTGTGTGCACTTGAAGCTGGCAAAGAAGTAGATGTTGTCGCCACTGACTTCAGCAAAGCCTTTGACAAAATGTCTCACCAAATTATTCTCCTCAAGCTCACTGCCCTCGGTTTCTCTCCCGGTTTTATCTCATGGATTAAATTTTATCTGAATATCGTCAATATAACGTTATCTTCTATTTCTGATCCAATTAACGCTAACCTCTGGTGTCCCGCAAGGTAGTCATCTCGGCCCACTGATATTTATTCTAACCATTAATGATGTTGACAGCGTTATTCTGAACTCTCAGCTCTCCATATATGCTGATGATATGAAAATATTTGAACACATGTCTTCCCCTGTCGACTCCTGCTCTCTCCAATGGGACCTTAACAGGTTCACTACTTGGTGTCAAAAAAAACCATCTCGAACTCAATGTCAGTAAATGCCAAACTATCACTTACTCCCGCAAGCGCTCTTCCTCACCGCCCAGAACCTACATTATTCGTAATGAAACCGTTCCCCCTGTCAACTTCTTGGTTGACCTAGGGGTTATTTGTGACCGCGAACTCAATTTTCGACTCCATATCGACAACATTATCAAACGTGCTACCTCCGCCCTCGGTTTCGTAGAACGTTGGTCCAAAGAATTCTCGAATCCTTACGTTACGAAATCATTATACATCACTTTCGTTAGGCCCCTTCTCGAATATGCTAGCCAAGTCTGGTCCCCCTCTTACGAATCCCATACGTATTGAAGCCATTCAACGCAGGTTTATCCGTTTTGCCCTTCGTGGCCTTCCATGGGCCGACCCCCTTAATTTACCACCTTATATGGATCGCTTAAAATTAATCAACCCCGTGTGATGTTACAGACATTCTATGTATTCATGACCTTCTCAGCGGTAACATTGAAAGCCCTTCATTATTGCACATGACTCCCCTTAACACCAACCCGCGTAACCTTCGGTCCACGCCCCTTTTCCATATAAGCACTCACCGCACAAATTATGGCTACCACGAACCAATGTCCAGAATGCTTCGCAAAGCTAACACCAATCTTTTCGACCTTCACCTTAAAAAGTCCAGCCTTAGAATTGCCCTATACCACAACCCTTCACACTCTCCTTAATTGTCTCCACCCTGCCACCTAGTTAATGAGTTATAGTTAAGTTATAGTTTTTTGTTAAGGCTTGCATTAAGCTAATAGAGTGCCCCTATGGGGGCGTCAAATCAAATCGGAAAACATATTTTTGACAGATGTCAAGCACAGTCTTTGGCAGTTCACTATACAGCCAAGCATTTCTATTAATCAAAATTACACAACGGGCAATCTGTAAAAGTTACATTTCGTAAGATTTCATTTTGAAGAAACAGGTTCGGTATCAGGCCAAGCTCCATATCAATATGTTCGCAAGCCACACACGCGTGGGAACATCACCGCTGTGAGCGAAAGTGTTAGAAACCAGATATGCACGCCAATTCGTCGTTAAAGTCAACGATTTTGGACCTTACTTTACGGTGAATTTAAAGGTCAATCTTCATTTACAGGTTTATAAAATCCAAATTGAACAGTAAGTAAAGGTTAGGTCATCTATAACGTCTATCAGTATGATAATTTTTCATCATATTTTATCGTTTTGAATCGTTGATGAACTTTTAAGAGTTGAGAGCCAGTGATTATAGATTTGGTAAGAAATTACCTTTTTACTGCTATTCAGTGCAGTTTCGAACAAAACGATCTACCTCCATAGCAAAAAGTGCCTTTAATCAGTGATTTCTAATGCTTGGAGTAGATGAATCTCTCAACGACACACTTGATCTCCTCTAGGGTAGCCGGATTTACCCTTGAGGTACGTGTGTCACGGGTTTGAAAGTAGATTATATCTTTGGATCTCGTAAATGTGCAGGTGGTTGACACGCTATGGCGTCTTTAGCAAAACGGATGATAGACTGAAAGCATAGTAATCCTTGGGTTGTAATTCCCTCCAGGGGTCAAAAAAATTAAACCGAGAAACAGGCAGTTTCGGAAGAACCTAATGAGAGGGGGTACAACCTGCAGCAGATTATTTTGGAGACCTCAGTTATAATTGATTTAACTTATCCTAAATATTTTTGTGGGATCCACATTGAGGTGAAGAAGCGGCAGGCGTTATGCACCCAAGAAAGTTTGTGAGAGCCCGGAGCCCCAGAAATTCCATTCCTGAATCCATCTAAAGTCAGAGAATTCTTTTTGGTCAGGTTTTTAAAGTTATCGATTTATTGGTGTTACTAGGTTCCGTGCAGGGACGGGTTAAGAATATCCCTGCAGCGATGCCTCTCGCTTGTCGTTAAAGGCGACTAAAACAGGGGTAAACGAGGGTCACATCTGGGCAGTTTTGAAAACGCCAAGGTGAGCCTAGGGACACATATACCACCATTGAACTGCCCCACAGGTGTGCATGCAGGTCAGTGGGCTGACACGACTGGAGATCACCGGTGTTGTAAGAGTGAGATCAAACAAAAAAATCTGGAGCATGCCCGTGTCACAAAAAAAAAAAAAAAAAAAAAAAAAACGCCGGAAAAAGGAAAAGAAGAAGAAGAACTAGGTTCCGCATTGCGTTTTGGTCGCTCATTTTGTAATTTTTGAACCAGTCTTCGTATGGCTTCCAGAGCTCGTGTCTGAAGATGTGTTGGGTCATTCTTGTAACTTTCAATAGCTGTTAATGTCCCAACTCTGGACTCTATTTTGTATACAATATGCGGCTGATTGGAGTATTTCTGATTCCGTATTATTGAATCCGTCATGCAACGTTCGGTATTTTGGCCGCGGAATCGTATTTCACGGTGATTCTTCTCAGCAGGTAACAAAAACCTGTCTAGCATAGAATATAATTTGTGATTTTTTAAGCGTTTGGTTTTTAACTGCTAAAAAACACCGAAAAGTTGCAATTTTCATTTAGGCTAATAAATCAATACTTGCTATTTACCCTTGAAAGTTTTTTTTTTTGTAAATATTGACAATAACTATGTTTTAAAAGGTCCATGCGGTGACTCAATTTTGGAGTCACGAACATATTGGCTAGTACGTCGCTTATAACACGTGTTATGTTGTCTTCCAAGGCTGCAACTGACGCCAACTTATCGGCATAGTCGAATGTTTTGATGCATAAAAAATACATCAAATCGGCCGATCTACAAAATTTCACAAAACCAGAGATAAATTGCTCACCAAACTCATTTCTCAGTTTGTCCATCGATTCGGGTGCTGTGTGCCATGTAGCGCCGTTTTGCTAGAACCACATATCGACCAGCTCATGCATCTTGAGCAAAAAAAGTTCGAAACCATTGAACGATAGCGAGCGCCATTGTAGGTAACGCTGTACGCATATGGGTAGGTGGGTTGATGTCCAATAATTTTAAATTGGTTCGAAATTTGGTTACGGCTTGAATGGCTTGTAGACGTTGTTCGAGTGTGGGTCTTTTTGAAATGGCAATGCTAACTGAGTATACTTGACGAATCACACGTAAGCTGTCAAAAATACAAGGGTGATCCGATAAGTACTTGGCCTCACCGCCAGATGGCGCCAGTATCGCAAGAGCAACTTACTATCGTGTAGGACATTCTAGTAGACGGCTACTGTCGAAATTTCAGCCGGATCGGACTCGTAGTTTTGTTTTGACCGCGAGTGGAAGCGGGAGTGTCCGCGGATTTTAGAAAAAGGGAAAAAGAGCAATATCGGTCGGTGATTCGATTCATGTTTTTGGAAGGGAAATCGCGCAGCGAAATCAAAGAGCGTTTGGATGCTGTGTACGGTGACTCTTCTCCTTCGATGGCGACCATCAAAAATTGGCTTAACGAGTTTCAACGTCCAGGTGCCCCGAAAACAGCTACCACGGAGGATAACGTGACAAAAATCCACGATCTCGTATTGGCAGACCGCCGATTGAAGGTGCGCGAGATAGCTGAGACAGTAGGCATTTCAAAAGATCGCGTGGGTCATATTCTGCATGGGTGGCGCGTTTGCTCACTCCGGACAACAAGCGCAACCGTGAGACCACTTCAGAGCAGTGTTTGACGCTGTTTAAGTTTCTGTCATTTCGTGACAGTCGACGTCATGGATCCACTGGTACACACCAGAGACCAAGGAATAGTCACTCGGCGATCGTGCTCCGTGTCCCATCGGCCGGAAAGGTGATGGCCACCGTTTTCGGGGATTCACAAGGTGTGATCCACATCGACTACCTGGAGAAGGGCAAAACGGTCACAGGGCTGTACTATGCCTAAGTATTGGGCCGATTCGACGCCGAATTGAAGAAAAAACGGCCCCACTTGGCGACGCACCGGCTTATACCTCCGCCCTCGTCACGGCTAAATTGGTCGAACTGGGCTACGAACTGCTGCCCCATCCACCGTATTCTCCAGATTTGGCCCCGTGCGACTTCTTTTTGTTTCCAAACTTGAAAAAGTCACTCGCTGGGCAGAAATTTCAGTCGAATGAAGAGGCCATCGACGCCACGGAGGCCAACTTTGCAGACCTCGAGAAGACGTATTTTTCAGACGGGTTAAAGAAGTTGGAGCATCGCTGGGTCAAGTGTATCGAGCTAAAAGGAGACTATATTGAAAAATAAATCGCCATTTCTCCAAAATTGTTGTTTTCTTTTGCAGGCTAAGTACTTATCGGACCACCCTCGTATGTCTTGAAATGAAGAAATGAACCATGCTGGTAGCTAAAGAGAAGTACCTGGTACAAGTAGCGCGCGCTTTCGATGCTCATTTTGACCAAGGTAAAAATTGTTAAGGTTTGAAGTAAAGCTCTCGATTTTGGACGTGTATTTAATTACAAGTGTATTCGTGTCACGTGTACACGTGTACAAAATATCTATTGGCACGTGTACACGTGTATACATTAAATACACGTGTAAATAAAAATACACGTGTAATTATATGCATTTGCTATGATATGCATTTTTTTCTAAATCTGACCTTGGGCAGCTTCTGAGAAAAGTTTTATTTGATGACTCTTCGTCCTCTACACATTTACCGCTGGTTCGACGACAGCAAAGCCACTGTTTTTTCTTCTCTGTAGATTGTTGAGAATACTGGAACAACGAGTGATGCTTTTGGGAGATGATTCTACTATAATAAAATCGTTTAAAATCAGTTTTTCCAGCAATTTGCAAAAACGGTTTGATCTGCAGTGTAATGGCACACCTGACGTTTCTGTAAGGCAAGTAGCATCTTTACTTGACCCGCGATACAAAGACCTTGAGCATGAACATTTTCATGTAAGAGCTCCCATAAGAGACAAACTAAAGATGTTCCTAATGAAAAGTGTTCCTTCGGACCATGCTATTGAAGAAAAAAATATGAACTAAACTGGTTCACCGCATACATATTTTCTTTAATTACACGTGTTATTCTAAATACACGTGTAATATTAAATACACGTGTAAATATAAATACACGTGTTCCTACACGAACCTTTTAATTACACGTGTAACACGTGTACACGATTACACGTGTAATCGAGGGCTCTAGTTTGAAGCTTAAGCCCAGTCAGTGAAGCTAGCAAACTCAGAAAGTTGCACGCTTACTAAATGCATACAATATCAATACAATAGCTATTAGGTAGGTAGATAGGTTGAAATGACTACCCGATTCTGCGCGCCACAAAATTCGTCAAACCTAAGGGATGTAAAGAGCGATATTCATTTAAACCCACCCTGTGGAGTTAAGAAAACTGGTTATGTGGGTCAAACTGAAGTTGGCTACCTATGAAAGGTCATCGAGGAAGTATTTGCCAAAGACGCAGAACCTCCGACTTGCCAGTGCTGGACATTCGCAGAGGAAATGGTGCAGGATTTCCCCTGGTTGGGTGTTGCGGCAGTGGGTCTTAAACCGGTTGTCACTTCTGGCAGCGTGAGGTCCTAAAGGCCAAAGACCCATACTGACTACCACGATACTAGCTATGTTGTCTAGTCGTCGTTTGTTTTGTTTTTTTTTAAGCAGGTTTTTTTTTTGAAATCTAGTTGATTTAGCCCACCTACGATTGGTATATTGAAAAAGGGTTGCAGTATGTTGCCTTTGAGAAGGTTCAGCGACAGGCCCACCGTTTCAGTAGGTGAGTTTGAGGTGGCCTCGAGCATGGCTAACTTATTGGCCGGCCTCCTCTATGTTGGTGGGTCCTGGAACCTAAGGGAGCGAGATATCAGTCCAGCCGGCAGCTCGTTTAATTTCTTTCTTGCATTGATCCATCAGTTTAGAGAAGGTAGTAGCCTTCGAAGGAGCTTTAATAGCGCCTTACCTGTCGCTACACCGTGCTCCAGCTTGGAACCATCAGTGAAAATCAGAAACTAGAATTTCGCGACTGGGTTGCATGCTTTCCATTCTCCTCTGGAAGGAAAATGACAGTGTAGTGCACTCGGGAAAAATTGAGGAGAGGCGTGATGCAGTCCGTAGGAGGCGAGGTCAAATTCGTTGGCAGAAGTGAGAGAGCTCAGCCGTAGCCATACGGTCTGAAAGACCAGAACCCCGCTTCCTTAAGTCTGATTTTTGATGTGAAGGTCCCAAGGGAGGAGGTGCAGTAGGGTATTTTGTGCTTCGGAAGGGCGTGTTCTCATGGCTCCCTTGGTTTCCATTTCTGTTAATATTTGGATCTAATTAAGTTTGTCGATGTTATAAGCTTTGCTTCGGCCTGGCCATCAATAGTTATTAAGCCTTACAAGTCTGGAACCATGAATGCCTATGGGCAAGTGACCAATGTAGAATAGTACTATTCTTCCGATATCCGAAAGACATATGTTTTAAAGACTGTACTGCGCCTTTAGTCCAGTCAAATTAGTCCTTAAAATAGAGGTAAGGTTACAATAATTCCCATAGAGCTAAAAATTGGTATGAATGTTCAGAATACCATTATAAATGAATTGTGAAAAGTCCCCATCAATCCCCCTTGTGCAAAAAATTTTATCGATGGTGAAAGTTTGCAAAAATAGGTTTTTCGCGTTTTTCAGCTTAACGGTGAGTTTTACAGCAAAAATAGTTCAGACAAAAATTGTAGATCATCCGATTCTCTACAAAAAATGTATCTACACTTTTTTTCATAAGTATTGCCATTTCCGTGATATAGCGGTTGAAAGAATTGAAAAAAATATTTTATTCGTAATATGCACGTTAATGTACTTTTATATACATTTTTGAACCGTTATATGAGTAAATACATGAGTCCCTATGTCTTATACATACAAATTATAAAATTCTTAGAATATAAATGAACGTCAAAAACTCCTCCCCTATTTTCATTTAGTCGCATGGCCTTGAGTAACATCTGTCTTCCATTCAATTGTCAGCGTGGCGATGCTCGTATACCTGCTCCGTTTCGAAGGTCTCATACTCAACAAAATACTGTTAGTC
Source organism: Merodon equestris (assembly GCA_958301585.1). Lineage (NCBI taxonomy): Eukaryota > Metazoa > Arthropoda > Insecta > Diptera > Syrphidae > Merodon > Merodon equestris. The sequence continues at coordinate 28,621,841 of OY284413.1, forward strand.
GTAAGCATTCCTTCGTAGTGACAACTCGTGGCTATCGCTTATATTTTGTAACAAAGTTTGTGCATTTTACTGTTTTTAAAAAAAAATGTCGCAATTCTGCTTTATTTGTAGTCAACCTTTGACTGAAAGTGGAGTTGTTACTGTTGATCGCGGCATGAAAGCATTAATTGATGCAAGTATTGAAAGAGGTGATGAGTTTTCGGAGTACAACGGTTTTGAAATTGTTCGAGAAACAAAATTTAATTAATTGTGCTGAAGTTTTTAAAGATAGTAACTCTACTCCAGAAGTTATAATCACTAATGGAATTCGCTTTCTTCTTTCTATGTACGGAGCTCCAAAAAAAATTACCTGCTTGGATAAGCTCCGATACTTATCTTTTGCAAAAAAAACTTATAATAAAAAACAAGTGCAATTAGCTTGTCTTCCCCCAACCTCTGCTGCTGCTCAACAACATCTATTCCGGGTATATTATCAAGTTCAAGTGTGGCTTGGTAATAAAATGGATCCAGAAGACTGGGGTTGGAAGTTAGTTGACAATGCATTGGAACCAATTCATACGTTACTCCCACCTGCACCAGAAAAACTCCTTAACACCATCTTTTGCAATTGCAAAAAAGGTTGCAATGCTAAATGCGGCTGTAAAAAGGTTGGACTGTTTTGTTCTTTAGCATGCACCAATTGTCAAGGACAGTCGTGCTCCAATGTTGAATCGATATTAGATGAGGATAATTACGATATCAGTGATGAGACATATGATCCATCACTTTTAGAACATATTTGTGTCCAGCAGGAAGATGAGGAAAAAGAAGATGAAGAAAAAGAAGAAGAAGAAAACGAAGACAATATACTAGAAGTTCCATTGGATTATTATGAATCCGATGAATAATTTTTCCAAATTATTTTTTCATTTATGTATTACATAATTTACGCAGCTTTCATCATTTTCAATACTCCATTTGCATTCAATAGGATCATAATAGATCGTGGAATAGGCCTACCGGGGAAACCACGTTAAAAAAAAAGCGCCAAGCACACTACCTCATAGGTGGTGTGGAAACGTGTGCATATTACGAATAAAATATTTTTTTCAATTCTTTCAACCGCTATATCACGGAAATGGCAATACTTATGAAAAAAAGTGTAGATACATTTTTTGTAGAGAATCGGATGATCTACAATTTTTGTCTGAACTATTTTTGCTGTAAAACTCACCGTTAAGCTGAAAAACGCGAAAAACCTATTTTTGCAAACTTTCACCATCGATAAAATTTTTTGCACAAGGGGGATTGATGGGGACTTTTCACAATTCATTTATAATGGTATTCTGAACATTCATACCAATTTTTAGCTCTATGGGAATTATTGTAACCTTCAAAGTCTTATTTGACTGGACTACTTGCATAAAGGGGATATTAAAATGGATATTACGTATTGCTCGAGCTATATTCTTGTGAAAATCAGACTAGTGTAGGTCCGATTGATTTCCCCCTCGCTCTGCTGCATCAACTACAGAAGCTAGTTTCTGAGGATAGGCCTTTCAAGGCGGCATGGTCGCCGTTTTCAATGAGGCAGCCATGGTTTTTTGTATAGTACTTAATGCTTTACACGCCTATCGCTGTTCGAGTGAACAGTAAAACGGTCAAAATTGTCTTTTGTTGTTTCTGAATGCGAGCACAGTTTAATCGGCGTCAGAAGTCAATACATTAACTACTGATTTCGTGTTGTGCCGCAGGTTTAGGCTTAAGGTAAAAAGGTATGTTGTAAAAGGGAATTATTTCAAAAAGGATAATAGACACATATACTCGGTACTATATCTCAGGAGCAGAGAGATTCGGAAGATTACTGTGAGAGAGGGTACGACAGGTATGTTGTGGTCGGGTGCAAGCGACTTTTTCTCAAAGATAATTAATTCAAATAGCTTCTAAAATGCCTCTTGTTAGACCGATATGAAGGCGGATGAGTGCTAAGTATGTAAGTCCTAAGTCTGTCCGGGTTCTGTCTTCTAGTTAAGTGAAACATAAAGCACGTCAGCAACGGATGAAAAAGTTGAAGCTGTGAAGAAAATTGCTATAGAGCATCATCAAATCACTATCGGAAAAGTTGCTGAGCAGTTGGTTCATGCCGTGAAGTGATTCCAGATAAGTTGAGCATTAAACCAGCACAGCGACAGGGAAGTTTGTTCCGAAATTGCTAGTAAACTATGGTAGATATCAAAGCTGATGCTGGGAGAGCCAGGTCGCCCCTATATACTACCTCTTTCGATATTTTCCAATTTGGCAAGCATTGACCATAAAAGAGGTAAAATAACGCCGTGTTGGAGGGGATAAACACTGAGAGTCGCTGGATTTTCCCAAAGTCACATGGTACGTGTGTTGGAGTTTGGACGGGGATTATTTTTTTAAGAGCTGGCGAATATATTTGTCAGATACACGCTGTAGCATCCTAAGCAAAACAAATGATAGCCTGAAACCACAGAAATGGTTATTCTATTGGGAATATAATCGAGGAGCATACAGTTCCAAAAGATCACAACGAGAAAGGGTACAACTTGCACCACGTTCTTATGATTTTTAATCCATACTGGAGCACAGATTCCCTATTCAGGCTCCTGACCCCATTAAAATTATATTTAATAAAAGGTGGAGTATCTTTTGAACAGAATTTTACACATTATAGTGGTGTCTTTAAAGTTGTCGATGAACTGGTAGCATTCTGTCCGAGATTGGCTTTTGGTGTCTTGTAAATTTGAAGTCAGTTTTCGTATGATCTCCGGATCATAGGCCTGGAGATGTTTTTGGTCATTCCTCTAATTTCAGATTGGATGACATCAAGGAAATCGAAGATTGATCATTAGAGACCATGTTGTTATTATTTGCATACCACACGAACCAAATCAGAAATTTTAAAAGACCATTTGGCCTCAGACCCCGTGTCATCTCTTTCGGTTTCAAAACTCAAACGCTCAGTTTCTTTAAAGGGATCGTCGCGTTAACAATAAAGTCCTGATACACCATTTCGAGTCCAGGAAAGGAATTCAACGTGAATCACTGTGCTAATTGAAGGTCATTCTGTAAACCAAATTTTTAAAAATATAAAAAGTCACCATTTTGATCATAGTGGTAAAACCGCTCAAGGTTTCCGTGTTTTGAATGGTGCAGATGGGGTGCAAATGGGATATTTAACAATTGTACTTTATCACTGCTAAGGATTGGCCAATGATCCTCTCCGACTTCTAGAAATAAATTTTAAGCTCTCAATATTGGCAATTTCCTTTAATATAGTAGATGTCACGCTATAAAAAAGGATTGAAGTCGCAAGATCTAGCACGAAGTGACCAGACTGAAGTATAGAATTCTTTTTCACGATAACGAAATTAGGTTTTTTAGGAAGAGCATCAGTTTAGCTTCTAAAATAGACTCATTGTGTCCAAGGGCTTTTTAAAATCTGTGCGACAAGCATTATTGCCCGGTTTTTGGAAAACCCTAACGCATTTCATCAGACATATTGTCAAGAGCTTTCTAAGACTCAAAAGCAACCTGTTATAATGAACCGATGATTAACAGAAGTAACTAAAGCTTTTACCTTTTCGGGATAAGGTCACCAACCCGACCTCTGTGGTGGTTTTGAGCCGAGAATTTGAATACATCAGAAAGACTTGTTCATATTTCTTAAACGAAGACATTTCTCCAATCTGCTACTACGAGCATCTTTGGGCAGTCTTTTGGCAATGGGTTGCCCTCTGTTTTGATTAAGATTCAGAGTAGTACTCACTGCAACTCTTGCTCGCTATTGACATTAATATATGACAGTTCTACCGTCATGCCCTTAAATCGCACATGTCTCAATGAACTTTTCGTATTTTAGTCATAGAATCTCAGTTTTAGATAGTCTTGAACATCTCGGTTGTTTTCTCATGAAAAGTTAGCCAGCTTTCGACCAGTTCGGAAATCCTTTTGTTACCAGCATATCAATCGGATGCCACCCACATCACAACTTTTGAATAATTGGTTTTGGATAAGGCCCCATCAGAAGGTAACAGCTCCTTGCAACTTCTCAAAGCAAAAATCTTTGATAGAGCCAAGCACTTCTTACCTCTCTAATCCGAAAGCAATTAAGGACGCCTACGTTCATAATCAATTTTCAATACGCCTTCAAGTCCAAACCATTAACGATCGTTAATGATCCATCCGACCGAAGCCGACCGAACATCGTCCACAATTAGTCGTAAGTACCCTCGTTTCATTTACTTTCCATCCATCTCCCATAAAACCGCTAAGCACTAACTGTAAGCACTTAGCTCTCATCAATTTCCCCCTAATGACTTTGTAACGCTGGATGTTTAAGCATATTTAATGCGAATGCTCCGATCTGCCCTTGTTATAATCCGATCCCAGTTCCGAATGTCCGACACATTTTTCGAATCAAATGTCATCCACAACACCTAGCACCACCTACCAAACAACATGAATTATGAAACTCAAGCGACACAACCAAGAACAATAACAAAAACAGAACATGAGACCTCTAGGTTCGTTCGCCGAATGCACTCCCCATCGCCATTTGTGCGTGGAAAAATTCAATCCGAGAATCAAGAATCGCAAATCCAACCGTCAACCAGCAATCGTCTTTCAAACATGATTACATTGTTGCCAACGGATAAATGTGCGCCTGGATCAGGGGGGCTGGAGTTTCCTCTTTTGGCCTAAATAAGGTAGACGTAAGGCTTTGCAGCCAGTTCTTGACTTTTATTTCCCGAAACAAAATCCTAACGTTATGCTGTCGCACCGCTGGAGTGGATGAATGGATCGGAGTGCCTGCGACTGGGCACGTTTGCTGTAAGCATTATGACTTTGTACTTCGATTGGAAGGGGGGGATGGAGGGGCAGGAAATGGAGACTCGTAGTCGAACGTTAATGTGTAGAAGAGTGTAGTCGCGTTCATTGTGGAATTGTGGATTACTGACATAGACAGGCACGAACCCCTATGATCCGTTGGTGTTCTCTGTAATTTTCGTTTCGTTTATCTTTTTTTTTTTTATTCTATTTGTAGTGCTCGGGAGCCTTGGCCATTGGCTCCGAGTGGCGACTTGTAACCGTACATGAGAACTAATGCGTTTTTTTTCATATTCCTCCTCTTGGGCTAATGGAGGTGCTGTGGCTTTTTCTCTACCCCGATTGTGAAGCAATGTAGAGTGCGTCGAGTTTGTTTGGCAAGTCAAAAATCGCACAACAACACTGTGGTAATCAAAATGACAATCAATGTCACTTGCTTTTCTTCGGCTCGCTTAAGTCAATCTGTAGACTTTTTTCTTTTCGATAGTTGCCTCACCACATCGCCAGACCCTTTTTATATAAAGCTTGGAAACCCAAACTCGGCGTATAACTTGAATGCCTCTTAGAAATCTAAAAAATCTACCCATCAGACAACGATGGGTAAAGTTCATGGTCCTACTACATGGTCCAATCCTACTGCTACTTAATTACGCAACCTTCCTTGGATATTTGAATAAGGAACAGTGAAGAAATTACTTTATTATTTTGCAGTCTTTGCAGTACCTCACCTAGCTCAAACAGCCTCTCCGAGGCAGTCTTTAAATCTGCTTATTCGACTGAATGCACTTTCTAAGAATAGAAATGTCGATGATTTGATAGGATGACCAGCTGTAAAAGCCATTAAAAGACATAGAAGTCGTATAATAATGAAGTAGGGAGCTCCGCCAAAAGCCGAAAGATTTATGTGAAAGAATTTCGATAGCTTTTATAGTAAAGAAGAAATGCGTACTATCATTAGGTGTAGTACATGCGTGTCTTTCTATGAAACCTAGGGGTTGACTCCTATTGTAAGAAAAAATCCTCTAGTCCTCCATGATCTAGTTAGAATCATGGTATGCTGTTTAGAGATTCCCAAACATTCGGGCACTCAATTACATAAGTTATTCAGATATTTTGGAGTTACATTCCGATTAGAGATCAATTTACCGATCTATTTTTTTGAAAGACCTCGTTGAGATCGTTGAAAAATAATTTGCAAGAGCACGCTGACTGATTCTTACCGGGCTGGGCAAATGCAGAAAAAGTGGTTATAAGATTCCAAGATTGGTCTTGGACCGGCCATTAGCTCGTAACGATGGCTCTTAAGATGTCTTCTTTTTTGTTTTTGGGTTTGTATTAACTGCTTATGAGCCACATGGTTTTAGATTGCCATCTATGAGAAGTATTGCTGAATATTGCCCTTAAAATTCCAATAGGAATACGGACTGGTTCCGCAAGAGTTGTTAAGAGTTAGACAGACTTGGCAGCTCGTTCGCTTCCTCATTACCTTCAAAGTTATGTTTGCGGTGACCTAGATAATGATAATGTTAGAGAGAACAACGTTGTCATCAATAAATATGGTGCAGTTATCGACTTGATGGCCTTGATAGTCGCTTGGCGGTCGGTATATATCGGATATTAGGGGTTTGTGGTGCTGTACGAGGGTGGTCCGATAAGTACTTAGCCTACAAAAGTAAAACAAAAATTTTGGAGAAATGGCGATTTATTTTTCAATATAGTCTCCTTTTAGCTCGATACACTTGACCCAGCGATGCTCCACCTTCTTTAACCTGTCTGAAAAATACGTTTTCTCGAGGTCTGCAAAGTAGGCCTCCGTGGCGGCGATGACCTCCTCATTCGACTGAAGTTTCTGCCCGGCGAGTGACTTTTTCAATTTCGAAAGAAAAATAAGTCGCACGGGGCCAAATCTGGAGAATACGGTGGATGGGGCAGCAGTTCGTAGCCCAATTCGACCAATTTACCCGTGGCGAGGGCGGAGGTGTGACCCGGTGCGTTATCATGGTGGAAGAGTACTTTTTTCTTCGCCAAGTGGGGCCGTTTTTTCTTCAATTCGGCCCAATGATCGGCCCTTCTCCAGGTAGTCGATGTGGTTCACACCTTGTGAATCCCAGAAAACGGTGGCCATTACCTTTCCGGCCGATGGGACAGTCTTCGCCTTCTTCGGAGCACGTTAGACGAGTGAAGTCCACTGTTTCGACTGTTTCTTGGTCTCTGGTGTGTACCAGTGGATCCATGTTCCTCGACTGTTACGAAACGACGCAGAAACTCCTTCGGATTGCGCTTAAACAGCGTCAAACACTGCTCTGAAGTGGTCGGCACCCATCGCGCCGACAGCTTTCTCATGCCCAAAATTTCATGCAGGATATGACCCACGCGATCTTTTGAAATGCCTACTGTCTCAGCTATTTCGCGCACTTTCAATCAACAGTCTGCCAATACGAGATCGTGGATTTTTGTCACGTTATCCTCCGTGGTAGCCGTTTTCGGGGCACCTGGGCGTGGGTCATCGAAAACCGACGTGCGACCACGTTAAAACTCGTTAAACCAATTGTTGATGGTCGCCATTGAAGGAGAAGAGTCACCGTACACAGCATCGTACACAGCATCCAAACGCTCTTTGATTTCGCTGCGCGATTTCCCTTCCAAAAACAAGAATCGGATCACCGACCGATATTGCTCCTTTTCCATTTTTCTAAAATCCGCGGACACTCCCGCTTCCACATGCGGTCAAAACAAAGCTACGAGTCCGATCCGGCTGAAATTTCTTAGCCGTCTACTAGAATGTATTACACGATAGTAAGTTGCTCTTGCGATACTGGCGCCATCTGGTGGTGAGGCTAAGTACTTATCGCAAGCCACTCATATAACAAGGAACTCCGTCTGAAAAACTCGCACAATCCGGTAGGTAAATGAAGGGTCCGCCAAATAATTTTTTTTTTTTGAAAATGCTATAAAAAAACTACTGAATATTTTCTCAAATTTCTTTTTTTATTTGAAAGTACAATCCTTCTGGTTAATAATGGAAAAGAATTTCATTCAAACGGCTGCCTCGGCTGGCCATGCAGTAGCCTACACGATCGGTCCAATTTTTAAGCACATTATCGATTGTGTGCAGCTGTATTTCACCAATGGCTTCACGAATATTGTCCTTTAAAGCGTCAATTGTCTCTGGCTTGTCGGCGTAACACTTATCTTTGACGGCACCCCACAAATAATAGTCCAACGGTGTCAAATCGCAGCTCCGAGGTGGCCAAACGACATCAGCTCTGCGGCTGATAATGCGATCTTCAAAAACAGGGCGCAAAACATCGAGTGTAGCTTCGGCTGTGTGGCACGTAGCGCCTTCCTGTTGAAACCAAATGTTGCCAATATCCTCCTCTTCAATTTTTGTGAACAAAAATTCGTTCAAAACGGCCCGATAACGATCGCCATTGACTGTAACGGCCACTCCTTGCTCATTTTCGAAGAAAAATGGCCCAATTATGCGTCTGGACCAAAATCCGCACCAAACAGTGGCTCGTTTTGGGTGCACCGGCTTTTCAATGTATGCGTGCGGATTTTCTGTGCCCCAAATGCGACAATTTTGCTTGTTTACATACTCGCCAAGATCAAAATGAGCTTCATCTGAAAAGATGATTTTTTGGGCAAAATCGGCATCTTCTGTAAGTCGATCGCAGGCCCACTTAGCGAAGCGTTGTTCAAGCGTATACACAACCATATTCGTTCAGCGGAAGGATAAAGCTAATTATCTGTCAAATCAGACATGAGCTAAGTGTTACCATTCACGAAATAAGCACTACTTGAAAAAAAAAACGTTAGATGGCGGACCCTTTAGATCTTGATACTTTGCAACTTTTTTTTAAAAATGCCTATGCCAATCATTTTCGGTATCACATCCAAGATCATACTGTGACCAAGGCTATTGCCAAAATAGCAGCCGAATTCTGTAAGCCTGATCGCACTGCATATAGCCGAATCATAGATTAATATAGCACGTACAACGGCAGTGAATATCCATAGGGTAATTTCAGATTAAAAACCTGATCTTCCGCCGAAAGTTTTAATCAAGACGTAATAGGTTTTGCTTACATTGAGTCCCCAGATAAGATTGGGATCTAGAACGATTCTCAAAATTCTTGCACCATTCAGCTTGCGAGAATTAAAGCTCGGCAGACCATAACCAACACAATGTGGAAGAACCCTTTTGCCCGATGTATTGCATTGTCAAAAAATCCACGGTTTTAGTATGTGTCGTGTTGTCAACCCCGGGGAGATAAAATACCGATTATTTCGATGATTCGGTTACTGGGGGATTATTGACCCTAATTAAAGCTCATTTGAAACTCATTTAACAAGTACAAAGGATCCTATATGCTCTAAATTTTGATGAAAGGTTTATTCAAAAAGTATAGAGCACAACGCTATTTTCAACCTCTAAGCCCTCTTACAAATTGATCTGAACTTCATCAATTTTGTTTAGTTTTCCTTCTGAGAAACTATTATATTTATAATCTTAGAAACCTTCGGTGTCAACGTAAATTATTATTGTATAGCAAAACTTGTTCAACCTTACTAATTTATGTGAAAAGATTAATCAATTTAAATTATTGCATGAGCGATAGGTGATATATGTAATTTGGCGCCCTAAAGAGTAGTTAAATTATGAATGGCGCCCAACAAGGGATCCATGTATAAGCCACAATAAATAAATTTATATAAGTTTTTGTTGAGCTTAGATCGACAATTTTAAAATAAATAAAACAATTTTTTTTTGTTCGTGTCGATAGAAAGTCTGGTCCCCTACACGACTTCATAATTTCTACATGAAAATGCTTAATTTTGAACGCCATATCGAGTTTGACACTATGCTATGCGTCCTCTATTCGAAAAACGTGGGGGTCGGAATGGACAATGTCTAGAGGGTACAGCGATGGGATAAAATGCCTCATTTTATTATTTCCAGGTGAGTTTATATGTATGACCTGGGTGACATGCGGTCGAGCGTCTTGTTACTTCGTCATGTCTTTGATCGTATTCTGGCCATTTTTCCTTCAATGCTCCGATCAAGTGCATCAGTCGTATTCAACTACCATAACCCATAATATATCACGCCGACTTGGACCCAGTCGCAGTACACAGCATGAGCTTCGATTCATGGACATTTAGTTTGGACGTTTATGTTGACACTCTTTGAAGTCTCCCGACTTCAATTCGTATGGCATCCAATTTCCTTTCTTTTGGACTATTCCCATGGCTTTCAAACGATGGCTTGTTGAGTTAAGGCAACGAAATTGCAAATTCTTGTTACGTTTGACATGGATCTGGATCCAGTAATGCCTTCAATTCTGCGTCTTGAAAGTTGTTCATCGGCGCGAGCGAGCCACTCCTTATCTACCAAGGCAAATCCCGAAGCGTACCGAAGAAGTACCATATTTTGTCACTGATAGAAGCCTCACCGTAAGTCCCATTTCAGGGCGCGAATTCTTTTTGAAATTGAAAACCTCTATTGGAAAACGGCGGATTTCAATTCGTGCACCTGATAAAGTCATAAGAGGTCAGTGGAGCCCAGCACCGAAGGTTCTTTCCAAAGCCTGTGAATTTAAGAATTTGAAAAGTGTCTCATAGACAAGCGCACAAGAAGGTTACCTCACTAAGGAGAAACATCGCGAAGGCATTATAGGGTTTCAAATTAAGTGACATCAGCCTTCAAGGCCAACACGGTAGTGTGTCAAGGTTCTCATCTCTAGTGATTAATTTCTTCAATGAGGTCCAATTAGTCCCTTGCGCCAATAAAAATGGTATTGGCGGAAAATTTTAGCAAACGGAAACCAGATTAAAGGACTATTGATGATATGGATGATGATGGATCTATAATAGTTTGGTCTAACCGGAGCTTGTATGCAATAAAACCGGGAAGCCGTTGGTCCTTGTTCATAAATTCTTAAGAAAATGTCTGTTGGTATTGCTTCGACATCGAGTTTTGGCTTTGTCTGTCAACAAATTTCCTGTCAATAGCTAAAGACAGTAGCTAATATCAAGTTTTTTCGGCGTTAGACTTTTTTTTTTGACGCGTTTTGTCGACTTACTGAGGAAAATTGTGCTCAAAATATTATTAGTTTGAGAGAGCTTTCACAAGAGCTATCCTTTTTTCGACTTTAACAAGAACGCGTCATGGCACAGCTTGTTCAGAAAGTGCAGGCACTTTTTTTTAAATGGATCATCGAAAGAGAATTACTGCAGCCATGTTAGAGCGGATCGATTTGGACCCTACATTCATAGAGCTCAATATTAAAGGTGTCAAGACTTGAGTCAACGAATATGATATGCAAACAAGCCAACATGCATCGAAATGTTGCCACTAAAATGGAACGAAACCGGGAAACCTACCTCAAAGTCATTTAATCCGTCGAAAAAATCTGAAATTGTGGCAGAACAGCTCTCAGATTGGACCACTTTTTGACCCAAAACGGAAGTTAAAAAAAAGAACAGGTTAAAATCTTATAACCCCAAAAACAATTAATCTAAATGTAATCGATTCAAAAACTAATTCTTCTTCTTTTCCTTTTTTCCGGCGTTGTTATGGTCAGAAGTGTAGGACCATAACCTTCCCACTTAACTGCATTCCTACTGGTCCGCTTGTGGGGTCCGCCGGTTTGACCTCAGAAAGTAGCGGCAGGCTTCCCGGTTTGGGATTACTTCATCGCTGAGGCCAATCAATTCAAAAACTAATAATGTTAATATTTACAAGCAAGTTTTGTGCTATATTTACGAAGTTTGTGCAAAAAATAAGGTGACTTTTCGAATATTGCAAGCTAAGTATATTTGCTTCTCAATTTTGTTTTTGTTAAGTTGTTACACATGTCCCCTGTCCCCTAACATATGTTGACATTGCCAGCCATTTAAGATATTAAGTATATAAAGGTTAGGTATGTTTTGGTGTGATTGGCGATTTTTTGCTATTGAAAAAAACCGGATCCAAGAATCTGCCTCAAATTTTGTGTGAAAAATAAAATTAAGTGCTTGAAATGTCGACTGGGGACGTCACTCCTGTGAGGGAAACAAATATCTATAAGTGGTACAAGCTCTTTAGAGAAGGCCGAGCAGATGTTAATAACGATGCACGCTCTGGACGCCTCAGCACATCAACAGCGAATGAACACATTGAAGCAGTGAAGAAAATTGTTATGGAGATTCGCCGAATCACTGTCAAGGATTTTGCTAAAAATATTGGCATATCAGTTGGCTCATGCCATGAATTTGTTCACACATTTAGGATATGCAACGTGTGTCAGCGAATTTTGTTCCAAAATTGCCAAATTTTGACCAAACGGCATTGCTCAGGAGCTGTTGAGTGATGTGAATGACGATCCAGACTGCTGAAAAGACTCATCACTGGTGACGAAATATGGATATATGATGGTAACGTCGAAAACAAGGCTCAATCATCCTAAGGAAAGCTACCAAGCGAGCCAAACCAAAAATAGCACGCCTTTTTCTTAGATGGCGTTACAGCTCATGAACAGCCAGAGTCAAGCTTCTCTCATTCACTTATGTCGTGTGCGACTTATTTTTTACACAAGTTAACGGGACCTATTATTTAATGCCGATTCCGAACAGTGAGAGCCGACAAGCTTTTTCAAGGCAATTGTACTACGGGGGGTTTTGCCATAACCCCGTCGAGGAGAGGAGCTGCGAAATGAATATTCAATGTTGGTGTTATCGGAATCCGAACTCGCTCATCGTGCGTCAGAGGCCGTCACACTACCCTCAGCGCCACGGCGCAGCGCAGCGCATCATGAGTTGTTGCCGGATGATGGTATGGTCAATAGGGAATATTACGTTGAAGTTGTGTGCCTTTTACGGGAAGCAATACAAAGAAACGGTTCGAATGTGGGAAACTCATGGCACTCATGGCTGCTTATGCGTACTTTATTAACTAATAAACAATTCCCCCTGGATATATTCATAAAAGACTACGCTGCAAAGAGCGCTCTCAGACTAAGAGAGTCCTCTCTGTGGAAGCAAGCCAACTATGGACATGCGGCCATACTTAAGATAATAGACGACCTGGGAAGTAAACATGGTTTTAGTAGCCTCGCAGCTACGACCGACGATATTCCCCCCCAAAATGACTTCTCTCTCAGTATACCTATCCTTTTCCTCGACAGAGAAGAGTGGCTATCAAACGCCGTAAATAACGACCATGAGATCACCCTGTTCACCGACGGATCGAAAATACTCTGATACCCTCCACAAACAGGAATCATTCAGACTCCCTGATCTGTGCAGCGTGTTTCAAGCAGAAATCCTGGCCATAGAGAAAACAGCCAAACACCTACAGGTAGCCGATATCCCACCATCTGATATCACCATCTTCGTAGACAGCCAGGCTGCATTGGAGTCAATAGAATCCTGTATAACGAGATCAAAGACTGTCAAGAAATGTCGCGACTCACTGAAGTCCATCAGACACCATAAAGTTAAACTCTGCTGGGTCCCGGGCCACAGCTCAATCGCAGGGAACGAAAGAGCAGACGAACTGGCCAAGCAAGATTCTGAAATGGACATCAGCGAAGCGGACACGTCATTGCAATCACCGATCAGCGCATTATACCGGATCATAAACGACACAATCATCAAAGAGGCCAACTCGTCCTGGCTTACAAGAAATGACAGCTACACGACAAGATCATCGTGGCCAGAGCTCAATGTCGGAAAAACAAAGAAGCTCCTGGCGCTGGACCGTAACTCGATCCGTATGCTCGTCGGAGTGATAACAGGACACTGTCCCATTGGAGCAATGCTCCGGAAATGGGACTCGGGATCCAGCGATCTCTGCCGGAGCTGCGGCGATGAGGAAGAAACTGAGACGATCCAACATCTGCTTTGCCACTGTCCAGCTCTCCAGAATCGACGCCTAGTGTCGCTAGGCCAAAGATTCTTTACAGAGATTGCGGACGTGGCTAATGCAGATATATCGGATCTTCTAAGATTCATCAAGAACACGGGGTAGTTTCAGCCACCACGTGATAGGACAGATTAATTTTATGTGTACCCACACAAACGAAGAGAATCACAATGGGCCTCTTGGCCTCCGAGTGGAAGTGATGTCTAACCATCACACTCCCCTTCTCTAACCTAACCTAACCTAACTAATAAACAATGCCACCATATTCACCGGACTTGGCCTCCTATGACTTTTTCCTTGAAATTTACCACGATTACCTCCAAAGAACGTATAGCTGGAGGGCTCAAGGCTTTATCAAAAAGCGCATATGAAAAGAGCTTTCAGAATTGGAAAAATCGCTAGCGCTAGTGTCTTACGAGTACATCTAAGAGGGATTACTTTGAAGGGAAAAAACTGTTTTTTTTCGGTATCAATGAAAAGTCACCTTATTTTTTTAACAAGCCTCGTATACGATAGTTTTTTGTTAAAAGAACGACGAAAGAAATAGAGTGAATACATATGTATTTAACACTTTTTGAATTGGAGACCGGAGCTCTTGCTCGACCCTGAGAAGTATTTGGTAGAGTAGTAAGTGTCGAACTTTGTATGAAAGCTCTAGTCATAAGCGACTTGATAAACAAAGAGGTCAGACAGGCACAAGATCATTGCTAACAAAAATTCGTGGGTTTAATGCATTTGATCTGTATTAGATCTAAATAATTTCTGGCCTAAGGCAAAACACCTCCAAGCCATAGGGTATCTAACATGTCCTTCACCATAGGCCTCAAGCCGCACCGCATATTTTCTAGTTTCGCTGGATCGTTCCTTCTCCACGATGGTAAATGTTTTTTTTTTTCTGTTCTTCAAGTAGTGGAGCTGTAACATACGAGTAGATGTAGATGGATACTCCATGCGCCGAACTGCTGTGCTGTTCGTTTCGGTGTATCTAATAGTCCGTGCTCTCGTTTGGGGTTGTTCAACTTCGTCATCATAATTTTTCTGCTATCGTCGTCGTAGCTGTCATCGTCGTCATAGTAGATATTATAGAAACCGTCACAGTCGCACCGGCCGACATCATAGTTGTCGTTGTAGATGACTATACTCCGTGCTTTGCGCTGCCACTGTATGTTGTTATCGCTCTCGTGGATATTCCATCCATTCTGTTTCTTCGTTTTTTTGCCTTTCAATGCGAGACGGAGTATCGAAGTGGATCACTTATAAAGTGGATCGTGCAATTGCCTATTATTACCTTGATGGCCTTCTTTTTTAGGTTTTGAGTTTGCATATTAAACTCTCATGAAGTATGAATGCAAGTATAGGCATGGATGTTTCTATCAAATGGACATGTGCTGTTTGGACTAGGGATCCGGCATGCACTTGTTTTTGTCCAGACTATTCGCGCGCCCCAGACAGGATTAGTGTTTTCCCTGACACTTCTAATGCAATGTCCACTCAATAATATGCACTTGGACGCACGCGAGTGGGCTGGACGGCGGTGGAATGTAATGTCAGTGCTAGATGTAATTAGGTTTTCGAAAACCTGTCCAGATTTCGTTTTTCTTTTCTTACTGGTTTTTTTTTTTGTTATGACTGACTGGTTTAGGTAATTTGTGCTACATGGCCTCTATTGAGCTGATTTATTGATTATCCTCAAGTTTCGCGGAGTGAGTTTGATTTTGACCGTTGACTTTGACCATTCGTTTGGTTGAAACCGGTGTCAGAGTGTTCTCGAGTGCAGAATATAGTTTTTTTTTTTTCTAACCAGAGATAAGCCGGCTATTTTGACGAGCCTTAGAAGGTGATATAGAATTCCAATAGAACCTTAAGTCATAAATATTCAGAGATTTTTTAATAAACACTTCTATGCCTACTATTCCGAAGAAACAATCAGAATGAAATTCACGATTAGAAGCTTTCATGAACGTCAAACAAGGAACGCTTGTTACGAACAGTCAACATTGATCCGGAGAACGCTATCTTCGATGATGACGTCTTCGTGATCGAGGATCCTCAGGAGAAAGTGGCGACAACAGAGGCTGTCTTTCAGGAAACAGAGCCCTACTTCACCACTTCCATCTTCAAAATGATACCGATCATTGGCGATAAGAGAACCTTGTTTTTACCAGGTCCAGTGGCGATTTGACGAGGATGATCAAGTTATTGAAGAGAAAAAGGTCACAGGAGCGGCGGTATATCCAGCCTTGTACTCAGGCACCTCCTGCACGTGGGTATAGAGAGGTACACCATCCTGTTCGATAATGCATATTATCCAGTGTATTTTTTTTATATGGTTCGCGCAGGTTCATGAGTGTACCGGGTGCAAATGATTTTTGTCGAAGATGTTCGTTCACTACCCTCAGGGGGTGGTTGTCCTAGATGGGATTTGAGAGATTCGACTGAATTTGGTAGTTCACAGTAATTCTTTTGTTTCCATGTCATTAAGGTGTTATATTGGAAATGCATATACAGAGGATGAATTTTGAAGTGATCTTATACTGGGAGTGTTATGCCTTCATCAACTTTTTTTCATATCATCTCTCATTCACAACTGATGTTGTTGTTCAGTTTTTACGTATAGGAATTGTTCTTAGCTATGGACAGAATCGAACTACAGACTTTCCGCTCAACAGACCAACACCTCAACTGAAAGACAACGTTGGACTTCTTCAACCCGGGAAATCTCCACTCAATATATCTTCTTCCGAGTATCAGCAAGGTCTTCGAAAAGGTGGTCCATAGAGCCCTACCTCAATGAGTTAAGGACAATGAAGCTATTCCTGATAACCAATTCGGCCTTAGAGTGGGTCATGACAGTATTCATGCCGGAAGGCCAATGGAACAATTTGAAGAACCAATGCGCGGGTGCATGTCTGAATGACTTGAAAAAGCTTTCGATATTGTATGACTAGAAGATCTATATTTCAAGCTCAACCAGCTGGGCATAAGTAAACCACTGCTATATATGATTTTTTAACATATTAGCAAAGTTCGTGACATGACTTTTACCCAAACATTTGAAATCAAAAATGGACTGCAAGAGAGCACGACAGCATTTTCAGCATTTACCTGACTGATCTGCTAGTTTCTCTTTGCCGGCGTACGCGGAAAAATTAATTGCGTACAGATCAAGTCTAACGATCGACGTCATTGCCATTCGTTTGTAGTGTGATTTCGAAAAAATTCAGTTAAAAATCATTTTTTTGTTTTAATTGGAGGCTAATGCTCACAGATAACATAGAGCACTGCGACCAATGTAGGCCTATTGTGCCTGCTAGCCAATTATATTAACTCCTCGTCTACTTTCTTAATAGATCCTTCTAATCGTAGGAGCTGAGCTGATCTCCTCAGGAGTCATGATTTCGCTTCCTAATATGGCAGAGGGCAGCACACTCTCATAGTAAGTGCTCTGCAGTTTCCTCGTCCTCTAGACAGAGTCTACACTCGGTTTCGGACGAGAGGTTAATTTTGTTAAGATGATATCTCAGACTACGGTGTCCCAGAAGGTAGCTTCTGAAAAGTAGTCTTCTGATGTGGATTATATTATATTTGAGAATATTGATAGAGTCTGGTCGAAGTCCTTGAACGCTGTTCCAAAAGCACAGGTGACGCGATTTTTCCCACTCGTTTAAGAGAAAATGAATCTTTGTCTTGGGGATTTCGTACAAAAATTCGGGACCTACATATGTACCTTTCGCTGGAACCTTTCCTAGCGAGTTGGACGGCGAGTTCGTTGCCTTTTATGCCCTTGTGCCTTATTTCTTTTGCGCCATTAATTGATGGATTTTGAGTTCGTACTATATGAACCCAACCCTTTGAGCGCTGCCTGACTGTCGGAGAGTATATTGATGGTAATACCTCTTATGCCAGTCTCTAAGTTTAGGTTGTCGCACGTTAAGATGGCATATAGTTCGGCTTTGAAGGCATTAGGACTAGTTCCCAGGGCCTTCAATATCTTCCGATTTGGTCCATAAATGCCAGCGCCAACGCCGGAATCCATCTTGGAGCCATCTGTGTACCACCTGAGGCCTTTGACATTTAGCAAGGGATCACTGTTATCCCAAGTAGTGCGGTTCGAGATCGGTATCTCAAATCTTTTGTCAAAGGCGAACATATCCACCTCAGGAAGGTGTGAAATGGACATGTGACCCATTGGTCTAGATGGCCGGTCCGTGTCCGAGCGGAGGAGTCTGATTGCACTACGTGTAGTAATCTTTTTAATATAAAGGTGCAGTGGGGCAATTCCGATCAGTGCCTCTTGGGTTGCTGTCGGGCAAGTTGGCATGGCGCCTGTAAGAGCAATATCGGTCGGTGATTCGATTCTTGTTTTTGGAAGGGAAATCGCGCAGCGAAATCAAAGAGCGTTTGGATGCTGTGTACGGTAACTCTTCTCCTTCGATGGCGACCATCAAAAATTGGTTTAACGAGTTTCAACGTACGTCGCACGTCGGTTTTTGATGAGCCATGTCCAGGTGCCCCGAAAACGCCTACCACGGAGGATAACGTGACGATCCACGATCTCGTATTGGCAGACCGCCGATTGAAGTTGCGCGAGATAGCTGAGACAGTAGGCATTTCAAAAGATCGCGTGGTACATATCCTGCATGAAATTTTGGGCATGAGAAAGCTGTCGGCGCGATGGGTGCCGTGTTTACTAATCCGGACAACAAGCGCAACCGTGAGACCACTTTAGAGCAGTGTTTGACGCTGTTTAAGCGCAATCCGAAGGAGTTTCTGCGTCGTTTCGTGACAGTCGACGAAACATGGATCCACTGGTACACATCAGAGACCAAGGAACAGTTGAAACAGTGGACTTCACCTGGCGAACGTGCTCCGAAGAAGGCGAAGACTGTCCCATCGGCCGGAAAGGTGATGGCCACCGTTTTTTGGAGAAGAGCGAAACGGTCACAGGGCTGTACTATGCCAAATTATTGGGCCGATTCGACGCCGAATTGAAGAAAAAACGGCCCCACTTGGCGAAGAAAAAAGTGCTCTTCCACCATGATAACGCACCGGGTCACACCTCCGCCCTCGCCACGGGTAAATTGGTCGAATTGGGCTACGAACTGCTGCCCTATCTACCGTATTCTCCAGATTTGGCCCCGTGCGACTTCTTTTTGTTTCCAAACTTGAAAAAGTCACTCGCCGGGCAGACTACTTTGCAGACCTCAAGAAAACGTATTTTCAGACGCTTTAAAGAAGTTGGAGCATCGCTGGGTCAAGTGTATCGAGCTAAAAGGAGACTATATTGAAAAATAAATCGCCATTTCTCCAAAATTTTTGTTTTTCTTTTGTTGGCTAGGTACTTATCGGACCACCCTCGTTTGGTCACTGACTGACTTGAATCGATCCAAACCTCGTATCTGAATGTGCTCAATAAACGCTTTGAGAAAATTGGCGAATTCAAATGGGAACAATATTGACTGCCAAAAACGATATAAAGATCGAAATAATTAGGGCAACAGGTGCTTCTCAATGATGAGAACCACATGTCATCTAGGGCCATGTAGTTCAGTTTAGGCCATAAGAAATCGGTTATCAGCGTTCTGTAGTGCTCGCCATTGACAGTAACCGTCTCATCAACGTCGTTTTCGAAAAAGTACGGACCAACCTTTGGGCGACACCGTCGGCCCAAAATCGCCACCATGCGGTAATTTTGCATTGTGTTCTGGTGAACCTCTTGAAAGTTGGAAATTTCCCCATATATGGCAATTTTGCTTATTGACACAGCCATTCGCCCAATATTGCGCCTAGTCGCTAAAGTTGATTTTTCCACGAAAATTGGCTGAAGCGCAGTCAGCGAACAAACGGTGTTATCTATGGTCATGAACTTTGAGCTCCTGGTCCAGTTGGATCTTGTACGCCCAAATTCCATTTCTTTCCGAGTTCTTGCGCACGGCGAGGAATCGACTCCCTCGGGTTCTGCTGTACACTTTCAGGGACTGCGGCGATGTTCTCAGCCGATCTTGCCTTTCTTTGACTTACCAATGTTGGCTGATTAATTACAGAACCGATCGTCTCAAATTGGGCCACCAAATGTTGAAGAGTCGACTATGAAGGGCCACCACGTCTACCGTAAAATGGACGCTACGTTTGGACTAACGAACACTCATTTTGATAATAATATGTTATCATTTGGAGATGCTTTTCAATCATGAAGTTTTCCATGGTGATTTGGCATCAATAGCTGAATATTAAAAAATCTAGTTGACAGATATCACCAAGACAACATGGCCGCAAAAGTCTACCCACGCCAATTGGAAAATTATTTAGAACAAATGGACAGGGGACGAACAGTCAAAAGAATAATGTATGAAAATGAGATGGAGCGAAACATAAAAGGAACACAGTCATGACAGGTAGGATCGACGAGGTTCTGGACTTCCGAGTTCCAAATCCTTGAAGGACTCTAGCCATAGCTTGGGAAAAAAATTCCCGATAAGTATACAATCGTGTAATCGGCCTCAGGGGCCAGAATACTAACCCCTGAGACACGGTGTTTAGTGATGATTATCCTATATTCGATAGAAGTGCAAGACTTTAAGATTTCATTATGTAACCTTAAGAGGACATCAGTCTCTGCATAAGCTAGTGAAGTTTTAAGACATCTCGTTCACGGCTCCATTCACTGAATTGAGTTCGAGATAGCAAATAGGACTCCAATAAGGCCTGAACTTGTTAATTCTAGAATAGTTCATTTATATTTGTATATGGCATTACCAGAGGAACTCCGCTTTGCAACAAGGGTATTCTTATTGCTTGTTGGTTTTGGACATTCATGGGAAATTAAAGGTGTTGTAAAACACTATAAAAAGTCAAGTCTTCGTTGCTAGACGGCATGGCGTAGATGAAGCACTGGTTTTGTGGATCAAAGCAATGCTTGTGCACAGGACGTTGATCGCTGGTGCAGGCCTCGAACAATGTATCAAGTCTGGAGTAAAGGTGGCGTGTTGTCTCCGCTGTTATGGTGTATGATGGTCGACTCTCTGCTCTATGCTCTCAATGCCTCTGGAACCCAGACCTATACGAACGATGTTGCTTGTCTCTTTGTCGGCTCATGTTTACCGACTGTCTGTCTCAAAGCGCAGGCGGCACTAAAGGTGATCGATGATTGGTGCACGAGTGATGGGTTGTTCTCTACGTTCTTTAGAAGGATGCAAAATACTGACATGCTCAGCTCGTGCTAAAAGACATTCCCGTCCCGATAGCCAAGGAAGCTAAGTACCTGGGAATCATCTTAGATCGAAAGTTTCTTTGGTCAAAGCACGTTGAGTCCAAAACCACCAAAGCGCTGTCAGCTTTTTGGCAATGCAAAGGTGCCTTTGGCAAAACATGGGGCTTATCGCCGAAAAAGGTCGTTTGGATCTACCCGGCAATGATAAGGCCGATAATCTCCTATGCATCGGTTGACTAGTGGAACGGGCTAACACGCAAACATGTCGTGGCCTCTTTCACCAAACTCCTAATAGTGGTTTGCCTCAGCTGTATGGGGGCTTTCCCCAGCACGCCGGGTGCTGCTCTCTGATGAATCTTCCGCCCCTTGACATATGTATTTATCAGAGGGTACGCACTGAAAGCCATGTCTCACCTCAGAAGGATAGAGAAATATCCTACGACCCTTGTCTCATGGATATACATATCTCCGTCGCAATGACACCTACAATCCTATTGCTATAATTTCAAAGTCAAATTTTCATAGCGTCAGAAATGGATCTGGCCAGATACTGAACCTGGAATGGACAGTCTTCGCATTTTAACAGATGGCTCCAGGGCTTGGTGTGGATCCGGCGCTGGGGTTTTCTTTGAACGTAAAAATGTCCGACTGCATTTTTCGTTAGGAAAATATGCATCTGTCCATGCACTATGCTGCGAAGCACAAGTGCAAGGGAAAAATCATATGCGTCTGCAGTGACAGCCAAACTGCACTCAAAGCTGTGTCCAACCTCTATCTAGCTCCAAATCAGTGCATAAACTCAAGACCTTCTTGGCTTCACTAAGGCTTGTATGGGTTCCAGGTCACTCTGGGATTCCAGAAAGTGAGATCTCTGATAAATTCGCTTCAAGGGATTCAGAGGAGAGTTTCTTAGGACCTGAACCCGCCTTAGGTCTACCTGCTTCCACGGTCAAATGTGACATCAGCGACTGGGTCTTTAATGCACACAGTCGTATATGGAGGAAATATCCATGATGCAGGATGACTAAGCGCGTACGCAACATGCTTCTTATCCTTAAGAAAAATTGATTGCATAAGACTTGCGGACATCACTGAAGCTCTTCCTCACTTTTCTTCAGAGAGCGGGGAAAATACAATAAAGAATGGTGTCTGGCAGTACAATGGACCAGTATTTGCTCCAACAGATAGTAACAAACAAAATCAATGTTTTGCTTCAGAATAAATGAGTGTGCCGATTGAATCTAGAATTTCCAGGTTTTCTACGTCGTTTACGTTTTGGTCTTAAGTCACCAACCGCAACTAGATAGCCGGCGTGACGACATACCTCAAATAATAACTTTTTCAAATTGAGTTCTTCCATTCCAGGTTACAATAACAACCCGTTTTTGATATGGTCTTCAGTCAATCATCGTTTCTATTTTCAGCTCCTGATTAAGATCGCTCTCGATACACGTCTTTGGTGACCTACACCCAAGCCGGGTCTGAGTCACATCTCGTGACGACTGGTTTCGAGGGTAAAAGCAAAATAAAAAATTAAAACTCCAAAACCGCCATTTATTCCAAGTCTGACAAATGTTCTCAGGTTCTGATTGCCCTCTATCATTTCCTGTGTACTGTCCCCATACATTAAGTCACCCAAACCTGACGACATCAATCACCACTCGAAACCGCAGCGCATTGCATCGAACCCGTATGCCGTTCGTACGTACTCGTGCGTAGTCTGTTTATTCGTACATCCCCAAACCTACTTTCCACAACCATTCCGCGCAACCACGCTGCAATATCAGTTTCGAATGTGAAAATCCTTGACTCATTCGAAATTCCGTACAATATATAGTAAACGACTTACGTACGTGTAGTGTGTTCGCATAATTAATGCATTGTGCTTGGAATATAAAAACACTTACCCGGCCACTTACTTGTATCCGTGCAGGCGCAGGTACGGGCTATGGCATTCGAATGAACAAGGAGCACCTCGATACCACACCTCTTCCCTTTTGGCATACTTCCGAGAATTATTGCAATCAGATTGAAAGAAATAAAAGATTCGTCCTCCCCCGCTGCTGTTGCTTCTGTCGTCCTCCGACCGGTAGTCTGTTGTGCAATTAGCCAGAGAGTGGGTCAGGCACAGTGAGCTCTACGCCTTCGTCTCTGCCATTTCATTTCTTTTTCGTCTTCGTTCGTTTCTTTGGCTTATTTGTATTGATGTTGATGGCAACAAGGATCCAGCAGCGGTGTAACTGCCAAAAGGAAGCTGACTCGTCGCCTTTTCATACATACATATGTTATGTGTAGTAGGAATGTAACCGACGTATGGGACGTTGGAAACGACGTTCGTTGGCGAAATCAGGTTAAACACGATAACACATCGCCTTTCAGTATGTGCCGCGGACAAAAAGGAAATTTTCCACTTTTCACGACGAGTAGTAGCATTGCAGCAACAGGATTGTGGAGAAAGGCTCCTGTCGTTGGAGTTGTCGAAGTCATCCAGATCACGGCACCCAATGATGGTCCTCAATAATGTTTTCCTTGGCTTGACTCGAATGCTTTTTTCGGTTATTGGTTTTGAGGTCAAATGAAGAATGAGATAAATGAGAATAAAGGAATTCGTTTTTCGGCTTGTTCTGCTTTCATCGCATTGCAACAACAGATCCGGAAGCACTTTCGAAGGGGTGCATTCGTGTTTATGTCCGTGAAGTGAGACCTTAATTAGACTTCTTAAGCCTTATCACGAACATGCTTTGAGTATTTGGTCATGCATAGTAGAGCTAGCATCAGCCCTATTAAGTACGGGTTACGTGGGAATGTTGGATTGAATTAGGGCATTTATTATTTTTATGGTGATCCAGTTTCGAATTCTTAACTTATACTTAAGAAAAAGAAGGTAAAGAGTAGCAGTATCTAATTTTCTGCTTGATTACTGAAAAACTCAATATTTTCCATTATTTATAAAATATTATGTTACGCATATGACCTTCGACAATAAATCATTTATTTGAAAAAATAAGTGCAATAGTAACGAAAAGACCGTAGCTCCCTTAGTACTCATTTAATAATCGAAATAGGCGAAATTAGATTCCAGATTTCTAAACTGAACGTGATGGCTTTTTCATTGTTGAATTGTTTTCCCACCCAAGGGTGGTAGTCGGTTGGCGACATATCAATTGATGATTACATCGGATGAGAAAGATGAGTTTTTGATGCATTTCATCCAGGTGGTCACAGGTCCTCTCAATACTGATGTCGGATTTACAAATGAGAATCTGCCGTTTTCCAATAGATGGCGCCAGCATTCCATGCTGGTCAGAAAAGTCACATGATAAGCTTATGCAGCTGTCTTCATCATTACATTTGTCAGTTGTCGGAAGCGTTATATACATATTTTCTTACGAGGGAAAATGTCGATTTTCGAGCCAAATAAGGGTCGAGAAGTTCTGCTTTTTGAAAAAAATCTCGCTAAGGCACGTCGAAATCTCCGGTGAATTTTTTATTAGTGAAAGAACTATAGTTTGAGGAGGGAATCGGAGGCCTTACGAAATCAAGGTCTATGTAAAATTCACTAGGACTTTGCGGATTCTTTGACTGTAACCCAACAAATGCTTTCCTATCGTTTGAAGAATGGTTCAAAAGCAAGGAAATCGGGTGCCATACGAGTTGAAGCCAAGAGACTTCGAAAAGGCTAGCGATAAAAAGTAAATCCATTACAAGCCAAGCCAAACATCCATAGATCGAACCTCATGTTGTACCTTTGGTGGGAACATGTACTATAAGTTGTTAAAATCGTCACAGGAACTCCTTACCGAACACCGTGCATTGAAGGAAAATGCCCATATTGCGGACAAAGGTTCAAAAATCATGTTGCACAGGTCGTTAAAATCTATCTTTTTTTTTTTTTGGTTGCGCCAAAGGGTGTGTAATGTTCTAAAGATAAGTAACCCGAGCTACTAACTTGTAGGATTCACAAACCTGAGTGCCCGATGCCACAAATACCCTACACACTGCAACCACTTTCCCCGCGTGACCGCCGTTAGGTATTACTTCGCGGGGCTGGTTAGCATTTTATGCTCTTCTTCCCGAGCTTGAGGTTTCTTGTTCAGAGGGAGCTGTCGTTTGGGTATGACGGCGGTATGTCATTTGAAGTTCCTTCATGATTATCACTGCGGTTTGTTTCACAGCCTCCCATATTGCACTCGATGCTAACATATGGTTCAGAATGTTCTCCGGGAGTTGGCATTTCTCCAATTATTCCTTCAAGACCTATGTGGACACTGAAAAAATACATGCTCTGCGTCTTCCTTGGTCTCTCCACCGTTTGGACGAATAGGAGATTCATCAAGCCCTAACCTATTTAGATAAGCTAGGAGGCAGCCATGTCTTGTTATGAACTGAGTGAGATAAATATCCACTTCTTCGTGTCACCTCTTAAGTAGTTCATCCGTTTTTGTATATCCGGTAGTAGTCGATGGACCCTTCCCTTTGTTGACTGATTCCATCTATCCTGCCATGTTCTCATACTTCGCTGTCTTTCTTACAGCTTACTATTGTAGTAGGTCCTTTGTAGCTCGATAGTCAAGATATCCGCTGGTAGCATTCCCGCGATAACATATATAGCATCATTTGATACCGTCCGAAAAGCGGAGCACACTCTCAGCGCGCATAGTCGGTTGACGGTTGTGGTCGTGGTGCAATGGTAGTCATCACCGACTATTGAGCCGAAGTTCTGCAGCTTAAGTGCGTCCATAGCCAAGAACAATTCCTATACGGAAAAACTGCGCAACAACATCAGTTGTGAATGAGAGATGGTCAACAAGTGCTGGCGAAGGCATAACACTCGCAGCATAAGATCGCTTCAAAATCCATACTCTGTGTGTGCATTTCCAATATAAAACCTTAATGACATGGAAACAAGAGTTACTGTGAACTACAACCAACACAGATTCAATCGAATCTCTCAAATCTTATCTAGGACACAAACCATCTGCACGCCGTCTAGGTTGTGTGACAAACACCATAAGAGCGTACATTCTTGAACCTGCACGAATCATAAAAAAAAACTCTTCTTGAAAGGTATTTAATTTCCACTGCCTTTGCCTATACTGGTGCCGCATACATTATTATTGACTGCGGCACTCTTGACAAAAGTAGCCTGGGTCCTCCAATATTAATCATTATTCTAGATAAGGCAGCAAACACCCGAGCAGCTTTGTCGTAGCTTTTTAAGTTACCCTTGGGTCAATGATTATACCTAGGTATCTGATCACCGGTTTTGACGTTATGTTTTGATCGCCCACCCTGATGGTGATTGTTTTTTTTTCTCTCGGCTGCTTACTAGTAATGTTTCCATTTTATGTTCGGCGAGCTCTAGCCCGACTGTTGACATCCATCATCTTACTTTTCGGATATATTCGGTCCCAATGTCCTCTATTTCTTCCAGGTATTTCACTGGCACTACAATTGCATTATCATCAGCTAAGAAATTATTTTTGTCTCTTCGGGGATCTCAAACCTCAGAACACTATCATACATAATGTTCCACAGGATAGGACCTAATACCGATCCTTGTGGTACCCTGCCAGATATGTGATACTGTCTAACCTCTTTATCGGTATCACCCTAAAACAGGTACCGTTTCTCGAAGTAGCTTAATATTATTTTAATGACTTTATCTTCTGACCTGAATAGCTTCTTCCAGAATTGTGGTTACTCTCCGTATCGATTGTAGAAATTGGCTTGTCTAAGTCCATTTACATCATTTACTGCCACCTCCAGTAGGTTGACTATAATTCTTTCCAGTATTTTACCTATTGTGCCTAATGGGCATATGGGACGGTATGACGAAGGTTCATCTGGTGGTTTTTTCTCTTTAGGCAGCAGCACCAGACGTTGTTGCACGGCTTAGCTGAACAGTAGGTAGGTAGGCTGAGGTGGCTACCCGACTTTCTAATGCCACAAAATTCGTGAAACCTATGGGATTTGAAGGGGGATGTTCGTTTAAATCCAGCCTGTGTTAAGAAAACTGGTTATGTTGGCCAAGCTGAGATTGGCTACCTCTGAGAGGTAATGGAGGAAGTATTTGCCAAAGGCACAGAACCTGCAGATAGAAGGCAAATGGGGTTTGCCAGTATCACAAAGAGGAGAGAAGCCGTGAAATAAAGATTCAACAGCGTGTTATCGGGATCCGCTCATCGGGCGTCAAAAGGCAACACACTACCCAGTACACCACGGCGCTCTCAGCTGAGCAGTACGTTCGATCTTTTGAAGAAGGTAAAAATTCTTCAAAGGCTCCGAAGATCAACTCAAAATAATGAAATATTTTTTTGCAAATCTTATACTACCAAAAGATGGAGAAAAGTTGTAGTTAGCGCACATTTGAAAAAGTAACAAGCTTTTAGCTAAACGTCATTTGACTCTTAAATAAATCTTAAGCTATCTGAAGCGCAGCAGGCTTGATATCCTGGTTTGATATCGCAAATATCGGTCTTTGTCGATATATCGATAATGCGATCATTTCCAATGAGGGGGGGATAGTCCGAGAAGTCAATTCTCCGCCGTAAAGAAATCATTCCCGTAGTCTTGAGATTGAGCCTCAGCTTGTTAGAATATGACCAACGCTAGACATTTACGAGATCCTCATTTACAGGAGCTAGACAATCGTCTATTAGGCCAACAAACTGACGCAGATGGATAAGGACATCGTTCGCGTATATGTAGACTTTACAATTTATAATTGAGTCTGGAAGATTATGTATGAATATAGGAAATATTAAAGGACCCAATACAGTTCCTTACGGTACACTAAAGTTAACAGAAATAAGACGATATTCGTCACTTGCCTTAATCAACAATCAAAACAACAACCATAACAACTAACATAACCAGTGAACATCCTCCTTCACATCCCTCAGATTTCACGAGCTCTACTGCATCAAAACGGGGCCTAAGCGCTGATTGTACTCTGACGTGCCGCCTCAACCTACCTACCTATGTGAGTACCATTCAAAATGTACGGAAATACAATACTAGGGACAAGATCAACTTTAAATAAAGAGGCGATTTACATTCAAGGCCGATAGCATTCAGTTTAATACTACAAATCGTATCATGAACATCAATTGACTGGACTCATTCAAAACTAAAGCCTTCATTTGATTCCTCTAAACTTATCGTAAGTTAGTTGTGGTTGTATTCTTCTCGTCAATTACTCCGAGGTTTTTTAAGTTCAACGAGCAACTGCTGCGACCGTTTCGGTAAATGTGTTGCGCTACCGAACGATATTGACTTACTTTTTTTTTGACTAAAATGTACGACGCTTGTTCAAAAAATAAGGTGACCTTCTGAATTTCACTGGCGAAGTACACTGAATTTTTAAATTTTTCCATAAAATATGTTTTGACATTGTCAGACATTTTGTCAGACTACAAAAAAAAAAAATAAATCACCAGAGAAGTTGCTAAGGATATTGGCATATCGGTTGGCTCATGCCCTGACATTTTTTCAGATATTTTAGGCATGAAACCTGTGTCACTGAAGTTTGTTCCGAAATTGCTTAATTAATGATTGAAGAGATAGTTGAGGCCCTTTCCACCTGTGTGCGTCCCATGCTACGACGTCTTCCGATGGTGGAATAATGGACTCCTCGAGTTGACACAATGTCATCCACTCTCTGTTTGTGGACAAGTCCTCTTAGAAGTTTGATCTTAAGCTAACTAAGCCCTTGTGATTCGTGATTGTATCTTCTCCTCTATTCCCTGTTTCCACAAACGGGGCCAAATAGTGCATGCAGAATTTTTCTCTCGAATCGTTATACGTCTTACCATTGGATAACGTCCAAGCCTCTATGCCATAAAATTTCACATTGTATTTCGAATGGATTCTATTTCTCAAATTCTTCTTAAGCTCATAGAAGCCGCGGTTAGTAAGCGTTATTCTGCGTTTGGCCTCATGACTGGTGTCGTGATCGCTTGTCAAGGTAAACAGCCTTGGCTACTTTAAAGTCATAACTAAGTTAACCATGGCCAAGACGTGGGTGTTACGTTGACTCTTTCTTTGTTGACAGCAAGTGTATATTTGCTTTTATCCTAAGACTCACTATAGCGGCTTCTACATAAGCACTCTCCAACGTTTCACTGATGTTTCGCTGTGTTCGTCTAATCAAGTCAATATGATCTACGCATGCAAAATTGAAACAGATTGTGCCTCAATTCGGCACCCTGCCAGAATCCTTTTTTAGCATCCAAGTTCTCGATTCTCGATTCATTACCGACCTTAATGAAGCAGTGAGGACACTCCATTGCCATCCTACACAGCCTGACGATTTTTGGCAGTATGAGACTAAAAGCACTTATGTGTCGACCTTTTCCAGGATTTGCCGTATATTTAGCCAGCCGTGGATTTACCCTCCCCAAAGCTTCTTAGACCTGGGCAACGTTGCTGGGATTGGGCATGCTTTGCTCCGACCACATCTTAATGACAAGTGAATGCATGTTCAAAACTAATTCATCCCCAGCTGCAAATAGTCCCTAGCTCCCGCAGTCCGTGTGTGTCAATAGCTAGACTTCAACATTAAATCGCTATCTAAATTTCCTATAAGTCCTAAGGGCGTTTTGTCACACTTCATTAAGTTTGAATGAATAGTTTTACCCCACAACGGTGTTTTAACTATCATCACCGTCATACAATGGTTGCTTTTATATTCTCAACAGCGACTATGATTCCACTACATCTTCATCCCTGCAACCGTTCTGTCTTTATAACCTCGTTCGTTTCAATTTTGGTAAAACTTTCGAACTTCATTCTTGCGATAGCATCTCTCGACACATGCAATAAAAGAAAATGTCAAGATTGCTTTTCGCTAAATACATCCGTAGGAAATTGATCAGATCTTTCATCAAAAGAGTCACTATTTGTAGGCTGGATCGATGCGGATATTTAATATGAACCCTCTTGTTGGATAGCCTTATAAAGCTTTTTTAGTAAAAATGTGGAAGAACTCCATTGTCGCAATTTGGCTGACGCATGCCACATCCCGCACTACACGTACCTTTCCTCTCTTCAAACGAAATAGGTGTGCAAATATCGACATTATGGCCAGTGCTGTCACAAAGTTAATCCTGTCGTCTCTAATTCCGTCCAAAACCTAATGTTTCTTATGAAAATACCTGATGTCCGAGGCCAATACCAAGAGCAAGTATATGCTTCATTTACCTAAAACTTCCTGATTAAATAGGTTCCGCGGGGCAATGACCCACTTTCGTCATGTCCACGTATTTCCTCACGTCTGTCTGCATGGTTGATCCACTAAAATGCACTCGTACGGCCCATTCAGCGCCAGCCAGCCCTTCGTCACATCACACTCATGACATTTTCCCGAAACGGCTGTCTTACCTTGATCACTCAATGCCCGTACAAGTATAACCGCTATCGCTATCGTAATGCTTGCATGACCAATGACTTTTGATGTCCTAATTTGCATCATTTCGTGTCCTCTTCCATTAACACACGAACTGTCGAACGATCTTCCAGCGCGCGCCAGCCATATGGCACAACCAAATCATTACCTTTACCTTCTCAGGTACTTAAGTCACGTGGAGCTCGAGACCCATTTCGTAAAAACTGAAATAACTGTTAACTGCCTCCAGAGCCAGCGGCGGCGTAAGCAGCTCCATGTTTCCTTTTTTGCATTTCGAGAGAGAGACGAGAATGTGTGATATACTAAAGTCGATGACGACCGACAATGAGATTTTTATTCTTCATTACGCACAGTACGACGAGGGCACGGAACAGCAAACTGGACAGCAAGGTATGCCTCTTCCCTCCTTCGTTTTTGTTTAATCATCTATTTGTTTGTCCCCGCGGAGGGAACTCATTACAAATGCTCGATGTTTATGCCAACAAAGGCAGGCACATCCAGTCCATCATCATCACGATCGTACCATGTCGTCAGCACGGAACGTCACACACATTGACAGAGGCAATTCCGTCATAAGCGCGCCTCGAAACGACTGAAAAGCGAATAAGGGACAAAGTCAGCGGTACTCGCATTAGCTCTTCGCTTCTTTTCGAGGCCAGGTTGTGGTTGTTTGCCTAGTACCTACTTACATGCAAGTTCCATCCCATCAAAGCCAAACCGTAGAAGGAGGCGGAGTGGGGACATGGAATGGACAGCTTCTTCTACTCGAAATCTACCTGCCGAAGAGACGTGAAAGAAAACAAAAACACCCTGTGGCAAATACGGAACTTAGTTTCCCCATTTCTCCTTGGCGTGGAGCAATGAGCACCTACTTGTGTACATACCTCGCGGTCGCTCGCGCTGGGTGGAGTGTGTTATGCGATGGAAAGAAAGTCAAGTCGCGGAACACGGTATAGTAGGAATCCTAATCCCATCAACGGCGGGTATGTGGTGAACGAGTTGTTCATTCTTTTTCTGTTCGTTCCCTTCACGATGAGGCGGGCTACATGGAGTCTATTCGAAATAGGTATGTGGCAGGTTCAATGGTCTTTCCAATTGACCAGTTGTAAATTGTTGTTGGATTCCTCGTGCCTGTGGCAGCCTGTTTGCCGCGGCATTGTTGCCCTCTCGCTTGACGGGCAGGTATCACACATATCGTAGACAGTGTGATGACGGTGACTGACAGATTATTACTGTCGCATTGCACAGTGGCGTCGCTACGTTGAACAGGGGCAAGGAATCACTGGAGTTTTTTTTTTTATAAAAAATATGTAAACCTTGGTTGTGGGGCAGAGAAATCGTGTGTTAAGCGGATGTTGGGAAAACCACTGAGGTAGATAACTAAATGTTTTCCCACGTAGCTCCTCTTCGGGGATGTGCTTCTGTTTCCAATGCAAACGGCCTGTTCAAAATATTTTGTTGATGTTACATAGTTGGCAGACAACACTCATTTCTATATGTACCATATTTACTCTAGGATGTCCGCTGTCTCATAAACGAAGACGCATGTCGACTGAGATAATACACTCAGATAATATCTATAGCGTTCAATGATAGAATGGCTTTGACCATTGGCACTATGGTCGTCTTGAATATAGTAACTTTTGGCCATTCTTCTGCTTCCCGAAACGGCTTAACCAATCTCTGTCTGTTTTTTGTTAAGCCGGGTGCCTGGAGAACGGGCGCATTATGACCCATTTAAGAATGTAAGATTGAACGAATGCAAAATTCAACGTTAGTTTGGTAAGCGCATTTCACATAAAAAACTGGAGACGAAGATTGCTGACATTGTTTTTAAAGCAACACTAGGGAGACATGACGACCTACACCTACCTCTAAAATTAAAGCTATAAAACCCTACAAGTGGGTGGCCTATGAACTGAACATACAAAAACTACGCCGCTTAGATCCCTGTGCCTACCTTAACTTAAGGCGGATTTTGTAAACGGTTTTTCAATTGGTGTGGGTCGATTTTGTTGGCCTGTGGCGGCCATGTTGTTTTGGTGACGTTTATCGAATCTGTTGTTTATTATTCAATTACTGTTGCCAAATCACCATGGCAAGCTGCACGATTGAACAGCACGTCGAAATGATAATCTTTATTATAAAAATGATTGTTCATTAGCCCTTCACAGTCAACTCTTCAACGTTTGGTGGCAAAATTTAGCGACTGATTCGGTAATCAATCAACCAACGTAGGTCAAATGAACGCAAGATCGGCAGAGAACATCGCCGCGGTTCGTGAAAGGAGAATCGACAGGAGAACCCGACTTAACCTGACGACTTTTGCGTCGGGAATTGGGCCTACACCCGTTCGAATTCCAACTAACCCAGGAGCTCAAAGTTCATGACCATAGACAACGCTGTTTATTCGGTGACTGGGCCTCAGAGGATTCCAAAGAGGATCCCAATTTTGGCCGAATAATCAACTTAAGCGACTCAGACATTTTTAGATGAATGGCAGACAATCAAAACTGCCGTATATGGGACGACACCGACCTGCACGAGGTTTACCAGGTGACAATCCATCCTCAAAAAGTTACCGTTTGGTGGGGATTTTGGACCGACGGCGTCATTGGTCCATACTTTTTCGAAAACGACATGGGTAAAGCGGTCACCGTCAATGCCGAGCGCTACAGAACGATGATTACCAATTTGTTATGGTCCATATAGAACCATTTGGAACTCGACACTGGATGGTTCCGGTGCAATGGTAATCATCACTGACTGTGATGGTTTGTCCATAGCCAAGAACCTATATAAAAAAAACTGTGCAGAAACATCAGTTGTGAATGAGATAAAAAAAATGCTGACGAAGGCATAACTCGCAGTATAAGACCACTTCAAAATTCACTCTCAACTCTGTGTGTGTGCATTTCTAATACACACCTTAATGATATGGAAACAAAAAAAGAGTTCACAGTGAACTACAACCAACGCGACAAATTCAATCGAATCTCTCGAATCCTATCTGGGACAACCACCACCGTAGAGTAGTGAATTAACATCTTTGACACAAACCCTCTGCATCCCATCCAGGCTGTGTGACAAACACCATAGAACCTGTGCGAACCCTATAAAAAAAAAAAACATGCAGTTCCAGTAGGTCGGCGCTACGTACCACACAGCGGACGCCACGGTTGACATTCTGCTTGGACAATTTAAGGGAATCGTCCACTCACTTCCAGGGGTGACGTGAACATCTACCCGCCCTTATTGAAAAACCCTTCATAACAAACGTTAAAAATCTTTACAGATTCACATTAAAAGTAAACAATACTTTTCCAACAGAATATCAATTGTTTCGGAGTCTGAAGTCCTTTTGCCGGCAGAAGCTATTTGTAAAGCAAAAGTCGTAAAAGTTTTTGAAGATATTTTAGCCTTGCCAACGTTTGTTTCTGTTGTTCTACAAAGAATGTAGTTCCTTGGTTTATGAGGGTAGCGATGAAGTCTGTCCTTTTTTGGTGAATATGGGACGGATAAGATAGGACAATTGAGGACTTTGCAGTAGAATAGGGCAAAGGCATCATCTAAGGACATGTGCGTGTTAGAACTTAGGAGTAAATTAAAGAAATCGTTACTGAGCAGGTTATTTGGTTTTGCGAAGTCTAATTTTCGAAAATTGAAGCAATTCGTATTTTCAGAGTAGAAAATGGTAAATTGATGCCATGTAGTAAAAAGGCGGTTATAATAACGCAATTTTCGGCATCAGATCAGAAGATCAGGTCAAGTTATCTTGTTAATCTTGACAAAATGAGTTATACCGTCGCATTTAGCCCATTTCAAGTACGGAAGGTTCAAATCGCCACGATGATGTCATTGGAATCAGTGATATCAAATATGCAATTCATGAAGTCGATGGCAAGTTGATAACAATACGAGGGTGGTCCGATAAGTACTTAGCCTCACCGCCAGATGGCGCCAGTATCGCAAGAGCAACTATCTATCGTGTAGTACATTCTAGTAGACGGCTACTGTCAGCCGGATCGGACTCGTACTTTTGTTTTGCGTGTGGAAGCGGAAATGCCCGCGGATTTTAGAAAAATGGAAAAAGAGCAATATCGGTCGGTGACTCGATTCTTGATTTTGGAGGGGAAATCGAGCAGCGAAATCGAAGAGCGTTTGGATGCCACGTCCAGGTGCCCCGAATACGGCTACCACGGAGGATAACGTGACAAAAATCCACGATCTCGTATTGGCAGACCGCCGATTGAAGGTGCGCGAGATCGCTGAGACAGTAGGCATTTCAAAAGATGGCGTGGGTCATATTCTGCATGAAATTTTGGACATGAGAAAGCTGTCGGCGCGATGGGTGCCGCGTTTGCTCACTCCGGACAACAAGCGCAACCGTGAGACCACTTCAGAGCAGGGTTTGACGCTGTTTAAGCGCAATCCGAAGGAGTTTCTGCATCGTTTCGTGACAGTCGACGAAACATGGATCCACTGGTACACACCAGAGACCAAGGAACAGTCGAAACAGTGGACTTCACCCGGCGAACGTGCTCCGAAGAAGGCGAAGACTGTAGCATAGGCCGGAAAGGTGATGGCTACCGTTTTCTGGGATTCAAAAGGTGTGATCCACATCGATTATCTGGAGAAGGGCAAAACGGTCACAGGGCTGTACTATGCCAAATTATTGGGCCGATTCGACGCCGAATTGAAGAAAAAAACGGCCCCACTTTCCAAACTTGAAAAAGTCACTCGCCGGGCAGAAATTTCAGTCGAATAAGGAGGTCATCGCCGCCACGGAGGCCTACTTTGCAGACCTCGAGAAAACGTATTTTTCAGACGGGTTAAAGAAGTTGGAGCATCGCTGGGTCAAGTGTATCGAGCTAAAAGGAGACTATATTGAAAAATAAATCGCCATTTCTCCAAAATTTTTGTTTTTCTTTTGTAGGCTAAGTACTTATCGGACCACCCTCGTAAGTAGGTCATGAGGGGGGAATGCGACAGAAGGCAAGATAGAGTTTCCGCTTCGAAAAATTAATTAAGGCTCTGTTAAATGGGAAAAAAAGCTTTATAACGAAGCTAGTTATGCAATGACGGATCATACAGATCCCGGCAGAAAAACTAATAGAGGGTACTTAGACAAAGTGCACAGGTAGTAGAGTAGTGATCTGCTTATCCCCGTGGGGTATCCGGAGCTAGACAAAAACAAACTTTATCGGTCCTCAGTCTACAGCAGGTAGCATTTAACGCAGCCAGTCAACACTTTCCAACAATCTTAAATGTTAATAAATGTACTTAGAAGAGTAGATCTCGCCTTCTAACATGAGCAACGTAAGAATCGTAATGGGCCTTATTACAGGGTTTTTAAAACTAAAGATGGACTCTCTGGTATTCTATCCCTGGTATATAATTAAGCAATAAATCTGCCTTCCCTTTGTACAATAGTTCCATTTCTCTTCCTAGTTTTTCACATTTCGCTGTTTTCTTTCTGGCTCTATATCTTTAGCTGAGGCTCGGGTTTCCTGAATTCAACATAACAAATCCCTTATTGCTCGCTAGCATCATCTGATATCGCTCGATATGCAGTCCCTCGGTGCATATTGTCTTATAACTTAGTTGACGTTTTGACTCATATGGATGCGGCCTAACTTAAGACTGAGTGGATCACATTTGATAAAACTAGTCTAGATCCTTCAATGTTTGTCATTAACCTGCCTTTGCCGCTTTGACACAGGTGCTTTCAAGTTGTTTCTTGTAAGTAAGCCTTGCATCGATCTTCGCATTTAGGTTTTAATCTCATATCATGATTACCTGATCACCTTGACCGTAAGTCTCTTTTTCCTTATGACTGATTATTAGTACTGGGCGGACCCCACAAGCGGACCAGTAGGAATGCAGTTAAGTGGGAAGGTTATGGTCCTACACTTCTGACCATAACGACGCCGGGATAAAAAGGAAAAGAAGAAGAAGACTGATTATTAGTACTACTTCTGTTTTATATTCTGCGAGCTCCAACCCAACTGCTACCAATTATCGCCTTATTTTTTAAATACACCTATTTCAAATACTTTTTTCCCGGTATTTTGCCTCCATAACAATATTATCGTTATATCGTTATATCGTAGAAATATCGTTTTTTTTTAGTGCCAACGATCAAGGAAGTAAAGGAAGCAATACGTCGGCTTAAAAATAAAAAGGCCGCATTTGCCGACCTAATACCAACGGAATTTATAAAATATATATATATATATATATAATATGGTGACGAGAAGTTAACAGATAAGTTCCATGGGCTCATCACAAATTTATGGAACAATGAAAATCTCCCTAAGAAATGTAAAAAGTCTGTCTTCATTCCCGTATTTAGAGGACTGAAAAGGAACCGCTCGACGACTGACCAGATTTTCACGATGCGTCAGCTTTAAACCCCCAAAAGCTTGTCAAACTGATATAAATATGTCCAAGAGGTAACAAAGGACAAGTTAAAATAACAAACGTCTTATCATCTGTTACTGCCTTTTTTTTGTAATTCAAATGAAAGGAAAACGAAATATATGGTAATTGACCGACTTGGATTGATCAGAACTTTGTTGTGCTCGTTAAACGCTAGGAAAAAGTTGACAAGTTCAAATATCCGAAAACCGAATTGACTACCAAACAAGATGGGACTAGTTCGCCAGAGGCCAAGTCAGAATTCAAGGTCTCCTAACTCGCATTTTGCAAACTTATGCAAAGGCTTTCCTATCTGTCCGTTTGTACGCATATATCATATATATGTCTGTCCTGCTGTCCATACGCAACAAACTTGTGCGAAGTGAATGTGAATTATAAACTTGACCAAGACAAGACAAAATCCACGAATTACGATTTGAACTACTTGACCATCCACCTTAATCACCAGATCTAACCCCAAGCGACTTCTTTTTAGTCCCTCATTTAAAAATTGCGCTCGGAGGACAGAGATTTTCGTCAAATGAAGAGGCCGTCCCCTTCATGCACAGTTATTTTGCAGTCGGTTAGAGAGATGGGAGATATATGATATATGTATGCCTACAAACGGACAGGAAAGCCTTTTCATAAGTATTTCCTGCCTCAGCTTTGCAAGTATTTTTAGACTCTTTTGTCTCGCAATGTTAAAACTATAGAAGGAGGAAAATAGAAATAACTTTCTGATCTTTGAAAACAAGGTCTTAAGGAAATCTATGGTGAAAATAAAACGAATAAACAGGCGAATGAAAAAAACTACACAATCAGAACACGAGGACCTCTATACAGTCCCAAGCATAATAAGATGGAGGATACATTGCATAAATGAACAGTGGACAAACAGCCAAAGAATATTTAGTAGAAAACCCGA
Source organism: Merodon equestris (assembly GCA_958301585.1). Taxonomy (NCBI): domain Eukaryota; kingdom Metazoa; phylum Arthropoda; class Insecta; order Diptera; family Syrphidae; genus Merodon; species Merodon equestris. The sequence goes on from OY284413.1 coordinate 28,659,546, forward strand.
TGGAAAGAGATACCGGAAAGGGCACCCCGTAAATTGGAGGACACACTCATGACAGAGAGAGCCGGTGAAGGGGTATCAACGAGACTCTCAACTTCCGATTTTCAAATGGTCGTTAATGATAATAAAAATAACAGCCATAGCACTCTGATTGACCAATGGGAATGCTCTATAAGTCCCCAGTTTGCAGGGTTAAGATCATTTTTGATATCCAATATTATATCCAATCACCTTCATCCATTACCATCACCAATCACCATATCCAATATCACCTTCTGAATAGTTTCTTCTAGGGTTCGCAATATAGCTCCATATTGGAAGTTGTGTAACTTTTGTTTTGTTCTGATATTTTGTACAGACAACATCAACAAACCATGGAACAGTATACTCCTCAACATCGCGGAATACTCGTGACTAATTTTTACGGAATAATTAGCCAGTGACTTTGACATCCCGACCAGCCTACGTCAACTAGTCAAAAAATGAGGCCTTAACACGCATACCTCGAAGAAACTTCCGAAGGGAATATCACCGCTGTCACTGATGACGTAACGAATAAGCCGTCAACGTAAACCAGACCTCAAAGACGAAGTGAACGATTATGGGTCGAAATTCCTTCTATTGGGTCTACTTCCTTCTAAACGGGTACTGAAACAAACAAAATTGACGCGTCTAGGGACAAAGAGCCATAACATCCACCAAAAGCTACAGCATGGTGCACCATTTAGGCCGGAGAGGTAAGCTGGCCTCATTTGTTCGAGGACGCAGTGTGTAACGCGGCTACTGTATCTGCAGACTAATACAGAACCATGATTGATGAGATGAGGCTGGTGGGCATATGGTTCCAACAGGACGATGTAACTACACAGAAAGTAAGCCCCACAACAGACATCTTGTCGGATGCGTTTCCGAATCGGCTAGTGTCTCTTTCTGACGATTTACAGTGGCCGACAAAATCGTCCTATTTGACGGCTCATGATTTCTTTTTTTGGGTTTCATTTTTTAAGTCACGGGTCTATTATAAAAGCCATAGACTCTGAAAGCTCTCAAGGGGAATATCCGACAAGAGTGCGAGAACTGATCGCCCGATCAGAGCCCAAATTGTCATCACTAAGTGCGGTGCCCACCCAGCCAATATCATCTTTGAAACGTAATGAAATAAAACGTAAAGTTCAAATAAACATTTGAAAAGAAAATGAAATTATGTCGTTTCTTTTTTAAATGTTTTTGGGCCACCCTGTTATCACCTTCTATATAGCAACCACTTAGATAGAGCTTTTCTAAGTCTTTATTCCTGATTTGAGAGTCCTCTAGTCCTAACTTGCTGGTAAGCTTATGGGACGGTATGAAGAGGTCGTTTTCCCCCTTTAGAAGAGCAGCAAACGTAGCCTTTTCCGCGCTATGGAAACTCTGTATTAGAGAATTGAATCCTACGAGGAACGGGATAATCAGTTTTCGTATCTTTGATTTCTAATTAATTGCACATCTAGCAGGAGGTAGCCTCACTTGCAAATCTAGGGTATGACCAAACTCATCTTGCTATGACTTCTACGACACCTCTGTGAACTGACAGGTGCCGCGGGAACATTATGGCAGTATTTTGAAGACCTCAATATGGATTGCCCATCTTTGGTTACTACCTAAAAGCCTGGCTTCACAGGAAATCAGTTCAAATGTGAAACGTTCTCATCACCGAATGGATGTTCGATCGAATCCTACGTGAATTATCAATAATCAAAATTAATGTCCTAACCTAATCATAATTACACGGTCTTGAGTAAATGGACAGGAAAGCATTCAATTAGCCGGTACGCAACATTTTCCCTAATCACCGCTCCAGGCAGCAGCGGCGACAGGAATTGAAGATAACCAGAGGTCGTTACACTCTCCCGTAAGGTCAACATCCCCATCGACATTTATCCTTTCCCATCTAATGTGGTTCCCTCATAGGATACCCTTCCTTCCTCCTCCTCTCCCTCAAAGATTAATTATGTACACATTATTCCTGTAACAATGACGAGTCCCTCTCCATCGCTCCCCGTGTCCCATAAAACCGACAAAAAAAAGAGCGGGAAAGTCATTCTTAAAGAAAAAAAAGAAATTATCAAGTGTTATTAGAAAAAAGAAACACAATAAAAAAAAACAAACAAAAAATGGATGAACGTAAATGAAAAAAGGGAGAACAGGTATCTGGTTCTGTATCTCATGTGCACCCAACGTCCGACGAGGGCATTCCCACAGTCACCACTCTCAGTCAGTCACATTCGCGCCTAGAGAATCAGATTTTCTTCTGTTGTCGGTCGCTGGAAACTTCTCATACATAAATTGGTTACACGTCTAGGATTTCTAATCTCCACATATTGGGGTTGTTCACCTCGACGAACTCTTTTTTTTTCTTCTCTCCTTCACGTCTTCCTCTTCTTCTAATGCTCCTCTCGTGATTTCTATCTAACATTGTTACTTGGTATCCTATGCACATTTATTTTTTTCTTTCCTTTCCTCCTGGTCTTGGCTGATGGACGTCTTTCTCCTCGGGGAGTACAAAAACCTTTAAATGGGTTTTGAAAAGGCTCTCACAAAAGCCCAAATCGGTGAAGAGCAGTGATACACTTCTGGTCCAAGCGGGTGTGGATGGATGGAAAGGAGAAAAGCATGTGTAGAAATGGGTTTACGTACGAGTATCTAAGTAACTTTCTAGTTTAGGTGCCACCCGTTTCTTTATTGCATCTATTTTCTATTTTTTTTTTGTATTTTTCTTAACGTGTGCGTGCTCCCCTACCTTGGTGGGGAGGGAGAGGGATAGAGAAAAGTCGTTAAATCCAAGAAATAAAAAAATAAAAAACTACGAGGAAGCAAGAAAGGAGGAATATAGACCTTAGACGTAGCGTACATAGATACGGGCATGTTACGTGCTTAGATACAGATACTTACATGCATGTATAGAGCGAATAGATGGATGACTCGGGTAATGATGAATGACGGAAGAAAGGGCGTACAACACCGGCGAAAACCAGGAGGTACACATGTACACACGTGTTATGATTGAGCTTGGTAGTTTTGGCTTAAATGCACTAGGCACAGTGGTACCCGACCACTCAACAAGTGGCAGATATGACCAACGCATTATAATCCCTGTTTTACCATAGAGCGCCACACCATTTATGCTTTCCGACAAACTTTACGGCCGAAATGATCACCCAGCCAAACGGGTAATTCAACGAACTATCGCTCAATTCGGTTGCTGATCGAGCGTTTCTTGTACAAGAACTGGACTCGACTTGGTGAATTTGACATTGACAGACTTGGACATACATCTGTATCCAATTGACAAAGATCACCAAGCAGTCGCATGTTCGCTGATTGGACTCTGTAGCAGTTGGAAAGAGATACAAATTTAACCAGAAAAGTCACCCTGATGAAGCACATTGTTGGTTGAAGCCGTAAACAAGCAAAATTGCCACATTTGCGAAGGGAGTAATCCACAGGAGTACCAAGGGTCTCCACTATATCGGGAGGAACTTACTGTCTGGCGTGGATTACGGACAGGCGGCATTATCGGGCCATACATCTTCCGAAACGAGAACGGCCTATTTATGATGACTCTCAATAGCGAATTCTTGTGCGCCATGATAAATAGCCATTTGTGTCCTTAATTAGGGGCTGAGTAAGTCACTGGCTTATGGCAACAAACTAACAACAAATGGTGAAATGGACAACATCATCATTTGAACCATTATACCACAACCACTTAAGCTTCAAGTACAAAGTCCTCTCCAACATGTGCCATGCCATGCCAACTCGATCCAGTGCCGGGCGCCATTTGTTTTCAACGAACATTTGTTTTCAATGCCTCATCAATGACTACGGCAAAAATATGTCTCACTGAATCCGGTCAGTTAATATAATTGACTAACTGTCAAGGCTAGCACAAGTCAAATTGCAGTGCGGCAAACCGGATTTGTTAAAAAAAAAAAAATTAAATACTTTTCTCTTATGTTTGTATACATGCCCCCTAACATATGTTGATACTGTCAGACACTTCGGATATTTAGTTTGTTTTCCACAGAAATAAAACTTGGACTATTTTGGTGAGCCTGACGATTTTTTGCTACTGAAAACAAGATGGGATCAGCTCGCCAGGAGCCAAGCTACAATTCCAAGACTTCTACCTTGAATTTAGCAAACTTACGCAAAGGCTTTCCTGTCTGTCCTTCTGCCCGTACGCATATCATATAGCTACAGACTTGTTCGAAGTGAATGTGAATCATAATGTATCATACCCTAAAAATAGGCGGTTGGTGTCTACGGGTCCATTCGTCATTACGGTTCATGTATTTGGTGGGATACATAATAATAATAGATATATTATAATACATGTTTATAATTCACATTCACTTCGCGCAAGTTTGCATATACAAATCTGATATATGCATACAAAAAGTGTAAAATTGAGAGCTCCAACGTACTTGAAATGTTTTCCGTGGCATTTGGCGAGTCTACAGTGAGTAAAACGAATGCCTATGAGAGGTATAAGCTTTTCACTGAAAGCCGAGAAGACGCTATTGGCGATACTCGCCCTGGAGGCCCGCGAACGTCAACAATGGATGAAAACGTTCAGGCAGTGAAGAAAATTGTTTTGAAGAACCGTCAAATCAATATTAGAGAAGTTGCTGAGGATATTGGAATATCGGCTTGCTCATAGCATGCAATTTTTTTCAGATATTTTGGCCATGAAATGTGGATTAGCGAAGTTTTGTTTTGAAACGGCTAAATTTTGACCAAAAGAACCGTCGAATGAACATCTCTCAGGAGCTGTTGACTGATGTGAATGACGAGTCAGATATACTGAAAATTTTCATTGCTGATGATGAAACATGACAGTATGGTAATGACGTCGAAACCAAAGGCCAATCATCCCAATGGAAGCGATCGGAAGAGCCAAGACCGAAAAAATATTTTTCGAGGAAAATAAAAAGTCACCATATTTTTTGAACAGATTTCAACTGAGCTCACATTGCATGCGAAGTTCGTTAGCTTCGATCTAATATACATACAAAGCATTATCAGAGAATTTGTAAAAGCAAGGGCATCCGGAAAAGATCTTGGTTATGGAGGTATTGTCTCTTAAGACATGAATTAACAACCTCTTGATAGGAAGGCTTGGCGAAGGTTTGCCACACCCTGAACTTTCTAGTTCTAATTGGCCGATAATAGTAAAAATAATTTTGGGGTGATATTTTAATCATGCACAGCGAATATTAAATGACATTATTGCGAGGACAGGTTCCAAAATTAAGAAGAAAAAAGTATCCTTTCACAAAGACAATGCACTCTCGATTGCCACGCCATCCTCCGTATTCTCCGGATCTGGCCCCCAGGGACTCTTACCTGTTTACACATCTGAAAAGAATGCTCCAGTGAAAGAGATTTGGCTCCAATGAAAATTTCAAGCCCGTTGTTCCCATGTGGAACCATGTCATACCTACATGTCTGAAAGAAAATGTGCAATACCAGAGCGTGGGGCCTTGTACCGAGAATTCGGTTACGAAATATTATAGCGGCCATTCCTCCAAACGCAAACCCCAATGTTCTCACGGATGAAGGAAAACCTATTTTTCAGCTGTTCTTCTTTTGACTGGATATTTCTCAATCCCACGAGAACGACTGTCCTGGTCTCTAGATGATAAATTGTAAGTCAGTTGTTAAAAAAAAAAGGGGGAAAAAATGTTTGCTGATTTGCTTATGAAGAAATTCCTTGAGTGGCGCGTAATCTACTAGCATCTATGAGCACGAGGATAATTAGATGAATCAATGGTGAAATATTTTGGACGTCACCCAGCTTAGTAAGTAAAAGTTGTGAAAATTGGAAAAAATAAACGCCGTTCCGCATTAGCATTTTTTGTATTTGAACAACTTATTCACCTGTGACCAATTGCTGCGAGGTCTGCATTAAGTTGATTATTGTGTAACTGTCACTGTAAGGGAGAATAGAATAAGGAAATGCCCATTGTATCTGTCGAAGACAAAAAAGAGAAGAATCGGGCAGAATTTGACTAAAAATTCGATATAGCCAATCAAATTTTGTTTGGGTAATGGCTTGACAACAGTGTTTGCACCCTGGGTACGAACTATGACACTATTTACCCTCTGGATAAATTAAAAAGATGAAGCCCTGAATAAAAAAGAAAGGTAGACATGGACATCTCTTTAGGTATGAGCGGTGTTAATCAAGCTGACAAGACAAACGCAGTGTACAGAACAGCAAAAAATGGTGGTGAGTCCGGTTACGTACATGCTTAATTTGGATGTAGCTAATGCTTGGCATCCCCATGTGCTGACTGCTGAAGCGAAGTTAGATCAACTCCAATTCCGCCTTTTGTGTTTTTATTTGAGGTTTGTGAACAGTGGATATAGCGGTCCCAAGTATGAATCTAGATGGTGTTGGACCCGTCCTCCAGGAACTGCCGAGTCAGCTACGATGCTTCGTATGCTACATGAAAGCACCTTGACAATGTTAAAAACGCATTAAAACACTGTGCATCGAAAATGTTTATTTTGACGAAAGCCCACTAGTCCCATTTAAGGTATGGGTTTTTTTTACATACGAGGGACAGTTTTGCGCACCCTTGTTTGTAAGTGCGTTATCCTGGTGAAAGATAATGAGGCCTCTTTCCGCAAAAATTGGCAGTTTTTGTCTTTACAAGGAAATCAGTTAACAGGATCCCTTTCGCATTCCAAAACACGCTGGCCATGGCCTTTCCGGCAGATGCAATCGACTTCGCTTGGACTGCTGCTTCGTTTCTGGCGTGTTCTGGTGTTTCATCCATAATGGCAAATCGCCACAGAAAATCGCTCGGATCACTATTGATTCGTCCTAATATTGTTGCGAAAATCCTTTGCTTATTTGCTTTTGATCGGCATGTAGCAAATCCGACACCCATCTTGTGAAGTGCTGTCACATCCCTAATTCTTTGTGCAAAATGTTTCGCACCCTTTCCCGACTCAGCTACCTCACTCACCTTGACTCGCCTATGGTTCGACATGATGTGCACTTGGTTTCGGTTTTTGGTCGTCCTTCACGTGGGTCATGTTCAAAGGATGTGCGACCACGTTTAAACTCAGTTACCCACTTTTTAACGGTTGTCATCGAAGGAGCAGAGTCCCTTTAAACGTTTGTCAACTTCGGACGAATTTCCTTGAGGGTTAATCCATCCAAACCCAAAACGTGCTTTCAGGCAGAAACATACATTTTTGCTACTGAACGCCATTTACATGTCTGACCGAGAACTTTTCACCTTATTCTCGTATACAAGGTGCTTTCATTAAACTTTTTTTTTTTTTTTTTTTTCAAAATAGTCGCCATGAGACTTTCTGAAAAAGCTTGAAGAATTTTTTTAAGTCGTCAGTAGTGATGTTCTGGGGATGTCAGTGCAACATTTTGAACGGTTTTCACATTCCTGTCGGCATAACATTTTTCTTTCATCGGCAATTGCATTTTTACGAAGAGGCAGAAACTACAAATTGCTAGACCAGGCGAATACGACGAGTGGTTGATAGTTTTTTGGTCAAAAAAATCAGTCACGGGTCGATCGATGAAATGCCGCGTGATCATGCACAAGCGATATTCTGGCCGAAGATTTCTCGGAGGCCCAAATTTTCGGTCACAATGTCCCATTTCCCATTTCCACTGATTTCAATAAAGATTTAAGCAACATGTTGATCATGATTTACGTCTTCACGACCATATTAAAAAGCTTGTCATGAAATTTTGACTGAACGTTAGTGAAGGATGTACCTCTCAACTCAGGAGCCATCAATATGTGGCGCCACTATTATGTGTTACATATTTTGAAAAGTCCTCTTAACTTTGGAATGCAATAGATTAATAAATGTTTTTTTCGCCATTTTTCTACTAGTTTGAGCCTTAATGGGTTAACGATTAAAGCTTCCCAATTTGATTACGTTTTGTTTGAAAACGGTTGCCTAAGTCACACACAATTCTTCTTCTTCTTCTTTTTAGGATAAACCCTGTTGATTACAACTTTACGTCTCGATTTTGTTCGAACTGAAAATCCAGTATTCTTATCTCTTAGGACGAATCCATCTTGAAGCTAATTGACAAGCAGAATAAAGAGCTTGATACTCCCAGCTGGAGAATCATTTCTTCAGCCAAGAGCAAGAACGGAATGGGAAAGGACCTCATGGTTACCATTGACCAAAACTCACTCGACCACATCCGCAGCAGATCTGGCAGCATCAAGTTCGGGCTGGGAACCCTGAAGGTAAGGCTCCCCAAAGAACGCGGCAAGTCAAAGGAGGTTGCTAGTGGTGCAAATTAATTTACACCACTGCAAAGCAGCCACCGACGACTTGATGATGTACATGCTGCAGGAAGATGTGGATATACCCTTAATCCAAGAACCTTGGCTCCTTAGGAACAAAATTCAGGGATTAAGGTCTAAAGAGTATAATTTATACTATTCACATACCGAAGGTAAGCTAAGAACCTGTATAGTCGCCAAGAGACACTTAAACATGTTTCTCCTAGGTACGTACAGCAACGGAGACCTCACGGTGGTAACGTACGAACAACAGGACAAATCAATTTTGCTCCTATCGTCCGCTTACTTACCATACGATGAGGAGGATCCACCTTCAAACGCAGTCCGAACTAAGCGTCTATTGATAGGCTGCGACGCCAATGGACACCACTGTCAATGGGGAAGCTGCGACATCAATAAAAGGGGTGAGTCCATTTTCGATTTCATTATCTCCACCAACCTCAATATTTGCAACAAAGGTAATACACCCACGTTTCGCAATCGGGTTAGGGAAGAGGTAATTGACCTCACCTTACTAAGTGAGTCCGACTCCATCCGAGTAGAGGATTGGATTGTGTCCACTAACTGTTCCTTTTCGGACCACAGCCGGATACTCTTCAACCTTAACGTCATTAAAGAAAAACCGAAACCTTTCAGGAACCCTCAGAGGACAGACTGGAATCTTTTCTCAAACCTAGTTGCCAACAGGTTAGAACCGCCACAAGACACCACTAATCCTGATCCAACTTACATTGAGAATTCAGTCGAAAATCTTGTGAGAATTCTGAAAGCGGCTTTCAACAAATCCTGTCCTTTGCAGCGTGCTCGCAGGAAGACCAGCGCAGTCTGGTGGACCACAGAGCTAAAGCAACTCAGGACCAGGACCCGAACTCTATTCAATAGAGCAAAGATCTCAAACAGAACCGAAGACTGGGATAAGTACAAGTCCAGCTTCAACGAATACAAGAGCAAAACAAGAGCAGCAAAATCTAAATCCTGGCGGGAGTTCTGCGAATCAATAGAGGATCTCAACGAAGCCGCAAGGCTCAGGAAGATCCTATCCAAGGACCCCTGCGTCCCGGGATTCATCCATAAACCAGATGGATCCAGTCGGGAATCTTTAGAACTGCTGACTGAAACCCACTTCCCAGGCTGTAAAACCCCTGAAACCACAGTCTCCTTCGAGACGACGGTTCCTACGGTTCACACAACCGAAGAAGTGATAAACAAGACTATCACAGCGGATAAAGTATCATGGGCAATAAATTCGTTCAAACCTTTTAAATCTCCGGGCCCGGACGATATCTTACCAGCGATGCTTCAAAAAACACAGAACCACACTGTACCCCATCTCGTAAGCATTTTTTCCAATTGCCTGCGAACGGGGTACATCCCAACACAGTGGAGAGAAATTAAGGTAATTTTCATACCTAAGGCAGGTAAACCATCTCATACTGCCGCAAAGGACTATAGGCCAATTAGTCTCTCGTCGTTTCTTTTAAAAACCTTGGAGAGACTCCTTGGCCTATACATCAGAGGACTCTTAAATTCACGCAACTTATGCAACACTCAACAAGACAGATCAGTGGAGAGTGCTCTGCATAGTGTTGTCCGTGAAATTGAGGGCTCGCTATACTTAAAAGAGTTTACAATGGCAGCCTTCCTCGACATAGAGGAGGCCTTCAACAATGTAAACACAGAGGCCATAACAGCAGCTCTTGAGGACATAAAAGTAGACAAATCCATTGTAATCTGGATTGAGAATATGTTGAAGAACAGAATCATCAATGCAGACATTGGACACAGTTCTATAAGGAAGGTGACAACCAGAGGCACACCACAAGGAGGAGTTCTCTCCCCCCTACTGTGGCTTCTTACAGTCAGCAAGATCCTCAAATTCTTTATGGAAAAAGACACAAAGATCACAGCGTACGCGGATGACCTGGTTATCTTGATAAAAGGTAAATTTCTACCAACTATCAGTGAACTAATGGAATCTGCGCTGAGTGAACTCTCCTCGTGGGTAAGACAGAACGGTCTGAGAATAAACCCCCAGAAAACCGAGCTGGTCTTGTTCACCAGGAAAAGGAAAATTCCGATATTTGCTTCCCCAAAGTTAGAGGGTACTCCACTCAAACTTAAAGCGGAAGCAAAATATCTAGGCATCATTCTTGACTCCAAACTCTCCTGGCAAAGGAACCTGGCGGAAAGGATGAGAAAAGGACTGAACGCTTTTTATGCATGCAAAAAGACTTTCGGAAAAAGATGGGGCTTGCAACCGTACATCATTCATTGGATGTACACAGCAATCATCAGACCCATTTTAACTTATGGGGCCCTAGTCTGGTGGACTGCTAGCAGCATAAAAAGCTATATGAACATGCTCAACAAAGTACAAAGGTTAGCAGCTGTTTGTACAACGGGAGCCATGAGAAGCACGCCGCAAGCAGGGTTGGACATGATTCTTCATCTCCTCCCTTTGGATCTACTCATAAAAGGCTACGCCGCAAAGAGCGCTCTCAGACTAAGAGAGTCCTCTCTGTGGAAGCAAGCCAACTATGGACATGCGGCCATACTTAAGATAATAGACGACCTGGGAAGGAAACATGGTTTTAGTAGCCTCGCAGCTACGACCGACTATATTCCCCCCCAAAATGACTTCTCTCTCAGTATACCTATCCTTTTCCCCGACAGAGAAGAGTGGCTATCAAACGCGGTAATCAACGACCATGCGATCACCCTCTTCACCGACGGATCGAAAATGGACACAGGCATTGGGGCCGGGTTTTACTCTGATACCCTACACAAACAGGAATCATTCAGACTCCCTGATATGTGTAGCGTGTTCCAAGCAGAAATCCTGGCAATAGAGAAAGCAGCCAAACACCTACAGGTAGCCGATATCCCACCATCTGATATCAACATCTTCGTAGACAGCCAGGCTGCACTGAAGTCAATAGAATCCTGTATAACGAGATCAAAGGCTGTCAAGAAATGTCGCGACTCACTGAAGCCCATCAGACACCATAAAGTTAAACTCTGCTGGATACCGGGCCACAGCTCAATCGCAGGGAACGAAAGAGCATACGAGCTGGCCAGGCAAGGTTCTGAATTGGACATCAGCGAAGCGGACACGTCACTGCAACCACCGATCAGCGCATTATACAGGATCATAAACGACGCAATCATCAAAGAGGCCAACTCGTCTTGGCTTTCAAGAAACGACAGCTACACGACAAGATCATCGTGGCCAGAGCTCAACGTCGGAAAAACAAAGAAGCTCCTGGCGCTGGACCGTAACTCGATCCGTATGCTCGTCGGAGTGATCACAGGACACTGTCCCATTGGAGCAATGCTCCGGAAATGGGACTCGGGATCCAGCGATCTCTGCCGGAGCTGCAGCGATGAGGAAGAAACTGAGACGATCCAACATCTGCTCTGCCACTGTCCAGCTCTCCAGAATCGACGCCTAGTATCGCTGGGCCAAAGATTCTTTACAGAGATTGCGGACGTGGCTAACGCAGATATATCGGATCTTCTAAGATTCATCAAGAGCACAGGGTGGTTTCAGCCACCACGTGATAGGACAGGCTAATTTTATGTGTACCCACACAAACGAAGGGAATCACAATGGGCCTCTTGGCCTCCGAGTGGAAGTGATGTCCAACCATCACACTCCCCTTCTTTAACCTAACCTAACCTAACCTATCTCTTAGGGAGTCGTCCTGGTAGTCTGGATATTGATGGTCTTCCCGTCACTGCCAACCTTGCTAGATGTTATGGTGGCATCCTGAGTAGGTGGTTCTTCCACTCTTTGCGTCTCCTCCTTGTTCAATTCATTTTTTTTTAAACTTTTCGTAATTATTGAGCTTAATTCAAGCTAACTTAATCTAATCTTAATCGAATCTAACTTATTAGCTAAGAAGAACGGGAGGGGGGATTAAAAAGGCGAATTTTCGGGCATGGAGTGCTGAGGTTGAAATCGAAATAAGGATTCGAATTAACACTACCCAGCATGCGAGAAATGGCTTCATTGAAGCCGAATGCAGTCCGGGGGAGGGTAGAGTGAAGAGACGGGGATTTCGTGCATTGCGGAGGTTAGTGTTGATAGAGACAGAGTTGTAGAGGGTCGATGGTACCTGAAAGGAGTCGATGGATGAAAAGAATGTCAGATACAATTCTTCTTTCTTCCAAAGGATTCATGTTGATTAATTTAAGGCGGTCTTGGTAGGCTGGTCAAATCAAAGGATTGCACCAGGGGAGACCTCGAAGAAGAGTAAAACATACGACCCGGCGGTGGATGCTCTCGATTCTAGAAATGTGGATTTGTTGGTAAGGAAACCACACTTGAGAGGCGTATTCAAGAAGTGGCCGGGCAAAGGTTATGTAAAGAGATCCGGTGACGTAAGGGTTCGAGAATTCTTTAGACCATCGCTTCACGAAACCGAGTACAGAATTAGCTTTAAGGATTATCTCATCGATGTATGTATGTGCGAAAATTTAGCTCCTGGTCACATAATATGCCAAGATCGCGAATGAGTGGAGATGGGTTGATTATTGAGGAAGTAGAGACGAGGAGGAGATTTGATTCGTTTACGTGAAAAGGTAATTGATTGGCATTCGGAAATGTTAAGCTCCAAGCAATTCTTGGAACACCAGATGGAAAAACTATTGAGATCAGGTTGAATAAGGGAAGAGTCATGACTGGAGGAAATGGTTTTGAACAACTTGGTTTCGTCGGCATATAGTTAAATGTGGGAATGTTTGATCATCATTTCAATATCGTTTATGGTAAGAATAAAAAGAAGTGGACCTAAGTGGCTGCCTTGGGGGAGGCCGGAGGAAGCTAAAAAGGGGTTAGAGAAGGTAGATCTAAAACGAACACTGTAATAGCCATTTTCCAGGTAAGAAGATATCCACTTCAAAGAAACGGGGACAGAAGCCAAGGCAAGAAGTATTAATCTGTTGGAGATTTTACCGAAAGCTTTATTGAAATCGGTTGAAATAACGTCGACTTCTTCGCCGTTCTCTAAGGCTGATAAGGTAGAGGAAACAAATTCAAAAAGGTTTGTGGTTGTGGATCTGCATTTGAGGAAACCGTGTTGTCTAGGGGAGATTAATGACTTGCAGAAAAAAACTTAGAGTTTCGTACAAAATACTCTCGAAGAGTTTGGGTATACATATGTGATAGTTTGACAATGGGATAGTTGTTAACAACGTTCTTCTGACCTTTTTTGTGAATAGGGGTGATAAATGAGGTTCTCCATAAGCGGGGGAATTCACCTAGGGATAGGGATAGATTGAAGATTTTCGAGAGAGGGTTGAGGAGCACTTTTTTTTAGAAATATGGCAGGGAGACATCAGGTCCAGGAATAAATTCATCATTAAGTGGATTTAATTTGTTTTCGATGACATGATAATCGACTGTGCGAGGAAGAAATGGTTCAAGGGAAAACTTCGGTAAATACTCGAAGTAAGAGAGGTGTGGAGCAAAGGATTCGTCGGCGAAAGACTGTTTAAAAAGTTGGCGATAATATTGGGGTCATTCGAGGTTTGATCACGGAAGGAGAGAGAGTTTGGATAGCCATCAGATTTGCTTTTGTAGTTAACAAACTTAAAGAAGGACTCAGGATCGTTTATAAGATTGGCTTGCGTTTCAGTTAAATAACGTTGACAGAGGGAGTTGTGAAGGGCGGTAAAGTGGAGATAGCTCCCCAAGTAGTTAAAAAAGTCATTAGGGGATTTAGTACGAAGGAAGATTGTTTCTTAGAGAACGAAGCCTACGATTGTACCAGGGTGGGGAGGTGGACAAAGTTTTGCGTTGTGAAATGGGGACGTAAAGAGAGATAAATATTTCCCTATAGAATATGGATATTGCATCATTTACGGTTAGGTTATCAAAATTGAGAGGGGCTTTTTTAAGGTATTCATTGATTAGGTGATTAGGTCATTCATTAGGTTGCTTTGTGGAAGTCGTGAGAGGCCAGAACTCTAGGGGGTTTGTTCTGTAATGGAGAATCGTGGAAAAGGAAAGGAGGAGGGGAGGATGGAAGTTATCGATGGTTGAAAGGGAAAGGGGACAAAGTGAAACAGTAGAGCTGAGGGGATCGGTTGTGAATATGAGTAGTTTAGGACGCTAAGTTTTGAATCTGCTAGGCGATCCAAGAAGAGACATTCTTTGGTAATAGTGGGATAGGTGGCAATATAAAACGATTGATCGTCTGATTGGGTCCATTTAATATGAGGAAGGTTGAAGTTACCGAGGAGAAGGAGTTGATAGGATTCAATCGGTTGAGAGGGCAAGATGTAGAAACAAATGATGTATAGTGTCTTCTGGGGTAGAACAATCTTAATTGAAGCAATGTCGAGAAGTGGGGAGGATGATATTGCGGCTAGATATTGATGACGGCTAGTAGAACGCCTCGATAAGGGCAACCATCAGTGGGTCGACTGAGTTCGTAATCGCGATAAACATTAAAATTTGATGGGAACAGTTCGAGGTTATTTATGCTGGGGATCAGATTTGCTTCGGTCAGAGCAAAAGTTTTAAAGGGTAGAGCATGTGATTGTTGGAAGACAGCTTGGGTTTTGGAACGAAGACGTCTTACATTCTGATAATAGAAGATAAGGGGGACATTTTGGCAGAGTGAGCGGGTTACTTGGAGAGAGAGACAATTAGGGACGAAAAAACTTGTCTTGATCAGCTCTACTACGTTGAAGGTGCAAGATACTTTGAAACTTTTTAGGGCGAGATATTATAAAATTCATGATATTTTATGAAGAGGCTCTTGAGGCTAGCGAAATATGTAGGGAGACCTTCCTATTGAATGGAGACCATGACGCTTGTGTTTGTTTTACCTTGATAACAAACCGAGTCTGATTTATCATTGAGGTAAACCAGAAAGAGACGAATGTTCTCATACGTCTTTTTGTCTCTTAGTCGAGAAAGGGCAGTTAGCTGAGTAAATTTAACTGTGGGAGGCAAAGGAGGTTCAACAAAAGATTGAGGGGTGGCAGAGGATTGGGTAAATGGGGCAAAAGTTATTGGTATTAGGACAGACGAAGAGTTGGGTGAAAGGGTGGGGTTTGGGTTGGAGGTGTTGGGGGGATTTTGAGGGGTTAAATATATGGGAGCTACGGAAATTAGGATACTTGGCTCCGGAAGTGCAAATTCGTAAACGAATTCGGGGCAGGTGATTGGGATGGAGGCGTGGGGATAGTTGTTGGAGTTAGATTAAACGAAACCCATTGACGTTGGGATTTTTGCGGAGCAGTGGGAGACGGATAAAGGTGAGAAATGGATGGGTGTGTAAAAGTTGGAAAGAGAATTGTTTTAAAACTCCAGTTATGGTGAGACTTGGAGGGAACTTTGGAATGCTTATTGAAATTAGGTTGCTGTAAAAGGAGGGCGGAATATGGGAGGTGATAGACTTACGACTAAAGTTATTATTTATGTTTATTTTAGACCTAGTCTTAATTATCTTAATATTCTTGTTTGGGACTTCTGGATCGGGTGATAACCATTTAGATATATTAATGTTACCGATGGTTAGAACAGAATCGAAGGGGTTACCGAAAAGCTATGCATATTTCGATAGGAAGACAAATTTAAAGCGGCGTGGGATATTCCGGTTACGAGGGTGGTACGATAAGTACTTAGCCCCACCGCCAGATGGCGCCAGTATCGCAAGAGCAACTTACTGTCGTCCAGTACATTCTAGTACTCTTATTATGCTGAAGTTCGACGCACTGCACATCGGCTATTGAATAATGTTGGCGGAAGAAATTCTTTAGCCAAGAGATGTTGGCGTGCGGAGGGGCTCCTTTTAGGTAAAACTCGGAGTCGTTAGTATTTTTGAGCTTTTCCAGGCGACTTGCCCATTTCTGTTCAGTCTATAAGGTTCCAATCTTGCTCTGAGTCCTTTTTATCGGCTTGGACATATACCGAGCGAGTTGTCACGAGTCAGCGAGTTGTTGCCAGATCGTCAAAGAAGTCACTTAGCTTAGTTGTAAGTTCAACGATTAATGGGGAGTAGTCCAACTGAGCATTATTTCGAGGTGGTGACGATTTTGTTGAGGAAGATTATAGGAGAGTGTCGAGATCGGCTAGTAAGGAGGTCGTTACATTATTAATAGTGTCCGGCGTCTTCCGCATGGACGCGATTAACGAATTTACATCGGCACTGAGCACATCAAGCCGGTTAGTGAGGTCATCGGATTCATTAGAATGGAGGAGATTTATTGCATTGTTTACTCTATTTCTGAGTGCTCTGTATTCATCAAAGTTAATTGCGCTGCGCTTTAAATTTAGAAAGGACTCGCGTTCTTCTGCCGCTAAGACTTTTACTTTCTCGCAGAACCAAGGTTTGTGCTTCAGTGACCTGTTTTTTATTGTTATTAATCGTTTCCCAATTGATTCCTCCGATGCTTTTAAGATGTTGTGTGACAACTTATTTCATTACTTTTTTACACTACCATTCACTGTTATGTCCGCTTAGAAGAGGACTTATTCATTTGAGTGTCCTTGCTTGGTTTCAAACAGGTGGTTATCTTCATGAGAACGTTAAGTGCCTACATTAGCAGAATTCTGACATCCTGGATTCTTGCGGGATGGATCTTGTCATTGTGATGAAAAAGTCAATCACCGATCTCGAACCCCTTGTGTTCATAAAGGTGTAATTGTGCTAAGGTTAAGGATCATAGAGGGTGTTATTTATTCCCAGACTGTTTAGGAGGCAGAATTCGATTAGTTGCTGTCCGTTTTCGTTGAGCACATCCTCATTAAAGCGGTTCTTCATCGCTGGGATGACTTGGTCGCCTATCCGTGCGTTGGTCTCGGCACAAAACGACCTGACATCTGGGTGGGATCGAATTTATTGTTGTCGTAGAATTCTTCTTTTACATATTTCCTGATATTTGGTCATGTCCGGTGCATAGACGCTTTGTGTTGATTCTACTATTAGAGGCCATTACCACATGCACACAATCCTTGGGACGGGCATGACCGGTCAGACACTAGTTGCCTGTTTCAGAAGACCATGCAAAAATCTTTCCAATAACACGAAAAAACACAACTCAATTGTTAATTTGTAGTCGCAACTCTTTATTCTCAATACGCTTTGCATTCAATCTCTTCCCGGTCCGGCTTATCTAACTGCCTTCCTCCATCTCATTTCTCTTTGTCAACATTTAGTAATGAATTGTATAGGTATATACCGCTAGACTATGTATATACAAGATAATAACAAATAGAATAAGTCAAAAACAATTAAATAACTTAAGCTAAATCGATAATGTAATCAATACACGCTAAATATGTTGCCTTATATGTACAGGTTGTGGTTAGGTTTTAATTCAAGATCCTCTACAGGGGTATAGGCTAAGTCCTAGACTATGTACAGCTTACAACTAGTTCTCGATAAGACAGGAAAAATGTAAGTGCGACGCCAGCCAGTTTGAAAATAATATCGTCTCGGCTTCTTCGCTAACTTGGGGTATACGCTTCTAGGGATACGCGGTGTCCATCGCGGTCGACAGTCGCGGTAGTCACATTTGGCTCGGACGTACAATCACCTGGCCGAGAACTCTACCGTCTGGTGGTAGATTGGTGGTCACTGTGGTTACCATGCGTGGTGTCTGCTGTTGAAATGTAGCAGCTGCTGCGGTTGGCGGGTGACCGGTGCCCATGAGCTCCCAGTTGCCACCTTCGCGATGGACAAGTGTGAATGGCGGTCCTCTGGCGGCAGATGTGGCACCAATGGGAAGCTGCTAAAAAAGAGAGATCGAATGAGACTCAAAAGTAATTGAGAGAGAATTATTAAATAGCTTACGGGTAATTTGAATCGTTGTACGGTCGCCGATACGGGCCTCAAGTACGTCCGTGGAGGAAGCTTCAGTATCTCTTTGTTTTTGAATGGTATTTCGGTAGTAGTGGCGGAAATCGGTAAGGAGCATGCGTCCGGCGGACTGTTTCCTTTCTTTTGTGCCGCTCCCGTTGTGGACAACATTGACACAGATGTTGGCAGCAATGCGGATGTCGCCGATGGGGGTGTGGAAGCTGAATGGATGGATGGCCGGTATACTGAAACCGGTTGAAGAGGCAAAAAATTCTGAAAACCCATAGAAAATGGTTGAGAGAAGAAACATACGGAGTGGGTGTTGCTCGTTTTACTCACTGGTTGTGCCGCGCCGCTGATCGTCTGACTCGATGGTGTGGTGATGGTAGTGCAGGCGGTTACGGTCGTGGGAGCGGAGTATAGTCTGCCAGGACCTTGTACCTCGGAATTCAGATGCGGATTGACCTGACAGCAGTGTGGCTTGTGACGCAACCAATCCATACTCTGACAATTCGTATCGCAGTATGCAGTATTCCAACAGCAATAGGAGTTGGCTTCACGGCCACAGTTCACACACCATTGCCGCTTCTTGGTTTGCTCGACGGCGTGTATTCTTTCGATTTCGCACTGCTTGCGCGTTTCGGCGATTATGCGCAATCGTTCGTTTTCCATGCTCTTCTTCATCTCGCACAACATCGTGTCCGTGTTTTGCTTAAGCTCGAACAGTCTTTTCTCATAGGAGGCAACCTTGGTTTCCAGTTCCATTTGTAGCTCCACGATCTTGGCTTGCATGATGTCCACGCTGGCCATATCGTGAATAGTGTCTTTCATCACGGAAATAAAAAAGTCAGTCATCTGAAAGAAGGAAATTTAGGCTTTGTCAAACACAAGACAATAAACAAAATGTACCTTGTGAGCTCCTTCGACCAGTGCCCTACACACTGGCCCGGCGTCCGAGTTGAATCCGTAATTTCCATCCGAACGTAGTGCTCCATTCGGACGCGGTGCTAATCTCGGAGGACCCCGTACTATGGTATCCGTTATCGCTGCCGCCAAACTAGGAGTAACTACTCCCGACAGTATATGACCCGCAACCTCCCGACCAGTTTCGCTAGCCGTCTCGGTCTCGTTCGCATTCGAAGTAGACGTTGCCAGCTGCAGTGGTGATAATGTCTTCAGTGTCGAGATATAACTCGGCCGTGTAGTCACCGAGCTGCTCACAACCATCGCCGTTGAACTGCTGACCGAATTCATCGCACTAACAACCGCTGTTGTAGACGCTGTAACATGTGCTGTGACCTGTAGCACTGGCATTGGAGACGTTACAGGTATACAATTCGTCGAAGGACTACCGCTGGTTAACGACTGACTAATGGGTGTTGACACAGGGATCGTTGTAATGCTTGCGGGTTTTGGGGCGCTTTGAACCTGATTGGTCGGTTTGGAGACAGCTGTGAGTGGCTGAATGGGTACCGAGTTGTTCTGACTGTCGACGGGGATGTAGACCATACTGTTTTTGGTAAGCGATCGTGGAGACATGTTCGCCTTGTTTGGGAAAGATTTGCGGGCTCTAGCGTGGGCTTTCTTGGGCTGAGCGGATGCAACCGATGATGTCGTAGGTGACTGAATGGATGAAACGACCGAAGTGGCTGTGTTCGGTGTTGTGTTCTTTAACGCTGCAGGCGGTTGCATGGTTAGTGACTCCAGACTTCGGACCACAATACGTTGAATCATTGTTTCACCAACAATACGAGGTCCCTCGGCAGGTTGTGGCTTCGCAGTGCTTTGCTGCGCGGCAATAGATATTGTCGGCGATGTATTCTCCCGCGAGAGAGTAGAGCTCGATGAGGTTTCATCATCGGACACTGTTTCCCTTTTGACTAGATCTGGATCGATGGGAAGCGGAGACGTGCTGGGGATCGGGTTATTAGATTTGCAGTTTGCAGATGGAGTTGTTGCAGAAAACATTAGCGTCGGCGTGGATGTGTTGCTGCTTGAAGCCAAAGGATCAATCAGTCTGCTTGAGGATGAGGAAAGTGGCGTGGAGATCGCCTGCTCATCCTCTGCCCTCTCCACTTTGATGTCTTCGAATGGGATCAGTCCAGTTGGTGTCGGCGATTTCTCACTTACAGTGCTTGTTGGCTTCGGTGAGGTTTGCACTCGCGCCGATGTATTTGAAGACATTGGTTTTGAAGGTAGTGAAGCGTGTTTTGAAGCTGGTGTGCTGGGTGTAGAGGGTGGTTCTGACAACGAAGTAGGTTTCGATTGAGCGTGGGGAGCTTTTGAGGTAATTCGTTCCTCCGCTGCACTTTTAGGAGTCAAATTCGTCTCATCCAGGGGAGTATATGAGTTGACACCTGATGGTTTCGTGTATATTTTCCGTATTGTCACCCCCTGACGGTTTTGGACAAGCTTTGCCATGGCGCTGGGGGTGTCATTGACAAAAGAGTCATTGCTGAATGGGTTTGCACCAACGTCAGGCGTTTGTGGTTGTTTGTAGGTCGTCTTTGGCGGAGTTGGTGTTGTTTGTTCCTGATGCGAGTTGGAAGACTTTGGAGTTTCATTTGAAGCCACATGGTATGCCGGCACAATGGCTGTGGGAATCTGAGCTGCGACTGGCGTTTTCTCGCCTGAACGAGATATTCGAGCTCTCTTTGCTGGTAACTCCACTGTCAGAGCCTCGTTCTTAGTGATTTCTGACAGTGCACTACAATTGGATTCATTCGCCTGAACGTCTTCATCGCTCTTTGACTTTTTAAGGTTTGACGACATCAGGACAATGTCCGACTTTCTCTTGAGGATCACTGAATTGATTTTCGACGAATTCGTCTCGTCTTTGTTCATCGGCTTGGCAACGACCTCATAGTTAGATGACATTGTCTTGTTCGGTGTACTTTTGTTAGGTAAACTTGCTTTGGGCGTAGTGTTCTGTGAAGTATTCGGCAAGTCTTTGCTACGTTTAGCATCACTATGTGGCGAAGACTTGGAGAGCTCAGTCGATGATCTGGATTTACGGCGATTTCGCTCCGCACCCAGACTCGAATGGTCCGAGTCGGTTCCGGAATCCGGTTTCTTAATCATTGATAGGTTATTGCCAGCCGTTTTGACGATCTTGTACGTAAGTGGCGGTTTCTGAAGCGTTTGTTGTCGTTTTATGTATTCAGTTACACCTGGCATCATTTCCTCCAACTGGGTCATCTCATTGCTGGAATCGTACGGCGTTCTACCGGGGGCAAAATTGAACGCTCCGATTTTGGCTTTAATATTCTCAATATGAACGTCAACTTCTTTTATGCAATCCGCAATACCCGGTCGAAAGGAACGCTTCCCCGAGTATGGATTCGGGTCGGTTTCCGAGTAAAGGAAACAATCTTTGACTGGAACAAATGCACGATCGTGGTCACCGAAGAAACGGACGTTTACTAGAGAATTCGGTCCCAAGCCCATACCCTTCGCCGGCCAATACGGGAAACCCTTCAATTTAGCCCAAAGCAGAATATGCGGCTTCAGGCAAACATCGACGAACCAATCTTTACGGGTATTAGCATTGAGATAACACTCTGAGCAGGTCTCTATCTCTGCTGCTTCTTGACGACACACCTTTAGTATGATTTTTGCTATTGCAGTGATTTTATTATTATATGCTGTGGAGAAAGGGGAGTTAAGTTCATGTGGAACTGACGCGGTTGAATGCGAACAGTTACCCGCATAGGCAATGGACACGTTATGTTGTATCCACTTCGTTTCCAGAACGAATTCTTCCGTGCAACGAAACGCTTTCTTTTCGATTTTATCCTGTATTGAGTTGAGGGTCACCGGATTCACTACGTATTTCGAGTATAAAGGATATTCAGCTTCATCTGGAACGTCAAGTAATTGTTCGTGCTGCCAAAGGAAAAAGAGACTTTGTTAATGCATTTGTCCAGATTCTGTAGTAAAAAAAACTAAAAATTTTGTGAAGATTCTGTCCAAAATAACAAGAATCATTAACCGAAGTCTACGAGGGAGACACGTCGCAAAAGATGAGCAGGCGAAACATAATAAAGGTGGAAAATCTATGTAGCCAAATGGTAGTAGAGTCAACCAGAATAACCAGCACCACTTGGCCACTTATAGATTATGTTATAACAGATAGTAGCCCAGCAAGAGCGGAGTCGAGGCTCAGTCTAGAAATGTGTCCACGAAACGCTTATAATCAATTTTAACTTTAATTAAATAGGAGTCAGAGGTTCTTAGGTGTAAAGGAGCGAGTCCTGCTAGAATATGTATGCGCTACTCCAAGATTTCACAACGTTTTCTTTTGAAGTTTATTTTTTCGTCTTAACATTTTTTTTCGCCAGAGAAAAACCACAACACTTTGAGAGCTTCAGGCTCCTTAAGGGACAACACCACTATAGGATTTTGACATTTTCAATTTTTTTTTTCTTATAAAAAAGTGTATTTTTCACACTACCTGGCCGGGGTGCAAATGATTTGTGTCGAAGGTGTTCGTTCACTATTCTATGGGGGTGGTTGTCCTAGATAGGATTCGAGAGATTCGACTGAATTTGTCACGTTGGTTGTAGTTCACAGTAACTTTTTTGTTATGTCATTAAGGTGTTATATTCAAAATGCACACATGGAGTATGAATTTTGGAGTGATCTTATACTCCGAGTGTTATGCCTTCGTCAACACTTTTTGATCATCTCTCATTCACGACTGATTTTGTTGTCACAGTTTTTCCGTATAGGAATTATTCTTGACTATAGGCGGACTTGAACTACAGACATCCGGCTCAACAGTCGGTGATGATAACCATTGCACCACGACCGTATTCTTCTTTAGACAAAGAATTGAGTACCGACGATCTTCTTTCTCGATGTCTCGCAAAATTCGAATGAAAGTTCCAACGCAACAGTGTGGTCTATGGCACCTAAATTAACCTCCAGTGGAAAACACGTACTTGATACTGTAGTGTATATTGCAGTAGGCGTATACAATGATGGAAGGATCTCTCCTTTGAACATGGCAATACCAACTGAGTCGGTCGCGCTCTATATTTCTTGTGATGGTTTCTTTTACGTGGAGGCTTCCTCGGATCTTTGAACTTCTAATTCTGTCACGCTTTGTTTCTCCCGCTGTCATGCGAAGCATCTTCATCTCAGCTGCCGTTAATTTGCTCTCATACTTTTTGTGCATTGTTCAGCATTGTGAACCGTATGTGAGTGTCGGACGTACAACTGAAGTGTAGAGCATTCCTTTCAGCTTAGGGGGCATTTTTCGATCACAGAAGATGGCGGATTTTTCCCGCTACTTCATCCACCCTACGCTTACGCGATGGTTGATGTCGTCATCACAAGTTGCTTCTTTATTAATCATAGATCCCAGATATTTAAACTTTTCATACTTGGGAAGCACTCTTCCATTCAAGTAAATGTCTGGAATAGGCTGATGAGGGTCAGAGAACGGGCAGCACAGATACTCTGTCTTCTTTGAACTAATACGATACCCGTGTCCCTCAAAAATGTCCACCCAGACATCAAGTGCTCGTTGTAGGGACCCCTGATCATCACTTATAATGGCTCCATCGTCAGCAAAGAATAGCTGGTGCATCACTGGGTCCGTCACTTTTCCCTCAAGCAAGCAATCAAGGACTGCTATGTGGGCTGAGGACGCTCCCTTGGTGTACACCGACTTTGATTGCGAACTCTTCGGTGACTCCGGTGTTGCTCTCTTGTACATGTCCATGATCACTCGCACGTAGGTTTCTGGAACTCCTTTTTGTCTTAGCGCTACCCATAAAAGATCTCTTGGTTGCCGGTCAAAGGCCTTCTCGAAATCAACCGACACCATATGCAAGTCCTTTGAAGAATCACGATGCTTTTCCATCATGATTCTTATACTTTGGATTGCATCTGTTGTTGATTTACCCGAGACAAACCAGCACTGGTCATCAGATAGTCGTATTATTTTCCGCAGTCGGCTATCTAATACCCGTTCAACGATCTTCATGGTGTGCGACATCAGCTTGACAGAACGGTGGTTATCACAATTTCGCGTATTCCTTCCTTTCCTTTCCTTTGTGCAAAGGAAGAAGATAGCTTTCCCTCCATTGATTAGGCATAGTGTCGCCTCTCATAAGTTTGCAGATAAGAACCATGAGCCATCTAGACCCGATGTCACCCATCTTTTTCCAGAACTCAGAGGGTATCCCGTCCGGCCCAACAGCTTTTCTTTTCTTGGAGTTTTTAACCGCGTACCGAACTTCTTCGACTGTGATGTCGGATATTTCGGCATGATTCGGGGCGGCTCTTGGAAAGTACACTCGGGGAAACTGTTCGTTCAGAAGTTCCTCGCAATACTGTCGCCATCTGTGGAGAATTTTTTCGTCTTCCACAAGGAGTTGGGCTTCAGCATTGTTAATAAACTTTGGGAAACGAATCTCCTGAGCATTTCTTCTTCTCTGGGCGGCTATCTTAAAGATATTTGCTCCTTTGTTCAAATTGCTTTGTCGAAGCTCCTGGGTAGCCTGGTTCCTGTCAGACGCGGAAGACGATATTTCTTCCAACTCCTGATATAGGCCTTCCATGCTTTTCGCTTTGAATTCGGCGCACTTTTTCTTCGCGATACCTTTGCAATATCTACATATATACCTTTTCACGGCGAGCTTTTTCCTCCCTATTAGTAGAAGAGCACTTTGACCAAGCTTGGAAAACCATTTTCTTTTCGCGTATCACTTATTTGGCTTCGTCTGTAAACCACCAGGTTTTTTTTGCGTGTTGGCAGGGGCCTTTAGATGTTCCGAGCAGTGATTTGGCTTTCTCCAGGCCAGATTGTAGGGAACCCCACATGTCTTGTGCTCTGCACTCCTCATTACCGACCTCATCGATAATGGAAAAGAGGGAGTTTTTCATGCTGGTAATAAAAGCTTAGCCTTTTCTTTTATCCAGCTTATAACACTTGATTCTCTCAGACACCTTCGTTTGCTGCTTTGACTTCTTACTCGCCTCCATAAAAAAATCAGTCAGGAGGGGACGGTGTTGAGGGGCGATCGCGTCTCCCAGGATCACTTTGCAATCTTTAACTATAGTCTATTTGAGTTTCATTTCCGCCGCTGCTATAAGTGATCAGGTGCCGGCTTTGTTTGACGAACATGGTATTTAGCACTAATGGTATTATCTCGCTAATAATCCATTGTAATATTATCTTTCAAAGCTGCAATTGACGCTTGTTTATCGGTGAGTGATTTGAAGTATCCCCATAAAAAAAATCTGCCGGCCAATTCACCGGACCAAAACGAAAGATAAATTTCTCAATTGGTTTACTGTTTCGCATGCTGTGTGGCATGTTGTGTCGTCTTGCTGAAATCACATGTCGACCAGGTTCGGCTCGTGCATTTCGGGCAAAAAAAAAAAGTTCGAAGTCATTAAATGATAATGGGCCCCATTATAGTAATGTTGTTCTCGCGGTCTTTTTGAAAAAAATACTGACAAATTACCCGTATTAATTAAAGTGACCAAATACGGCAGTTTTATTAACATACCCATTCAACCCCAGCTTTTCTAAGGCCCACTCACCAAAAATCCGACGTTTTAGCAGGTCTTTCGGTTTTATATCTTACACGAGCTCTATTTTGTAAGGTTATAGAACAGCAACCTTGCGGAAAATATTTTATAGTCTAGTAATCTTCTTCTTCTTTTCCTTTTTATCCCGGGGTCGTTATGGTCAGAAGTGTAGGACCATAACCTTCCCACTTAACTGTCCTACTGGTCCGCTTGTGGGGTCCGCCATTTATAGTCATTTATAGCCATTTTATAGTCTAGTAATACTAAATAAAAATTAAAAAAATAATAAAAAAAATGGTCTCTGACGTGAACTGCTAGCGCAATAAGTCGGTTATGATGGCCGTAAAATGGTCGAAGTGCGAGAAAATCATTTTTCAGAGAACACGAATTTTTATATTAAAATTCAATAATTTGTAATCATTGTTCGTGTTACAGACTTTCCATGATGATATGGCATGATGGCAATGCTAACTTAGCATGTTGGACTTTGAGATCTGTTACGAATCATGCGTGAGCTGCCAAATACAGAACACTGAAAAACAAAACAGCAAAAAAATCGCCCTTCTTTTATTATTGAAAGTATTATCAATCCAAAGTTTCAGCTTCTGGCCATATTACTTGTAACACACGAATTACATATTGGACACTCTTAACTTTAATTTTCAATTTAAAATTCAAATTGAAAACTGAACGTCTGTTGAGACAGAGTGCTGCTTTGCGTCATATTTTCTCCACAGGAAGGAATGACGAATTTTACAGCACCGCAGAGAACCATGGCACTGCCTGGTCCAATCACCTTAAAGGAATTGCAGTAATAAGGTCCAGTTTGACGGTCAGAGTTGTGTGCGAACGGTCATAAAACGGTCAATCATCGATGGAATTGTGAGTACGTTAGGTTACCAGTTGGACCTTTTTTTGAATTTCAACGGTCTAGTGTTAATGGTATCGGTAGGTAACAGCCATGAAGAGAAGTTTGCCGATGACGATGTGTGAATAATTGGACTAATGCCTATGGAATTTAAATTATTAAATTACTCGTAGATGTATGTAGGTGTGGTGGAATACGAAACCGTGCAGGCTCGAGTCAGACGCAAACCACTTAAAAAGCAGATGATCTTGTCGCGGGAAATGAACTTTTCGCCAAAAACCCATGTCTCATATCATCAAAGGGATGATTCGGTGCCTACAAAAGACACACTGGACTCCTGCTAGCAGTCACACTAAAGCAAAAGCAAAAGCAAAACTACAAATCAGAAGCTCTCTTAAAGGAATCCGGACCTTAACCTTCGAATTACAAGTTATGGACTGGTCAACTCTATTCATCATCAAAATATTTAGCATTTTGAAGCGAAACTTTGTCCGCACTGTCGACAACTTTCCAATGAATGAGGTCCATAAAGCGATTGAGGATTTACCAGCTACGCCCGGTTTTGTAAACACTGTTTATTGTCATATTACAACAAGCTGCCGTCAAATGGATAAAAGTAATTATGTGTAACGCCAAATTTCTATGCTAACTTCCATTCCCCTCAAGATTTACTCAAGCAGTATCACTTGAAGCTGATCCTATCCCACTCAGGAGCGTAGAAAAGTAATTACAACAGCTATGTAGGATACGATTCTCATCTTAAAACCAGAGTTGATAATGAACAAGTCTCCTTCATAAAATTAGTTGCAGAATAAAGGGCTATAATTGAAAGAAGCTTCGACTTCGTCCATCAACGATTCACTGAATATCGACAGACGATAGAGAAAATGATTTTTTTTTTAATTATTGTACAAGAGATAGTGAAAATGTGTTATGTGGTCAATGGACATTGCAAAAAACTTCGATGGCCGGATTGCGTTCGAAGAAAAAAATGATGGGATTTTTAGTGTATATGAATAAATGATTTTCAATTCATTTATTAGATCTGCTTCAACTGTTTATTGTTCCCAAAAATTGTACCCAACAATCCACATTTGACCGGGGAAGTTTTCTTTATCTTCCTTACACCAGACCTTGGCCCACACCCGCTTCAATCGTAAATTATAAATTACAGAGTAGAACCTTAAGCAAATGTGGAGAAGTGTTTGATATACAATATAAGATAAACGCACCGAAGTGAAGAAAAAAATACTAAACTCAGAAAGATTAGATAAGATATTGCAAGCCCATAAAAAGTGTAGTCAAGCGACATAGGCGTTCACCAAACCCCCAATACCTTGAGCGTAAGTATTTAAAAAAAAAAAAAACATTCAAGATAAACTTTTTTTTTCTAGGAAACTGGTTGAAAACGGATGTTAATATATGGGATGGCCCGACATTCTCTAAGTAATCAAATATTTCTCATCGCTAGCCACTACTTTTTCCCATCTATCTGGCAGCATATGAAACGTCGGAAAAACAGGTCTTCTTAGGCCACCTAACTATTGACCCTTTTGTTGACATCTTCAATGGAATGAAAGTGCTGCTCAGCACCGCAATTTGCCATCGAAGAGGACAAATGATAATGGAAAGAGGCAATGTCTGGTAACTATGGCGGGTAAGGTGGAACGTAAGCGTTTCCACCAATTTTGCAATACGTGGTGGACCGTTTCCAAACAGAATAATCACCTTTACGTGTCTTTGCAATTATAGTAACCTTTTTAATCGGTTCAAAAGCTTCAATTTAGTTCAGAATGAGTAAATCCAACCTGTTGATTCTAGCAAATGCAGAGCAGAACCTTAAAAACACGGATATTTGCTGACGATATTGGTGTCTGATGATATAAGTAATATAAAAAATGTGGCTCTTCTTAACTGTTCACTCATCGAAACCACAATAACTATAAAAATCCTCTGAAGTTGGACGACAAAAAAATTAAAAACCAAGCGGCATTTAATGACTAGCGACATTCTGCTCGACGAAGCTTAACGAAGTTAAGGATCTAGGGGTCATAATTGACACTAAACTAAATTTTACATTACATTATGATTACGCCATATCTAAATCTAACTCCTTGTTAGGATTTCTTAAAAGGAATAGCAAAGACTTCCAAGATATTTATAGCCTTAAGACTTTATGCACCTCGTTGGTCAGACCTTATTTAGTATATTCTTCGATTATTTGGAATTCGCCATATAATGCTCAAGAGCTTAGATTAGAAAGAGTTCAAAAAAATTTCACGAGATATGCTATCCGCAAATTAAACATATTTGATTTCCTCCTTATTACGTAAGATGTGTTAATTGACTTGCAAACCTTCAGTTTTAGG
Organism: Merodon equestris; assembly: GCA_958301585.1. NCBI lineage: Eukaryota > Metazoa > Arthropoda > Insecta > Diptera > Syrphidae > Merodon > Merodon equestris. Next base: position 28,688,482 of record OY284413.1, read on the forward strand.
TGGAAAGCATCTTCAGTCATGTTTATTCGCGACATAATTAATCATCATATTATTTCACCAGAATTAGTTTTTCTTATAAACATACCAGGGGCGTTCAAAAAGTAATGAGAATAGCTATGTTAGAAAATGAATTTATTTAATATTATTTTATTTTTCAACGTAATCACCCTTTAGGTCAATACATTTAGCAAATCTTTTTTCTAGAGCCAAAATTCCCTTTTTAAAAAAATCTTCATCTTGAGTACTTAAAAAATCGTTTACGGCGGCCTTCACTTCTTCGTCATATTCAAATTTTGTGCCTCTCAAGTGTTCTTTCAAACGCGGAAATAGGTAGAAATCACTGGGGGCCAGGTCCGGTGAGTATGGCGGCTGATCGAGGATCTCAAAGCCAGCATCTTGGATTGCTGATGGAACAAAACTTTTTTCGCGAGTTTTCCTCGTCGCTTTTCACGGATTTTCTGACGTAATTTTTTTATTTGTTCTGCGTAGACATTTCCTGTGATTGTGGCTCCATGTTCAAGGTATTCAATCATTATCAACCCCTCTCTGTCCCAAAAAAACTGAGCCCATGATCTTGCCGGCAGATGGTTGAGTCTTCCATTTCTTTGGTGTGGGAGATGACGGTCTTTTCCAAGACATTGATTGTTGTTTCGTTTCTGGATCATGGTGATGAAGCCATGTTTCATCCATTGTTACGAATCGAGCCAAAAAAAAAATCAGGATCTCGTTGAAACAGTTCCAATGAGTTCTTTGAAATGTTGAATCGCGTTTGCTTTTGTGCGTCCGTTAGCATTTTCGGGACCCAACGCGCGGATACCTTTTTCATTCCTAAGTGATCTTGCTATGCTATGCACACTACCAGTTGAAATCTTCAACTCTTCAGCTATAAAACGGACTGTTACACGGCGATCATCCAGAACAATTTTTTCAACTTTTTCGATCATTTCCTGAGTGACTGACGTCGAAGGGCGGCCCGAGCGCGGGTCATCTTTAATCGATGTTCTACCACGTTTAAACTCTGCACACCACCGAGCCACTGTGGAATATGGAGGAGCAGACTCCCCCAATGTTTCATGTAAATCTTTAAAAATTTGTTCCGTAGTAAAATTTTAAAAAGTATTTTATCACCGCACGGATTTCAATTTTATCCATTTTTAGCGAGAGTTATCGAGACGTCACGAACAAATAATTAATACAACTGACACAGACAAGATAGAAAGCTAATTATTTGAGGGTATTATGACGAAGACCTAATCTTCCCGTGACAATAATTTTTTTTTCAAGTACCCCCCATTACTACGTCATTCTCACTACTTTTTGAACGCCCCTCGTATATGCTCCCCAAAGATCTCTTCGGGTGAGAAATGTACTTTTACGACATAAAGCATAGAACAAACTATGGTTGCAATTAGCCAATTACTAGGTGCATACCGAGTGAGTTGCTCAAATCGATTGAGGACGAAAATATATAAATATTAGTAAAGCTCTTCAACGCTATCTACAAACACGGAAAAATTCCAGATGAGTGGTTGAGATCAACATTTGTTACACTACCGAAAAAGAATAAAGCAACAAAGTGTTCTGATTACAGAACAATAAGCTTGATGAGCCACACATTAAAAATCTTTCTGAAAATAGGTAATACATAAAAGGATCTACAACAAGCTCGAAGAAGGTATAAGCGAATCTCAATTCGGATTGAGAAATGGCTTTGGGACACGAGAGGCACTATTTGCGCCGCAACATGCTAATCCAGCGAAGCCTAAAGATGAACAAAACAGTCTTTATATGTTTCGCCGACTATGAAAAAGCATTCGACAAGGTGCAACACAATAAATTGGCGGATATACTAAGAAGCAGAAACATAGACAGAAATGATGTCAGGGTCATAGAAAATCTCTTTTTCTTTTCCTTTTTATCCCGGCGTCGTTATGGTCAGAAGTGCAGGACCATAACCTTCCCACTTAACTGCATTCCTACTGGTCCGCTTGTGGGGTCCGCCGGGTCATAGAAAATCTCTATTGGAATCAAAAAGCAAAAATAGCTATAGAAGGAGAAGAATCAGAGGAGATAAAGATCTGCAAAGGAGTCAGACAAGGTTGCATACTATCACCGCTCCTATTTAATATGTACTCTGAGGAAATCTTTAGAAACTCATTAATAGGCTCAAACAGAGGAATCAAAATTAATGGAGTCCTAATCAACAACATCAGATATGCAGATGACGCGGTAATAATGTCAAATAGTATAAATGAATTAAACACAATATTATTCATATAAACTATACGTGGAAAGTAATAAATTCGGATTAAAAATAAATACAAGCAAAACGAAATTCATGGTGTTTAAAAGAAGCCATGAAACTCAAGATTATGAATTGAAAATTAACAACGTTCAAATAGAAAGAGTAAACACCTATAATTACTGGGAACATTAATTAGTAGCAATGCAAACCCCTCCAAAGAAATCGAGTGCAGAATAGAACAAGCAAGGGAAGCGTTCTGCAAAGTAAAGAAAGTGCTACTAAGTAGAGAAATAAATTGAAATCTCAAAGTAAGATTTGTTAAATGCTACGTTTGGTCGGTTTTATTATACGGAGCAGAGACATGGACATTAAAAAGAGCAACAATAAGGAAAATAGAAGCCTTCGAAATGTGGATATTCAGACGAATCTTACGGGTCTCATGGACTGACAGAGTTACAAACGAAGAAGTTTTAAGACGAGTTGGAAGAAAAAAGGAAATAACTATGCTAATCAAGAAAAGAAAACTTGAATACTTAGGACACATAATGAGAAATAACAAATATCAACTGCTCCAACTAATTATACAAGGAAAAATTTAAGGATGGTTATCAAATTTAAGAGAATGGCTCAATATTTCAACCGTAGATAGTGGAGTGACAAACAATAAACACTTGCATCAATGATTTCCAACCTCCGGAACGGAGTGGAACCATAAGAAGAAGGTGCATAAAAACATTCAATGAGCTTTGCAACGAAATTGATTTCAGCTTAACTCGATTGGAATTTAAAAATTGTGTTCTTTCATTGATTTTAAATTAGAAATATTGTTTGAAAAAAAAAAATAAAATTGAATGACTTGATTGACGACCATTCATGTTGGACAGTTTATCCGACGATTAATTGAATCGGCCTGTATTGTAAAATAAAAGCTTTGCGATGTTAGTAACACATTGAGGTTGACTTCGCCTTTAATATAGCCTTAAAGAAAGGTATTCAACTATATTAAATCGCACGATCTTGATGGGAAATCGAAATCTCCACTTGAAAAGTTTGTCTGAGCAAAAATGTATGTTTTCTTTCACCAGGACATCGCACCAGTAAGCAAGCGTGCGCTGGCGATGGGCAAACTGCAGGATTTGGGGTACACAGTCGGGAGATTATGTAGATAATGAAAATATTTTTTTTAAACTGAAATCACAATCCATCATTGTCAGGCCGAGAACTTTTCACCTTATCCTCGTACGACTCCCTCCAATTTCATCACACACTCAACATAACCTTATGAGGCGTCAATCTATGCTTCGAAACCGCATGTGTTGGTTCATCTCCATGCTTTTACCGAAATCCTTTCGAAGGACATTCTCATATTTTAGCATTATCCATTGCCCATTACAACATTGTTTAGAAATGGGTCGAATTCGTTTCACACATACTGATCAGTCAATTAGTGCGGCACTCAGCATTACGAAGATGATCCAAAACTGTTTTGTGGTCAATGGATAGGCAATATCACGAGCGCTTGTACGTCAATTTTTATATATTTTTGAATTATACTTATCCAAAGTAGATCGACCTGAGTGGTGTACCTCTCAGATCGAAATTTCCTAAAAGGAAATAGGGAACCGAGCAAATCACGTACAAGTTGTTGTATTTGATAACCATCTTGAACCTAAATGCCACAATTTTTTCCCTGGCTTTTTACCTTTTCACAATCACATTATAGTTTGCCGATATGTACTTTTATATGATATGACACCAAACACCATCTGGTGACTGATATCTCCAAATATTTATTTAACGATCTTAAATCGCATCATTTCGGCGGAAAATTAGAATCTCCACTTCGGGAAATTACACGCAATTAGACATTTATTTAGGTTTTGGGAATCAGATAAATGGAAATAAGCTTAATCATTCAATCAGCAGAAGTAAAGCATTGTGCATGATTTGTTGCTTTTAATTCTTGTGTCGACCGAAACTTATAGGCTTTTAGTCCAAATTATTTATGCAAAAAGCGATGTAAAGTGATAAGCTCCGTGATCCGCTCCAAACGAACACGCCTGAGTCTTCAGTTTCATACTGAGCAAAGCGGTAATATTTTACTATAGCTAAATGTTCAAATTTATCAATTAAATTCAGTGTAGCTCTGCAAGGGGGCGTGGGATGTTGTCCAACATCAGTGCAAATATTTTCTGACTTATATTTAACAATCTAATAGTTAAACAATGGCGCCAAATTAAGTTGACATTTCTTGTTGGATGACCTCTGTTTAATTTTTTTCTCCAAGCTATTCTGCACGTTTTTGGTATTCAATAATGTATTTTGTGATTTTGTGAAATTGTTTTGAACACAACTGTGTTTGACAGTCGTAGGTACGCAACTCGGTACACTGACACCGAATTCGGGCTTCTTAAAAGATTACGATTAAGATTAAGATCTTCAACGACTACTTCATATTCTTTTCCAATTTACGAAAAAGAAAAATCGAAGGTTGGACAATGGCATGAAGGTTGGTGTACGAGGGTGGTCCGATATGTACTTAGCCTCGCCGCCAGATGGCGCCAGTATCGCAAGAGCAACTTACTATCGTGTAGTACATTCTATTAGACGGCTACTGTCGGCTACTTTCAGCCGGATCGGAGCGTGTGGAAGGGGGAGTGTCCGCGGATTTTAGAAAAATGGAAAAAGAACAATATCGGTCGGTGATTCGATTCTTGTTTTTGGAAGGGAAATCGCGCAGCGAAATCAATGAGCGTTTGGATGCTGTGTACGGTGACTCTTCTCCTTCGATGGCAACCATCAAAAATTTGTTTAACGAGTTTCAACGTGGTCGCACGTCGGTTTTTGATGAGCCACGTCCAGGTGCACCGAAAACGGCTACCACGGAGGATAACGTGACAAAAAATCCACGATCTCGTATTGGCAGACCGCCGATTGAAGGTGCGCGAGATAGCTGAGACAGTAGGCATTTCAAAAGATCGCGTGGGTCATATCCTGCATGAAATTTTGGGCTACGAACTGCTGCCCCATCTACCGTATTCTCCAGATTTGGCCCGTGCGACTTCTTTTTGTTTCCAAACTTGAAAAAGTCATTCGCCGGGCAGATATTTCAGTCGAACGAGGAGGTCATCGCCGCAATCATTTAACTATGTACTTGCACATAGGATAAATACATTTTTCAGTTAAGAGCGCACCCTTGTCGAATACTTTTGAAGGCCAATGACTACTAAATAGAAACCCTCAGTGTTCATCCCTCTTACCTAGGATCGCCCCTCTGAGGGATTAGTTGCTTTTGTTGTAAAATGCATTCTAGAAATATTGCAGCGGGCTTGTGGGCAGTGGTACCTATTCACGGTGTGGATAAAATATGCTCTTCATGCCTCTACTTTTGGGGTGGGTTTCGCTTATTCCAATCCAATCACATGGAATCCCATCGTGGACGTTCAAGGTAATATAAGGTAATTGGAAATACAATTATGAATTAATACCCAAGTTCGAATTATATACGCAAACACAATCTTAACTTCGAAAATTGACTGATGTCACGTTATTGTATCAACTCTCGCTTGAGAAGAAAAATACCATACATATGTGAAATTGAGCGGAAATTGTTTCTTGATGAAGTTTTTCTTTTACCTTACTCTAGTGACCTGAATAACCTCCATTGTTATCCAAAACTCGGATTCGACGTGGCATTTAGTCAATTAACCGTGAATATGGTATGGAGGCCCATTCATTCTTAACAGCCTCCCACAATAGGTCTCCGTTTGTGAAATATTGAACCTCTAGTTTTTCTTCAGTAAATGGGAGCATAACATTTTCCAAAATGTCCCTATGTCCGTCTTTGTTCATGATGTTATTTATCCGAAATATAGGGTCATGGTATGGAGACATTACGTCGTTGTTCGAGTGAGTCGATCGACTTTGCGATATTAGGTGTTTTTTATTACACCATCCAGATCTTATCCGGATCATGATTTACATGCATTACAATAACAACACGTAATCCAGCTCTTGATCTGGATCAATTTCAAGATCCGAAAATGAGCTTTCACTATTTCCCACTGGTTTCGCATTCATTGCCTGATGAACATATAAAATTGTGGCCAGGATTTGGTTAAACAGTTTTACCTTCCGTATAAAGTAACTGTACTCATAATGCTTCAAAATGTGTGTATTTACTTACATTTCTAAAACTCTTGAGTGAATTATTAATATTAACCCCAACTGGTGTATATCGATATAAATTATTATCATCAGCATCGATCATCAAATCGATCGTATCAAATTTGTATGACGAGAACAATTTTCTTTGATATGGCAATTCTAAAGGGTTTTCCAATGGGGACTTGACAGCTTTGAATTTAATTTGTGAACGCACCCTTTCACTAATCATCGAACTGTCATTGTCGATTTATTCAGTAAACTCAACATTTCCATCATGGTAAAGTACACGAACGAGCAACGTCTGCCAATTATAAAAATTTTCTACCGAAATTCGGAGTCGGTGACCGCAACTTTAAGAGCGTTAACTCCAATTTTCGGTCGTAATTCTCACCCTAGTAGACAGGCAATAACAAGCTTAGTGCAAACATTTGAGTCTACATATTCGTTGTGTGATGTTGCCGTGTCAGTGAGACAACGGGTTGGTCGAAGTGTCGAAAATATCGCTGCCGTTCAGGCGTCCGTAGCAAACGATCCAAATCGGTGATTTTCCACGGCGTTTTCAAGAATTAGGCATCGCTCAGACCACATTATGGCGTATTTTGCGAAAGGATCTTGGTTTACACCCATACAAGATCAAGCTGACTCAAGAATTGAAGCCGATGGACAATTTGAAGCGACATAGTTCTCCGATTGGGCTCTGGAGAAGATGCGCCAAGATGATGAATTTCATCGCAAAATCATCTTCAGTGACGAAGCTCATTTTTGGCTCGATGGGTTCGTCAATAAGCAAAATATGCGTATTGGTCGGGTGAAAATCCACATGTGCTTCATGAATCACCACTTCACAAAAAATAACTGTTTGGTGCGGTTTGCATGCCGGCGGCGTTATTGGGCCATATTTTTTCGTCGACGATAACGATCGTCACGTTACTGTGAATGGCCAGCGTTATCGCGCCATGATTACCGATTATTTTTGGCCCGAATTGGAAGATATGGACTTGGACGACATGTGGTTTCAACAGGATGGTGCCACAAGCCACACAGCACACGTTACAATCGATTTATTGAAGAGTAAGTTTGATGAGCGTGTTATCTCAAGAAATGAGCCAGTCGATTGGCCGCCTCGTTCGTGCGATTTAACGCCTCTAGACTATTTTCTTTGGGGCTACATTAAGTCATTGGTTTATGCCAACAAGCCGACGACGTTGGAAGAGCTCAGAGCCAACAGTGAATGTGAAATAGCAGCCGTTTCGGCCGAAGCGTGTGGTCGAGTCATCGAAAATTGGGTCCAACGAATCGACCACTGCAAACGTGCTCGCGGTGGCCATATGAACGAAGTCGAGTTCCATTCATAAATGTTTTGATTGTACTTCAAGCCGATAATAAAGTTTTTGAAATATCTCAAATGGTTTGCGTTTTATTTAAAAAAAAAAGTTGTCAAGTCCTTTTTGGAAAACTCTATATAATTAAATTTGTTTTCAAATGTTAGAAAAAAGACAGGACTGTGCAGACGAAATGTCAAGCTGGCTATTCGTTGATCTGTAGTGTTTTATTATGTCCCATGATCCAGATCGGACCATGTGGCATAATAAATACACCCATTGTAGCCTCCTATGAGTTTTATCGCTCGCTTTTGCATTCTATCTAGCAGGTGCAGAGAGGTCTTGGGAGCACCAGACCAAATATGAGCGTTGCATTCAAACTTGGGGCGGATATATGCCTTGTAAATTGAAGCCAGATCAGAGGGGGTGAAATATTTCTTGCATCGTTTGAGGAAACCTAGACATTTCGCAGCGTTCTTGGCGACCTCGAATATGTGGTCATTCCAACAAAGAGTTCTATTAACACACATACCAAGGATGGAAAGTCTTTCGGTTTCATCGTCACAGGCGCCATTCAAGGTTAATGGCTGTTTATTGATGGTTAGTTGAGTGACAGGAGACAGCATTGTGTTTTGGAAGCATTCATTTCCATTCTATTGTTTATACCCCGTTTAATTATGCTATCAAAGTCGAAATTGAATGTGCTAAACAGGGACTAATGTGAAGAGCAGGGACGTGAGTCTTGGAACGAATATGAATAGCTAAGAGTACTGTTATCAGCGAAGAATTGGATTGGATTAGAAGTACCAGATAAGAGATCATTTATAAAAATGAGGAAAAGTATCGGTGACACAACAGAGCCCTGGGGAACACCAGCGTTTATTTGGTGAATATCAGTCTTTAGACCGTCCAAAACAACTTGAATTAAACGTCGTGAATGCTAATTTCTAATACATCGAAGAAGAGACTCATCGATATCATAAGCACGCATTTTCGACATAAGAGCCTGATGCCAAACTCTGTCAAATGAAATATCGAGCGCAACAATCTTGCTGTCACCGAAAGATATGTCACCAAATCACCAGTGGACCTGTTGCTGCGTAAACAGAACTGCCGGTGATTAAGAAGTTTCCGAGAATAAAGATATTTCATAAGCTGACGATTTATAAGCGTTTCCATGATCGTCGGTAGAAGGTGGGAGACGAAGATTCGACCTTCTTAGGGACGGGCTGGACAAATGCTGCTTTCCATCTACTCGGAGAGACTAGAAGAGTCGGAAAGATGAAAATCTTACCAGCGTGGAAGAACACTTCTCTTATAAGTATACGAGGCAGAATTCTTAATATTTTTTACAAATGACCAACAATTTTTGCTGCCTTTGGGACAATTTAGAACTTTTTGCCACAACGTTTGGTCATGTGAGAATTTGACACGTCGAATCAATGCATTACTTATTCCGGTTTTCCTCAGAGGGGTTGTCTTTGTAAGTCCGGAAACTCAGCTCTCCCAATCTGATAGCTTCTTTACCATAAATGGCGAGCGCTACAGAATGATGATAACCAATTTCTAATAGCCCAAATTGCACATTGATGACATGTGGTTCCAGTAGAATGACGCTACGTGCCACAGCGGACGCCACGATTGACATTCTGCATGAACGATTTGAGGGTAAAATTATCTTTCGCAGAGGTGACGTGAATTGGCCACCAAGGCCATGCGATTTGAACCCTCTAGACTTTTTCTTTTAGGGTTTCCAAGTTGAAGGTTTATGCGAATAAACCACAATCGACCGGTTTCCTTTAAGGTGAACATAACACAAGTCACCGCTCAAATTCAGCCGGATCTATGCGGAAGAAACTTTGAAAATTGAACCAATCGGGTCCATGCGATTTGATTGAACGATATCATGTTCCACACGTAATGGCATACATGAGCCTTTCACATAAAAGAAGAATTTCGTTAAAACCTCACTCACAGCCTGTTTTATTAATTTTCAACATCTACCCGCCCATACTGAAAAATCCTTTATTTTGGAATAAATAATTAATATTCAAATATTTTCAAAACGGTTCTAAAGAAAATTCGAAAAATTCTAAAAAAAAGCTTGCGAATGTCTCCCCCCGCAAATTATTTTATCAATGGCAGCCAATAGGACGGAGCTTTGGATTATTAATCCATGGCAGCCACGCATAATCGCGTAGGATATCAAGACCAATGACATGAGATTATGTGACATTCGCAAGAATTTGAACCCGTGTAGCTCGTAGGCAAATTGCGGGAAAACCTTTAAGAACTGTCCCTGAACATCCCTTAACAAAATCTACCAAAAGCCTTGTGAACTTGTTAGAAAATCTTGTACAAGAGGTATGTTGTCCATAGGATCGAAAATAATTTTCATCAATACCCATTTATTTTAAGGTCAGCGAAGGTTTGGCGAAAACCAAATACTGAGCTGGAATAAGCTTGTCTTCAAGCGTGGGTGAAACATGGCGGTGATAGTGTCATGATGTGGGAGTGCATGTCTGCGAGCGGGGTCGGTCGAATAGAGTTTATTAGCCAATAAGACTACCAACAAGTACAAAAATATTTTTTTTGATATTTTTAAATTAAAATTTCACGACTAATGTAGTGGGATTTTGCTTATTTCGTTAAAAGATGTCGAGTGCGAATGTGTATGCATGAGTTCCATTCCAAACGAACATTTTTTTCTTTTCTTTTCTTCAACTCATACATGACAGATCTAAGAAGATGAAAGAACATCATTCTTTGCTTTCCCGTCTGTCTTTCTTACGATCCACGGGTAAAAGACTGTTTAAGTATTGCACACATTGCACTCATTTTCAATCAGCGCCGACTCATCCCCCTTAAACTGACTGTACTTTCTGCGTTCTTGTTTCAAAAATTCATATTTTCTCTTCACCTCCTTGGAGAGGAAGCAAGGTTGAAGATTGGATTTCGAATATGACCTCATTTTCTATGCGTTTCTCGACTCATGTAAACAAACGTCAAACCACCCAGCTGGCGGACAGTGATCATGTGCATCTCTTTATTTGAATTCCATCCGCTCGCAGCCGATAATGCGATAAGCAAAGTCAATGACGTTGAATGTTGCTTGGCTACATATAAAACGATTCGCTCCACTCAACTGCCTTCTCTCGTTATATTAATTAATTTTTCTTTTCAGGAAAATAATCAAATAAACAAACAAGATTTTCTACAAGCCAATTATCGCCACCCGCGCCTCGACGCCTGCCAACAATGTTAAGTAAACAAATCAAGCTATATCGGAATAAACGCCAACAATCGTGATAATAAAGTTATAAATATTCAATTGCATACCAACTAAACTTGATTTCATTTCATTTCGAACGGCGACAGTAGTCTTTCACTCCGGCTTATCCTCATCGAAAATGTACTCACACGAGGGCTCCTCTCTAGCAAACAACACTCACGCTTGTGACACGTTCTTCATTCATCAAGTAGAAAAGCAAACAACACAACGACAAATTGCTATACACGGTATGACACTGTACGACGTTCACTGTACGCAATGTTCGTATTCACAAATCATGTCGCCGCGGGAAACCCATCACCGTCAACTGTCACTTGAATTCGCCGTGAAATTCATTAAACTTCATACGAACATACACGCTCAGGCATATACGTGCACGAGAGTGTTTTTTCACTCATCATCTGTCTCTCTCCCTCGTCCAAGGGTAATTAGCACGAACAAGGAGAATGCAAAGCGGAGGAAAAAAAAAAAAAAAGAAGAAAAGTTGCCTACGAACCGGATCTGCCTTCGGCTTTTGTTGTTGCTTTTACTGTCTGCTCTCGCACCCCACGTTTCGTTTTTCTTTTTTTCTGAATTCCCTCGCTCTTTCTTTTTCCCACGTTTTGCTTTTGTTTTTTTGCAAAACGGTATAAATTACTTGATGAAAATGGATGCAGCTACGTATACCTACAATGTTCTAGAAAACCGAAATGCAAATCGGGAAAATTGAATATTTCCGCATGATGTTCAACAACAATGGAAATTAATGAGCCAATGGATAGCAATGGATTCTCGACTTCGCAAAATTTGTCGGTTTTTCTAAATTTAGTCAGATTATAGCGCTTTCTCGCAATCGCAATTGCCTGTAGTACATGGTGTGCATCACGTTGACCGCCTCATACAGAAATAGCGTTATGTAAGGGCCACGTTTTTTTCGCTTTATTTTCAAACTAGTACCTGGCGTTCGAGTGCCTAAGATCCAACCTGTTTGACTTCTTCCTGATCCTTCGAAACATCCCGAAGAATACGTCATCCGACATCATATCAGACTCATCGCCTCGTCATGTATATGCACATGTACGACTACAGCCATTGACGTATTCTTTTCATTGTTAAAAAAAAAAAAAGATCACCGACCGACCCCTTTTATTGATTTCAAAAAAAAAAAAAAAAAAAAAAAAACGAAACAGACAGTGCGCGGCAAAGAAAGCAGAACGACATTAATCAGTATTCAGTAATCGCTTCCGACATGCTTCCCGGGCATGCGCAGGCTCATGTACGCAACGCAGAAATTGATTCTTATTAGATAATACAGCAATGAGTGCATCTCCATGAGTGCTATGACAACTTCACCACATTAACGATTATGCCATTAATCTAATGAATAGTAATTATGGACATACACACGTGACGAGTGTTTTCATCGACATGACAACGAACGAAAACCATAAGCAAATGGCCTTTCAACGAGCGGTCGAACATGCAATGCAAATCATTGATTCATGTGGCTTAGTGCCAACCATTTAAGCCTTCAGAAGAGAATCAATTATAAAACACATCAATATGCATACACATTTGAGCGATTGACCCATGATTGATTGCCATGATATTTAAAGGATCCCGCCTGGTCACTTTTACAGAAGTAAAAAGAAAACATTCTCATGTGGGCTATTCACAAAGATCATAGGGAAAGGGCGTTCCAAGTACTTCGACAACTCTATAAACTTTGACCGGGCTATCGCCGAACTACAATGTGGCTCGCATGTCTCTCCATACAATGCGCCATGCAAACTTGCAGAAGACACTGATTGGACTTAGTTCACTTCACAAAAAGGGCTATATTCAGCTCTACAGTGGCACTCCTTCGGGTGAATACACACTATCGAGTCAGATGTTCATTTTTCACGAACATCTCGAGCACAATAGGAACCCATCAGATACTCTACAACGAATATGCAAAAAAACCATTTAAGCTGGGAGAGTGGTAAAGTTGGTGGTAAGTTTGTAAATAAATACAAATACAAATATTCCGTGACTTAACATGTGCCACCATAGTTCTCGAGTCAGTCGCCAAAGGTATAACAAAGTGCTGAGCTCACAGCGTGAACCACAAATCCATAAAGACTGCCATGAGCAAGTTTAAACTTTTCTGAGCTGCCGAACACAGGGAACAATAGTTGACACCTGAGCCAGAAAGGGCTATTCTGATAAATGCAGAGGCGCCTAACCGTTCTGTGGCATTCCCAAATATAAAATCAACTCATTTATAGTTCGCACTGGAACAAAGTTCAAAGACTGTCAATCCAAGAAAACTTTTCAACTGTTAAACAAACTCCAGAAAGATCTAAAAATCCTGGAGAACCGATATTGAAAGACTTTTCAACTTCCCATCAGGACACGAACGTCTAAGGTACCACCTTAAGCTAATGAACACCTCTCTGGAGACAGAGTGCAGACTTTATCTTGAAGATGACGAGACTGCAGAAAAAATTCTTGCCTTAGAAACGTCGTGACTCCTGAAACAGTAACCTCAATCCTGCGCGATCAATCCTCAGCTAAACTAGGAAGGTTCAGAACACCCTCGTCTAATTAGTGTACTTGGTAGAACTGATCTCTCTAATCGCAGCGCTATCCTTGGTCACTGCAGTAAAAAAAAAAAAAATCGAAGAAAAATCTTCCAACTTCTCCATGGGACACAACGGCCCATGGAAGACAGTTTCTCTCAACCGTGTATGTTGTGTCTGACATATAAAAGGATCCTGCAGTTTATTGCGAACAGCAAAATTTGAGAAGCCTTTTCCAGACACGAAGTTTTATCAGTTCCCAAATAAAGAGAAAACACCGCGAATTACGATTTCGATGATTTGGCTGTGGTGAGATTCGAAACCTGTATCACCGGGGTCAGAAGCCAATACGCCAGCCTGTGAACGCCTTTTGGTATGCAACTTAAAAAATCGACCAATGCAAACAAATGTTGCCTTATGTAGCAGGAAATCAGGTTTCCGCACCGGATATCGTAAATGGAAACTTTCTCCAAAACAAAACAATAAGCCCTGGAGGTCAGCTTCTCTCAATCATGAACGTTATGTGTGAGCCAGTTCCTCATATGTCCAAGGGACCTACTGTTTAATACGACTCCGAACGGCGAATTTCGAGAAGCCTTTTCCAAGCAGATAGTTTTATCGATTCCTATGTATGGAGAACACGGGAAAAAAAAGTCTTCAACGATTTAGCCGTGGTGGGATTCGAACCCCGTATGATCGGCGCCGGAAGTCAATGCGTCAGCCTACATCAGTATGCATCTCTAAACAATCGATCAAACAAATGTCTAGTGCAGCAGGCAATCAAAATGGTTTTTAAAAAATAAATCTTCATTCACAAGTCACATCCCTAAAATGTTAGAAGCCCAAGTTCCTGCGAGAGTCTCCGTACCGAAGATCGTAAATGCAAACTTTCTCAATAATTGGTTGCCTCCTCAAAGGACTTCTCGCAAGCTAGCTTTAAATTTTTTTTTAGAATTCTAAGAATAGTTTATGGAACTTTAGATCTGACAAAGCAACGTCATTAAGCTGACATTAAAAACTGGTTTCATAATTAAATTGTACTGGTTGTCTGATTGAAGGCTTTAAAGCCAGTATAGAGGGCTATAAAGCGTTAGTTTAACTCCGTAAAAGTATTGCAAGTGCAAAAGTCGCTCATAGAGCCTGTATTAAGTTTCAAAAAATCGAGAATAAAGAAAAGAACGCTTACCCCTTTAACTTGTTTCATCCGCTTGAGCGCAAACAGTAGCAGTTGGTTCAGCGTATCCACCGACAGAGCTTCCTTTTTCGCCCTAAAAAAAAATCCCTTCATTTAGTCCTTATTCCAATAATAAAGAAGAAATAAAATTTGTTTTCACTTTTTCGATCCGTTGATGCAACTCTCCAAAGTTATACATTCGGGGCAGGTCCACATCTTATCCAACCTCATCGACGCGCACATCTTCACACATTTACTGTGGTATGATCGGGGGCACTTTGAACACGCTATAAGGTCCATGCATTTCTTACACTTCCAGCAGAAGCTATCCGATCCTTTCTAGAATGAGATCAAAATCAATGATAACTACCGAAATCCCTATTCCAATGTACCTTAGGAGGTGGCTGCCAGTCGTCTTTTGTTTCCGGAACAACTACAACCTTCTGGCTTTCGTTTAGCGATTGCTCGCCGTCCGACGCGTCGGTTAGTTGATCATCGGCAGTGTGCTCCTGATTGACCCGGTTTAGGAACTTCATTTGCTTTTGAACAAAATCCGTGTTTTGAGAGCGCATATTTTCCCGTTTACTATTCAGCTTCTCATCGGATGGCCACTTTTGCGGCGCACTATTATTCAAAACAGCTGGTACTGGCCGCATTAGGGCAGTCCTTGTGCAACTCTTGCTTCGCGCTCGACATATTCGGAATTTTTCCTTCTCTTCACTCTCGATGGAATCGTTCGATTTAAGTGGCACCTTCCGAGTCTTTCTCGAGCGATCCTTTTCACTGACAAACTCTGAGAGGACTTTGGAATTTATGAATGCTCTCTGTAGAGCAATGAACTCGCGTGTTCCCCGATTCGACGGGGTATTACTACGTGAGGTTTGCTCTTCCTTAGGAACTGATAGTTTTTCTTCATCCGCTTGGCAATTTTTAAGCTCTTCCGAGACATCCATGGTTTGGTTTTGATTTTCTACGGGTGACTGTGGAACGATTTGTTTTACGTTTTCTTTCATTTGAGTGTCGATTATGAGGTTTTGGTTCAGAGCGGTTATCGGACTCAGTCTGTTGGAAACGTCACTCTCGGTAACGCCCGATTCTTCGGCGAGGTTCAATGGATCACGTGATGGGAGAGGCGGTTCAATCGGCTTTCTGTTATTCACTTCCTCCGTGTAGTTTTTGGAGACATTGACATCTTTCTCTTCGAAAGTTTCGTCAGCTTCATCGTAACTGGTATCCTCTTCGTCGCAACTCTCTTCCATTTCGTCAACGACATCTTTGCTGGGATATGTCTTTGTATGATTCAACGACGTTTGATTATCGGATGATTGTGTTTGCGAATTGTTTACGTTCGACACCCCGCAGTACAGCTGTACACCGTTTGTTAATGTGAGATTTGCTCGCTTTCTACTCTCGTCCCAGAATTCTTCATCACAGTCTTCGTCATCGTTTTCATTAGGTACGATCTGTTCGTACTCTGGTTGAGGAATCGAGTCTTCGGTATCCAAGGAGTCCTGACATGATGACATCGTTTGTTTCACTTTGCTGAAAAAAGAAATCAAAATGCTCGTGTGAAATTGAGTGATGAAAATTACTTTCTATTGGAGAAACCAAACGAGGTATACCAAAAAGGAAGAAGAAACAATTCGGTACAGCAGGTACCATATTTGTCTGTTTTTATTTTATTACTCTTTTGTATTCCGAGTATGTTGCTTACCCGGATTGACGTTTCTTCAAGCAGAGTAAAAGCGAATAACTGACATAAGAGAGTCACAGTAGGTTGATGACTGGTACAGTCGTCAACAAGTGATACGTTCAAAAACTTACGCAGAATTTCTTAATTATTTTAGGAAGAGATTATAGGGAGCACGAGCAGAACATTGTTATGCTCAAACCGGCCAAATTAGAAACGATTTACGGGAATGTTCGTGATATTCGACAAAAACTAGATGAAATCAATATGACCTTTACGACGCCGAGCAATTTAGCATTACAGGCGCCATAATGAACTCAGTTTTTTTGGTTTTTAAAAGAAACAATAAATTCTAATGTAGACAATTTTTTTCTCACTGAGGTTCACAGGGTTCTGCTGAAAAACAATTGTATAAGCCAAAGGGGCTATAAAATCATTTAAGGTCTGTAGCCTATTTGGTATAAACATGATGTCAGTAGTTCAAGGCGTATGTGCGAAGGAACTTGAAAATACTTTTAAACTCGTACAAATAAGTAGTCTGTTAAGATTTTTCAATATATGGCGTTCAAAGGCAACATTTGAGGTTATGTCAACGTGGCATGTTATAAATATACGTATTTTGACATTTGATGACAATTTCAACGACGACAATTCGACGCAAGTTTGTTAATATTAATTGTACCAACAAAAGATGGCAGGAAGCAACGTCGTCTTGATGTATACGGAGGAGATGCTGTAAACAAAAGGATGTGCAAGGAGTTTGCTAAATTTCGCTCAGGAAAAATAAATATTGAAGGTGCTCCTTGTTTTGGTCGGCCAGTTACAGTTTTAATCAACGCCAAACTGCAAATCACAGTTCAGGAAACCGCAGCAATGTTTAACATTGGCAGGTCAATGGTTTTCGGACATTTAAGCGAACTTAAAATGAGAGAAAAATTTGACGTTTAGGTGCAGGACGAGATGACTGAAAACAACCGTAGGTATTGATCACATTTCTATCAGAAATACAATCCACTTTTCGATTTCAACGGCAACGAGACGTAGGTATTTTATATTATTCTCCACGATGGTGAACCTACTTACGAGTATGTTATCTTCTTTTCCTTTTTTTCCGGCGTCGTTATGGTCAGAAGTGTAGGACCATAACCTTCCCACTTAACTGCATTCCTACCGCTTGTGGGGTCCGCCGGTTTGACCTCAGAAAGTAGCGGCAGGCTTCCCGGTTTGGGATTACTTCATCGCTGAGGCCAATCAAATGCTGGTGTTTTTGCATTTGTTTGCACCAATTGTTTTTCGGCCTGCCTTTTTTGCGTGTTGAAATTGGAACGTTGATTGATATCGCCTTTTGGACGGGGTTCTCCTTTGAACATGGCAATACCAACTGAGTCGTTCGCGCTCTATCTTTCTTGTAATGGTTTCTTTTACGTGGAGGCTTCCTCGGATCTTTGAACTTCTAATTCTGTCACGCTTTGTTACTCCCGCTGTCATGCGAAGCATCTTCATCTCAGCTGCCGTTAATTTGCTCTCATACTTTTTGTGCATTGTCCAGCATTGTGAACCGTATGTGAGCGCCGGATGTACAACTGAAGTGTAGAGCCTTCCTTTCAGCTTAGGGGACATTTTTCGATCACAGAAGATGGCGGAGTTTTCCCGCCACTTCATCCACCCTACGCTTACGCGATGGTTGATGTCATCATCACAAGTTGCTTTTTTATTAATCATCATAAATCCCAGATATTTAAACTTTTCACACTTGGGAAGCACTCTTCCATTCAAGTAAATGTCTGGAATAGGCTGATGAGGGTCAGAGAAAGGGCAGCACAGATACTCTGTCTTCTTTAAACTAATACGATACCCGTGTCCCTCAAAAATGTCCACCCAGACATCAAGTGCTCGTTGTAGGGACGCCTGATCAAGCAATCAAGGACTGCTATAAAGAGCAGTGGGCTGAGGACGCTCCCTTGGTGTACACCGACTTTGATTGCGAACTCTTCGGTGACTCCTGCGGTGCATCTTACTCTTGTCGTTGTTCTTTCGTACATGTCCATAATCACTCGCACGTAGGTTTCTGGAACTCCTTTTTGTCTTAGCGCTACCCATAAAAGATCTCTTGGTTGCCGGTCAAAGGCCTTCTCGAAATCAACCAACACCATATGCAAGTCCTTTAAAGAATCACGATGCTTTTCCATCATGATCCTTATACTTTGGATTGCATCTGTTGTTGATTTGCCCGAGACAAACCCGCACTGGTCATCAGATAGTCGTATTATTTTCCGCAGTCGGCTATCTAATATCCGTTCAACGATCTTCATGGGGTGCGACATCAGCTTGACAGAACGGTAGTTATCACAATTCAACAACTTACGAGTATGTTATACTTATAGTTATGATCTGCATTTGGGTGCGTCGTAAACAAATAATGTACTATGAGCTACTACCAGGAAACGAAATAATATGTACTATTTGGAATCAGATAAATTAAATTAAAAAAAAATACAACGTCGTTCAAGTGGCTGCCTCGGCTGACTCGCAATAACGCATTCTGTCACCCCAATTTTCCAAGAACTTGTTGATGGTTTCGGGCTGTAGCTCACGGATTGCTTGGATGATATTGGCCTTAAGTGCTTGAATCGTTTCCGGATTGTTGGGGTCAAAAGGGGTCAAATCGCAGCTCCAAGGCGGCCAGTTGAAATCGCCAAGACGGCTGATAACACGATTTGAGAATTAAGTGCGCAGAAGATCGATTGTGTCATAGCGCGCCATTCTGCATGAACCAAGGGCCGTTCACATCCATGTTTTCAATTTCAGTAAAAAAAAAGTAGGTTAACATGGCTCTATAGTGCCCACCAGCATCATTTTCGAAGAAAAATGGTCCAATTATGCCACCACTGAACAATCCGCATCAAAGTGTCACTCTCTATAGATGCATTGGCTTCTCGACAACAACGTGCGGGTTTGTTTGTTAACGTAGCCGCGGAGATGAAAATGCGCCTCGTCAGAAAAGATGATTTTTCGCTCAAAATCGTTGTCCAATTCAAGCTGCTCTTAGGCCCAAACTGCGACACGATAACGAAGTGGATGGTCACGCGCCTTTGTTGAGTCAATTGGACCTTGTAAGCGAATAATCCGATATCTTTATGCAGAATTCTCCTCAGGCTAGTGCGAGAAATATTGAGCTGTTGAGATCGATAGCGAGTTGGTGTTCTTACACTCTCAGCCTGCGTATTGTCCACTAGCATACCAGTCTCACGAACTTTTTGCACAAGCTTACGTACAGTAGTCGCGGTGGGTGCTTCATTTCGGCCAAAACTTATTTTTAAAAAAACCCACTGTTTGGGCCACACAGCACTCACTTTGGAAATAAGTTTTCAATATTTCCCAACGTTGTTCAAGCGAAAAGCGACTCATTTCGTTCCGCGGAGGTATGACACTGACTTTTTGTCAAGATTTCGAGTGGGAAACAGCTGTCGTGTCAAAATGACCTATGATTAAAAACAAACCACTCCTTTATTTATGTTGCTGCAAAACTCCCTTAAAGGTATAAGACTTGCTTCTTTGGTACGCATGAAAAACTGCTTGGGCATCTTCTTAGCGGGATTTCTAAGAGGAAAGAAATGCGAAGTTACCAAAAATTCCTATTTGGAGCTCGAAAATTCTGAGCCATCTTGACAACCATTCGCCAAGCCTTCCTGCTATGAGTGTGTTCCTTCCATTTTTCGCGTTTCTTCATCCATACTTATATTGTCCTCTAGTCTACGGCGCGGCCTTCGAAATGGCCTTTCCCCCTCGGGTTTTCTATGCACTAGTCTTTCTTCTTATTTTCTTATTCGTAAAGTGTCACTGGCATTATTATAGTTTTATAAAAATGGATTTTGACAATGCGGGAAAATACGTTGTTTCAAACAGCCTTTTCCGAATACTTGAACTGGTCAAATTTCTCAAAGCCCATATTTATGTATCTAGGTCAGGTGCGAGGTTCGGGTCGACCAAAGTCGACGGTTTACTTCAAAATCTTCTTCCTTTCCTGCCATTATTAGACATTCTGCGTTTCTCTTAGCATTATATATTAAAATTGGTTTTAACTACAATATATTGGGAGCTTGAATAAGTTCGAGCTGTTTGCCATCAAGTGACGTTACCAGAACTATAAAGAACTTTTTGCATGCCCTTACTTAAAAAAAAAAAAACATTAATTGGCACAAAAAAATTGCAAAAAGTTATTCAAGGCCCCAGTATATTAAACCATTACACAGTTCAGAATAAAGCAAAACGTTCGACGGTGCAAATGTGGACACTTCATAGAAAAATATTGATATGAAGAACACTACACTGTATTTAACAAGTTCTTCACAAATGGTTAGTATCATGATAGAATGTCACTGGAAGAATGTCTGAGAAAATAAAGTCAGAAGCGTTGCCTCAAAATACGCGACGTTTTCAAGGGTGTACGCTCGTGTGCAACACAATGTCCAGAAATTATATTTTGTCGGTTCTCATTTGAAAATAAGAAAGATGGGAACCTTAATGCCTTAATATTGCTGGGGTGCCCCAAGGTAGTCACTTGGGCCCTCTTCTCTTTCTGATTTTGACCAATTACTTATATTTATGTTGAACTTATAAATCAGTACATTTTGCAGTCATCGTTTGCATTTCAAAAATAGTAAATTTTCGGATATGTCTTTGTCAAGAATTGTTTTCACATGTAAACTATAAGATTAGTAACTCCTCATAAGATTATATGGCTTCAAAGACTACCTCGATGCCTAGATCGAAATTCTAAAGTATTTCAACATCCTTACTCCCTGAAACCTTTGTATATATAATCGATTCGGATAATGCTAAAGTTCTGTTGCAAAGTTTGGAGTCCATTCTACAAAGATAGTGCCACTCGCATCGAAAGAATTAAAAACAGATTTACAAGATTTGCCCTGAGTAACATGTAAAAGCTCCAGGTCTTAAGCAACTATTCAGCTCATTTCGGTGACAGCAACCACTCGCATTGATTGTCCGGTCTGGTCTGTCGGATTAAGTGAGGATTTTCTTGGCTGGAAAAAGTATCCTGCTACTAAGGCTAATATATGTACAAGATAAAACTTAGCCTCTAATGTTAATGATATTGATTTAAAATTAGACCGAATTTTAAAACTGCATGAACTCTATGAACAGAACTATTTATTAGGTCTAATAGCTTTCACCAGCTTTCTTATATCCCAACTTACTTTAAAAGATAGTAGACAGTTTCTAGAAGCGAAAACCGGAAATATCTTTGGAACAAACGAAAGAATCAGTGCAGATATCGACGAATCTGCGACACTTGTTGGATTGGAAGAGATAGGACTTTATTTTTTTTTTGAGACAATTATTGTTAGAAACTAAAAACTCCAAACAACTAAGAAGAAAAAAAATGGCTCATAAGTATGTGGATAAGCGATAAGTTGAGCTTATCAGTTCGCCGGTGTTCATATTATTGTATTAGTTGCAGTTTGTAAATCTGGGTCGTGGATGCGATTACATTTATCGCAGTTCATATTAAAGCTATGTACACAGTTCCATTTGCTCTATTGCTAAGCCAAAGGCAATTTAGTATTGTTCTCTCAGGCGTTTTTCCTCTAAAACCATTCGATTTCAAAGATGTAAGATGCGTCAGGCTAAACACATTCAGATAATGTGATAATGTACCACAGGCATCAGAGGTCACGACAATTATCTCAGTAAACTCAACAAATTCGTAGGGTAAGATCGAAAGCAATCGTAGGCAATCTGACGCGTAGTTTACTTTGGCATTTTTTAGATCAATTGTTTTTAAAGGAAAAATATTCTGCCCAAGCAAAGCAATGACTTGACAAATGTTTCTCGGATTATGCTCCATCAAAGGAATTCTGTGTATTCACCATTTTGCGTGGACATTTGATCATGTTCAAAATGGACACCGCGTTTGCTCACGGTTAATCAAAACAACAATGTTTCGACGATTCAGAGCTGGTTGAGCGCAATAAAAATAATCTTTTCGTGTGGTGTGTGACAATAGATGAGACATGAATCCAACACTACATTACGTCAAATCGGCAGTCAACTGAGTGGAAAACAATGGATGAAAACCGTCCAAAGCGACCAAAACGCAAAGGTCAGCCAGAAGATTTTGACCTCCCCCATAAAGGAAGAACCATCGATAGCGAATATTATATTGCGTCATTGGTGCGTTCAAAGCAAACGATCCGGCATTCTCAGGGCCTGGCTCCCAGCCTCTACTGTCTGTTTGCAGACTTAAAAAGAATAGATACTCTAGCGATAGTAATTCAGCACCAACGAATAAGTGATTACCGAAACTCAATTTGAGGTTGAAAAAATATTGATTAACAAAAATGCCATCAAAGTGTTAGATAGGGAATGAAATAATGAAGACATTTTGGAGACGATGAACCTCTAGAATGATGTGTTATGTCATGTGTGGATTATACAATAATTGTAAAAAAATGTTGATCAACATATAGGATAAAAATCAAGATTCAAAATGTATAACAACAAAAAATGATTGCAGAGGATCCAGGTTGACTGTAATGTTTATGGAGGATTTGACAAAAAGTTTTTATTTTATTTTAAATCCTTGATTTAAGGTGGTAAGCCTACCGTGAAAAAAAGCAACATCAACTTGTTCAGAAAGAACGGATACAGTTATTGAGGCGCGCCGAAAAAAGGGATGTTAAAGAATGTCTTCAAAATTTTAAAATTAAGACTTCCGAGTTCTAGGAAGCTTTCGTAAAGAAAAAGATGACAAATATCCAGCTCCTTGAGCTAATACTTAAGAAATTATGGAGAGACTGTGTTTGGTGTCATATATCGGGCAACACAAATCAAAATGTAGGTTGCATTAGATTGCGCCATAGGTAGTTTGCTCGCTTCAATTCTGGTTATTTTGATGTGAAAAATGCATCTGACTCCGGTCGACCTACTATGGAAAGTGATAACGAAATATTGCAAAAAAATCTATCAAGATCGCCACATGAACAATCGTGATATTGCTAAAGAACTAGACGTTGATCAACAGTGTTGGATCATCTGCACATTTTTCAGTGCCGCATCAATTGATTGTAAGCAGTTTGATGGACCGAATTAAACAACCAGGGTTGACGCCCCATGAGATTGTGTTGAGTGTATGGTGAGCTTGGAAGGGAATAGTTCATTACGAGGTGTTAGAACCGGATAAAACATTTGATTCTAGTCTCTACTGCCAGCAATTAACCAAATTACAGGACAAAAACCATACGAAAATGATCATTGGAAAGGGCATTATCTTCCATCATGACCACATAAACTTTTAATGACGGAGCAAGAATTTAAAGAGCTTGGTTGGGAAGCTTTAATGCAACCACCGTATAACCCAGGCCTGGCCCCTGTATATTATCATTTGTTTCGACCTCTGCGAAACTTTAAATGATTATAAAAATGGGTTGTCTCAGTTCTTTCACCGGAAATTCCAGAAGTTCTACATTAAAGGTCGGATTATAAAATTGGTCACTGTGACCAGAAATCATATTTTGCCAATATGCAAAATAAAATTCTTTTTGAATCAAAAAGTGACAAAAAATCTCAATACTTTCTCCCCACATCCAATAAACCTTTAACCCAATACTTTAAATATGCTCTGAATCAGTTTTCATATGAGGTAAGATCAATCAATACCGCAAATAAAGGGTTATCCAACAATTGGTGTCATTTTAATTTCGCACCATGGTTGATGTAGGTAATTCACTCGATCACTGCGATGGCTTTCGATGACATTCGCACTACGTGTTGAATTGTTAATCATATTACGAAAGTAATAAATATTGCGGATACGTTTCTCAAAATTAGTACAGTTTTTGGTCATCATCAGGCGCCTTCTCGATCGGCTTTAGTGCATTAAATTAGTAGATTTGAATGTCTCGGACGGGTAAGTGATGCACGTTCAACGAATAAGGTCAGTTGAAAATGTCTCTTCCAAAGCTGAGAGTTTGACTAAAAATTTGAGCCTTTACGAAACCAATTTCCACTGCATTCTGCATAAAGATCTTGCCCAACATGCTTATAAGGTCCACTTGACATAGGGATTGACACTACCTAGAGCACAAAGCCGTATTTTCGCAAGAATGTAAGAATAAATAAGCAAAATCAGAATGTTCTTCAGAAACTTCTTTTGAGTAGAAATGAGCTTCATCCAGTTGCCTTGGCATGAAAACAAGCACAACTACCGCATCCGGCTTATAGCACAAAATTGGAACGACTTCTTAACCCACAGTTTAGTGAGGTTTTGGACCAAAGGATAGCTTTAGGTCATAAAATGATGCTGACGCTTCCGTTGTGTCTCTTTTTTGCCTGAAATTAATGCTCTGGGCATGGATGACGCTACTTTTCGGCAGGTCAGTGCCCATGGCATAGAGTAGGTAACATAATGGGTCTATTGCTTCATGGACTGAATTTAACGCGATTGGACTATGTTAAAAACAAAGTCCACGCCCGCGTTACACCGACGCGTCATGACTGAAAGAAAATATCAAAGTCATTATCCGCGAAATACAGATACAATAATGCGAACATTTTCATCAATCAACAAAGGCTTTTTTATAGACATATGCAAGGCAGACATTGTGTCTAATCACTAACCTCTTCACTTAAATATTTATTGATTTAATATCAATGATTGTTGGAGGACTCTCCGCCACTGAACCGGGCAAACCTGAGAGTACTCACGATCCTAGTTCGAAATTAAGTTTTCACACTCAAACGGGCCAAAACTACAATAGTAGAAAAAAGTAAGCATAACACGATTTCCAGAATACAGAACCCCGAGTGAAGGCTTTCTTATAATCATATCCGCAATAAGACTTTATTTCTAAGTCAGAATGGCAGTTGTCTACAGGCCTGGGAAAGGGGGCCTGACAGTGGGCCGGAAAGTGATCCTGAATTAAGGTTAGCAGATGGCTCCTCAAAGCGTGAGATTCCTTAACACAAATTGTAAAAGTCTATAATTGTCATACAAGCCGTTTGCTGAACTGAATTGGCCTCGGCTCAACCTAGCTCTCTAAGGGAAATTATTCACCAGCGAATATAAAAACTTTATTTCTCGCATTTGAATATTTTAAACGAAAAAAACAAACAGATATGCCTGTTTCAACCCGTTCAGCGACAAGAGTTTTTACATTTTACAACTTATAAGCCTCCCGGATGATAGACATTTATCAGTCGATAACAACTTTACATCCTATGTATGTCGTATGCTTGTACATCAATCATACTTTCGTATTTCCAATTTCGTTAAAATGCGTTTCACAGTAGGCCGCTGCCAGAGGCAACTGAAAAGCAGATGTATGGGTAATCATACAGCGGAATGGCGATGTTTCAAAGAGCGACTAAACAAATATTCAGAATAAAGCAAACGAGGCAGAGGAATGCTTAAATGTTTCGTTCAACTTTAGCCAGAACGATGAACAGACAGTCTTCGATGTTTTGCATTCTATTTTCAGTACTATCGTCGTCTCGTTCGACAGCGTACGAGTTCGAGTTACATAAAAAAGCAGAGAAAAAAAAACAGAAACGTATAAAAGTGGATTAAAAAATATAAAGAAATTGGTATATACATAGCTGTGTATGCCATAAACTCGCTCAAGAACAAGACAGAGGATAAGAGATTAGGGGCCAATGTTTATCCTGGCTGCAGACATCGCTGGGTGGTGCAATCGCTTAACACCGTGGGGCGGGACATAATACCAGGCTTGAGGGGGCACCTTTTAGGTATTTATTAGATGAGGGTATACCTAGGGCACCGAGAGCGCATCCATTTCTGCGTGGATAGATTTGCAATGATTTTTTTCCTCATCAAATGGTCTTGATTTCCACCCCGTCCTCGGCCGGCAAGGGCGTCCATAACACTCTGGCTGCCTGATAAATACCGCCGCTGTCGCAGTCCCCTTCCGCCGCACGACTATTCCCTCGTCTATGTATGTAACCGAAAGGCTAAGCAACTAACTTATAACTGGTACCACACAATATGATTAAACATAAACCATACATACCTTATGCTGGGCTGGGATGCCACCTTCCCCCGGTGGTTGCTCCAAACTTTTCTGCTATTTTGATGATTTTTTTTTTCTCTTTTTATTATCAGAGTTTCCAAGCGTCCAATTCGTACTTTTATTTCTTCATCAATGAAACTTCGGTTTAATGCGAACCTAACAACGGAGCTGGGTGTTGTGGAATTAGTAGTTTAGAAGAGGAAAAAATAAATGAAAGGAAAATCAAAAAGTGTGTCTTTCCGGCTCTACGGTATTTGATGTATGCAGTTATGGAGCTGTTCGAGTCGATAGAAAACGTCAATGCAGATATGTGTAGATGGAATCAAGGTATTCGTTGCGTACCCTCCGAATGCGATTTGATTTGTCGTGATTTTACCGAGGAATATTTTCTCAAGCAACGATGGTGCCTTCCTGCTCAGATTGCTTTTGCCTTTTGGATGGGATCTTGAGAATGTCACAAATATTAGTTTCTGGTCACAAACACAAATGTGTGTGGGCAATTCGCTGCTGTCACCTCTCTGGTGCAAAGAAGTATGCGTGCTTGAGGTAGCGAAGTGTCAAAATGCCGGGCGAATTCAGCGAGTGTTCAGTTGTTGTTTTTATTTGTTGTTGTCCCTTTTTTGTTTGTTTTGTTTTTTTCTCTGAAGCAAGTAGTCTTGCTTGATGGGAGTGATTCGGGATGCTAACGAAATGTGGGCTGGGCAGCCCCGGTAGAGTTGATTTGATTAGAATTCCAATACCTCCAAAGTGAGCAGGTAATGAAAGTGATTTTATATTGTTCTCTACAATAACACAACAGTCGGATGGGACTACCGCGCACGTGAGTACTCCCAGCTACGGAAATGCATTACTAAACCGTACTATCTCTTCCAGATATCAGCTGGGAATCAGTGGTTTTTATGACTTTAATCTCAGATATTCCGAATGACGCTTTAAACAGAAATGCGGATTGAATAGAAATAAATTAGCAAGCCTTCCATAACCGGCACATACCTACGTATATATGTACATATACATACAATTTCGCCACAGACATGCGCGTGGAAGAAGTCTATTGGTCGCCCCTAGCAGCAAATCCCTAGGGCGTTGCTGAATTGCTGTGCTGTAAATTATTTATACAGCGCACATCACAAGCAAACGGGTATGTTCGCAAACACCGCGAATACATATGTATGTATTGGCTATAGCTGCAGTTATTGGGTTGATTAATCCATAAAACTCTGAGCAAAATCGGTAATACCAAGCTAAACCGAATACTGAATCTCCGGTGGGAATATGCATAGCAGCTGGGAGAGAGAGAGAGAGATAGGCATAATCCTAAATTCATTGTATGATTACGAACATCACGAACGCAGTAGAGTGGAGCCAGAGAATCATAATTTGATATTGAAAAGCTGAAATCACAAGAAACCTCCATGATCTATACTGACCACATCTCCCTTACATTCTCTGGGAACACTTGTCCTCAGTAACATCATTGGAAGCTCACCTTTTATTTTTCGGGATTGAAACCATCGCTAAAAGCAAGCTCTTGGTTTGGCAATAAGTTAAGGTTTAGAGGGCGAGAGGGGACCGCACTTGAACGTTGCGAGTTGAAAAGCTGAGCAAAAGCTAATATGAAAAGTAGGTTGCTGGAGTATGACATGCACGCGATCTCAGTATTATGAAACAAACATCAAATACCTAAACCAAACTTTATAATTTGAATGAATGCATAACCAAGAGGATTTGAGTACTCCAGGTGGCAGCCGCTAGAGCGGAAATCCACCAACGATATTTTTAATCGCAAGGATTCTGGAGGCCCCACTGTCGGTTCACCTGGTTGGACTGATCATGAGTGGTATAACCAACAGAGGCGACACCGACGATGGCGTGGAACGGGATATCGCTAAGGTTAAACGCGCCCCAGGACCGGTACGTACTGTCGATTGAACTGCTAAGTGCCAAAAAAAGAAGGGAAAAAATGCGTGCCCAAAAATTGTGCAAAGAGGCTGACAGACGAAGCCACGATGGAGGAGGGTTTTTTTTTTTCATAGATAAGGCTTTTACATAGCTGTTACACAGCTTGCTCAGAGATTTGATATTTGAACTGTATGATGAGGGCAAATCTGGAGAAAGCAGTTAAGAGGGTCAGGTCGGCGGAGGTATTCCCTACCGAAGCCTATCCGACCCTCTCATCTGCAGTCCCCTACCTTCCTGGCGGTGCGGAAAGCGTGAGGGTCCCAATAACCCTCAAAAGCGACCGAAGCATTAGCTCGAACCGAAAAAGGTAATAGCGCTAGCAACCGGAAGAAGACCACCAAGGAAAGTTCCACTGGGGAGAGAGCTCTGCAGCTTAGATTTCTGATTTTTACTCAGATTAATCAAAAGCATTGCAAGGCTGCTACCGCCCTTCTAGGTTAGGTTAAAGAAGGGGAGTGTGATGGTTGAGCATCACTTCCACTCGGAGGCCAAAGGGCACATTGTGATTCCCTTCATTTGTGGAATGCCCTATCACGTGGTGGCTGAAACCACCCTGTGCTCTTTATGAATTTTAGAAGATCCGATATATCTGCATTTGCTACGTTCGCAATCTGTAAAAAATCTTTGGCCCAGCGAAGCTAGGCGCCGATTCTGGAGAGCTGGGCAGTAGCAAATCAGATGTTGGATCGTCTCGGTTTCTTCCTCATCACCGCAGCTCCGGCAGAGGTCGCTGCATCCCGAGTTCCATTTCCGGAGCATTGCTCCGATGGGACGGTGTCCTGTCGGTGTTTCGGTCCAGCGCCAAGAGCTTCTTTGTTTTTCCGATATTGAGCTCTGGCCACGATGATCTTTTCGTGTGGCTGTCGTTTCTTGTAAGCCAAGACGAGTTTGCTTCTTATATAATTGTGTCATTTATTATCCGGTATAATGGGCTGATCGGTGGTTTCAATGACGTGTCCGCTTTGTTGATGTGGAAAGACTTTTGCCTGGTCAATTTGTCCGCTCTTTCGTTCCCTGCGATTGAGCTGTGGCCCGGGACTCAGCAGAGTTTGACTTTGTGGTGTCTGATCGACTTCAGTGACATTTCATGACAGCTTTTGTTATCGTTTTACACGATCCTATTGACTTCAGTGCAGGCTGTCTACAAAGATAGTGATCCGATGGTGGGATATCGGTTACTTGTAGGTGTTTGGTTGCTTTTTCTAATGCTGACCGCTCTTCTAAGTAACAGAAATGCATGCAGTAGTGCAAATTATCACATTGTATCCATTCAAAACTCATGGGTGTGGAATAAAGGCCTGTGTGGTCTTAGTGGTATACGTGATGCTATGATGAGCGATCCGAAAGACCTTAGGTCTACCAAACTTGGACGGAAAATTGATAACGATTTTTTTGTAGAGGGGTCAAAAACAAGCATTTTTTACAATCCATCTCGCCCCGTTTAGGAGGTAGCGGCAATTTTAGAAGAAAATGACTTAATATGTACAATAAAATACTCTAACGGTTTTGAAAGCCAGACTCTTATTTAAATTTAATCTGAAATTTAAGTTGAAGTCTTTGTATGAATAGTTTTTGAAAAATTCGCATGCAAACTCAAAAAATTGATAAAAAACGTATATTTCGTAGTTTGCTATACACAACCAGCCATAAATTTGAGGATTTATTTTATAGTTGAACTTGGCTTGCTTCGCGAGTTAACCCATTAAGAGCCAAGTGTGTTTAAAACCAAAAATTTTGAAATCCATTTATTTTATTTAAGTAAAAGGAACGTAAGAAACTCGAAAAATATGATATCAAAAAAAAAATAATAATTCAGTAGGATTTTGAGACTGTACCCAAGCGAGTACAATGGCACAATATGGGGCTCATATGAGCTCATTTTTTTTTGTATGGAAAATCTTAAAGCAGTCTCTTTCTACACAGAGTGGTATGCCGCATTGCTCGCAAATCCACCTTATTCGATTGTGGCATTGACGACAACGCAACTGCTTTTCAATTCTCTTTGGAAAATGGTTTCCAGCAGTAGTTGCTACAGAGGATATAACTGTTCGCTTGAATAGTGACGGACAATTGTGCGATGAAACTCCAGTAGGTCCATATTGGAATTGTTAGCTGCTTTATACAATTTCCAGGCGTTGACCATAGCAGGAAAAGCGGCCACCACCACTTTTTACCAAGAATTTTTATTCTATAATTATTTAGTGCTTGGTCATGAAGATCAACGCCTCCCATTCCAGAGTTGTACTCGACGATAAGTTTTGGTTGTTTGACACTTATTTTTGCTTTTGCTGTCGAACACCATCGATTGACGGAACTCATCGGCTCAATACTTTCAAAGTTTGAACCAACTGTTACGGCGCTATTGTCATTCCACTTCAAAAAAAGTATTTTATTGACCGTGTCGTATCTGTAATCATAGAATCCTCTTTTCTCTTTCCTGAACACTGCCTTGGATTTCAATGGACATTTCTTTGTTCTTGACTCGCGTACAGTTCCAATAGCTCGAAATCCCTTTTATTTTAGCGTAACTAGCAGATCATATGAAGTAAAGAAATTGTTAAAGAAAACAATGTGATCGGAAGGATTTGGTACTTTGTCCAGAAATTCAGCAACGACCCTGTGGCATTTGTTGTTTTTCCGATGCCTTTGGCTCCACAGTAGATATCAAACTGGTACAAATAACCGCAACTGCTAGTCAGCATCCAATTTTTGAAGCGAAATCTTACAGGTTTGCCTCCAATGAATTGCTTCGAAGAGTGGCTGCCAAAGTATCGTCCCATTGACTCATCAATTGAAAGTTTCTCATGCATGTATCCAAATTAGCAGAATTTTTCGCATAAAAGTTTTGCCAAGAGCCTAACCTTAGCCATTTTGTCGGTAGCTATCAAATTGGTATTGTCAGCAAGATGGAGGTATTTTTTGATTTCCTTGAATCTGTTTCGGGCCATGTTGTTAGAAATGATTTCCGTACGAGTGTCTTTGTCTTTTTGCCAATACATACATATGTATTCTCTCTTGGCATAGAGTGGTAGCCAGTATATAGTAGAATATCCAAAAAAACTTTCAAATCGTTTTCATTGAATGAAAAATTGTGCACGTTAGCCTGTGACGCATAAAGGTAGGTTTGCTCAACAATTAAATTTACAACTTCTTTGTCAAATAACGCTTCGAACACTTCAATTTCCAATTTTCCTGCTAATTCTGACTCAATTTTCACATTGTTTTCTAAGAAAAAGCTAGTTTTCGACATCTCAATATCACAAGATCTTTGTGACCATTTTGGAGAATTCTCACAGGGTTTAGAACGCTTTATATTGCGGTACAGTTCTTGAAGAGGTGTGTCGTCATCACTATCGCTGCTACAAAATACCTCGATTTCGCCCGGAATTTCTTGGGGCACGATGTTCGCATGAAAATCCTCGCAGTCACCTTCCTCCTCATCAGTATTACAATCTGTATCTGGAGGAATCAAAGTGATGTCGAACGTGACATGATTTTAAGCACTTTCCACGAAATCCAAAGCACAACCCAAGTTTTGAAATCTTCGGCCATAAAAACTTGAAGGTTTGATGCCTTCAAATGACATTTCGACGCGAACAACTATCTGGAAGAAATGCTTACCTTATTAGCCATTGTACTCACTCAATATGCACAAAATTGTTGAAGACGTGTCAGAACAAAGCGAAATAACAACAACCGTTATTCGTTGTCGCTTTTGTATGTACACGCAGCTGTTCCGGACAGTGTATGTGATTGAAACATAAAAATACCTTTGCAAAATGATTTGTCTAGTTAAAGTAACGGCTATATGAAAGTTGCTGTTTTTCTGTACCCGCTTGGGTACACTGGCTATTAATGAATTTAAATTTACCGTTTCACTTTTGTACCGTTGTTGTTTTTTCATACACATATGGTAAAGCGTGTAGTTATTGATATTTACAAAGGCCATTCTGTGTTTGACCTTAGTGCGAATCGAGTGATTTTTTTTCTGATTAATTGATGGCTAAGCATCCTCTAATCCATCCAAAATTATAAAACTTCTCAATATTTTGATCGTTTGCGGATTTGGTGTCAACCAACGAAAAAAGCATTGCGTTTTTAGAAGAAATTGGTATAATTCCTTCTAAAATTCCAACTTTCCCACTGTGTTGCAACTTACCGATGAAGGTGGAAATATGTAAAAACATTAAGTTCGGTTGGATGTGGCGGTGCTCAACAAAAAGCTCTAAAAAAAAGGTGACAAAAGTTGTTGGAATACAATCAACCCATCTATCGGCACATTTTTCCATGGGCCTCAATGTCGGCTAGAGATTCGCGAGGTGCTTGTGATAATTATCTCTTCTGTCATCAAAATGCCTGTGAACACGATTTTCCTACAATTTACCTACAATTTTTTTTAAAATATTATTGTAAATCATTATTTTAAAATTAGCATTTAACCGCTTGGCGCCATCACGACAATAAAAGCGAACTAAGTAAATCTACTATACTAGATTACTTTAACTATTGTCGTGAAATAGCCGAAATAATAGCGTCTCACGTTGATGTCATCATTAGCAGCGAAGAAAAAACTGTGCAAATCGACGAGACCTTTCTTACAAAAAGAAAATATCACAGAGGCCGTGTTACCGAACAGATGTCATTGTGGTATTGGAGTTGTTTTGCAAAGAAGATAAGGTCGGATGGTTCTTTAAAGTGAACTCTAAATGTAAGGAAGATGTATGGCCTTTTATTCATAAATACGTTCCAACTCCAGTCGTATTTGTACCGATAGCGCACGCCAGTATATAGGTGTTGAGAAAATGTTTTCTAGTTCTACGACCCATGAAGTGACGAACCACAGCAAAGGGAAATATGTTGATAAGACCGATGCAAGCAACACTATTAACGATCTGGAGAATCAGTACAAGCTTTATGCCGCAAAACTACGCACCACCTTCACCAGTATATGGCACTTTTCTTTTATCGAAAGGACTGCCTTGAAAAAAAATATAAGGACGACTTGGGCTCCCAAATCATGGAATTTTTACTAGACCTAAAAAAAGTGTTTCCAGGTTTTATCGATGGTGAAGAAAGTGTGGGTTTGCAACTAAAGGAATCCGACGCTCCCACCGTTCACAGTGAGAACCTAGAGGCTATTTTACCTCCAAAACAACCTCGGCTTCTCACTATCAGTGATTAATTCAACGACCTCGACAGTAACACCAGTACGGACGATGGCTTCATTGACGAGACTCACATACCTTTTTGAAAATTGAAAATTGACTTAACTATTTTTAACTAACTTCAGACTTACACCCCGACTGACTAAGACGTGGAATGCAATGCAATTCTACCACCTCGTGGTGCATTCTGGGTAACGCTAAAGGAATTGCTGAACTTTACTTGCAAAGGTGAACCCATCATCAATATATTGATATCGAAGTCTTGTCTCTCGTCTAATGGAATCTATCGGTTCAATGGAAGTAGCATATATTGTACATACATCTAACCTCGCACTTACCCCAAATCCTACATTGGGCCAAGCAGGGGGTAATAGGCTTCGCCACGGCGTCGAAGGCTTCGTTCAATTCGAGTCTTCACTATCCAGGCCACTCCTGAAGCTGATGCAGTTTTTTTTTCCCGATTACCACCATAGCGTTTTAAAACACTTCCAGTATCGTTGTAGGCTGCTATGAATCGCGACACAGTCAGTAGTCCCACTACCACACTACAGAGTGCGCCATCTCATATGGGTCAATGTAAACTTCGAATAACTTCAACTATAGTCAACCGATTTTCATTTAAAATTAATTAAAAAACGCTTGATTGTGCTAACTTAACGTGCGTATCGTGATCGCGTTGCGCTCAAAAAAGATACAATTCGTCGTTGGGCCTCGAATTTTTTTCAATTTGGTTCTGCGGCAAAACCTTGTGAACAACCTAGTCCACGTCCGCGGCGTTCAAACTCATCTATTCAGTATGTGAAGGCCAAAGTTTGTCATATCGACA
Source organism: Merodon equestris (assembly GCA_958301585.1). Lineage (NCBI taxonomy): Eukaryota > Metazoa > Arthropoda > Insecta > Diptera > Syrphidae > Merodon > Merodon equestris. The sequence goes on from OY284413.1 coordinate 28,722,917, forward strand.
CCGTTCGCAGCAGTTAGGCATCAGTGGGACCACTTTGCGGTGAATTTTGAAGGATGATCTTCACTTATTTCCATACAAAGTGCAAATAACTCAAAGAATTTTGCCACAAGATGAGTCACGGCACTTGGCATACGCACAAAATGTCGTTGCAATAATTACTGCTGAGCCGGAGTTCTGGCAGCAAATTTGAATGACCGATGAGGCACATTTTACGCTTTCTGGCTCTGTTAATAAACAAAAATGTCCCTTCTAGTGCACCGAAAATCCTCATATTATTCACGAAGAGCCGCTAAAGATCAAAAAGTTACTGTTTGGGCTGGTGTATGCGCTAAAACCATCATTGGACCGTATTTCTTCAAAGTTGGCGATACAGTGGATGGCGATCGATATCGGTGGATGTTGGCCCATTATGGGGTCCCAGAAATGCATAAAAAAGGCTTATTTAACTTTTGGTTTCAACAAGTCGGCGCGACATTCCATACTGCGGACAATGAATCTTTTGCGTAAAAAGTTCCCTGGAAGATTGGTGACTAAAAACGGCGATATTGACTGGCCTCCGAGATCGCCGAATTTGACTCCTCCAGACTTTTTTCTTTGGGGATACTTGAAAAGCAAGGTGTATGCTAACGGCCCGAAGACAATAGAACAGCTCAAAAGAAACATTCGTGCGGAAATCGACCGAAATGCTCGAAAACGAGCCCATTTTTACATCGGCAATAAAGGCCGTCATTTAATTGATATTGTTTTCAAAAATTAATCAAAATAAATTGTAAAGATCTAAATTTAATAAAAGTTTTTTGAATTTCCAAAATCGGTTGAGAATTGTTCAAGTTATTCGAAATTTACATCGACCCATATGAGATGGCGCACGCTGTATTACGTTGAAATTCCATTTTGGGAATGTAAGACCTTAGACACAGTTTTAAAGCTACAACCTTCTAAGGTTGAGCCATAGGTTACAATGACAAGCAGCAGAGAAGCCATGCGTCCCCACAGCATCTACGTGAGTACTGGGAACGTTTAAAAAAAAGCCTAAGCGTATCAGCAACTTTTTTTTATTTTTAAACTATAATTTAAAGGATTTTGTTTAATTAAAAAAGGAAAATAATTATCAAAACAACTAACTGAAAGCATAAACAAGACGATAAACGAAGATTTGTATGAATCAGTTACGAGTTCAGTAAGTCCGACATGTTTCTCTGGTTTTTTTGTTTGCTTAGGTCGAGTGCAACTGGATTGAGATCCAGGATTGGGTTCAGTCATTTTCTGGCTGCAGTTCTGTTCGGCTTTTGGCCGACTCTATGCATTTGGTTACGGTGTCTCTGAATCGGTTTGCGGAGTCAACATTGCGGAAACGGACTGAGAGTTGTTCGGCAGTTGGTTCTTCGGCAAAATTCATTGTGGCCCAGATGAAGCTTCGTTGATTCGCGCCCATCGGATTGAAGATGAAATCAGCACCAATCGAATGGTTAAGAACCAGCTTGTGGATTTGTTCCCGTCGCATAACCATACGATAGGTGCCTTTAGTCTTGTGTTGCAGGATTTTTATCTCACCAATACCTAGGGACAATATGAGAATGTAGATTCGTCCAAGGACTTTTTTATAAATGTTACTTACCGCGCTCTTTCCATTCCTTGTTTACGTGATCGTAGCGGAAGAGAGTTGCGCGTTCCCCAAACAGTTTATCCTCATCCTCCTCGCCAGTAGATAGAGAGATTTCGGCCGGCAACGGGATGATCGGTTCAAAGTGCGGGTCATGTTCGGAATTATCTGCTTCTGTCGACTCGTTCTGTTTCGAATTGTTATCATCGTTGCTTGGATTACTAACATTCTTAAAGTTGACAAATTCGTTGGTATGGGTTAAACCAATAAAGCCGCCTGGTGGCACTGGTTTTTGCGTTGAGTCCGCCGGTGTTACAGATTCGCTTTGTTTGGCTAACGCTGCAAATGAAAGACCTTCACTGGTGTCGAAAATGGGTTTCGAGACTCCAAAGCCTGGGAATCCTCCTTCTTTTGCGACGGGCGCGGCAGGTGCATTAACTCCATTTGTGTTGTCCTCCGTAGGTTTACCTCCAAAGATGAATTTAGAAGAGAATTCGGTGGATTTCTGCCCTCCGAATATGGTTCCACCGCCGAAAAATGGTTTGCCATCGGATTTAGGTGCACTGCCACTGAATATAGATGCTCCAGTGCCACCGAATATTGTTTCGGGTTTGTCAGCAGACTCCACAGCTGGTGCTGATGGGGTTGTGTTTGATCCAGCGTCTGTTTTGGGCGCTATTCCACTAAAAAGTGACGCTCCAGATCCGCCAAAGAATGTTTTGGGTTTCTCATTCGAATCGGTGGTAGGTGCAGCTGCTTGCAGGTCTGGCTTGGGAGCAAGGACACTACTGAAGACAGACATCACTGGACTGTCGAATATTGTCTTGGGTTTATCTGCAGCATCTGCATTTGGAGCTGCTGGTGTTATTGTAGTGCCTCCAAAGATCGATGGCTTACCGAATACTACAAAGAGAAAAGCTCATAAGTTAAGGTGGAGAACAACATTCTGATGATTCGTACCAGTTCCAGGCCCACTGAATAAAGTCGGACCGGTGGGACCGCCGAAAAGGAATCCACCAGTAGGAATGGATGGTTTCTCATCCGGCTTTGCTGTGCTATTCAGCGCTTGGGTAAACGAGAACGTCGAGGCCGAGGTGTTGCTACTCAGTGGTGGTGGTATGGTTGAGTTAGCATTGTTACCAACGCTGAAAATACTGTTGTTAACCGACGCTACCACGGCAGGTGAAGAGAGTTTAGCCGGCGAGAGTTCATCAATCAGTTTACTAGGCTTGAGAATGGAACGATTAGGTTTTGATAGTGACATGCCAGAGAGATCCAACGGAAGCGGGTCTTCATCCTTGCTGACATCTGGATAGTTAGGAAATACAAAACTATCAGAATCACAACCACGACAGCCGGAACATGGGACTATTGCGGCGGTATCGAAGAAGCTGTAAGGTAGGAGCAACCTGTCAGCAAGTTCCTTCTCTTCCTCCGCGATCTTCACGTCCTGGGGTTGTTCATTGGCTGTTGATGTCAGTTCTGTGCGGAAGAGCAACTGATGATTTTGAGGACATGCGATCGGTTGTTGCACTTACCTTTCTGTGACTTGTCGGCTTCCACTATTGGTTGTGCCGTGCCGTCCAAGCATTCCTTCACAGCCTTCATGAATTTATCCGCGATATCCTTGTTTTTGAACCTCAAACAGAATTGAGTCAGCTGCACTTCGCCTTCGCTGTAATCGTTCACGATAAACAACCACGACTTGTCGTCCTTATCCTTGTACACGACATCTTCATTGAGAACGTGATTGAGGCATATTTTCAGGACTTGTTCCCGACGCATCACCACACGGAGTTTCTTAGTCTGCTTGTGGCGAAGGATCTTTACGTTGCCCAGGCCGCGTTCCTTCCATTCACCTTCGCTGAATCGATATAGTTTGGCACGATGCACGTACATCACCTCTTCGTCCTCCTCACCAGTTTTGATTTCAACCTAGATTGAATGGATGTGACCAAAACCACTTGAATAAACTGGGAATTAACTCACCTTCTCGGGCAGTGCAATGACTGGCGTGAAGTAGGTATTGTTCTCTTCTTCATCTGCACTGTCTTCCTCGTCATCTTCTTCAGCTCCGCCTGGTGATTGTGCTGTCTTCAGAGGGCTCTTCGCCTTGCCCGGGCTCTTGGGCTTCAGCACAAAGTTGAACTCTTTCTTCTCCAACGAGAATGTCTTACTCACAGGAGCAGCATTACCCGCGTTAGGGTCTGCCGTTTTAGCTGGTAAAGAAAATGAGAATGTTGGCTTGGACAAAGCACCATTTGGCAGTTCGGTTGGTGGTGGTACAGATGGCGTGAAGGAGAACGATTTGGATTCGCCGAGTTTTGTCGATGACAAGTTTAGCACGCCGTTATTACCGAATATATTTGTTGCCTTGTTGGTGGTGTTACCCTCCCCCTCTTTGGGGATTCCAAAAGTGAAGCCAGCGGAAGGTGTAGTGGTGCTGACGGTGTTGCTGTTGGTCGTTGTTCCAAAACTAAAGGAACCTGCTTCGCTTTTTGGAGCCGTTGCATTGGCACCGAAACCGAAGGTGAACTTTTGCGATGGATTAGAAAGAGCCAGGATGTTAGTGGGTTCTTTCTTGGGAACCGTCGAGTCTTTAGGGGCGTCACAAGCTTTGCAGTATAGAGTATCACCAGTGTTTGACAGGTAGCAGTCTGTGCACGACCAGGAACCTTCCTTTGGCTTGAACTTATCACCAAAACCTGACAGAGTGGGAGCAGCAGGGGTGAACACAGCAGTTTGCTGCCCGATTTGGAATGGACTTTGTTGTTTGGCCGACTCAGCTGATTCGTTTGCAACGAATGCTTTGGTTGCAGCCGCTCCTGCCCCTGCTCCAAAGCCGAATGAAAATGTGGGCTTTGTACCACCTGCCGTAGAGGATGAAACTAGGCTAAAGGGTGACGCGTCCTTTTTGGGAACGGTATCGTCCTTCGGGGCTTCGCATGCGACACAATATAGCTTGTCTGCAGTGTTTGATGTGTAACATTGTTGGCATGACCAGGAACCTGGCTTGGGCTTGAATTTATCGCCGAAGCCTTTCTCCTCTGCAACTTGAACGGTTGCCGACGGTGGTTTGTTCTCACTGGTATCCCCTGTTTCCGCAGTCATTTTGGCTTGCGCTTGGAGAATTGTGTCCAGGAACTGTTTACAGATCTCTGGCGTCTTGAAACGAATGGTCAGTGCTTCGATTTGTAATTCGTTTTCGGAGAAATCCTGTCCGACCCACGTTAGAGCATTCTTAACGTTCTTGGAGCTCTTGAAAGAGGTGTCCTTATGCAAGCGCTGATTGCAGCACAACTTGTGTATGGTCTCGCGTCGCATCAACAACCGGACGCGATTAACATCGTCCTTATCTTGAAGGATTTTCATGTTGCCCACTCCGCGTTCCTTCCATTCTTTGGTTGCCTTATCGAATCGGTGTAGTTTGGCTCGATGTTCGAAAAGGACGATTTCGTTCTCTTCGCCTGTATTGATTTCGACAAGATCGGGTAGCGGAATGACCGGTTCGAATTGAGCTGTTGGAACGAATTCGTCTTCATGTTCGGATTCCTTGACGTTTTCTTGCTTAGATTCTGGTTCTGTCACTTTCGGTGCGTTTATTGTAGACGGTTCGGTTTGGATTTTGTTAAGCGAAGCAAAGATATTGGGGAATGGTTTGGGCTCGCTGCCAGTGGTTGGGATAGACTTGTCGAATGAAAAGTTGGCAAAGGGAGATGGGGTTTGTTGCGTAGTCTCGTTGTTTTCCTTCGCAGCTGGTGCGTCAAAGAGGGATTTCGACGCTAAAGACGACACTGTGGTCGGTATGTTCAGTGCTGACTTAAGAACAGGTGCTGTTGGCTTGCCAGCCGGTGTGCTAGTCTTATTATCAGCGAATGATTTTGGCAAGTTTGTACCAAATGGAGAAGGCTTATTGGAAATGTCTCCATTTACAGCTTTCGGTTCATCTTTAGCCTCTTCGCGGGCTACGTTGAACGCAGCTTGGAACTTCTCGGCGGTGTCAGCATGTTTAAAACGCACCAAGAACTTTTCCAATTTGAGTTCCTCGTCGGCAAAATCATTTGCAGCCCAAATAAATTCTTTGTCGCCGTTCTTGGCCTTGATCAGTTTCAATTCGTTGGTGATACGGTGGTTGGCACAGACTTTATGTGTCTGATCGCGCCGCATAAGGATTCGCGACGTTCCATTCTCTTTGTTCTTCAAGATTTTGATGTCTCCCACGCCGCGCTCCTTCCACTCCTTGTCGACAAAGCGATACAACTTGGATCGAGAGCAGAACATGACTTCTTCATTCTCTTCACCGGTCTTGACCTCCACTTCATCGGGCAATGGAATGATTGGCTTGAAATCTGGTCGCGGATCGTACTCGATTTCAGTTTCGCTCTTATGCATGGAGGTGCCACTCTCGTTGGTTTGGTTGGCGTTATCCTCAGTTGTAGTTTGCGGCGGAGGCTTGAAGCTAAAGGATAGAGTTGAAGCGGGAATTGTTGATGGAGCAATTGTCGTCAAGCCCATTGGGGTTGGGAACTTGATGGAAAATGCAGAAGATGACGTGACAATTGGACCCGGAGCAATCATTGGGAAGTTAGTGTTAATTATTGGCGCATTGGTTGTTGACTGTTCGCTGGTCATGACGAGCGGTGGTTTGATGTGGTGCGGTGGAATCGTCACGCTCAGTGTGGGTTGAGTCTGTAGGCCAGCATTGCTGACTGGAAGAGGATCAGACGATGTTATGACTACGTTTACGGGGGGACCCTTCTCAACAGGCATGTTGTTGAGCGATTTGTTGAAAATGATTGGATTTGACTGTGGAACCACAACGTTTGGAAGGGCCACCTGCGTGTTCAGTGCTGGTGGTTGAGTTAGTTGTGGCTTCTGGGGCACAGAAACAGAGGGTAGAGGAGCCGCAGGGAACGTAACTGGTTGAGACACCGGTAGTTGTTGCAGAGGTGCCCCTAGTTGCTGCTGTTGTTGGTTCTGGGTCAATAGACCAAGGATACTCATACTACGTGCATCCGGCGTCGGTGGAAGAAGTGGTGGCGGTGGATTGAGACTAGGCAAATTAAAGTTGAGTGCAGAATCAACATACGGCAAGCTCAATGGATTACGATTTGCTACAACACAGTAAGGATTCGTTTAAAGTTTGCATTCAAAAGGAAAAAATGTTTGCTTACCTAATTGAGATGGATGTCCGCCCATGACTGGTGCTGTACCCTGTTGCGTTGGCATCATAAACTGCTGTGCGTAGTAGTTCATAGGATAGTTGCCATAAAGTGGACTGTTGTAAGGGTTCACTGATGGTGTGGGAACAGGAACCCCGCCAGCAGTCACTGCTGTCGGTGTGCTCATTCTCTGTGCCATTGAATGCTGCTGAGGATACGATCCGGAGCCGTACATATGCATTTGTTGCTGTTGTTGCTGATTGGAATATATTTGGTTCTGAAACTCGTTCTCTATGATGTACAGATCGTCGAGGACGTTCGAGGCATCATCATCCCGACTGGCTGGACTTGATTTCTTCCGCATATTCTCCTCAATCATCGCAAGTTTGTCCTTCAGCTGAGACACTTCGTTTTTAAGGTCCATCACTTCAGGTTTGATATTGTCGACCAGTTCCTCCTTGACCGACGTGAGCATTGTTGCTATTTGTTTGACTAAGTTCTCCAGTTCCACCGTGCGCGGTGACACAGCCGAAACTTCACGACGGGACCGATTTCCGTTGAATATAGGCGGGGAATCGCCGATACCAAATTCTGCCTCCGCGTCTTCGTAGCTGCTGCTATTGTTGCCACGACTCTGATCGATTAGGAAGCGACTAGTCGCCTGTTGAATACGTTTGAGCTCAGAATGGATCACGGAATTCAGTGGGTGATTGGGATCGACATGTGTGCTTTTTAGGAGCTGAAGTGTTTGATTCAGGCATTCGCTGGCTTTGTCCAAGTACACGCGCTTGGCTTTCTTCGGAGTTTTATTATCTTCGTCCATTTTCCTGTAAGCCTCCGATTGGAGGTATGTAGCAAAGGGCAGTTGAATGCCTGAGAGCTCCTCAATCAACTCCTCGTATTCGGATTTTTTAAAGTACTTAGAAGCCAGATAGCTGACGGCATCTTCGGCCAGAGCGGACATTTCTCTTTCCACCGCCGAGCTGTTGGAGTTGGCGTACTTGAAATACCTCTTAAATGGCTCTAGAACGCCTTTGTTGCTCATCTTTAACATGTTCAAACCATATTTGTAGAGATTCTCAGTCCTTGCTTCGAGCATGCCTTTTTCAATGGGCTTCATTACATCCTGCGCACGGGCTTCGAAGATCTTGCCCAACTTGAACACGATAATCAAGTCGATCTTGGGTCCGTTTATTCCACGAACAGCTTCGATGCCATATTGAAGATTTGCACGAATCTCGGCTAAGTTATCGTTCGCCAGGTTCTTATAAACTTGATACGCCGAAGTCCACCAGTTCATCTGCTCCTCGGTGCAGAGACTGGACTGGATGTTAACAAATGGAAGGACCTTCGGTTTGGGCAAATTCCCGGCGTGGAAACCGTCGTAGGTTTTACGTTCAACTTCCAATAGACGTTTAGCTTGTATAGCTGTTGCGTATAGGAAAGTCTCCATATCCAATTGGTTCAGAGATTCAGCGCCGCAAAACGACAAATTCTGGGTGGAGAAGTTCAAGCCATTGAAGAATTTCGTTCGCACATAGGCTAAATTGTCATTGCCCAGACACAGATAGACCATATGCTGTAAAGACTGTGGGCTTAAGTACTGTGCCGTCTCCTCGAGCTGCTCCACCTCGGCATACGATGGCAGATCATACGTTGGCTCTGACAGCTTAGAAGATTTGGTTAGGAATGATGTATGCTCCTTGACTTTCTGATCGCTATTGCAGAAGAGCTGGCCGAAAAGTGTCCGACGCCAGCTCTTATCGGAGCATGTCTGACGTATTTGGCTGATGAGCGCCTCGGTGGTTGTCCAAGGAGCAGACGAACCAAGCAGGGAGTTGAGTTGGTTTGTGTTTTCGTTGTTTTCTTCTATGCAAGCGAACAAAGTACGAGCAGCCTGAAAATCAAACGTCAAAAAGGTCTAAAGTAGAGTAAAGTCTCTATAAAAACCAACTTACCTGAACGCAGCGGAAAGCGCCTTCTCTATTCCATAGCTGAAGCAACTGTTTGCCGTGCTCGTCGCAATGCTTCATCCAGGGTTCCTTTGAATCCGGATTATCGCTCTGATACGCCAGCAGCAACAACGGCAATGCGCTCTTTATAGTCTCCTTCCATTTGTTTTTATTCTGCACGAGCTCTCTTTTAAAGATCAAAGACGCTGCATGCAAGCACAATAGCCCCTGGTAATGATCCATAAAGCGTTGCACAAGCTCCTTCTGCTGGTTTAGCGTATCGACTAGCTGCGACACCTTATACAGGTACTGGTCAAAATTGAAGAGTAGATTAGCAGTCTCAGTAGTGCCACCATTGGGCAGATTCTTGCTTGTGGCAAAGCTGATATTCACTTGTCGCTCCAAGCATGTTATGAGCAGATTCCAAAACTGCCAGTCCTTCTTCGTGTTCGGCATGTTCTCGTATTTACTGAGTACCAGCCAAACTACGTTGTACCATTCGGCGCTCTGCGATAGCATGTTGTGATTCGCCGTCTCAAGGTGCCATGTATTTTTAAACGCTTCCAAAATTTTATTCTGCTCGATGAAATGTCGTACAAGACGGACACGTAAATTGACGTCGTGCGGTCGGGACTGGATCTCTTTTTGGATGAGTTCTTCCATTTGGTTTGTCTCTAGGTTGTCTTTGTTCATTAGCTTCAATCGGAGGCTGAAAACGGCGTCATGTTGGACTTTCTCGCTTTCGGCTAGGTCACACCAGTATTTGGCTTTGTTGGTGTTTAGTGATTTATCATCGATTAGAAGTTGACATACCTCGGCGAGAAGATCGGGTTGTTTGGGATTGAGTTGTAATGAACGTTGGAATGATGCAAGAGCTTTGTCGAGCTTCTTCTGACGAAGATAGCACTGTCCGAGCAGTTTGTGAGCTTGATCGTTGTCATCTTTAATAGTTAGGTAGGAAGTCACATACTGTTCGGCCGTTGAAAATTCATTGATTTTGTAGTACAATTTGGCTATGGTAAAACTGCGCAGGTTTTTCTACCAAAAAGATAAGAAAAAAAGAATATTAGTGTTCATATAGCAATAAAGGGTGAGCCAATTATTCTTCAAAAGGTCCTTTGGAACCTCGTATGATCGCTTGCAACAGAAGCCGTCGTAGTCTCTGGTACGATGTTGTGCTCTATTCATAATTGCCATAGACAACTTCATTAAAGAATAAAAATCAAAATTGATTGCACAAAAAAATGGTGTGTAATGGGATGCAGCGTACTATAAAATCGGACCAATCGACGCCCAACCAATTTGCCAATGAATTGTTGGTTTTTAGAAGGAAAATATGGGACGGCAGCAGTACTTACAATCTCCAAAATACTTTTGAAACTTGATTTTTTGGATAATAATTCAGCTTTCTTAGAGTTGAGTAAAGATGATTTTTTCGTTGTTTGGTTTTTCAGTGCTCTATTTTTGACAACTCACTCGTGATTCTTGACATGTTTCAAAGTCAAACAAGCTCAGTTAGTATTGCCATTTCATCATGGAAAAAACTTACATCCGAACAAGACTTACAAATTCTTGAATTTTATTACCAAAATTCGTGGTCTGTGAAGAATGCCTGTCGCGAATTGTCTTCAGCGAAGAAACTCATTTCTGGTTGAATGGATACGTTTAAGGACTAAATTGCCGCATTCGATCCGATGAGCAACCTGGTCGACATGTGGTTCAAGCAAATGCCGCACAGCTAGCGAATCGATGAACCAATTGAGAAATGAGTTTGGAAAGCAATTTATCTCCCGTTTCGGAACGTGAACTGACCAGCTAGATCGTCCGATTTGGAGATTTTAGACCATTTTTAAAGCAATACATCATATCACTCTATACCTATAAGCCAACGCCAATTGTTCCCTTAGAAGAAATTACACGTGTTACTAGTGAGATACCAGCCAACTTGCTCCAAAAATGTACAAAAAAATTAAACAACCTAAAATCTAGTGGTGGCCAACATTTACACAAAAGTAAATGGCAAGCATTGATTTATCGACTCAAATAAAAATGTTACACATTTCTGCAATTTTCCGGTTTTTGTTTTGACAATTAAAAAACAAACGCTTACAAAATCACATTAAAACAAAGGCAATTTTAGGCTCTTTATTTGTAGAAGCAAAAAAGTTTCGTGGGCCTAGATGATCTTGATTGGAGTGTTGATTTAAGCAAATTATTAACGAACATGGAAAGAACTTTGGGCAAATGCGTTATCGTTGTGTCAAAGCCATATACGGTTTCGGCACAAGACCGAACGACTTTTCAAACAACTTCACGCAAGGTGCACTTGCTTCGGCCTTGTGTAAAAAAGTAAAGGAGCACCTGTCTCTACTTGAAGCAACACCTGAGCTACTCCCATTCGTTACGTTTCTGATTTTCCGGTTTTGAAACAAAATGTTGCTTCCAAACGCTCTATCCCCAAACGATCAAGCAAAATTATATGCCAAATATCTTCAGCGATTTCGCTGATAGCGATCGATTATAATCAATTTCTTAGACTTTTACAGATTGTTGATGCGTTGGAGCATACAAGGCGCTTGCCATCTTCAAGACCCTCTTAGCAAAATCTCCCTTCCGCTTCCGAAACACATGTAGCATATTTGACAGCTGGCAAAAGACTAAACAATCGATTTGGCTATCAATGTACAGATGTTTCTTAGACTTTTTAAAGACGTTTCGTATTATTAGAAATCGTTATTAGTGCCATCTAAAGACATTGCTCCCTGAAGCTCCTTCTTGACGCTGCGGCCCAATGTTATGGAAAATATTATCCAAATTAGCATGGCAAATTTTATTCCTAGTGGGATTAAAAGCACCAGGCCAAAGGATAAAACGCTTTGACTTGAGCTGCAAAGAAGATATTAGGCTGAGGGAAACAGTTCAGAGGAAAACCGAAAACAGTACATACGAGCCAGAAATGACTGTAACACCCACATTCCAATCCGACCGAAAATTGAGGCGTAAAACCCTCCACTGTCCCAAAGGTAGCAAAAGTTTCTGGTCGTTTGTAAAAAAAAAAAAAAAAATTACCAACGCATCTGTTTCCGTAGCAACAGATCCACCAGTGATTTGATGGCATATCTCACTGAAAAGTGGAAAAGTGGAATCGCTCGTTTCACAAAGCAGGTGAAAGCAAAATAGTTTGGATATTTCGAAAGCATTTGACAGGGTTTGGCATGAAGCCCTTTTGTCGAAATTGCGTGCTTTCGGGATCGATGCCTCTCTTCTTCAATGGATTAGAAACTACATTTCAAGTTGTTTTGAACGGATTCAAGTCTGACATCCATTTTTTAAATGCTGATGTTCCCCAGGGCTCCGTCTTGTCTCCGATACTCTTTTTAATTTTTTATAAATGATCTCTTGTCTGTAAATTCTAGTCCCATCCACTCCTTCGCCGACGACGTACCCTTCGATAAGGTCTATGAGTCGTAAAGGGCGACCGGGACGATCAACGTTTTGTAAAGAGTTAAATTCTTAAGAAATCTCTAATTCTCGACAGCCTTTTGAGCCCCAAGAAACTGAGTTATTAAGCGTCTAATCTCAACACTGATTCCGTTGGCGCTTGTCATATATTTTGTTGTATCCTCAACTACCCTAAAACCAACTTTAGGTGCTTTGGCTTCTATGCTCCCGAAGGCTTCTATGACATCTCGCTGGGTTACGTCGTACGAGTCTCGTCATAAAGATGTACATAATTGATAATATTGATTGATATTCTTTGACGCTGAAAAGATTTTTGTTTTTAGTCGTTTACAATCATAGAATGGAGTGTCATCGAAAATCGTGTCGTTGTGATCGGCTTATACCATTGTAACATGGACCCTGCGATCATTTAGAATTACTCGCTATTTTGTCTATCGTGCTATTAAATTATTCAGGGATACTTGTAGAGTAAGTAACCGTCAAAGACCCGACCGTTCACGCACTGTGAGCACTCTGGGAGCCATCAAGACCATGCAGGTTTGGAGCAGACGCAAATCACTGAGGAAGCATGAGATCTTGTAATGGGACATTTGTGTTTGGCATTATCAAAGAACTTTTGGGACTTAGTGCCTCCAAAACACACACTGAACACTTGCTAAAAGTTGCATTGAAATAAGGCGGTACGCTAAAAATGCTCAGAGAAGATTCCTGATCACCGACGAGAACATTTTGTACTTCGAAGAAACTTTCAATAAACAAAATAATCGAGTAATGCACGGACTTCAAAAGAAGCTCCAGAAGTTATTTCAAGGATTAAAAAAGACACCATCCTTCAAATGTAATGCTGGTGAATGAACTACGTTGGCATAACCAGCCTCCATTTATGTGATAAAGGATTCCAAATGTTGGTGAAAGTATACCAAACCACTGTTTTGTAGGATGTCGTTCAGCCTCTAATTCGAACAATGCTCCCAAATGAACACTGGACATTCCAACAAGATTCTGCTCCAGTCCATAGACGAAAAGCACTAAGCAAAAAAAAATAAATATACCCGACTTCACATCACCGGATGATTGGCCAGATTATCCGAAATAATGGATTTTTGAAGCGCTGTAACCAACTTTCCGATGAATGAGATCACATCGTAGGTTTTTCTAGCTGAAACCTACGATAGGAACCTATCAGATGGTTAATAAACAGTTTCAGGTATACAGTACAGAGTATACCGGGCCAACGATGCTGGAATTCTACACCTCGACCATGCTATCCTCCGAACATTTCTTATATTAGTTCGTTACATATGAATTTGCGGACCTACCGATCATTCCTAAAGTGATCGTTGTGGCGGGAAGTTGTGCAGAGAAATTGAAAAGTAAGTTTTTTTTTTAAGAAATGTCCAGCTACGATTGTTTTTAGACTTGCTGCAAGGTTCAAAGTGTCAATTGCAACTATAAGTCGCCAACTTTCCGCCATCGGAAAGGTAAAAAAAACTAAGAAGATGGGTGACCCGTTTTGATCTTTTATTGCATCACATCGTCACCTGAAACGAAAAGTGATTATACGATAATCGGAAGAGGTCGGGAGAATGGGTAGACGTGAGTGAGTTGAGCTTGGCAAGGTAGACTCCAAAAAGGTGATGGTTGCAATATGTTGGACGAGTGAAAATGGAAATGCCCTTTTTTAGACTCAAAAATCACAACCGACCATTGTTCGTTAGTTGGAGCCCTTGAAGTGAACAAAATGTTTGTTTATCGCACATTTCACGTTACAATGAAACCGACAGTATATCAGAAGGTGGTAAAAAAAAAGAAAGCAACATCATACAAAGCGGTTCGGTTGTGAAGCTCAGAATCGAACGAAATTCTGGGCTTAGCGGAAGAAAAGTGATTTCTGAGCTAATTTTATTAAGAGAAGGCCTTAATGTTCCAAAAAGTGCACGATCTCAAAGCTGACCAAAAAAGATAGAGTCGAAAGAGCAAACGAGTTGATCATCTTTTACGCACGTGGTCAATTGCCAAATATCGTCTTCTCTGACAAAGCACCAACATTGAGCATCTCAACAAGCAAAATTATCAAGTTTTCTTGACAGAGAGTTCGTACGACAATTTCGATCAAAGAATAAGGACCAGGAAGATAGCGCCACCGTTTTTTATTGTATGGGCCGCAATGATTTGTGATGATCTGGACTGTGGACAATTTAAGAACACTGGATATTTAGATAGATAGATAGATAAGTTTATTTGGACATAGTTATTACCATTACAATACATCGAGTTCAACAGAATTTAACGTACAAGTTAATTTAATTAGTTTACATAACATTCATATTGATTAAATTTACACATTTCTTTCTAAATACATTAAAATTAGATTCATACTTTATGTGGAAAGGTAGTGAATTATATAGTTCTAGACCTTTATACAGTATAGTGATTTGTGCAGCTGCTGTGCCTCTAAATGTTATTCTAAAGTCATCTGTATTTCTTAGTGCATATGGTTGTGATTCACCTACACTTATCGTTCCTTCCCTCAAATATGCTGGTGCAAGTCCATGCCTTATCTGGAACACTATCTTTAGTGTGTTAAACTCACATCGTTGTTTTATGTTCAGCCACTTTAGGCTAGCTAACATCCATACTACTGCAGTGTATCTATTGCATCTGAGAATAGACCTCATTGCTTTGTTTTGCAGCTTTTGCAGTCTAGCTATGTGACCAGCATTGCAGCACGAGTATAAAAGCGTTGAACAATTCTCAAAATGCGGCTTAACAATCGTGTTGTAGACATTTATTGCTGTTAGTGTGCTCAAACGCTTTCTTATAAGTTTGAAAAAACCGATTTTTTTTACCAATTTTTTTACATATGTAATCGATGTGGGGATTGAGATTTAGTTTCTTGTCAATTATAACGCCTAGATATTTTATCTCGTCAACTTTTTCAATTGCACAGTTATTTATTTTAATTGCGAAATTGTTTTCCATATAGATATCCATATATTTGGTTTTTTGTTCATTTAGTTTAAGTTTGTTCATCTGTAACCACTTAGTCAGTCGATCAATATCCTCCGATAATTTTTCTCTACATTCTATTCCATTCTTGCCCTCAGCATAAATTAGCATGTCATCAGCATATAGAGCAACCTTGCATTTCTTCACTATTTTTGGCATATCGTTTATGTATATGACAAACAATAGGGCTCCCAGTATAGATCCTTGTGGGACTCCGTGCCTTATTTCAAGCTCACTTGAGACTTCACCATTCACTTTAGTTTTCTGAAACCTCTCTGTTAAGAAGGATTGGAACCATCGCAATTCGATACCCCTGATTCCATACTCAAACATTTTTCTGAAAAGTATGCTTCTGTCAATTGTTTCGAATGCTCTTTTGAAGTCCAAGAATAGAGCGGTTATCTTGTTACTGGAAGTGTTGGCTTTCCACTTGTCGAGAATGTGATTTATGGCTGTCTCACATGAATAGCCTTTCCTAAAGCCAGATTGACAGTCAGATATTATGTTGTTTTCTTCAAGGAATTTCACTAATTGCTGTTTTACAACTATCTCCATAATTTTATCGAGGGTTTGTATTGTATTTATTTGAGCCATTCACTTTCTCTACAGGGGTGATCACCGAGCATTTCCATACTTGCGGAAATTCACCGGTTTCTATCGAGGTGTTTATTATTTTTGTTATACAATGACCCACTGTTGACCAGTTGTCTAAAAGAATTTTTGAACTAACTTTGTTAACATCGCGTTTGTTTTTCATTTTACTAATAAGTATTTTTAACTCCTGTTCAGTTAATTTCTTCATTTTAAATCTACATTCGGCACTCGGGATTATGTTCTCGTATTGGATATGTGGGATAGAATCTCTTATTTCGTTAATGCTGGTGATAAAATACTTATTAAATTTTTGTGCGATATCCTTGCTGCAGTTATAGGTTTCGCCATAAAACTCAACTGTATTAATTTCCTGCTTTTGTTGGTTCAAAACTAGCACTTTAATTTCGTTCCACACAGCCTTTTGATCATATGCATTACTGATCTTTTGGTTAATGTAATTATTTTTTGCTTCTTTAAGTTTAGCTTTGTATTGGTTTCGAATAATTTTATATTCTCGCCAAATGTCAGTATCGATTGTCATCCTCGCTTGCATGTACTTCTGGATCTTTTCGTTTTTCAGTGTTCTGAGGCTATTGCTGAACCAACTATTTGCATCACGTTTCTTATTTTTGATCTTTTTTACCGTATATTTTTGGTTAAGCTGCTCAAAGATGTTGCCAATTTTTTTAGCATTGTAGTTTAAATTGTGTGTACCTAACATCCATTTCTCTCATATCATTTCTGTATCTTTGTTTATTATACCTAAAAGTGTCGATTTTCTTTATGTCTTTGATCAAACTATTGTTATGTACTTTGATCTCAATGCATTCGTGGTCAGATACGTTCCATTCACTTCTAATTTCTGTACATAGGTCATATATATTTGTAACAATGTAGTCTATTATTGTCCTAGATGTTGCCGTTGTCCTTGTATAGTCGCTAATTTTTTGTGAAAGGAAATTGTCATTAATAACTCTTACCAGGTTCTTTTTGTAGACCTCATTTTTCGACCAATCAATATTGAAGTCACCAGCTATTATTATATTGTTTGAACTTTCTGTGACTTCTTCAATATATTTTTCGAAAAACATACAATAATCTCTTTCAGAACTACTTGGAGACCTGTACACAGCTGCTATAGTCAAGTTAATGTTTTTGTAGCTGACTTTACATTCCAATAACCATCTTTGGTAATCGACCGCTGTCTGCCACGTATTGGTAATACTCCACTGATTTTCATGTACAGTGTCGTACCACCAGTTCTCGGTGAATTTGCGAGGCATGATATGCACTTGAAACCTTCCATTTGTATTTCACTTTGCTCAATATTCTCTGTTAAATGCGTTTCCGATAAAATTATGAAATCGTAGTTATTATTGCTTATTATTGTTTCAAGTTCATCGAAATTATTAATGATACCTTGAATGTTGAGATATAATGCTCTTATTTTGGGCTTTGGTTGCTAGTACCCCATCTTTTTCTTCTTTTCTTCAAGTCTCTTCAAATATGAGGGACATTGTTTACTCATCGTACTGTGATTTTCATCAAGTCCTAGTTTCAATTTTTCATTGATTCTACTGCAATTTATACACCTTGATGTATCTTCTTTCTCGCAACTTTTTGTCTCGTGTTTTCCATGACACTTCAGACATATTTCCTCTTTCTTACAGTTCGCTGCCTTATGGTTAAACCCTCTGCATTTAAAACATATAATTACGGATGCCGTGCATAAACTTTGGGCACGCAAGCATTTCGGATAAAGGCCATAGAAATTCCAACAGGGCTCTGCGATTCTCAAAAAATCTGAGCGAATCAAGGATGGCTACGACAAAATGTTCCGCACTTCATTTTCTTGCCACAATGGCTATCAAATTCTCCCAATGCGAATCCATAAGAGTTTTCTGTTTGGGCATTTTTAATGCCAAGGTTATCACCCAAAAATATAAAACAACGGACGCCCGCAAATAAGCTTTAGGTCATTAGCTTTTGGTTAACGATATGAGTTTGAAGCTGAAAGCGACATGTTATCGGTTGGTGATATGGTTAGGTAATAAAAGTTCTTTGAACTGTCAAATTTTAAATTTTTCAGTTTTTGACATCGCTATGACATCTGTGTGAATCTCGAAATAAATACAGTTATAAAACGGCAAACACAATATGAAAATTGAATTTGAACCCTATTCATATCCATCTATTGTACGACATCAACTTTATTACCACCATTGCAGCCTCATCTAGCTCGGACGGACAGAATCCTCTCTCATCTTCGTCCAATTTTAATGACTCGCCCTGCTTCACAGTGCCATTTTGTGTATCATCACCGTCATACAGTCTGCAGAAGTGATGTTTCCATATTCTGAGCATCGACCGTTTACGGCACTACAAATTGTCCGTATTCTTCCCTACAGAATTTTATCAATCTCATCAAACACGCGCTTCTCGTGCTCTTTCCCTTTTCTTGACAGAAGCGCATGTTTCTCATTCTTCCCTGATCGTAAAGGTAGAGTTTTTTTTTTAAATCATAGGTTATTTTGACACTGACAGCTGTTTCCCGCTCGAAATATTGACAGAAAGTCAATATCATACCTCCGCGGAACGGAATGAGTAGCTTTACGCTTGACAACGTTGGGAAATATTGACAACTTAATTCCAAAGTGAGCGCTGTGTAGCCCAAACAGTGAGTTTTTTTAAAAATGAGTTTTGGCAAAAAATTCGTGAGACTGATATGCTAGTGGACAACACTTATGGTCCCCGTCGTCGTACGGTGCGCACAGATGGGAATGTGGCTGCTGTGGTCGAGAGTGTGAGACTCAATTTATGAACATCAACTCGCCATCGAACTCAACAGCTCAACTCTCACGCACTAGCCTGAGGAGAATTCTGCACAAAGATCTCGGATTATTTGCTGCAAGCCTCGAACTGGCAGAACATAAGACGGAGGCCGTCCTCATAACAATCAGAAAAACTGTAGAATACATCGATATTTGGGTGGGCAACCAGAATATCCGATCCAAGGAAGCGGTCAAATACCTAGGAGTGATGCTTGACAATAGGCTGCGGTTCAAATTACACGTGGTCTATAGGCAAAAAAGCATCCTCACTAGAAACGGCTCTCTCTAGGATACTGCCAAACGTGGGTTTTTTTTTTTTTTTTTTTTTTTTTTTTTATAATTCGTGCAGGTTCAAGAGTTACGCTCTTTTGATGTTTGTCACACAACCTGGACGGGGTGCAAATGGTTTGTGTCGAAGATGTTCCTTCACTACTCTCCGGGGGTGGTTGTCTTGGGATTCGAGAGATTCGACTGAATTTGTCGCGTTGTTTGTAGTTTTACAGTAACTTTATTCCATGCCATTAAGATCTTATATTGGAAATGCACACGCAGAGTATGAATTTTTGAGGGTGGATCCGGACATACGAAGAGGATTCTACTGGGCAGAGTGGTGAGCTCAGTCCTGCTCTATGCTGCACCAGTGTGGGCAGAAGCGCTCAAGAGGAAGGAAACATGCCGAAAACTGTCATGGGTATACCGACTCTGTGCTCTAAGAACAATAAGCGGCTACCGGACGATTTCGTCGATTCCCATTGACATTCTCGCCGAGGAGATGAGAAGAATCCAGCGGAGAAAATTCTCAAGGCCAACCATTGCCGGAGAAGTAAGAAAAATCAGGGAGGAAGAGAGGTCGCGCTCGATGGCCCAACGGCAATCTCGGTGGACCTCAAAGGGAAGATGAACCCATACCCTGAAACTGCAACTACCATCTTACGCAGTTCCTCTCTGGTCACGGTGGTTACCGTAAATACCTATATCGGTTCGGGCACGAAACCTCTTCTCTTTGTCCAGACTGCTCAAACCAAGAGTGAGGCACGCAATCTTTGAATGTAAACGCTTCACAGATTGGAGGGGCAACCTACCAAGACCAGAAAATATAATGCAGCGAATGGTGGAGTCGGAGGAATACTGGCTGACGATCTACACACTAATCAAAAATGTGCAGAGTTGAGGAGAGCAGAAGCGGTAAGGAAAGCAGAAGAGACCGCAAGAACAACAGAAGCAGGTAGAAGTCTACAAACTCAGGAGCAGCATGAATTGCTTGCCAGCCCCGCGAAGTAATACCTAGCGGCAGTCCCGCGGGAAGAGTGGGAGATGAGTGCAGGGTGTGGTTTAGTACGAAGGCGCAACGTTTCGGTCAACCGTGGGCGTTACAGAGCCATGTTAACCGACTTTATTTTACTGACATTTAAGACATGGATTTGGACGACCTCTGCTTCATGCCACGCAGACCATGCCACAATCAATCTTTTGCGCACCAAATTTCCAAATCGTGTTATCAACGATTCAAGCACTTAAGGCAAATATCATCCAAGCAAATCGTGACCTACAGCCCGAAACCAGCAATAAGGTCTTGGAAAATTCGGGTGACAGAATGCGTTACTGCGAAGCCCGCCGAGGTAGCCACTTGACCGATGTTGTATTTCATAATTAATGCGAATGTTTGTTCTTACTAACAAAGCCATAATACATGGAAAAAAATAAATTTTATTAATTTTATTGCATTTTTAAAAAAATAAACTTGTATTTGGCCCACACTTTGGATGTAGGCCTTGTAAATTGAAGTCAGATCAGATGGGGTGAAATATTTCTTGCATCGTTTGAGAAAACCTAGACATTTCGCAGCGTTCTTGGCGACCTCGAATATGTGGTCATTCCAACTAAGGATGGAAAGTCGTCGGGTATCACCGACACAAGCCCCATTCAAGAATAACGTCCGATTATTGATTAGCGCTGAGTGACTGTAGGCAGCATTGTGTTTTGGAAGCATTCATTTACACTCTATTGTTTATACCCCATTTAATTATGCCGTTAAGATCGGAATTTAATGTGCTTAGGGCAGGGATATGAGTCCTAGAAGGAAGCTAAGAGTCCTGTCATCAGCGAAGGAGTGTATTGGATTAGAAGTAGCAGTTAAGAGATAATTTATAAAAATGAGGAAGGGTACGTTGACAGAACAGAGCCCTGGGGAACACCAACTTTTATTTGGTGAATATCAGACTCGAAACCGACCAAAACAACTTGAATTGAACGGCCCGGAAGGTAATTTCTAATCCATGGAAGAAGAGACTCATCGCTACCATAAGTACGGATTTGCGACAAGAGCCTGATGCCACGCCCTGTCAAATGCTTTTGAAATATCGAGCACAACAATCTTGCTTTCGCCGAAATGGTGCAACGATTGATTCCGCTTTTCGGTGAGATATGCCATCAAATCACTAGTGGACCTGTTGCTGCGGATGGTCATTGAGGAGTCTACGTGATTCAAGATATTTCATAAGCTGGCGATTTATCAACGTTTCCATGACCTTAGAAAGTAGGGACGATAGTGCTATGGATCGGTAGGAGGCGAAGATTCGACCTTTTTAAGGGACGGACTATACAAATATTGCTTGCCATCTACTCGGACAGAGACCAGAAGAGTAGGAAAGATGAAAAGCTACGCAGTGGTTTTGCCAACGTGGAAGAACCCCTCTTCAGAAGTATTGGGGGAATACCATCAGGGCCAGCGAATTTGTGCACGTTGAGATCCTTAAGTATTCTTGCAACTGTACGAGTGCGAAAGTGGATTTGTCACATGGAAGATTCTACAAGATGCAATCTGCGAGCGTTAAGCTGGCTGTAAAATGTGCGGCTAGCAGATTGGCTTTGCCTAAAGAGCTGACAGTTGAGATGTCATTGTAAACAATGCGCAGGGATTGATAACGTGGCTGAATTCTTTATGTTTTTCACAAATTACCAACAGATTTAGCTGCGAATTGTATCGGGCCTTGACTGAACTTGAGAGAGAGATGATCGGCAAAAATCTTGAAGGCCTCTCGCCACAGCAGCTTTTTGATTACAAAATTGTATGATCTTACTCAGCGCCATTGGTTTTTCGAAATCCTCGGCAAATATATTCGAAATCATAGTGAATGAGTGTCTGATATCAATCGCAATGTGATCAATTTCGTTGATAGTCGATTGATCTCTGGACCGGAAAGTCCCATTCGTGCTCTCTACTAAGAATTTATGACTAGTCTAATATTCTAAAATTTGAGATCCATTTGAACCAGTCTTTCGACCCGTTTACTGTTTGCCGCCAAAAACAAAAAAATGAAGAAGAGACAATCTCGATACAATCGAAATTAGACTATGTGCAACAGAAGAAGGCGCCGTGTTGTGTCTTATATTATTTATTACACATTTTGAGCTATTGTGAAAGACCAAAGACGAAGTATGTACATGTTAAACAGAACCCTAAACGCTGTAAATATCGCTGTCCACTCTATTTTTGCAAACAACAAAACGGACTGTACCCGAAGCAACGTACTTTTCCTTTTTGTTAAATTGAGAACCATATCAAGGTGATTGTTTTGTTTTGCTTTATATTTAGATTTCTTTAAACAGTACGCCACGTTATCCCCAACAACGAACTTAGACCGCGCAAGTCGATTTCGAATTGGCTCAATTTCAATTTTGTTGACGCTGCTCAACCGCATGATGGGACCGAGTAAATAAATCAATACAGCGAAACAACGTGCGTTTGATTACCGATCAAACGAACTCTGTACACATTATGAGTACAAGAAACCAAAATATACCTCCCAACAGGCGGGTTATGGCTCATCGCTAGGACACAGCGTATGTATTCCACTTTCTACGTTATAACCGAAATGCTTGTGTAAAGAGAAACACGTTTGTGATGGAATGCACTTTGCATTTGCATTGCGATTGAATACACATTCATGCATATGCTTCCAAGAATGTGTAGCTGGCCAGACGCCGGGCTTGATATTCCGTAAGCGATACACATTCATCGCAACTCGTAATATCGATTGATTCTATTTTGATTTGAAGGTTATATCTAAGAAAAGCACAATTGCAGACATAATCGATCGGCTTCGAGTTGATGTTTGTTTTATTTCATCACAAATCATAAATAACCTCGGATCTCATCCAAGTGGCAGAATCAAAATGCTCCGGGAATGAGCATTCGCTTCCAAAAATCATTTGAAGTGACAGCTACAATCGCCATTGTAACTCGTCGTACCACTGTCGGCATTTTTTTTTTCACCGTGCATTACCGAACAAAACCAAATGTCCGCAATTATTTTTGGGAATCTTTTGACTCACGCCGTAAAACAGAATAAGCCCAAGACCTAAATCAAATGAACTACAACTTGAAACATACCTCAGTATCGGATCGTAGTTTCGCCAATGCCGTACGCACATGAAGATCCACTTCCTTCTTTGTTTTAAACATTTTTTTTTTCTTGTTTTTCGTTGTTTGATTAATTCTTTTACTTATTGGTTAGAATATACAATTTGTTCACTTGGACAATTTATAACGCGCTAATTCGCACAATCAATATTTTTTAATAGTTTTGATAAACGAATTAACGTTAGACAAAGTTAAATATCACAAAATCACAAAACCTTCTCACTTGAGCTGGATTTTTTCACATTTTCAAATTACAGCATATCATGTAAGTGGCGGTTCATTTTTTTATACAGAAATCACTTTTCAAACTGGCTGCCACACTTAAGTTGGTTCCGGTTCGTATTTTTGACGTTTTTCTACAGGGTGTTCTGACATTTCACAGATTCATTAAAATTGCTATTTTTATATGTTTTAAATGTACGAATTTATTAATTTAATTTTTTTTTTCTTTTGATGCAATTTCAAAGCTAGAAAACGATATAAAATTTCTATCGTAAATAGGCGTACCCAACCTTGCGTGTGTCGTTATTCATTATGTGGACCAAACGACAGAGAATACACGAATCAAGGTTGCCCAAACTGTATCGTACTGCGAAAACTGTTTTTTATATTCGTGCAGTAAACGTATGTAGAATGCACGTTGTCGGGGAATACTACACGTTGCGAAATACCCATGAATATTATTTTGTGGAATAATTCATCAGTGTTTGTCGCGCAACGTGATCGTGCTACGGTTTCCCCAGAGCGACGTGGCGGAAGAGCCGCTAGAAGACCTCAGTGTTCGTTCCGACAAGAATGTCGTTTGTCGAGATGAGCCGCCAATGTCAACCAGACGACGAGCGACTAAATAGAACATAGCCTCTAAACCAAAAACCATCAATAAGACTTACGAGCACGTGGGCACCCGGGGTTTGTCAAAATTAAGTCAACAAGCATAATCAACAAGTTGTTAGTGCCTAAAATCAATGAATTCGGAATTAGAAATCGCACATGTAGCTCTTCCAAGGCAATAGACATTTTGAAAGATACGTGTCCGAGTCGTTTGATGAACTTATCGTCGAAACGATTGATTTTGATGAGTAAAGGGCTTACCATAATAGACATAAGCGAGCATAAATGTATGTATGTCAGAACCGAACGAACTACTCGCTTGTTACCAACACCCGTGTAAACGACTTACCTTTGGTTTCCGTGGAACGCACTCATTTAACGATTTTCATACTCTTCGTTCAATTCAATGGTCCTTCTTCGTTATTCAATTTTATAACGGTTATCCTTTACTTTTTTCCCGAAACCTATGAACGCCAACCACGGAAACCAAGATTCGCCAGAATACTTGTATTTGCGCGTTACTGGATAAAAGCTTGGTTCTGTCGCCACTAAGTCGGCGACATCGCTTATGTTTCAATGAAATGTCAAGTTACTGCTGGAACACAATGTTGTCGCAGTCGCGGTCGGAATGATTACCAAAAATTTCGTCCACAATGAAGTCGCTTTGTTATGTCCGATTTTAAACAGCTGTTTGAATTGAATGTGTGCTTTTGTTTGAAAATTGCAAATAATAATAAAAGTAGTATGGATAAATGAAAGAAAGTTCTTTTTATTACAAGTTTTGTGCAAATGTTCTACTTGGCATATAAATTATTAAAAACAAAAAATGATGGGAAAGGTTCAACAAAATTTCCCTCTCCTTCACCGCTTCAATTATTTGTTCTTCCTTTTTGTCTGTTTTAATAAAGAATAAATATCTTTTTTTCCCCTACAGCTGTCACAATCTCGTACGGCCAAGTTAAAAGTTAGCCAACTCTCGCGGCACACCTTACGACCGCGACATCATTGTGTTTACGTTATGGGATTTACGTACATTCAGTTTTTGACATGCGACAGCGACCGCATTGTGTTCCGCGCTTTACCTATAATAAACTGAAAGGAACTGTCAAATTGTTTTCATTCGGTTTTATTATTATCGGTGTGGTTACGTCACTTCTCAAAATTCCGGAGCAGAGGGGAATGTCTTCTTACATGCAAAGCATATGATATGCCCACAATGGGAATATACGAGGTTTCGTTAAATGTTCGTTAACTGATGCGACCGGTCTTCACGAAAGAAGACATTCCGTCCGGAATTTTTGACAAGTGACATTTGAAGTTAAGAAAGAGAAAAAAGATAAAAATAAAAAAAATAGTTTGTAAACAAATTGATTTCAATTGTGCAGGACAATAAGTGCCTCTATGATGAAGCAGATGGCTTTAATTCAACAAAAAGGAAAAAGCCAAGGTGGTGGAAAACAATTTGACAGTTCCTTTCCTTGCACTTGCTTCTGCTTGCATCTGTTCATTGTGGGTATCTTGACTTTTCGTTGAAACAGAGGAGAGAATTTCGTTCGGTTCTGACATAAGCTTCTGCTTACTTCTGCCTATTATGGTTAGCCCTTAAGACCATTTGTCTGCTCACATAAGTTAACGAACATTTAACGAAACCTCGCACATTTCCATTATGGGCGTGTCATAGGCTTTGCATGTTTTAACACATTCCCGTAAGCAGAAACCAGATTGAGACGTGCGTCTTTCGTACGTCTTTCCCCGTGACACCCTGAAATTTTGAAAAAAGTTCAGGTGCGTAGCGACAAAACCCGTTACAAACGAGCTTCTATCCGTGAATACGTGTGAGCTCATTTCATTTTACCGCAGTGTACTCCCGCCACACACACTCTTGGAATTATAACAATGTGCTTGATTGTTTACAAAATTTTGACAGCACTTGAGGTACCCACGTGCTCGCCCGAGCTTGTAGGCAAACGTCGGCGGCCATTTTAAGTGGTACGTCTCATTGGTGGTTTCTGCCCGTAAGCTAGCGTATGCTCGTTTATGTCTATTATGGTTGGCGCTTAACTTCTTTTTTAGAGTGGCTCTTGCTATCCTTTCGACTCAATGCTGGTCCACTGCACTGCCAGACAAACACCTTACTTTATGACATGAGGAGAAGCTTGAGTGATGTAGAGACAAAAAATTCGGTACACACCAAAACAGCCCCAAAAACATGGAACCTGGTGCGAGTAAAAGTGGAACAGTAACAGAAGAGATGTTCCACCGTGTCGTTGTCCTCACTCCATGCTTCACGAGTAGTTGTTTCACTGGTGGAGCACGTAATAACAATTGTCAGTCTACTGCAGTCAATTCTTCTTAATGAGAGGAGGCAGAGTTCTTGTAGAGATTGGGGTGTATACTTTATACGGAACAGTTTCGCCATCGCACCGACCCAGGATCAAAGTAGCCCTAAAGCTGGACATCCTGAGAAGCTCGTTTTTGAGCCCATCCTGGCCAACCCATTTTAAATTTTAAATTTTACCATTAGACTTCTAAGTTTCACGTACTACTTATTCTGGAAATGGTAGTCGAGTTAAGCACAGTTCTGAGTGTAGCCTGGCTCTGAATGCATGCGCGGATCCTCCTTCCCCTTCTTCCCTATATACTGTATAATCATTAGGATAACGAAAATATCTTGCATACTTAGCTAATGAGAAGTTCAATGTTGCCAAGCTCCAGACTCCTGTCAAGATTTTGAGCTGTCCGTGAAGATACTAATGCGAGGGTGGTCCGATAAGTACTTAGCCCCACCGCCAGATGGCGCTAGTATCGCAAGAGCAACTCACTATCGTGTAGTATATTCTATTAGACGGCTACTGTCGGCTACTTTCAGCCGGATCGGACTCGTAGTTTTGTTTTGACCACGTGTGAAAGCGGGAGTGTAGATTTTAGAAAAATGAAAAAGAGAAATATCGGTCGGTGATTCGATTCTTGGTTTTGGAAGGGAAATCGCGCAGCGAAATCAAAGAGCGTTTGGATGCTGTGTACGGTGACTCCTCTCCTTCTATGGCGACCATAGAAAATTGGTTTAACGAGTTTTAACGTGGTCGCACGTCGGTTTTTGATGAGCCACGTCCAGGTGCCTCGAAAACGGCTACCACGAAGGATAACGACAAAAATCAACGATCTCGTATTGGCAGACCGCCGATTGAAGGTGCGCGAGGTAGCTGAGACAGTAGGCATTTCAAAAGATCGCGTGGGTCATATCCTGCATGAAATTTTGGGCATGAGAAAGCTGTCGGCGCGATGAATGACGCTCACTCCGGACAACAAGCGCAACCGTGAGACCACTTCAGAGCAGTGTTTGACGCTGTTTAAGCGCAATCCGAAGGAGTTTCTGCGTCGTTTCGTGACAGTTGACGAAACATGGATCCACTGGTACACACCAGAGACCAAGGAACAGTCGAAACAGTGGACTTCACCCGGCGAACGTGCTCCGAAGAAGGCGAATACTGTCGCATCGACTGGAAAGGTGATGGCCACCGTTTTCTGGGATTCACAAGGTGTGATCCACATCGACTACCTGGAGAAGGGCAAAACGGTTACAGGGCTGTACTATGCCAAATTATTGGGCCGTTTTGATGCCAAATTATTGGGCCGTTTTGATGCCGAATTGAAGAAAAAAAACGGTCCCACTTGGCGAAGAAAAAAGTGCTCTACCACCATGATAACGCACCGGCTTACACCTCCGCCCTCGCCACGGCCAAATTGGTCGATTTGGGCTACGAACTGCTGCCCCATCCACCGGATTCTCCAGAATTGGCCCCGTGTGACTTATTTTTGTTTCCAAACTTGAAAAAGTCACTCGCCGGGCAGAAATTTCAGTCGAATGAGGAGGTCATCGCCGCCACGGAGGCCTATTTTGCAGACCTCGGGAAACTACTGTCGTACGTGCGACATGGCATTTTATCATGGGGCCATGTCGTACAAAAACATGCGACACACAAAAACCGTTAGAATTTCACAGTTATAACAACAACAAAATGGCAATATGTTGGAAACTATTTTTTGGGTACTAAGAAACAGAAATTTGACAGAATAATACTTTGGCTTGGCGTAACCCAAAATGTTAAAACGGTTTGGCAGTCAAAGTGATAAGTTGTTATGGAGGAGAGTTGGAGTCTGGATGTATGGAGGGCGGAATATTCAGTGAGAATGTTGGGATTGGTTACAGTATGTGCGGGTGAAGGGTTTGTTCTTGTCGAGGTAGTGTTTGCGGGTAACTTTAATCCCAAGTCCAAGTCGTAGTCTTGGTATTTTGGTAAGGTCTGTCCTGGATATGATTGGGTGTCAGCGGGATGATTTGTGGAAAAGGGATTGTTGTTCGGGGCAGTGGAGTGTTCTAATTTATTTGTTTATGTCTTGCGGGTTGAAGTTTGGGGAGAGAAGGGAAGGGGTACATAGGTTCCGTTTGGGGATATTGCCAGAGATTCGGATATAACTTAAAATATTCTAATTTATTTGGTTTTAAAAAAATAAATTTTATTCTTCTCAAGATCGGGCAGAGTTTACACTGAGTCTGAAGTTAAGTGTAGCTACAATTTCTTTACGACTGCCTTAAATACTACTCGCACTCGTAACCTGATGAGCGATGTTCTGCTCGCATTCCTTGGCGGCGTGGGTGCTCGGGTGATCGACGACGAATTCCTCCGGCTCGCTGCACTTGTTGTCGCTTGCTGGATCAGGTGACATTTCTGGTTCAGGTGGCGATTGTTGGTACAGAATTATGATGCAGGTGCAACGTAGGCGAATTCCTGCACGTACGAGTGTGATGGTCGTTTCGCGGAGCTGGGTGTTAACTTATAACTTGGAACCCATATTAGTATTGTTCTAGGGAACCGCTGATGGAGGAGGTTGCGGATTAAGGAGGATTGGTTGGTGGTGTTAATGATGGCGTCAATTGATGACAGTAGGAACATAAAGTCTGGATAACAGAGGAGGGTGGGAAGAGCCAGGGGGGCCGGGAGCAGATGGGTAAATGGTGAGGTTGCAGGGGATTTGGTTTTCGTTACAGAAGATTCGTGCGCGGTGTATGCAGGACTGTTTTTTTGTTTTGTTAGTTTGATCGAATTTGTTTTGCTGTAGTACTCTGCACAGTAGAATAGGTTGGAATAATTTTAACGTAGACGTATATTTTCGATTGTTGGCTTCGAGTTATAGATGGTTAATAGGAATTGTGCGATAGGCATTAAGTGCTTTTCTTATAGCAGTGTTGTATATGGTTTTGATTCTGTTTAATTGAGACTTGGCGGAGTAGCCGTCTAGTAGAAAAAGACTTAATATGGTCTTTTTGCTGATGATGATGGATTTTAATGATATTTCGTTTTTTTTTTAGGGCTGGACGTAAACAATCAACGTGGGCGTTCCATCTATAAATTGTTTTTTTAAAAGCGATACCTAGGATTCGAAGCTTATTGACTTTTTCCAGGGTAATGTTGGTTAGAATATCGCAGGGGCATTTGTGTTTTCTACAGATGTGCAGGTGTTTGCTCTTTTCGAAGGATAGCTTAGTTCCCGTGTATTCACACCACGAGAGGATGTTTTGAAAGATGGGGTTCAGGTTGATGTTGGGTGGGAAGTTTTTTTTGTTCAGAGTTTTGATTCATGTGTTTGTGGCGGGAGAGGGAGAGGTTCAAGATTTTACGCTCTTATAGTGTATGCCACACAACCTGGACGGGGTGCAGATGGTTTGTGTCGAAGATGATCCTTCACTACTCTCCGGGGTGGTTGTCCTAGATAGGATGAGACGACTGAATTTGTCGCGTTGGTTGTATTGTAGTTCACAGTAACTTTTTTTTTATTTCCATGTCATTAAGGTGTTATATTGGAAATTCACACACAAAGTATGAATTTTGAAGTGATTATATACTATGAGTGTTATGCCTTCGTCAGCACTGTTTTGACTCATTCACAACGGATCTGATCGCACATTTTTTCCGTATAGGAATTGTTCTTGACTATGGACAGACTTGAATTACAGACCTTCGGCTCAACAGTCGATGATGATTACCATTGCACCACGACCACCCGAAAAGAGATTGGGTGAACCTTGAGGAATGCCGTTGAAGAGGGGGTATGGGTGAGACAGGGAACTGCCTACGCGGACAGATATTTTTCTGTTGCACATAAATTAGAAGATGTATGTAGCTGATGATATTAGGGCCAATTTTCCAGGTTTTAAGTTGGTTGATGATAGTGTGGATACCTATTTTCTTGATAAAGTCAAGGGACACAAGAGAGATATGGCCTTTTTGTATTTAGGACTAGTAATTTGGTGGTGTAAGGACAATAGAGGATTTGCCTTTTTTTGAATCCCATTTGATGACTGCTGAGCAGTTTGTTGTGATTGATAGACAACCAGAGTCTATTGGCTAGTATTTTGTAAAGCCCTTTGGCACAGCAAGGAAGTCAGAGTTAGTAGGGGTTTTTTAGAGTTAGGTTTGATGATGGGAATGATGGTGCTGTTTTTATACTGTTGTGGAATGTTTGGAGGATGGTGTTATACTTATATAGAGGTTGGGATAGATTTCAGTTCATGGGGCACGATATTTTGTCTGTAGCTGGTGTTTTTCCTTGTTTGATGCTAGATCTAATTCTTTTAGAGTAATGTTGCTTTCTATGGTTTTGGCGTTTTTTAGTGGGGTCTCCCAGAAGGGATCGTTGCACTTTTAAATTAGTGGAAGTTAGAATCGTGGAATTCCTTGAACCAGCAGTTGGCAAAGTAGTTGAAAGGTTGGCTGGGCCTGTGATGTTGAGGTTTTATTGGTCTTCGGGGGTAATTTTGTGTTTTCTTATGAAGGACTAGATTTAAGTAGTGGAAGTGTTGGGACATATTTCGGAGCTGAGTTTGTGGATGGACTCGGATTTTTATTTTTCTTTTATATTGGGCGTTGGGTTTTTTATAATTAATTGTATTGATAGGACAAATGTTACGTTTTAGGAGTTGCCACATTCTGTTTTTCTGTTCTTTTAACTGGTCGTGTTCTTTATTCCACCGCCTTGTGCTTGCCTATTGATGAATTTGGGGGTTGGATTGGTTTGCACTTTGGAGGATCATTTTGCTGATCTGAGTTAGGTATTTGTCTACCAGGTCTTGATATAGATTCCAGTTTGCTGTGTCAGTTTTGAACTTTGGTTGTCTTTTGCTAGGGGGTGGTGGTGAGGGAAACATAAAGATAGGCAAATGGTCATTTCCATGTAGATCATCAGAGATTTCCCATTTGATGTAGGGATATAGATTTGGGGAGCAGAAGGAGAGGTCAATGTAGGTGAAGGTGGAATGGGTGTTAAAATTTGTGCGAGAGCCATCGTTGAGCAGTTGGTAATCTGATTTTGTTATGATATTGGAGGTTGTCTTGCCGCGGGAATTACTTTTAGGTGATCCCCAGCTGGTGTTCCAGTCATTGAAGTCGCCAAGTATTAGAGGGGATTGGTGTCGAAGAAGGAGGACGTTTTCCAGGTGGAAGGTGGATATATTCTGTGCAGGGGAACGTAGACGTTTACTATGGAAAGAGTTCGTTTGGACACGAATGTGATGCCTAATGCTTCGAAGTCATTGTTGAGGGTTAGTTAAGTGTATTCCAAGGAGGAGTGGGCAGGGCAGGTAATTTCGCTATAAGGGTTGTAGGAGGTATTTTGGAAGATGACTTGGTACTTGACGGGAGTGAGGGTTGTGTTAGTGGATGTTAGGAAGGTTTATTACTTTGGAAGAGGTTACTTTGATTAGCATTAGTAGTACATTATAGTTATTCAGGTATCCTTTTATGATCCATTGGATTATATTTAATTTTAAATTGCATTTTTCACAGGAGAGGTTTTTGTTGCATCTTTTTGTTGTGTGGCCACATCCGATTTTGGAAACAGTCTTCGACTTTGACGTTATACCAACCGATATTGATGGTTGTTGGTGAACGGAAGAGATCAAGTGTGAGTAGCGTTAGTCCGGTTGTGCGTTGAACCATTTTTTTGAATTTAAAGACATCGATGACGTATTGGTTCTTCATGTCCTCCATTATTTCAGACTCGGGTACGTTGATGAGGCAGGGGGCGTATACAATGCCTTTCGATGCTCTCAGGTGAGGATGTAGGGATTTTGTTAATATCAAGAGTTCCGTCGCGTAATTGTGATATGCTCTGTTTTTCTGGATGTGTAAGGAAAGTTCTATTGAACATTTCAGCCTTGATCTAGGTTCTGGTTGTCAACAATAGTGGCTAGGACGGCCTTCGACACAAAAACTCCGCGGCTCCGTCTTCGAATGAGTTACTATCATTTTTAAACGTTCCAATCGCCACAGAAATTATTATAGGTCGAAAGTAATTAACAAAAAGTCTGCGTTGTCGAACGAAGGTTTGTTTAGATTCCTCGTGACTGCATTATTTTCATTATATTAGGTTTTTAAGCATTAAGTTCTCGGTTTTTATGTGTAAACACTATTTCGACTGCATCTTTATGAACTGTCTATTTGGGAGATGATCGCCGGCGTTAAGTCTGATGAGTAAGATGGAAGAGCAAAATGTAATTTCCCAACTACGCAAGCTTCAGTGTTGACTGTACTATATGTAATCTTGCATAATCATGCAACAATATGGGAACAGTGATCACTACCTTGCTATATATTACCTACCTTCTTATATATTTCTTTAAAGGTTGGCTCGGCCGTGACTCCCGTTTAAGAAGTGAAAAATGGACAACTCCCTTACTCGTCCATCATACTGCACCGTTACCTTTTGGGGTAAAATTCTGCCTTGACAAGTTCCAAGGGGACGCCTTGGCGTCTACCCATTCTTCCCATGGACAGGGTAAATAATCTCGAGGCATGTTACAATGCGATGCAAGAAAAGATTCAAATGATATTTGTTCCATCAATGATCTTTCTCTTCTTCATGCCAGGCCTCTTCACGCGAATTTCGGCGTCCAGCTGGTGAAGAAGGTTCGAGTAATATTCTCTGGAATTTTCGGCGCAAGGCAATCAATAAACAGGATCCCTTTCACGTTCCGCTTTCTTTCTACCCAATACTTGGATTGCTGTTTGGTTTTTGCCGTGTAGTGGTGGACCCATGGCTCATTCATTGTGTCATATCTCTATTGAATTGACCCAAAGCCCATTTGCTTTTGATCCGCATTCAGAAAATGTGGCACACACCTTGCATATAGCTTTCACATCTCTTTTAATAGGAACGCCATCTCGGTGTCAGGCCAAGAACTTGCTCCACCTTACACTCGCATATTTGCAGCTGATATTTTAAACTTTGCAGTAAGGTTAAGAAGCTGGAGTTGCTTTCGTTTCTTCAAATTCAGCTCTAACTTTTGGCTTATTTTCTACTGAGTCCCTTAAAAAATTAACCATTTAATTGCAACGTCAGTCACCGACTAACCTTCAAGCCGGCAACATCGTGATCGTACGTTCAATTCCAAATTACGCTTTGCTGCTCTTTTCGTTGGTGTACTTTCCCGCTATCTTCATATAGCACCACTCTCGGTACTTCTCTCCCTTTCTAACCAGTGTAATAAAAAAACAGTGAATAGAGTGTAAAAAAAAAAAACTACTCATGGCCGATGGGCCACGTGGTCTCCCGGGTAATCGATTTAGCGGACTAGATATAGAACCGCTAGTCGAACCCAAACATAAAAAAAGGAAAAAGCCCCTCTCCCCTGTCCCTAGCACAATAGACCTAAACCCTACACATAACCCAACCTTAAATAATCCCAAATTTATAGTCATCTCACCAGCAAACAAAGAGTTACCTCTTACGTCATTCAGTGTTTTCTTGCTCAAAAAAGCAATTGATGGAATAAGTACTGCATATGAAAGTATTGCACAACTGCGCGACGGTAATCTTCTTATTCTGGTAAAATCGCAGAAAATAGCTGACCTCTTCCTCCAAAAAAAATCATTATCCAGCCTTTGCCCAATCAACGTCTCCCTCCACTCCAATCTCAATTCATCAAAAGGAACAGTGTATGCCCCCTTCCTCATTAATGTTCCAGAAAATGAAATCATCGAAGAAATGAGGTCTCAAGGCGTCACTGAAGTTTTCAAGTTTAAGAAACTTTCAGAAGGAATCCAACGTCCAACCGGACTTATGCTGTTCACCTTCGACCTCTTCCGCCCCCCAAACACACTTAGTGTGGGTTGGTATAATACCAAAGTTGAGGAATACTTCCCCAATCCAATGCGTTGCCGAAACTGCCAACTACTAGGCCATACCACCAAAAGATGCAACAGGAATCCATCATGTGATACATGCAACCTCCCCCCCCACTCCCCAAACAACTGCTCGCGTATCTCATGCGCAAACTGCTTTGAACAGCACCCGTCATCTTCCAAAACATGCCCCCGCTATCTCCAAGCAAAAGAAACTTTAAAAATAAAAACCATTAAAAAATGTAGCATGACGGAAGCAAGGAGAATTTACAAAGAACAAAACCCTTCGATACCCCTTAACCTTTCGTACGCAGCAGTTACTAAAAACATGGTACAAACACAATCAACAAATAAAACACTTCCCACAAACAACTCCACATCACCCCCCACCCCCTCGACAATCCCATCACAACACATAACCAACACTGCCTCCCATAAGTCCTTAGAAACCACGTCACTCAATGAGATTACGCCAGTACCACTTAATCCATATAAACACAGTCTCACGTATCCCATCAAACAACCAACTGCCACCAACCCAATCCTGATCCCCCGCGCTTCAGGCACAGAACAACCTTCAAACCATACATCGAATCCAAAACATAACCTAAATAGCTCAAGCTCATCCCCTCCGCAAATCACCACAACCCCGACAACACCCGAACTTAACCCAAATAGTGACTCTATCCAACCCATACCCAACTCAACACCTGCATCAATAAATCAACACTCTGACTCAATCAAAAACCCACCTTATACACATTCTCCACCCTCGACATCGAAATCATTCCAAGCACTAGCAGATACTCTCCTCTCTACTCCCAATGCCCCCACACAGAAAAAGACTTCTTTCAAATCAACTCAAAACAGTAATCTTCCCTCCTATTCGAATATATCTCCAATTTCAGCAGTCACCAAATCACTAATCAGTTCTAATCAATATTTCGTTGAAATTGATAATGACTCCTCCTAATACAGTAGGAACTCACAAAAAAATTGACTCTGCCGCTTTGGGGCCGTGCCACTCGAGCTCTACCAAAAGCTCCCGTGGCTCGGCCCACGAGCGGCAGAGTCATTTAGTTAAAAAATCTTCCCATCTTTCTCCTAACAATCTTATACAACCGCTGCCCTCGCAAGGCAACCCGGACGCACTCTTGTGCAATTACAGACAATATACCTCACAAACCACTCGTAGTGGCTCCCAATTGCCAACAAATCTTCAATCCAATAAAACTCGCAAACTTAAATCATTCACCATCCTACAATGGAACATGAAAGGCTTCCTCAACAATTATAACGAATTAACTACCTTAATCAATGAAAATGCACCAGCTTTAATTTGTATTCAGGAAACCCACTGCCCTTTTCAGTATACCCCAAACGTACATAAAGCATACAAACCATACTTTTCTAATTTTCCTCATATCAACACGGCCAAACAAGGCATTGGTGTTCTGATAAAACACAATATACCCCATAGAGTAATACCTATCCATTCCAATATCCTAACCCTTGCTCTTGAAATTGAAATCGTTCCTAAATTCACCATTATCTCCCTGTACATACTCCCTGACGAACAATTTACTAAAAATGACATTACCAGTATCCTTGACCAAATACATACACCAGTTGTTATCGCTGGTGACGTCAACTCTTGGAGCGCACTGTGGGGCTCTAACACAACAAACTCTAGAGGCCGTATCTGGGAGGAACTAATTCTCGAATTCAATCTCATGGTTCTGAATGACGGCTCCCCTACCCATCTCTCCACTCATGGTACGATGACTCATATTGACATTACACTTTGCTCTCTGGAATTATTTTCAAAAATATCATGGAAAGTTCTGGACGACCCCTGGAACAGCGACCATCTTCCTATTATCTCAAAGATCAATACTGATACAATGGCCGCGAAGATTCCACTTAACATACAATTTAAAACTGACCAAGCTAACTGGCCTTGCTTCAACAAGACCATTCTAGACTATCTCTCAGCCCACCCCCCTTCTCAGAACATAAACAAAGAGGCAGCCATTATCCTAAAAGCAATCCGCACGGCAGCAAACATCGCGATACCCCAAAACAACCCTCGCTCAAAAAGGAAACACTCGGTTCCCTGGTGGACAGGTAAATTAAACTCCTTAAGAAAAGAAAAAATGATGGCCTGGCAAAAATTCAAAAGATTCCCTAACACCAACAACCTAGTGGCATATAAAAAGGCTAATGCGCAATTCCGCAGAGAGCTAAAAATCAGTAAGAATCAAAGCCTACAGCAACTCACATCAACCCTCTCTCCTCGTTCATCTCCTAAATATATCTGGCACAAGATACGTTGCCTTACAGGAGATTTCATTCCCAATTCCATAATAACCCTAGAAACTCCCGAGGGTACAATATCGAATCCCACAGACATCTGTAATCACTTTGCTACCTGCTGGTCCAACAACTCGAAAAATTCTAACTTCCCATCGGCTTTCAATATAAATAAAACAAATTCACTATTGTCGGCAGTCAACCCCAGTGACATATCAACAAAGGCCCAACTCATTGAAGGCCCCATTTCAATCGTAGAGTATGAATCCACCGTCGCGAAACTTAAAGGTAAATCACCCTGTAGAGATAGAGTATCATATCCCATGATAAGAAATCTCTGTCATCCTGCCAAGTTAAGACTCATACTAATTTACAACAATATCCTCGTCACGGGAATCATCCCCCAACAATGGAAAACGGCAACTGTCCTCCCAATCCCTAAACCAAACAAAAAACCCAATTCATTGAACAGCTTTCGACCAATATCGCTTCTTCCCTGCCTATCGAAAGTCCTCGAAAAAATTGTTGCTAAAAGACTTCTTTGGTATATTGAAACGAATAACCTTATAAGTCCTAATCAAGTCGGATTCCAACCCAATAAAGGCTGCACCGACGCCTTGTTATACTTAGACCTTTATATCTCTAAGGCATTATCATCACGCAATCATGTCACTATACTATCTTTGGACTTCCAAAAAGCCTTTGACAAAATTGGCATACATTTAGTCCTTAACAAACTAAAATTGTGGAACATCGGCCCTAAAATATTCAACTACGTCAAATCTTTTTTAATAAATAGAAAATTCTCCGTAAGAACTAATAACCTTTTTTCTACCACAGTCCCATTAAGTAATGGCATCCCTCAAGGCTCTCCCTTGTCAGTTGTGCTATTTATAATAGCTTTCGATGACTTAAGCCGATTGATCAATCTCCACCCAAATTTAAACCATTGCATATACGCTGACGACCTTTACATAATGTGTAAACAGAATGATTTAAACAAATCTAAAGCTCTACTCGACAATGTTGTCCTAGATATCCTCAACTGGTCAAACTCTTCTGGTGCTACCTTATCACCTGAAAAATGTAAAATCATACACTTTTGTCGTAAAAAAACTGCAATGGAATAGTTATGTCTATAGGCAATAATGTTATAGAAAATGTCAACTCTTTATCTATCTTAGGACTTAAATTTAATAATAGATTTTCATGGAAAGATCATTGTTTATACTTAAGAAAAAGCCTAGCCTTAAGAACAAATATTATTAAATACCTAGCTCAAAAGAAGTTTAGCACACATGTCACTACTCTATGTCAATTAACCAGGGCCTTAATTTTAAGCAAAATAGATTACGGCTTATTTATTTACGGAAGCTCGCCTAAAACTACACTGAACCTTATCAAAGCACCATACCATCAAGCCTGCAGACGAAGCCTAAACGCTTTTCCTACTACGCCAACAAGGAACATCCTAGTAGAAGCCGGACTACCAACTATAGAGGAACGCATTTCCCAAGCAACAGCGAAACTATCTCTCAAACTGCTGTCCTCCTACGGCACAGTAATCGATAAAGACCTTGCAAAGCTTCTCAAAAACAACAGGCCCTGCCGGATTGACTCAGCCATCGCTCGGTCTCTACGATCTGGTATAGATTTAGAAATCCCCCTTAGAAGACTTAGTCGGTACAAAACTAAATTTCCACCATCCCTAATTAAGGAAGACTCCATTAACATGACGCTAACGTCCTATCCTAAAACAACAACTCCAGATAGAGTATTCCAACAACTCTTTTTACACCTCGCCGCAAAAGCGAAGAGCAATGGTTGGAAGCTTATCTTTACCGATGGCTCCAAAACTGAATCCGGACCGTCTTTCGCATCCACATATGAAAATGGAAAACCAATTAGAATAGGCCTTTTACCACCATCCTCTTCCATATTTACAGCTGAAGCCGCCGCAATTCTCGAAACAATTTCAAATATCTCAAACAAAAAAGGGAAGTTCCTAATATGTTCAGATAGCCTCTCGGTATTGAAAGCCATAAAGAACCCCAACTGCCGTACAGAGATGATCGACAGAATAAGGGACTTCCTTATAAGACTCCACAGTAGAATAAAAACTATCTGGATTCCTAGCCATGTGGGGATCGTGGGAAACGAACACGCTGATGCGGCAGCCAAAGACGCTAAAAGCAGCCCCGTCTTCCTCTTCCACTATCTTAGTAAGTCCGATATATCAAAAGAAACTAAAACAACAACAACTCATTAAATGGACACAATATACTCATCACTACACCTTTTTTTTTTTTTTTTTTTTTTGGAGGCTTCTGCTATCTGTTCTACACCTTAGTCAACACGGACATGACCTCCCCGAACTATCGCAGAATAGCTAACACATTCATCTCTCCATTCATCCGACTTCGTCTGGGACACACGTACACTACCCATATACACCTTCTAAAAAGAGAAAACCCTCCAACCTGCCCTCTCTGTAACTCAACAATCAACATCGACCATCTTCTTGGTTTAGCTAATTGCCCAACCAGATGTCATCTTAACAATTACCTAAAAACCAACTCGACTCCATATGAACTACTACGTGATACTTCACCGGAAAATATAAGCCGTATTCTAAATTACATTCATACATTTAAACTTAAGATTTAAGCTAACCGAGCTGATAGCCTTTGTAGCTAGTGCTCTTTTATATTCTTGTATACTAGTACTTAGTTTTAACTAATCCCTAGTAAATAAATAATAATAATAATAATAATAATTGCAACGTAATGAACTGATACGTAAATAAATATTTATACCGTGAGAAAGGCTAAACAGAACTTATTTTCAATGTCTCTCCACAACCACACGCCACAACGATCGCTTTAAGAATGATCAGC
Organism: Merodon equestris; assembly: GCA_958301585.1. Classification (NCBI taxonomy): domain Eukaryota; kingdom Metazoa; phylum Arthropoda; class Insecta; order Diptera; family Syrphidae; genus Merodon; species Merodon equestris. Next base: position 28,762,175 of record OY284413.1, read on the forward strand.
TCATCAGCAGTTTCATATGTAATGACCTAATATTTACACGGCTTTAAACCAGCTCTTCGAATGGATATATTGTGAAGCAAACGACGGCTTTACTTTAAAATTAATTTCTTCTTACAAATACGAAATCACAACTGGACATCATCATCATCGACTTCTACTAGATCACCGAAATCATAATCAATCTCCTCTGGAACAACCTTATTTCGATTCTTTAACATATCCGCCCATAGTATTCGCTCCTCGCACAAAGGACATTCCCCATCCACTGGAATATAATGTCCCCTATGTCGTTGGTCCACTGTCAACATATGCTCAGCCATGCAAATGATATGACAAGTCAGCTTGCACCTGATATTCGCGCAACCAATGCGCGACCGCTCTGGATTCTCAATTGGTTTCATGCACAGATGGCATTCCATAGCCCACAAGGTTCGATGACTTAGACTAACCAGCTCTTCGTCTTTTTTCTTCTTTTCCTTGCCGATCTTGATCTTTCCGCTAATTATTCTCATATGCGACGGGGGCACATTCTCAGGCTGCAAAACATAATTTTTCATCTGGTAAGTGGGGTAAGTGGCAACATCTCACCTTGAACATTATCTCATAATCAAGCTCAAGCCAACGAATTGTGAGCGGTAATCGATTCCACGGGCCGATATTGAGCATCACAGATAAAACCCGGAAATTGTACTGAAGGTGACTTTCATTATTGCGCTTTCGTTTCAACTCCGGATTGTACTTCAGGCGAGAAGACATTGCAGGTTGTTGCCATGCCCATTCGAACTGTAAAAAGAATAAGTTAAGATTTAGAAGAAAATAAATTATAAAAAAAACTCACTTGCAAGGCTGATATATTATTCGGAAAGCCGTGGACGATCAGAACCATCTTCCATGGTCCTTTGTTCGAGGTTTTTTTGGCGCCACCAAAATCTCGGCCGCGATTATGCTGGTTGACTCGTCGATTAGGATTGACCGTGAAACCGATATAACATTTTCCGTTGAATCTCTTCTCAAGACTATGGCTAATCAGCAGATAAACCCCGTAGAAAGCGGCCGTGTGGACTTCAGCGTTATCCATCTCAAACTAAGCAGAAAAAAGGTACATGTACTCGACGAGTCTTAAATCTCATAGAGGCAAGGCAAACAATTCACTTAACGATCGGAGCAGGAGGAAGAAAACACCAGTTCCATGTAGAAATTCTTAGTTTTTTAATTCTATCTTACTATACACATCTTTACATATTTTCCTAACTTACATATTGGTACGCATTTATATACACAACTTAAATTAAAGCCTAATTATCAGTGCTAGATTTTTTGGCCAGTCCCAATGCCATTCTGCTGATTAGCAACACCGTTTTGCATGCCCTGCATGTTTCCCACAATTCCTACCGCGCCACCAACACCGGCTGGTGCACCTGCTTGATTATCATTCATCACCACATCCATGGATGACGTTCCATTGACAGAGTTGAACAGTTTTGTACGCTTTCTTGTGTAGTGTTGCCAAAGGAGAATGGCTTGATCGTCGATGAACTTTGCGCATTGAGCGTTGACGATTTCGCGGCGGAAGTGTTCATATTGCAGGAGGTCGAGAAAGTACAAGCACATGGGGTACATGAGATACTTAGCGTATTCCGGTTCCTTCCAGTAGAGCAGGTATTTCAGGTAGTTTATGAATGCTTGATCCTTGAAGTAGCCTCGTTGCGCTAAAACTGAAAAAGGCTGTTAGATGTTTCGCTTTTTAAAATGTCTAAAGTCTGATGATCGTGAACGTGCTATACGGCGGAAACTAACGATAATTTCTTAACAAAGCTCGGAGACATCCAAGCAGAGTGTTAGACGATGGATAATTACCTTTGCTATTGGATGTTTTTTTCAACCTAGAGGACTCGACAGGAGGAATAGGGGTTCTGACGTGTAGTGTTCGGCCGGGACTTATTCGATTCCAGGTTAAAAAGATATGTGAATAAGGGACGAACGAGCAGAATAGGGCCGCAACAGATTTTGCCTGCCAAATTAAACTATCCGACGAAGGGTATTAGTGGAAGGACTGCAGAACTGAATAGTTTGGCGTTTTGTAACTGCTCAGTGCCCTAGACGCCAGAGTATAGCAACAACCGACGAAACGTGGAAAGAACAAATAATGGAGCGCTTGATTTTCGGAGCAAAAACAACAGTGAAAAGAAGTTGCTAAACCACGTTAATAAGGATGCAAATCTACTGAATCGCGTCGTACAATGTGCCGAAACATGGGTTTCCCGATAGAAGCTGAAACCAAAGCTCAGACGTCTCAGTGGAGGGATAGGCATGTAACAGTGCATCAATTGCCATAAATGTAAACCACTAAGGATTACTTCGATTAGTTTGAAAAAAACAAAAACTCCCGTGCTTGTAGCGAAGTAATTCATGGCTTTTGCAACACTTACTCTCCGTTTTGGCCAAAATAAAAGAGCTAAATGCAATCACAAATATCGAGTTTCAAAAGTATTCGGAGGACTGGGAAAAGTGCTGATATAGATTATGATAAAAGGGAGAAGCCATGGCGCCCAACGTCGAACCAGCCTCAATTTCCTTGAAGAATTTCTGCCTTAGTGATTTTAAGCGATGATTCTCATGAACTTGCATTACTCTTCATTTCCGCAGCTTATGCAGCGATCGCTAGACTCCAAGATCCTTTTTGGACCATTATTTCAATGGAGCAACGTCATGTGGTTACTCTGGAGAGCTCGTTTCAGAACCACGAGCTTCTCTAGTAATTTAGTTTTGACCACAAAAATTTAGAATTGCTCTGATAATTCCCAGTGAACCATGAGTAGTACAATATATCACCCATTATCCTGTACAATACCATTGGCGGTGACAGTATTGATGTGCCCGCTTCATTGATTTCCATTTTAAACCCCTACCTGGTCAATTCGTCTGGATTGTTTCACTATAAAAGTTCATACTCGATCTTCTTATGTGGCGGAAAGACTTCTGCACTGAGGGGAGCAAACAAGGATACCACGTCCTCAGAAGTCATATTATCGCTAGAACCCATTAAGGCGATTAGTGTGTGGAGAAAAAAACTAAAATAGGAGCTTTGAAAGAGATTATTATAACTGCAACAAGAAAAATATTTAGAGCGTTCATTCAGTTCTTACTCCTGTTTTTAGGGCAGTTAAAAACTGTTTTGTTGCCAGATTTTGAAACGGTGTTATTAACTTGGGCGATCAACCCCGTTCTAGATTGCCTTTCGCCACTTCGCTGGCGTTAGTGAAAATTAACACAATGATTTTAATCGAGGCCTCTTTTCCTTTTAAAGAAACTCGGACTCAGTTCCAGGCTCGACACATGGGTGCCGCGCTCTTGTCTCTGTGGCCGTATTTCTGCTTAGAAGTCATGAAAACATATCTTTTTGGATCATAGGTTCCGAGAATCATAACAAGAACTCAAGTGAGGGTTCTGTACAACAGTATGCAACGAAAAAGGGGCTGAAATCAAGTCGGTGTAGGTGCTGATTCCACAGCAAAAGTTGGCTTGAGCCAGTGAAGCATGTTAATACCCGTTTTGTGGGGTTAAGGGCATAGTTTTTTTTCGCACTACTTCCATCTGGAGAAACAATTACTACAAGCAATTGCTGTGAGCAACTCTCTAATTTCCATGGGAAAGTTAATGCGAAAAACGCATAGCTTTGGCTAATCAGAAGGACTGTCATGAACACGCACGTATATAGCCCGACAGACTTCAAAATCTAAAGGAGTTGAAAAAAGAATTTTTTCATATTTCCCAGACATTTTTCCTTCCCACTTTCATCTGTTTCCGTCTCTTCAGAAAGGTTTGGTTGGCTTATCGTTAAAAACTTTTTCCGGGAGCAGAACCGTTAACTTTTTTTCAGAACACATGCACTGATCAGTGAAAAATACTAGTCAGTTTGGTTTCAGTTTGCGAACTATTAACATGGAGTGCAGCGTAAAAGAGAATCGAGTCGCGGTAATAGCGTTGCGTAAGTGCGGAAAGTGTGCTGGCCAAATTTTGTTGCTAAAACCACTCGGAATATATACAGGCCAAGTGGTCGCCCGCGTAAAGGCAGTACGTGAACGAATTCGGAGATATCCCCTTAGGAAGCAGATCATGTCCAAGGAATTAGATATGTATATCAATCAGATCCATGTCTAGGCTGATTCGGGATGATCTGCATATGAAAGCCTATCGTCGGTCCACGGGTCATCTTCGAACTCCTCAATTAAATAAAATTAGGCTGGAAAGATGCAAGCAACTGCCCATGAAAACATTCTATTTACGGACGAGGAAATGTTTACCGTGGAAGAAGATTTCAACAAACATAATGACAAAATTTATGCGACTTCATCCAATGAAGCGAAAAAAAATTGTTCCAAGTGTTCAACGTGGTTTGGTGGGGGGTCTCTCACCATGGTGTCACATCCCTCCATTTCTGTGAAAAGGGCGTAAAAACTGGTGCAAAGGTTTACCAAGGCTAGAGGGTGCTGTGAAGGGTTTGACCAATACCCTATTTAATGGACACAGATGGATCTTCCAACAGGACTCTGCTCCAGCGCACAAAGTCAAAACCACGCAGGAGTGGCTCAGAGTCATTATCCTGGCTTTATAGCAGCAGAAGATTGGCGTCGGGGAGTCCAGATCTGAATCCACTGGATTATGGTTTGTGGTCAGAACTGGAGAACATGGCCTGCAAGACTCCCCACAGAAATTTGGAAAGCCTTAAAACAGCATCAACTAGAGCAGCGTCCACGATCTCCTTGGAAACCGTACGTACCGCTATAGCCCAATGGCCACACCATTTAAAAGCTTGTGTTAAAGCAAAAGGCGGTCATTTCGAATGAACCCAACTTTTTTTAATAACCAATATTGTGTTCTAATAAATGAAATAATTTTGAATACAATATGTTTAGTGCTTTTTTTTATAGCGTTGTATATTTATAACAGAACTTATGGCAGGACTAGATATACCTTTTTTTAAAGGTGACAACTTTTACAATCATCATGGAGGAGTAGCTGACAGAGTTTGACCCTATTCGGGCTTATGGAATTAAGTCACAATTTATTAGAACTTTGAATAACTCCTCGCTGTTTTTTTCTGAAAGTTAATGCTTTGTTTAGCAGCCATATTTCCTGAAGCATTGCTGTTCAGCCAAGCCATGTATCATCGAGCGGAACAAGTCATAATCGATAGGAGCAATGTCAGGTGAGTACGGCAGCTTGAGTGGGATTTCGAAACATGGATTTTCGCCTTTGCTAATGATACTGATGTATGTATGACCGAGCTTACTCCGCGAATTTTTACGTGTAGAGTTATCGCATCGTATCCTCTTTCCATCGCCGGGCACACTGAAAAAACCTTTCCTTTCCGCGAATAAAAAAATGCCGGTCGACGTCTCCCAGTCTTCAACTTGTACGGCAGCCAAAATGTTTGCTTTCAATCGTTTCGAAACGTTGTATCATTATTTTTGAAGCACCGAAACCACTCTCTGCATGTCGTTTCTGACAGAGCATGCTCACTATAAGACTCAACAGGAATTCTGTGTGCTTCAGCAGCAGTTTTCCTCGCAAGAACTCTTTTCCAAAATACATTTGCGTTCAAGTTTGCCTCCCTGTGTACGTCCTATCAATGTGCATTAGGCGGCGTTAGAAAGATGAATTTTCGTACTTCACAAACTTCTCTGAGAGTTTTGGATTGGTTATTTGTTGTGGTTTTGCTTGAACTCGTGTCAAAGATCGAAATCTTTAAAGAGGAAATACGTGAACAGGCGGCTGATAATGTGAATAGTGGTGTTTATGGTACTGATACTGTAACAGCCAATCTCGCGCAGTTTTTTTTTTTTCGACGATTCCGGACCAGTAATTTCGATGTTAAAAATGAACCACGCTCTGGAGGCGAATTGTCGAGTCTGATGGTCATGTAATCAAGGGTGGATGCAAAAAGTAGCTCGATGTATGAGTGCCACACGAGTTAATGCATAAAAAACCTCATAAGCCGAATTTCCATCTGCGAATCGCTTCAGATTCATAACAAAATCAAGCCATTGATAAAGCAAGTGGTGACTGCTGATAAAAAGTGGATCACTTACAACAGAAACGGTGACTAAGTTAAAATTGACGGCCAGAAAGGTTTGTTGACTGTTCTCCTACAAAAAAAAAACTAGGACCTACGGAACTGTACTGTCAACACTTAGACCGTCTGAGGGAAGTAATCGCCAGAAGGGGCCTGCTTTGGCCAATAGGTGAGGAATTGTGTTCCATCAAGATCGATAGTGACTCGGCAGAAGCTCCGGGAGCTTGGTTTTAGGGTTCTTATGCATCCACCTTATTCTCCGAAGTCGACACCAAGTAGTTATAACCGTGAAAAATTCGTGAAAAGTTATCGAACAAAACGGCGCATATTTGGTCTAAATCGAATCATTGACTCTGCTAAATAAAACCCTCAATTTCATGCAAAAATAATGGATTTCTCTTAACTACACCTTAGATGCGTTACAATCTAAAAATACGTGCAGTTTCGGGAACGTTATCCGTTGGGAAACAGTTAAAACCTATTCAAGTTCCCAATATATTAAATGTGCAACTAAGTTCTCGCTGTTTATCAAGAGATGGCTCCAGTAGTATGTGCTGGTCGATTGTGGCGTATCCAAAACGTCATGAATTAAGCTTAGACATATGATAAACGAACCGCTTTGACACATTAGCGATTTTGTTTTTGCCTCATATACTTTTGGTTGTGTGAAAATGTCTGATTTTGTGCCAAATAATCGTCATTTGAGGGAAGTGTTGCTTTTCTTCTTTCATTCGAAGAAAACGGCGGCTGAAGCGCATCGAGAACTCGAAAAAGTTTACGGCGATGCTGCTCTAAGTGAAACAACGTGCCGTGATTGGTTCCGTCGCTTCAAAGACGGTGATTTCGATGTTGACGACCGTTCGAGTGAAGGAAGGCCAAAAACCTTCGAAGACGGAGGCATTGCTCGATGAGGATCCATGCCAAACGCAAAAAGAGCTTGCTTCAGTATTAGGAGTTACCCGCCAAACTATCCAAGCGATTGCATGCAAAAAGATTCAAAAGCAAGGAAATTGGGTTCCTTATGATTTGAAGCCGAGAGACGTTGAGCGTTGTTTTTTCGCCTGTGAACAACTGCTCCAGCGGCGAAAAAGGATGGGTTTTCTTCATCGCATCGTTACGGGTGATTAAAAATGAATTCATAACAGCATACCAAAGTGAAAAAAATCAAGGGTACAGCCCGGTCATGCTTCTACGTCGTCGGCTCGGCCGAATATTCACGCTGCGAAGGTTCTGCTGTCTATTAGTAGCTGTTGAAACCAAACGAAACCATCACTGGGGAACGGTATCGAACTCAATTGATGCGATTGAGCCGAGCACTGCGCGGCCACAATACGAGCAGAGGCAGGAAAAGTGATTCTACAGCATGACAACGCTCGGCCTCTGTTAAAACCTACTTACAAACGTTCAAATGGGAAGTCCTACCCAACCCGCCATATTCCTCAGATATTGCGCCGTCCGATTATTACTTGTTCCGTTCTATGGCACATGGTCTGGCTGATCAGCAGTTCCTTTCATATGAAGACATCTCAAATTGGCTTGATTCGTGGACAGCCTCTAAAGCCGAACACTACCGTGACGGTATGCGAGTTCTGCCAGAAAGATGGGGAAAAAGCTAGCGATGGGCAATATTTTCAATGATCCATTTGTAACCGTTTTTTAACAATAAAGTTGCATTTTCCTCAAAAAAAAACATCGAGATCTGAGTTGCGCTCCTTATATATTCGATCTTTGATTATGTAATACTGGATCCCATTGATTTCAGGGCAGGTTGATTATTTTTTTTGTAATTTCAGGTTGTAATTTTTCCTCACGACATATGGTCATACGTAGTTAAGGTGAAATAGTCAGGAGGTGGTGTACCAATCAGCAGAAATTAATGTTTTCTGCTTGGGTGCAGGATAGATAACCCCATCCAAAACCTAGGAAAATTACCCTAAATTAACAAAAGTTTACTTGGACTGCTCCTTCGATGTCAATCAGTAAATGGTGGCAGCTGAATATAAACGTGGTCGAACATCTCTCGAAGATGACCCACGTGAAGGACGGCAAAAATCTGCAAAGATGGACACAAAAGTGCATGATATCATGTTGGACGATATGCGAGTGAAGGTGAGTGAGGTAGCTGAGGCTCTGGGGATATCGAAAGAAAGGGTGCGAAACATCTTGTACAAAGAATTAGGAATACGACAGTTGTGAAAGATAGATGCCGCATTTACTGAATGACAATCTGAACAAATGCACAAATGATTTGCAGCAATTTTTGGACCGATATATGTACATAATAGGGATCGGATCGATTTTTTTCGGCGATTTATCAGCATGGATGAGACATAGGTCCACCACTACACGCCAGAAACAAAACCGCAGTCCAAGCAGTGGGTAGAAACCAGTGGTGGAGAACAAAAGAAAACCAAGTCGGTCGCATCTGCCGGAAAGATCATGGCCAGGTTGTTTTAGAGTGCGAAAGGGATCTTGTTAATTGATTACCTTGCAAAAGGCGGAACAATTATATGCGAACATTACTCTAACCTTCTAAACAAGCTGGATGCTAAAATTCGCGAGAAAATGCTTGGTTTGAGGAAGAAAAAAAACATCTTTCACCAGAACAAAGCACCTGTACATAAGGGTGCGTAGACGATGAGAAAACTGGGGAATTTGGGTTACGATAAGCTCGGTCACCCCCCTTATTCTACTGATTTGCCAAATTTGAAGAAATTTGTTTCTGGGAGGAGCTTCACATCGAATGAAGAAGTTAAAAACGCAGTAAATGAATATCTGCACAGCCTTTCAGACTTCCACTTCCACTTCCGGAAAGGAATACTGAGGTTGGGGGAACGCTTGACCGAGTGTGTAAATCCTTTTTTAACTGAAAATCGCCGTCTTTCATTGTCAGATAGAGAGCTACTCTCTTTCCGCTCTAAAGCTGAGCAGATTATCAGGGTTTTCGCTTGGAAAAAAAATGCATGGATCAGGAAGCATGTATAGCATTTGTTTGACTTGGGTTTCCAATTAATTTCTAATCCTCGGGTATATCTAATGGAGAATAAGTCTTGTATGTAAGCAATTTTCTCCTCGCATATGGCCATACTAATACGAAGTTGTCGAGTCTCTTCAGTCCTTTGGCCACATCAAGGACATTTCCTTTACGGGTCTATTGAATCATCACTACAAAGACCGGTTTTAAAAAAAAAACACCAATCTCCAATGACATGCAAACTAGAAACGTTCACGATCATGTAGTGCCGATGCAACTCGATCACCGCGTACTTACAATTCAAATAATTGGGATTAGCCAAACACTGAACGAACTCCAACTCCACTTGCCATCTAAGTTTTTGTTGATCCTCCGACTCGATAGCAGCTGTAAAACCAAAACACAATTAATCAGTCAATACCAATTGCCAATCATCAGCGCAAATGATTTCATTGAAAGTACTTTAAAAAAAAAAAAAACTAAACAAATTTACAACTTCATTTCATTATAGACAATTAGATTAAGAAAAAGAGAAGAAATGTACAAGTGATAGGTTTGGAATTTTGCAATTGAAATAAACACGAATGCCAATGATTGCGGGAAAGAGAATAGAAATGTTAATCTGTTTTGTTCAAAATTTATGTTCACTTGATAGCTTTAGATTCATAATAAAACGAAGTAAATTTCGATAAACGTATATTCAGTTGAGTGGGAAGCGTCGCATGTGTCTCTTGCTACTGGGATAGGTGACTTGACTTATTTCATAGAGAAAGGAAGGAAAACTTCTAGACTTGATTGGAATAAAACCGAATTCTCTCTCAATCATCATCTTCCCTTTCATTGATAAATTCAATCTACACACCAGCCAAGTGGTGGTCATTAAGATCCGACAGGCTGAAGCATGCTTAAAATAGCAGACATGCATATATACACGTGTATGGACCGTATACTCAGCTAGAACTTGGCCTATAAATGGACTATACCGAGAACAAATAGCGATCACTTCCATCTCACTGGTTAATTACTGTTATTCACATTATACTTTAGTTAAGATTAAGTTGTATTGTTTACTTACTCTTACCTTTTCCATACATTTTTGCCATAATGAATGGAAAAGGTTGATGCAACTGAAGAGTTTCTCTTACTTATTTATTCTTCTTTTAGTTTTAAACCAATACAGGTTAAAAACCAAACAAACAAACAAAAAAAAAACAACAATAAAACTATAAAACACCTTAAGAACGTTTACTTTTTGATTCTGATACTTTTTCCTTATCGTTAACAAAGAAAACTATTTACAAATCGAAGGAAAACCAAGAAAACAAGATAAAAAAAAATCAAAACGTTGAGAAATAAATAAAAAACAAATTCAGCAATATCGTGGATGGAGTATAAGAAAAAAAAAAAAAAGAATTCGCGAATTCAGTTAAACAAATGTACAGGGAGATATTCTATGAACTATGCATACAAATAGGCCCAAATACCACACTAGTGAATTGTTTTCCTTTTAGTTGTGTGAACTATTCTACAAACCGTATGTATTCATCGTCCAATTTTGAATCAATTTGTAACTGTTTATTGTTTTGATTGCTTTTTACGATCCAAGGAAAGTAGAAAATAAATCTTTCTCGAATGTTGTTCTTCGCAGACCGATGTTCACCGATGTGCTAGACAAATTTGCGGCAGATTCCAAGTTGACATTTCCATTTGAGCGTTGGGCTGTGTTCGGAAGGTGGCTGTGTTAAAATTAGAATGTTTCAAAGCATTGGATTCAGTACTGTAATGGACGCATTCAAAGCCTTTTTTACACTATCCGAAATTGTATAAAGAGACTGGTCTATCAAAATTGGTATCCTTAAGGCCCAACCATAATAGACAGGAGCAAGCAGGAGCAAGCAGAGGGGAATGTCTTCTTACATGCAAAGCCTATGACATCCCCATAATGGACAGATGTGACGTTTCGTTAAATGTTCGTTAACTGATGCGAGCAGAAGGAAGGTCTTCTTGAAAGAAGACATGACGGATGGAATTTTTGACAAGTGACATTTGAGGTTGGGAAAGAGTAAAAAGATAAAAGTAAATATGGGATACGAGTTTATTAACAAGTTAATTTCACTTGTGCAGGAAAATAAGTGCCTCTATGATAAAGCAGATGGATTTTATTTCAACAAAAAGGAAAAAGCCAAGTTGTGGGAAAACAATTTGACAGTTCCTTTCCTTCTGTTGCTCCTGTTGCTCCTGTCTATTATGGGTATCGTGACGGTTCGTTGAAACAGAGGGGAGAATTTCGTTCGGTTCTGACATAAGCTCTGCTTGCTCCTGTCTATTATGGTTAGGCCTTTAGTCGGTTATCGCATGCAGTCTCACGACCCATGACTTTCAATTTTCGTCCCCTCTGACAAGCACTTTCACATGCAGAGGGCCTGCTTCTTCTTCAATTCCTTTTCCGACTTTCATTCGTGAGATGAGGGCTTTAACAGTTTTCCGTCCGATATTTTTTTCATTTTGTCGATGGGATAAAGTGAACTAAAAGAAAGAGACGTCAAAGTGATTCACGACTCATTTTGCCCACGACTCACCAGAAATTCCATTCTTCACTTCATTCATACTCACCTCCTGGCTGCTTGTGAGAGCCGACTTAGAAACTAGTGACCAATGCTCTTACAGTCCCTAGTGGCGTCTAAGGACAGATGCTGCAATATTGTTTGTGTCAGCGACATCTGATAGGTGATATCACCCTAATCCCAATAAAGCGTGTTGAAGTATAGCCTGGTTAAGAGAAGGTAGGTGTTTACTCAATGATTGGAACTTGCATGCTGCAGGGGGTAGGTATCTGCGCAGACGTGTGAACTTTTTTTCTGCTTGGGTATTGTCGAAGCTGTGGCAAGGGCTGTTAAACGTTATGCCGAATCTGTCGTCCCTCAGAGTTGGATTCGAAGACTCTTCGGGCCGGAGCTGTGCTGTCCATTCACTCTACATGGCCTAGCCATCTTAGACGTTGGATTCGGAGACGTCGTACTAGGCCGATGTCGCTGTAAAGGTCCGTACAGTTGGTCGTTGTATCTTCTCCTCCACTCTCTGTTTATATAAACGGGACCATAGATTGAACGCAGAATTTTCCTTTTGAAACGACCAAGGGCATCCTCATCTATTTTCGTTAAGCTCCGGGCCTCTGCTCCGTAAAGGAGGGTCGGGATGATCAGTGATCTATATATAGCTACCTTGGTTTTTCGAGAAGGGCTCTACTTCTCAATTGCCCCTTGAGCCCAAAGAAGCAGCGGCTGGCAAGTGTAACTCTGCATTTGATGTTGTTGTCGCTGGTCACTAGTGAGCCAAGGTAGACGAAGTCCTTGACCACTTCAAATTTGTAGTCGTCAATCGTGACGTTCTGGTCATCCTGTGCGTGTATTTTGGCTGACAGCATATACTTGGTTTTATCCTCGTAAACCGAAAGACCCATTTTAGCCGCTTCTGCTTCAATGCTTTTGAATACTTCATTGACGTCTTGCTGTGCTCGTCCAATTACGTCAATGTCATCCGCGTACGCAAGCGATTGTGCAGACTTGAAATAGATCGTATCCCTTGTGTTGGCCAATGAGTCTCGTATGATCTTTTTAAGCACGATGTTGAAGAAGTTACATGACAGCGCGTCACCTTGCCCAAATCCTTATTTAACATCCAAGATCACGGTTAGTTCGCTACGACTTTAATGGAGCAGCGTGAATTTTCAATGTTGACGACTGAAATCTGGTGGCGTGACAGCCAAAAGCCAGTGGCCTGTATTTACTATCACAATTCTGGAAATACCGGAGTCACCGGTGTTATTGGGGCAGGTTATACTGAGTAAAACTTGCACGCCTTCCTGAGTACTTCCGCTAGTACCTCCACTGGAAGGATGTTAGTCGAGCTTCAAGGAGACGGTACCAATCGAAATTACTCAGTTGGATTGAGAAGACCTATAATAATGTGTCGGACTAATTCTTGGAGTCATCAGTGTAGATCAGGAGCTCTTTATCTGCAGTAAGTGTGCGGGCTTACCATTCCTCTCAGGATGGGATGCACTGTCGCGTCCTACTTAAATCAATAGTGAGGGAAATGAAGTCTGTTGGAGCTGAACCAAAATTCGCAGACAGCAGTAGCAGATGTGTGACCATATAGCCTAGGTCTTTCCTTGAGTCTTTTATTCCCTTGCTTTCTTGCCCAACTCGAATGTGAGTAATAATTATGTCCCATAAAAGAGGCGAGATAAGCTCGCCCTGAGGAACGCCTCTGTTTATGTATTTGATGAGAAGAATATTCATTAATTGCCGTTGGATGAAGTGCGGATGAAACCTTTCATTCCCAAAGTTGTTAGGGTTTTCTCGTTGGCTTTGGTGAAAACGATATCCAAAGCTCCTAGTATGCCCATGAAGGTCCATGTTGTATATTGCTTGAAGTGGATAGATCTCTCTCACGATACTCATGATCTTGCGTAAAGCTCTTTGTTTGGATTATGGTAGGTGAGTTGTGTTTTCGAAAGGGGATTAATTCTTAGGAGCTCACGAATGTTTAGGTGTAATACACGTTTGGACGTTTCATATACTCGTACATGGAACGATAAACCGATGTCTGATTCGTTCAGTGGCGCTGTTCGGTTGAAAGCGGTACCTTCTATCTTGGCGACGGACGGAGACCAAAGACTTTTCAATAAGAGCTGGTAGATCTTGAAATGGAATAAAATAAGCTCTGTGTGAGGTACCATGGTACATGAAATGCCTCAAAATTCTTTTTTATTTGAAAGGCCCATGTAAGCCATTAAGCCCCCCTCGACTTCTTATGGTGGCCCATTCGAGTGGTCCAATTTTCAATGACCATTCCGCATAGATCGGACTGAATTTGAGTGATGGGCTGTGTTAAGTTCACCTTTATTGCATCAGCCGATTGTGGTTTATTCACATAAACAAGAAAAAGTCCGATCGCATTAACCTGGTGGCCAATTCACGACATCTCTGCGAGAGATAACCTTACTCGCAAATCGTTCATGCGTCCGCTGTGTGGAACATAGCGCCGTCCTGTGACACGTAGTGCCGTCCTGCTGGAACCACATGTCGCCTAGGTCCATATGGAACAATTTGGGCCATAGGAAATTGATTTTGTAACACTCGCCATTGACGGGTACTGTTTTACCAACGCCGTTTTTAAAAATGTACGGACCAATGACTCCGCGGCCGGTTATCCATACCTAATGGTAACTTTTTGAGGATGCATTGTCACATAGTGAACCTCGTGTGGTTTGGTGTCGTTCCATATATGAAAATCGCTAAAGATGATTTTTCGGCCAAAATTGTGGTCCTCATCCAATCGCTCAGAAGCCCAGTCAGCGAACAAACAGCGTTCTCTATAGTCATGAACTTTAAGCTCCTGGGTCAGTTGGATCTTGCACGGGTGTAGGCCCAAGTCCCGGCGCAAAATTCGCCAAGTCTGCGAAAGGCCGTGTTCTTGTGTACGGCGATGTATCGACTGCCTCACGCTCTGCTGTACACTTTCGCGGCCGCGGCATATTCTCGGCCGATCTTGGGTTTGTTTGACGTACGACATTGACTGATTGGTAACCGAACTGGTCGTCTTACATTTTGCCATCAAATGTTGAAGAGTCGACTATGTCACCACGTCTACCGTAAAATGGATGCAACGCGCGCAACGTTCAAGAACACTCATTTTGACAATAAAGTTTTATCATTTGGACGTGCTGTGCAATCGTGTAATCTGATGATTTGGCATCAATAATTGAATAATAAACATCAGATTTGACAGATGTCACCAAAACAACATAGCTGCCACAGGCAGCCAAAATCTACCAGCGCCGATTGAAATACCCTTTATTTTAATTTTTGATCTACTGTTTTTGACTGATGTCTATGTCGATGTTTTTTTTTTTTAGGAAAACTAGCAAATTCTCTTGACTGATCTGTACGAAGTTCAACATCATTAACATCGAGGTTATTCGACATCTAAGTTGCTGGTTTAATGATCGCGAAGTCTTTTTAAAATCCTTTGCAAGTCTTTGTCCGTCTTCAATTTTTTTTATGGACCCAAAAACGTCACTTGAGCATGTCATTGGCAAGGACAGATTTTATCTAATCACGTACTAAGGAAATCCTTGGAGTACTGATTAACGCACCTGACCACTGAATACAGGGCTGGGTAGGTTTAAGATGATGAGTTCCATTACCATCTCGGACGAGAGCAATCTGCAAATGGTCTAACGATTCTAACTAATGAAGTTCAGTTTGCTTTTCTTGGAAGCCTGAGCCGTCTTTTCTTGAGATTGTGTTTCATCTCTTTATTGTGTCTTGGGGTATTCGAGACACTCGTATTTCTCAATAACAGCTTTTTATCTCTTTTTGCCTTTGGAATTCTTCACATAGGAGTTATTGGTCGCCTTTGCTCTAAAGACCGAAGATATTCTATATCCTTGGTTTTTAAGTATATTTTGTTTTTATTCATTTTACACACACATAATCATTTGTGGCGACTTTAATATAGACCTAAGGAAATCAGATTCACTGGCCTTTCAAATGAAGGACTTAGTTGCTTCCGCTGGAATGGAAATAATTAATACCAGCTATCCTACACGATTCGCTAATAAATTCGAATACTGGGTCTTCTCGATCTAATATTCGTCTCTTCTCCGTCACTTGCCTTACTGTTTGTCCAATTTTCGTCTGGTTTCTCCGATCATGATCTTCTTTTCTGTACTTACGATCTGAACCTATCAAAAACTGCTGTCCCTGATATCTTTTCATTCAAAGATTTCAAGGCTATTGACTTGAAATACCTTCAAACTGCTGCTACTTCCGCCCCTTGGATGCATTGCCACACTAAGGCCGATCCCAACGACAAAATCGTTACCTTTCAGGAAATCCTGATGCAATTGTTCAATCACTGTGTACCTACAAAAACAGTCAAGATCTATAATCAAGCATGCCCTTGGTATACGGTTGAAGTGGCTAATGCCATTAAAAATAGCGAATCAGATTACAAAACACTTGTCCGTTAGTGATCTACTTTATAACCAGCAATCAGGATTCAGAGCAAATCACAGCTGCTCTACAGCCATGATTAATGTTCTTGGAGAAATAAGAACATTCTTTGATAAAAACTACATCTCGTTTTTGTGTCTGCTGGATTTCTCGAAGGCATTCGACAAAGTAAATCACGATATCCTGTGCTGGAAGCTACAGAAAAACTTTGGCTTTAGGGATAGTGCGATTCATCTCTCATGGAAGTAGAGCAAGGTGTTCCGCAGGGTTCAATTTTAGGTCCGATTCTTTTCTGCATGTACATAAACGATCTTCCATCCGTGTGAAGGCATTCTTCAGCACACATGTACGCTGATGACGTTCAATTGCAGCTAGCCATGCTTTTTCAGATCTAAATCAACTTGCGTCTCTCATGAACGATGACTTGAAACGTATCGACGGTTGGTCAAAAGCTAATGGCTTACAACTCAATCCAATCAAGTCCCAAGTAATCAATCTCCCTGCCTCTATCTAAGCACTTCTATGATTAAGGCCGTAGAGAAAACCACTAGTTTAGGATATGTAATAAGCAGAGATCTACCTGGGTATGATAACATTAATATGGTAGTTGATCGCATTTATGGATGCCTTGGCAAGCTGTGGATCAGTGCTTATTACACTCCGCTAGATACCCGCAAAAAAACTTGTAATGGCTCTAATTCTACCTCTCATAAGATACGGTGAATTAATATATTGTCATCCTGACTCGCTTCTTCTTCTTTTCCTTTTGTTTCCGGCGTTGTTATGGTCAGAAGTGTAGGACCATAACATTCCCACTTAACTGCATTCGTACTGGTCCGCTTGTGGGGTCCGCCGGTTTGACCTCAGAAAGTAGCGGCAGGCTTCCCAGTTTGGGATTACTTCATCGCTGAGGCCAATCAAATGCTGGTGTTTTTGCATTTGTTTGCACCAAACGTTGATTGATAACGCCTTTTGGACGGGGTTCAAAGGATCTCTCCTTTGAACATGACAATACCAACTGAGTCGGTCGCGCTCTATATTTCTTGTGATGTTTTCTTTTACGTGGAGGCTTCCTCGGATCTTTGAACTTATAATTCTGTCACGCTTTGTTACTCCCGCTGTCATGCGAAGCATCTTCATCTCAGCTGCCGTTAATTTGCTCTCATACTTTTTGTGCATTGTGAACCGTATGTGAGCGCCGGACGTACAACTGAAGTGTAGAGCCTTCCTTTCAGCTTAGGGGGCATTTTTCGATCACAGAAGATGGCGGAGTTTTCTCGCCACTTCATCCACCCTACGCTTACGCGATGGTTGATGTCGTCATCACAAGTTGCTTGTCTATTAATCATAGATCCCAGATATTTAAACTTTTCACACTTGGGAAGCACTCTTCCATTCAAGTAAATGTCTGGAATAGGCTGATGAGGGTCAGAGAACGGGCAGCACAGATACTCTGTCTTCTTTGAACTAATACGATACCCGTGCCCCTCAAAAATGTCCACCCACACATCAAGAGCTCGTTGTAGGGACGCCTGATCATCGCTTATAATGGCTCCATCGTCAGCAAAGAATAGCTGGTGCACATTGGGGTCCGTCCGAAACTCCACGAGCATTTAAGAAGTGTAAAGTTAAAAAAAGTAAGCCAAATGTGATGTGGAGATCAAACAACAAGGCTTGGGTTACACGCATTATTTTTACTGATTGGATCAATGAAGTGTTTGGTCCTTCTGTGAAAAAATATTTACTTGAGATGAATCTGCCACTCCAAACCTAAAAATGACCTCCTTGAAGAGTACAATTTTATAAAGATCCAGTTTCCTCCCAATACCACTCCGTTACTTCAGCCTATGGATCAGCAGGTTATTTCTAATTTTAAAAAACTCTACACGAAAGCACTTTTTGAGCGTTGTTTTAAGATGGCTAAAGGGACCAATCTCACTCTCACATAATTTTGGAAATATCACTTCCACATTGCTGCCGATCAAGATGATCGAAAAGGCGTGGGAAGGTATTACCAAGAGAACTCTCACTTCTGCTTGGAAGAAGCTTTGGCCAGAGAGCGTTGTCGAATGTGACGTTGCGGGGTTCGAGACAGTATCTGAGGACCTAGTAGTCAATGAGATTGTGTCATTGGCCAACATCTTGGGGCTGGCGGTGAAAAAATACGATATCGATGAGTTTGTGGAAAAGCACAGCCAAGAGCTGACCACTGAAGAGCTTATGGAGTTGCATTGCGTTTCACAGCAAAAGAATGTTGAGGGGAGTGGATGAGTGGATGAGTGAGGAGGAGATAGCAGCAAAGCAACAATCTTCAGGCGAAATAGGAGAAATGCTGAAAGCAAGGGAAGCTGTTGCATCGTACATTGAGAAGCATCACCCCAATAAGGAGGTGGCCATGCGCGCTACAAATCTATTCAATGATAAGGCGGTGTCGCATTTTCACCAAATTTTACATATATGGTTAAGATCGTTTCGCTTAACGAGTGTTTCACATTACGAGTGAGACTCCGGAACGAATTATGCTCGTTATGCGAGATTCGACTGTAGTTGACTATGCAAACATCGGCACAGGTCCCTTAACACCAGGTCTTTAATAGAGTTTTGGTCTACAATCTTGTTCGCCCTCCAACAGGGCTTAAGTTCTATCCGCCACTTGATTTGGATTTGATGAATGTGGCTGCTCTCCGCTACGGAAACTAAGGCTAGGTCTTCAAAGCATCATAACAAGCTTTGATGGATTTTTAGGTCACGTTGTGTGGGCCCTGCATTTTAAGTTCTTCTTGGCTGTCGGTAAATAATTTTGGAGGTATACCTTTGACGCTAATCTAGATATTTAGATTAGGATATGTGTAGATTATTTAAAGTTCGACTTGAAAGAAACTAAGAAAAATTTCCGGTAATTATTCGGAAAAAGGCCCTACTCACCGATTTTGATGAAATTTCAGTATGTCAGATTAGGATTTTTTCTAAGAATTTTGATATATATATTTTAGGTCGGACTTTCCTAGTTTCAAAGATATAAGCTTTTGAAGTTCCCATACAAAATAAAGTTTGGCTTGATTTAGTTGAATCATAGTTATGCCTGGAACTATGCAAGAGGTTAGAAATAACCACACTTTTTACGTAAAGGTTTTGTAACCCCTAGCAGGCGCCTGTAAGAAAGTCCGGTGTATTTAAAGTATGATGTGGGTGGCTCGCTTCGCTCGCTAACAGGATTTTAACCCTTTTCTTCGCAGGGTTTAGCCGCTCACGCGACTTCGTCGCTCCGCTAAGGGTATGTCTACGACTGTCTGGCAGGCGCCTGTAAGAAAGTCCGGTGTATTTAAAGTATTATGTGGGTGGCTCGTAAGAAAAAAAAGAGGGTTTGTAGTATATTGCAGTTAGTACATATAACATGTTTGGTATCGTTGGAAAGGTCAAAACGTTAAGATACTCGTTTAGCTTCATTATTCTTTTTTACACTTTCAGAATTTAATCAAAACGTTTAAAAACAATGGCTTCACAATTGCAACACACATTTCATTTCACATTTGACATCTCACATTTACGGTTATTTCTAATATGTATGTATGTATGTAGTTTTTCATGTACATACCTAACAAACTGAAGCTTTTCCGACTGCATATTAAGGAAATTGAATATGAAGAATAATTTTATTTAAAACACAGTTGCATACTTTTAGGCATAATGAAATCTTATTTTGTATGGAAAATTTAAAAAGCTTATATCTTCCAAACTAGATAAGTCCGACCTAAAATATATATATCAAAATTCTTAGAAAAAATCCTAATCTGACATACTGAAATTTCAGCAAAATCGGTGAGTAGGGCCTTTTTCCGAATAATTACCAAATTTCCCGTGCCTTGCACTCTAAGTTTTTATATTTTATTTTATTTTATTTTAGCGAATAAATATCGAAGCACATTTTTTGTCATTTTAAAAATATATATATTTAAGCGTTGAATGCGCCCATCAGCTTGTGTTATTGGCGGACTGTCATATTTCTCTGCCCGATTGACAGATGGAATTTCGCCAAAATGAACCCAAAACAAAGTTGAGACAATTTTAATAGGAATTTGAAAAAAAAAATCTTATTCCAATAAATAAAGCCCAAATGTGCATCGCTATCCAACTCCCAACATGAGTAAGAAAGAAAATTTTAAATGTGCAAAGCAATTGTCGCTGAGTTCGTTCCTAAATATAAATCAAAAGAAGACGGAACCACCGCCCGACAATCAACCAGGTTTAAAGAAGTGATTTCTAAAAACATAAATTCTACTTAATCATTCCTCTCTAGCGCCCAGTCTTCCGAAACGTGCAGTATATCCAAATAAATTTGTGCGGAAAAAAATCAACGCATTGTGCTTGGAATCATCTGACGAGGAACCCTATGAAGATGAATTCGTCCCTCCTACTGTACTGAAACCAAAGGGATTTCAAATGAATAGTGAAAATACCTCGTCGCCAAAATGGCCTCCGAAAACGACAATCATTTCTCTTCTGGATGATGATTCTTCCGAAAATGTCATGCTGTCTCCAATAGAGAAAAAGTTGTCCATGAGCAACAGGCCTATGTTTGAGAATTCGAAAAAACTGAGCATTGATTCGATCGATGAGATTATTCAAAACGATTCTACCTACGCACAAGCTCTGTCAGCAATCAATAGAAATATTGCGAAATTGAACAAAACTCCAACGAAGAAGATATCACCGGTGACAGTGACGCCGCTTAAGAGTACCAGGATCAATGTCGTCACGGAAATTGATGCCATCAAATCTAGTCCAGCCCTGAATCTACATGTAAAGAAGGAGTCAGTTCCCACTGAGATTAAACAGTCAAGTCCGCCTAAAAAATCCAGTGAAGCGAATTCCGTGAAGGAGGTACCGAAAAAAGTGTTTGTGGATAAATCGATTGAAACGGAAAAGGAGTTAATCTCTCAGAAATGTAAACACTGCGAATCACCGGGCACGGAAGAGGAGAAACCATTTGTAGTGTTTGAGAAGGGCCTGGATGAGTATCTATGCGGAGTTGTTCAGAGCGACGACTTCAAGACAAACGTGAATCAGGTAACGTACATCTGATCAAGGCCGGTCGCTTTTATATTATCAGTGTATATCTCCCTTTTAGGATAACGAGAGAGTTCTAGCGTCAAGCCTGACGTTCTTCAAGTCCACCTACATGGATCTTGTTGAGAAATACTGCAACATTGTCGACCAAATCCCGTCCGATTACTTTAAAACCATCGAAGGCTTTCAGCCGACTACTTTTCTTAAACTCAAGATTTTGCGCCAAAAATTTAGAGCCAAGACAAAACTGATTCAAAATGCTCTTGCGAAGCGAAAGGAGGAAAGAGAACGACAATTCCAGAATCAAATCGAGGACGAAGAGGAGCAAGAAAGGGAACAATTCAGCCCAAGAATTCCAAAGAAAGAACCAGTTTCCCAGAAACAAACAGGCGGCGACTACCCAGACGAAGACGAAGAGTATGAAATGAGACTCGCGGAAGCAAATCAAACAACTCACTGTGATTATCCGGACGAAGACGAAGAAGAAGAAATTCGCCAAATGGAAAAGCACACAGAGCCTCTGAAGTCCAAATTTCCAAAAGAAAATCCAACCGAGAGCAACGAGACATCCCGAAAGGGAAATGAAAATGAACTGTTGGAGATGTTACGGCAAGAGGACATAAGAAAACGCGAGGAACTTGTCCACGATTTGTGTGAAGATGACGATGAGGACGAGACAAATCCCATAGTCTATTCCATCGACGACGAGAGTCCCTACAAAGCCCACATATCTTCCGTAAACAACGACGACGGTATAGACAACAGTGAGTTGGACGAATTTCTTCAGGACATCAAGGAGCACGATGATCTACTTCAAGGCAAAAAAACCGAATACGACAACTATATTTACAAGGACTTTGAAGAAATAATAGTCCAGAAAAAGGACGAGGGCCTCAATCACCAAAGAGTTCTGTTCGAAGAGAAGCGGGAATCACCTGAACCGGAGGTCGACAACGACGGATGGCAGGTGTATGATTTTGAGAAATTCGAAAGTGCTTCACAGGAATTTCCTCCCGAGCCCACAAGTCGGCCTCCTGTCCAGAAACCGAGTAGTTTCATCGATCTTGTTAGTCCTGCGTGTCCGTCAAACAACATCAATAAGACTCAGCTCTCACCTATATCGACCTTGGTCTCAACGCCTACCAGTCGAACCGGTCTGGTGTCTCAGCAACTCCAGTCAGTACAAAAGGTCGACGGGAAGTTCCATTCGAGTATACACAACGACGGCATTACGGGTGAATTCGATGGCTTCAATTTCCCTCATTCGGACTCGTTGAGGCAGGCTTTGCACTTTAGCTTTGGTTTGAAGAGTTTCCGTCCAAACCAGTTGCAAGTGATCAATGCCGCCCTAACGAACCACGACTGTTTTGTGTTGATGCCAACGGGTGGTGGCAAATCCTTATGCTATCAACTGCCGGCGATCCTAACTGAAGGCGTCACAGTGGTCATTAGCCCCCTCAAGTCTCTGATTCTGGATCAAGTGAACAAACTCAACTCGCTGGACGTAAGTGTGATCTTTGTTGCCCAAAGAGAAAACGATCGATCATGTCGTCTTTCAGATATATTCCAAGCACTTGTCAGGCGATCAGTGTATAGCCGATGTCCGCGGAGTCTATACAGATTTGGAATGCCAGCCGCCTAGAATCAAGATATTATATGTGACGCCAGAGAAGATCTCCAGCTCTGTGAAGTTCCAGGCAAGACAAATCATATTCCACTTACATGATCATCAAAATCATTTCTTTTATTGCCTTCTTAGAATCTCCTAGATAGCCTCTATGCCCGTAACAGCATCAGTCGCTTCGTTATCGACGAAGCACACTGTGTCTCGCAGTGGGGTCATGATTTCCGACCGGACTATAAGAAGCTCGGAATACTTCGCAAACGATTCCCAACCGTGCCGACAATGGCACTCACAGCTACTGCGACTTTGCGAGTCCGAAGCGACATCCTCCACCAATTGGGTTTAAGGCAACACAAGTTCTTCCTGTCCAGCTTCAATCGATCGAATCTCCGTTACGCCGTCCAACCAAAACGGGGCATCAAAACTATAGAAGACATGATGAAGTTCATCAAAAGCAAACCAGCTTCAGCATGCGGAATCATATACTGCCTCTCGCGGAAGGAATGCGACGAAATGGCTGCAAAAATGTGTTCATTGGGCGTGAAAGCGGCGAGTTACCATGCTGGCTTGACTGACAAGGTACGAGAAACTCGACAGAAGGACTGGCTCACAGACAAAGTCCGTGTAATCTGTGCAACTGTAGCGTTCGGAATGGGCATCGACAAACCAGACGTACGCTATGTCCTGCACTATTCGATGCCAAAGAGCATTGAAGGTTATTATCAGGAAGCCGGACGTGCTGGCCGCGATGGCGACATAGCTGACTGCATATTGTACTACAGTTACTCCGACATGTGGCGGTACAAAAAGATGATCGATTGTAAGTAGCATTACATGCACCTGGGGGCTGCCTTATAACTTGTTTGATTCCAGCCGAGAAGTCGTGTGCATACGATGTAAAGAAGATTCACGTGGAAAACCTCTATCGGATTGTGGGCTTCTGCGAGAATGTCACGGATTGTAGACGATCACAACAGCTGGAGTATTTCGGAGAGACATTCACTAGCGAACAGTGCTTGGAGAACCGTGCGACCGCATGTGACAACTGTCTGCTCAGGAAAGAATACAAGGTGAGCTGCTCAGTGACGACGAAGCGTAGTTCGACTTAGGACTTTGTTTTGTTATCAATTTCAGAACATGGACGTGACGGAGAACTGCAAAATCATCGTTCGGGCGGTCAAAGATATTTGCTCCAGGTCTCGATTCACCCTTCTCCATATCGGTAAGCAACTACAATGTGCATTACTCCTTTACCTTTCTCTTGAATGTCTATGGTTCATTCCAGCTGATGTCCTGAAAGGCTCAATGATAAAGAAGATCGTGGACAACAGACATAATGCAACACCGTTCCACGGTAAGCTCAAGGACTGGTCCAAAACCGACATACAGCGCCTCATACGCAAGCTGGTCATTGAGAAATTTCTCCGCGAAGATCTGATTTTCGCCAAAGATATCCCGCAAGCCTATATCAATCTCGGTCCACTAGCCGAACGATTGATGACAGAGAACATTCGTATACGTTTCGCAATCATGAGTACAGGCGATGCCGCACCTAAATATCCAGAGCTAGACGTAGCTGCAAATGCGGGTGGCAAATCTCGTGATCCGAACTCGTTGCCCGAAATCAAAGCAATATCCGAACGTTGCTACTCCGACCTCTTAGATCTATGCAGATCCATTGCTCAAATGAGGAACGTAACGATGGCCAGTGTGATGAACATACAGGCAATCAAGGCAATGTCTGAGTCACTGCCAGAAACCGAGACTGAGATGTGTGCCATACAGCACGTGACAAAAGCAAACTTTGATAAATACGGCGAGCAATTGTTGAAAATCACTAGAAACTATGCGGCCGAGAAATTATGCCTTCTCATGGATATGGAAGAGAATGCTCTTGCCGATCAACCGGACGTGAGTGAAGCGTCAGTACAACCGTCGACAAGCGACGGCAACCGTTTGGGTGCCTCGTCATCGTTCGCATCTAAAATGAGAGTAGACGATACCGATGACGATTTCGCCTCATGGGATTCAGTTGCTCCCAGTCAGTCGAGTGGTTATACACGAGGTGGCAAGAGAAAACGAGCGTGGCGGGGTGGAGCTGCCAAAAAGTACAAAAGCAGCAGAGGAGGTGCGAACAGTTCTGGACCTTCGACGTCATGGACATCGAAAAGTCCAAAAAAGAAGGGTAGAGGTGGGGGCGCAATAAGAGGCAGGGCTGCGGCAGGCAAGAATGGTTGGATTAGTAAAAAAACTAGAGGCGCTGCAAGTAAACCTTCCAGTGGTAAGTCGTTGTTTGTGTTTCCAGCCCTTGTAGTGTCGGATTTTTATTTTATTGAAATTGCTTTCCATTTATTCATGCTCCGGTTTATTGGGTGGTGATTTGAATCGGGACTCAAGTCCAAAAAGAAAGTTTGACTAAACGAGTTAGTCAATTGATATGGCTTGAACAGGTTCTTTAGGAGTTTTATCTGGTCATTATGCTTCCTCGATAGCGACGTGAATGTCGCCGATAGGATTTCTAACATAATAGTCCTAGGTAATGAGGAATAATCCTATCTCCTTAATATGGAAACACGTGGTATGATATAAGGGTTCTTAGCTTGAGGCAGCTGCCTTTTCGGTAACCAAGAGATGAATACCGTAAAAAAATGTAACGTTCGCCGTTTGACATTCTTATTCGACTAGAAATTGTGGAAGTAAATCCTTCATCGCCCCAGAGGAAGAAGGAATTTTTGGTCATTCGTGAAAAATGCTAAAAATTGGCCTCAGCTTCCATCCCAACATCCGTCTACAATAACATTACAGCTGTCAGTTCCTTAGATGAAACCAATCTGCTTACCGTTCATTTCGTACCTAGTATTGTTCCTAATTGCGCTTTTCCTCGACGACATTTATTTAGTCCACATAACGAATGAATGCCGTTTGCCCATCATTTATCAAATCTATTTTCACTTCTTCGTAAGACATAAATTCTTGTGCCAAAAGTCCATAGTGAAAAGATCGAAATAAGTCGTATTCAGAAGGAGACAAGTATTGTGATCACGCAGGTTGGGACAGAACTTCCCAGTTTATATTTGCCAAATAGTTTTTTACTTGCTTTGCAACATGACGGCACATAACTAATTCATATCTTTGGACGTATTATGGTCGTTTTTGCTTCAAGAAGTCCGCTAAGCACTCCATTCCTTCTGGTCCCATTAAATTCACAGCATAACTTGCTTTTCGTTGATTTTGCCTCCTGGTTGCGAGGTTGCTGATTGTCCTAACCATGTTTTTTTGCACTTGGGATTCTCGAAATAAAACTTTTTCTTTTGGACGATTTAGCAAAATGTGGTTATTCGCCTTTTGAGGTTACATTCTTTTGACTGAAACCCGTTTTCGATATTTTTGGAAACAGTTATCGATCAATTCTTCCTGCATTTTCGAAACTATTTTCTGATCTTTTGCGGCCGTTGTCGTCGATACCGAAATCAGTACTTTTGAAACGAAAAAAAAAACAACGTTCAAAAGTTCTTTGGGTTGAAATAAATTCACCACAAATTTCCATTACCAATCCAAGCCTTTCAGCGGCGGTTTTCTTTGCACTAGAATAATCATCCCTATTGCGATAGGCGGTATTGCTTCATTATGTCATTATGTTGTCGTTTTACTTGTCGTTAAGTGGATCGTATTTTTCTTATCGACTGATGTCACTCGTCGGTATTGTAACTCTCGTTTCTTCTTCTTCTTTTCCTTTTTCCGGCGTTGTCATGGTCAGAAGTGCAGGACCACAACCCTCCCACCCAACTGCACTCCTACTGGTCCGCTTGTGGGGTCCGCCGGTTTGACCTCAGAAAGTAGCGGCAGGCTTCCCGGTTTGGGATTACTTCATCGTTGAGGCCAATCAAATGCTGGTGTTTTTGCATTTGTTTGCACCAATTGTTTTTCGGCCTGCCCTTTTTTTTTTGTGACACGGGCATGCTCCAGATTTTTTTGTTTGATCTTACTCTTACAACACCGGTGATCTCCAGTCGTGTCAACCCACTGATTTGCATGCACACTTGTGGGGCAGTTTAATGGTGGTATATGTGTCCCTAGGCTCACCTGGGTGTTTTCTAAAATGCCTAGATGTGATTTTTGTTTACCTTTGTTTTAGTCGCCTTTTACGACAAGCGAGAGGTATCGCTGCAGGGATATTCTTAACCCGTCCCTGCACGGACAATTGTAACTCTCGTTTAAGTTCCAATGAACGACGAGTACTACGATACTTTTTTGCGATCACATTTGTTCGAATGACAAGCTGTGTACATCCAAATTCTATGTACTAGGGTGGTCCGATAAGTCCTTAGCCTGCAAAAGAAAAACAAAAATTTTTGAGAAATGGCGATTTATTTTTCAATATATGTGACAGCGTCCGAGAAAAGGGACCTAGTGTGTCAAAAAAGGTGTTTTGAGTTAAAAGTGGATTCTGGTACCTAAAAGTGTGTAGAATAACATGAAATGGGTTAGTGTGTACCCAAACAGAATTGACTATACTGCATCGCTTCTCTCAATTGAAAGAACATTCACACTAAGAATGCGTTGCGAAACTTTAAACGCGTTTATCTCGGAACTACGTTTTCGCACACTAGGTCCCTTTTCTCGGACGCGGACACATATGTAGTCTCCTTTTAGCTCGATACACGTGACCCAGCGATGCTCCAACTTCTTCAACTCGTCTGAAAAATTCTCAGTAGGCCTCCGTGGCGGCGATGACCTCCTCATTCGACTGAAATTTCTGCCCTTTTTCAAGTTTGGAAACAAAAAGAAGTCGCACGGGGCCAGATCTGGAGAATACGGTGGATGGGGCAGCAGTTCGTAGCCCAATTCGACTAATTTGGCCGTGGCAAGGACGGAGGTCTGAGCCGGAGCGTTATCATGGTGGAAGAGAACTTTTTTCTTCGCCAAGTGGGGCCGTTTTTTCTTCAATTCGGCGTCGAATCAGCCCAATACACAGCCCTGTGACCGTTTTGCCCTTCTCCAGGTAGTCGATGTGAATCACACCTTGTGAATCCCAGGAAACGGTGGCCATCACCTTTACGGCCGATGGGACAGTCTTCGCCTTCTTCGGAGCACGTTCGTTGGGTGAAGTCCACTGGTTCCGACTGTTCCTTGGTCTCTGGTGTGTGTCACGAAACGACGCAGAAACTCGCTTGCGCTTGTTGTCCGGAGTGAGCAAACGCGGCACCCATCGCGCCGACAGCTTTCTCATGCCCAAAATTCCATGCAGAATATGACCCACGCGATCTTTTGAAATGCCTACTGTCTGAGCTATCTCGCGCACCTTCAATCGGCGATCTGCCAATCGTGATCGTGGATTTTTGTCACGTTATCCTCCGTGGTAGCCGTTTTCGGGGCACCTGGACGTGGCTCATCAAAAACCGACGTGCGGCCACGTTGAAACTCGTTAAACCAATTTTTGATGGTCGCCATCGAAGGAGAAGAGTCACCGTACACAACATCCAAACGCTCTTTGATTTCGCTGCGCGATTTCCTTTCCAAAAACAAGAATCGAATCACCGACCGATATTGCTCTTTTTCCATTTTTTCTAAAATCCGCGGACACTCCCGCTTCCACACGCGGTCAAAACAAAACTACGAGTCCGACCCGGCTGAAATTTCGACAGTAGCCGTCTACTAGAATGTACTACACGATAGTAATTTGCTCTTGCGATACTGGCGCCATCTGGCGGTGAGGCTAAGTACTTATCGGACCACCCTCGTACATTAAATTTAAAATTACGCTCCTCCAAAAGCTTACATCTTTGTTCAAATAAGTCTGCGATTTTTAAACGTTTCTTTCGATTCATTTCCGAGATATACGGTTTTTTTTTCTTGCAACAAGATCTATGTTGAGCCCGGTGCAATGCTCTGGAGACTATGGTTTGGTTACAGCTGTATTCAGGGAAGTCAAGTTATGTGGAAATTGCTCTTAGGCTAGTAGATGGTTGTTTCATCACAATTCGTTTTATAAATTTTTCCTCACTTGCTCCAATTTTGCGTGGTTGACCAGTTCTTGGTTCGGTCTGTGTGGAAGATCTCTCATTGAAAGGCCTTACAAAACTTTGCATTGTTGCACGCTTTCTGCCAAAGAGCGACGCAATATCTGCATATGATTCTCAACCCATTTGAGTGCATAGCATCTGCAAATAACACGATCTAACTTCTTTATTTAGAGCAATTGTGGAAAATCGTCGACTGTATTCAGACTTTTGCAAATCACTGTACATTCCGCTGAACCACGTGCCTGCCAATTAACTCACTTTAAAATTACAGCGTCGCGACGTCTTTATTCAAGCACGTCATGTGATATGTAACATTAGTTGTAGTTGCAGCGAAGTAGTAAGTTAGTTTTCCTGGTTAACGAGCACTTTTCCTCTTACCCCTTTATGATCAGTCAAATAATCAAGCTGGCGATTGCCAACCAAGCTCCTTACGCGATGAGGTCATTTTCATCGGAAAAAGTAAAGTGAGAAACGGTGTGAGAGCACTATATGTAGATATGCTTCCCGCCGCCCCATTATTCAGCAATCACCCCTACAAGATACTAAAGGTAATCGGAAGTTATGCTCTTGACCTACATAACTACCGAAATTCTTAACCGAAACTGATAAGATAAACAAAGTTTACGCAATTCAGCAGAAATTATTTATTAGCCTTAAACCGATTTTGTCTTTTCATTAATCTATTTCTACTTTATTCAACAGGTGGTTTCGAACTGATGCCCGTTCCAGTACCCAGGTAGCACCTGTGCGGAGCCGTTTTTTATGTTTGTTTTTTTTTCTTTTTATTTGATCGTCTGCCGTTTAAGTACATTAAATGTTAGTTGTCCTACTGCCAGTTATTTGGTTTAGTCTTTAAATTTATTGGATAAAAAACACCTTTAAAATAAATAAAAGTAAATCAGGTAAAATGTCACCTTAGTCGTCATGGAAATTGAAGACACCCATTGACCAGAGGATGCCACTGTCGGTACGTATGCTCACTGTATCACTTTGATATGTATTCGACGAGCTTACAATGCCCGAAGTGAAATCGAGAACAGTATCATCTGGAATGAGAGCAACCAAATGTGAACATAGATCAACCTAGTTATAAAGATCTTACGTAAGTCCCATTTAAGACCGGTGGAAGTCGCAACAGCCCTTCCGCCGACTGGTAGTAAAGCACACCATCTCTCTTTGTCGGCCAAGTCCTTCGGAATTTTTATGCTATGCGCGCCGGATCTTAATAACCATGACATGGAAGTGCCGCATAAAAGGTACAAGTTCAGCAGCTCCGTTTTGTACAATATGTGAATGTTGGCCATGATGTGATCCAGGCGGCCCGACGTATCTTGTAACACGTACACATCGTTAATCTGGAATCGAATTTTAGATTTTTTAAATGTTTATGATTACTCGTTTGCTCTATTTACATTTTTCGATTCCATGTCCGGCCTAAGCACTTGAATGGCTTTGTCGAAATCAGTATAATCCTGATCCGGTGTTTTGACATGCTTAATGGACGGATCATTAAAGAATGCTACAGTTTCTTCAGTGATAGAGTCAAAATCACCCGTAATGAAATCGGGTAACTTCAGCTTGTTGCCATTTTCCAAGGACGTGATGAATGTTCGCCAACGATTCGACCCACCATCCACGGTACATCGAATTGCAGCTTAAATCCGATAAAAAATAGAAATACTACATGATTCGTTGGATATGCCAGAACTATTCGGTTAGGATATGACCCAAGTCCTACTTACCATTTTCCCAGAGACTGACCACCACGTCTGGGGGCGCTGTTATCTTGCGATTGAGTACAACGCAGGCATAAGGTTTTGTTATTCGCTTCGCTAGAACTTCACCGGGATGCCATTCGTAGGAAACTTGTTCGGGAACCTTTGCCATATACTTTTGATGGGTTTTTATGTTAAAATTTGTGATAGGAAATAATTTGTGGCGGTAAATTTGAAGCAAACAACGACCGGGACCGTAATCGAACGACAGCCTGATAAGGAGCACACTTTTTCTGCGCTAAAAACACATGTTTTTATCATATGATTCTGACAGATGACACAATCGTGGTGAAATAGTACAATATTGTTGGTTTCCTGGTAAATTCGTTGCATAGTTTTTGGAGAATAATGCGAGAATAAGTGAATGTCCGTTAAATTGGTGGAAAATTTAAATAAATTAAAAAAATGATATTTTTTTGCTTGATATCGTGGGAGCCAACTTTGAAAGAATAATCTGAGTGACTGGGACATGGTTTTAAATATCACCTTCAGCAGAAATGAATTCAATCGTTTTGTGAGATGCTACGACGAGGCTTTTAGAACACGTTCATATAAGTACGAGTTCTTGAAATGCTCACTTAAACCCAGCCATTCTAACAGGCTTGAACATCCTCATCGGTTTGAGATGACCGGTTCGATAATCAATCAGCAAATATTCGTAGGTCAAAGGAAAGCAAGATCGGCCGAGAACATCGCCGCGGTAAGTGAAAGTGTATAGCAGAACCCGAGGCAGTCGATTCCTCGCCGTGCACAAGAATTACAGCCTTTAACAGATTTCAAGGTCCAGCTGACCCAGGAGCTCAAAGTTGATGACCACAGACAACGCCGTTATTCGCTGACTCGGCTTCAGAGCGTTCGGAAGAGGACGCCAATTTTCGCCGAAAAATCATCTTTAGCGTCGAGGCACGTTTTTGGATGAATGGCTGTGTTGACCAGCAAAATTGCTGTATATGGGACGACGATGCATCCTCAAAATGTTATGGTTTGGTATGGATTTTGGGCCGGTGGCGTCATTGGTCCGTCCTTTTCGATAACGACGTTGGTGAGGCGGTCACCATCAACGGCGAGCGCTATAGAACCAATCACCTACGGCCCAAATTGAATCATAAGGACCTAGGCTACATGCCGTTCCTGCAGGACGACGCTACGTGCCACATGCCGGGGGCACGACCGGCATTCTGCATGAATGGGGGTGGTCGTGGTGTAATGGTAATCATCATCGACTGTTGAGCGGAAATCTATAGTTCAAGTCTGTCCGTAGCCAATAACCATTTCTATACGGAAAAACTGTACAACAACATCAGTTGTGAACGAGAGGTAAACCTCTCTGTGTGTGCATTTCCAATATAACACGGACTCTGTGTGTGCATTTCCAATATAACACCTTAATGACAAGAAGACAAGAAAAGTTACTGTGAACTTCAATCAACGCGACAAATCCAGTCGAATCTCTAAAATTATATCTAGAACAACCACCCCCGGAGAGTAGTGGACGAACATCTTCGACACAAACCATCTTCACCTCGTCCAGGTTGTGTGCCAAAAACTATAAGGGCGTAATTCTTGAACCTGCGCGAAAAAAAAAATTAACGATTTGAGAGTAAGGTAATCTCTCGCACATGTCATGAATTGGCCACCATAATCATGCGATTTGACCCCGCTAGACTTTTTCTTGCAGGGTTTCCTGAAGTCGCAGGTTTTCATGCGAATAAACCACAATCGACCGGTGCTCTTACGGTGAACATAACACAGGCCATCGCTTAAATCCAGGAAGACCTATGCGAAAGTTAAGCTGAGGCGCGCATTTGAACGATGTCATATTCTATACATAATAGCATAGATGGGCCTTTCAAATAGAAAAAAAAATGTTGTTAATATCTCACCCACAATTTTGTTTTACTTCATTTCAACATCTACCCGCCCTTATAGAAAAGCCCTTTATGAATTCCTGATATATAATTCCGATAAGTAGAGTCTTCACTGGCTGATTAATTTCAAGTCCGCAGCCGGCTGCACAGTTGAATTTCAGTTCAGTGTGAACTTGTGCC
This sequence comes from Merodon equestris, assembly GCA_958301585.1. Taxonomy (NCBI): domain Eukaryota; kingdom Metazoa; phylum Arthropoda; class Insecta; order Diptera; family Syrphidae; genus Merodon; species Merodon equestris. The sequence continues at coordinate 28,794,784 of OY284413.1, forward strand.
TCTCTCGGGGCCTGTCTGCACTCGTCAGCAAATTAAAATTTCTCGTTGATGGTGAGTTTAAAACCTGATGGCGCATTTATAACGTCTCCATTGTAGTTCTAAGTTCTATGCAGATTTTCAGGTGCAATCCACATTACTTGCAAAATCCGTTGATTTCGTGAAATCGCACTAAAGTAGTGAACCGATTTGATTTTAGCTCCTTAAAAGGTAAAGTATGAACGTAACTTGTAGACAAAACTTTCGGCGCCATTTTGAATGCCATGCCTCTACACCAAATGCTATCTGGTGGCAGATATTTCCCAATATTCTTGTCCAATAAAAAATAATGTGGCTTCAAAGCAAGGTCACATCCAGTGTATTAGCTTTTAGGACAACATTCAATCAATAAGATTTTTCTGCTTTTTGGTTTTTCAGTGTTCTATTTTTGACAGCTCACTCATAATTCTTGCCATGTGTCAAAGTAAAACATGCTCAGTTAGCATTGCCATTTCATCAGAAACCACTAATGAGGCGAATCACTTCAAATGTTCATCGACATTTGCCTACAAGCTGTGGAGAGCTCATGGGCACCCGGGGTTATGTCAACGTTCACGCATATTGTTATAATTCCCAGAGTGTCTGTGGCAGGAATACACTGTGGTAAAATGGAATGAGCTCACACGTATTCACGGATAGGTTCGTTTGTAACGGGTTTTGTCGCTACGAACTTGGACTTCAGTCAAAATTTCAGTGTTTCGCGGGGAAAGACGTACGAAAGATGTATTACGTCTTATATCCGAACAACGTTTACAAAAAATTGAGTTTTATTATCAAAATTTATGCTCTGTGAGAAATATTTGTGCACTTCGACCATTTTACGACCTATTGAGCAGCACCAAATTCCGCGCCAATTTCACGTTATTGGACATCAAGCCACCTACCCGTATACGTAGACGAAGATTTACGTCCATTCGTTGCTTGTCGTAGCATTGGAAATGTATTACTAGACTACGTGGACAATTTTATGTAAGCATCTTGGTCTAAAACCTTACAAAATACAGCTCACGCAAGAACTGGAACCGAACGACCTGCCACAGTGTCGAATTTTGGAGGAGGATTTATCAAAAAATTGTCTTCAGCGATGAAACTCATTTCTGGTTAACCAACCTTTTACCCGAGCTGCCTATGCATCTGAAAAGATGCACTGTTTGGTGCGAAATATGATTCGGCGGATTCGTCGGCCCGTATTCTTTCAAAGATATTTTATGCTCTTTTTCCATTTTTCTAAAATCCGCGGACACTCCTGCTTCCACACGCGGTCAAAACAAAACTACGAGTTCGGCTGAAATTTCGACAGTAGCCATATACTAGAATGTACTGCACGATAGTAAGTGCTCTTGCGATACTGGCGCCATCTGGCGGTGAGGCTAAGTACTTATCGGACCACCCTCGTAGTTTTACAGTAATTTTATTCCATGTCATGGGGCATATGTATTCCCATTATGTAGAAAGACTGCTTTCAAACTTATTTTTGAAGAGTCAATAAACAATCGCCAGTCGTTAGGATCGTATTCGATGTCATGCCAGGAATATCTTTACAGTTTACCAAATCTTGATCTTCAGCGAAGAATGGAAGAAAATCTTTTTCTCTGTGAAAGTACCATCGAAATGAAGTACCAGGCGCAAGCATATTTCTTTCTTTTAATCGTGATCCGAGGAATTCAGCTGCATCTTTGGGGAGATTCAAATCTCTTGTCAAGTCGTTTAAATCGAAATACAGGATCAGATTGGAATACATTCTGTTCATTTGTATCACTGGCAGAATCTTCAATTTGTATAGCTGGCTGCACCATTTCTGAATCTCCGAAAACTGCAGGCGTAAGTGATGACACATTTGGATAGCTTATGTCACTTTTATTTTTAGAATTGTATCCAGTTATGTCACAACAGAAGTAGCAATCTACGAGATGGTCGTTAGGCTCTCTCCATAGCATGGGCTATGGCTATTTTGAAGCTATTTTTCTGTCCTTTTGACCACTTGCGAAGTTCTAGTAAGGTAGGTAGGTAGGTAGGAGTGGCCGCCTGATATCAAGACGCCAGGCCCAATCAGCGCTTATGCCCCGTTTTGATGCCACCACTCAGTGACCTAATGTGCTATTATTAGAGTTTGATATCCATCCTGTGGAATTAAGGAATTTGATGATATTGCAGAATCCTATTTCCCTGAATTCTGATAGGTCGTCGAAGGAGATTTTGCCGAGTAGGCGCTGTCTGGTTTTAGCTAGAGCCGGACATTCACACAGGAAATGGGTGAGAGTTTTCTTTTCCAGTGAGTTCTTGCAACTTCGGCAGTAGGTGTTGAATGGGATGCCTAACTTAGCAGCGTGGGTACCGACAGACCAGTTGCCAGTACAGATGGCTACAATTCTGGCAATCTCTTGTCGGGGTCTGTTAGTTAGGTCGAGGGTTCTTTTCCTGTTATAGGAGGGCCATGTTTTCCTTGATATGACGCAGTTGCTAAGACTGCACCATCTGGAGTTCGCCCTCGAGAGAAAGTGTTGTAGAAGGTTTGCCTTGACCAGTCTGATGAGGGGGAGTACTGCCTCCGCCAAAGAAAAGTCGAGGGAAGAGCCGTGCCTTGCTAGAGCGTCAGCCTTTTCGTTTCCCTCTATTTCGCTGTGGCCAGGAACCCAAATGAGAGTAATGTTGAAATAGTCTCCTGCACAGCTGATTTCATCCTTACACTGTGCAACTAATTTGGATTTTATGGAGTGAGAGTCGAGGGCTTTGATAGCTGATTGGCTATCAATATATATATTGACATCTCTCTTGGTAATAGGATAGCGCGTGAGTAACTTGCAAGCTTCCTTAATCGCTAGTATTTCCGCTTGGAACACGCTGGCCGAGTCTGGAAGTCGCAGCGATTTGGAGATATTCAGTTCCGCTGAGAAGATACCCGAGCCAACCCCACACTCCATTTTCGAACCGTCGGTGAAAAAAGCTACCTGATGGTTCTCAGAGTGCAGTCCCTGTTTCCATGCCATCCTGGATGGGAAGTGGACATGGGCGGCTTTACTTGGGTTGTGTATGGGTGTAGTGAAATCGGTTGCAGTCGTGGCCAGGTCACTAGGTAATAGGTCCAGCACCTTGCTATGACCGTAGGGTTTAGATGACCAGAACCCAGATTCTCTGAGTCTAATGGCGCTACAGGCTGCATTATATCTGATGAAGAGGTCCAGAGGGAGGAGGTTTAGGAGTACGTTAAGTGCCTCGGTCGGAGTAGACCGAAGGGCACCGGTTACCCCGATATTGGCCGATCTCTGTACTCGGCTTAGTTTTTTGATGTTGTATGCCTTACTTAGGGCAGGCCACCATACGAGCGCTCCGTAGGTGAGGATTGGGCGGATGACAGCCGTGTACATCCACAGCACCATTTTGGGTCGGAGTCCCCAGCTTTTGCCGAAGGTTCTGCTACAGGCATAGAAAGGGACACATGCTTTCCGTACCCGATGTTCAATGTTCATCTTCCAATTGAGCTTGGGCTCTAGATAATTCCTAGGTATCTAGCCTCGGAAGACAAGGAGAGTGACTGGTTGTTGAGTCGAGGGAGATTAAAGGCCGAAATCTTATATTGGGTGGTAAACAGCATCAGTTCTGTTTTACTCGGATTGACGCTTAGGCCGCATCCTGAGGCCCAGGCGCTTAGGTTAGTCAGAGCTCTCTCTGAGATTTCGCTAATTACCGAGGGAAACATTCCCGATACTAGGATGACCACGTCGTCAGCATAAGCAACCGCCTTTATTCCGATTCTCTCGAATTCTTTCAAAATTTTATCGATAACCAAGAGCCATAGTAGAGGCGATATTACCCCACCTTGGGGTGTGCCTCTATCTACGGTCTTAACTATAGTGGTGTTGCCCATCTGGGCCTGAATGATCCTTGTTCTGAGCATGGATATGATCCATCTGCTAACAAGTCCCTCTACCCCTGCCGTAGTGAGGGCTTCTTGGATCGATTCAGTGTGAACGTTGTTGAAAGCACCTTCTATATCTATGAAGGTAAAGTTCTAGTAAACAAGTCAAACAAATTTTTTGAGGTGTCCAAGTTTTGTCTTTGTTACTTATAGCATGTCCAAAATAACTTTTGTAAATATTTTTCACAAAGTCTGTGATGTTGTTTCGTTGTTTTATCACAATAAATTCTCCGCAAATATAACAAAAACAATTCGGAAAATTTAAACAACTTCGCGACGACATTTTAAAGTTTATGTTGCAAGATGCGCACTTCAACTGTTAATCAAACTCTGTCATATGCTTTTGAAATATCGAGCGCAACAATCTTACTGTCGCCGAAATAGTTAGTTCATCTGTGACTTGAACAAGTCACGACATTTATCAGCGATTAATCGCCGACGATTCATCAGTGTCTTCATTACCTTAGAAAGTAGGGACGTTAGTGCTATGTGGGTCGGTAAAAGGTGGGAGACGAAGGGACGGGCTGTGATTTTGACAGCGTGAAAGAACACCTCTTCAGAAGTATATTAAGTACTCTTGCAACTGTATGAGTGCGCAAGTGGATTTGTTCCATGGAAGATTCTACGCTCTCAAGTACAGGCGGAGACAAAGTGTAATTTGGGAGCGTTGAACTGGCTGCTTAATATCTGTGAAAAATAAGCTAAATAAATATGCAAAAAAAAACGAGAATCGAATGTACATACTTAGGTCGCGAAATTCAAAAAGTCACCATAACAAACCTCGTATGATCGGTGAGGTGTGGAACATCGTAAGCGCATATGCCCCTCAAGTAGGATGCGAACAAAAAGAAAAATATGCATTCTGGCTAGATTTCCACAACCTTGTCAAAATCATCCCAAAGGAAGAGCTTTTGTTTGTTGGGGGAGATTTAAACGGACATGTCGGGAAGACAAGCGAAGACTATGAAGGCTACCACGGAGGGCTGGGATACGGCACCAGGAACTCTTCAGGTGAAGATATCCTAAACATGTGCAAGTCGTACGGTCTTATAGTGCTAAATACCATGTTCGTCAAACAAAGTCGGCACCTGATCACTTATAGCAGCGGCGGAAATGAAACTCAAATAGACTATCATTTGGTATCCAGTTTCATGAAGCCACGAGCTAAAGATTGCAAAGTGATCCTGGGAGACGCGATCGCCCCTCAACACCGTCTCCTCCTGACTGAATTTTTTATGGATGCGAGAAAGAAGTCAAAGCAGCAAACGAAGGTGTCTGAGAGAATCAAGTGGTATAAGCTGGATAAAGGAAAAGGCGAAGCTTTTATTACCATCATGGAAAACTACCTCTCTTCCATTATCGATGACGTCGGTAATGAGGAGTGCAGAGCACAAGGCATGTGGGATTCCCTACAACAATCTGGCCTGGAGAAAGCCAAATCACTGCTCGGAACATCTAAAGGCCCCTGCCAACACGCAAAAGAAACCTGGTGGTGGACAGACGAAGCCAAAGCAGTGATACACGAAAAGAAAATGGCTTTCCAAGCTTGGTCAAAGTGCTCTTCTACTAATAGAGAGGAAAAAGCTCGCCGTGAAAAGGTATATAGATGTTGCAAAGGTATCGCGAAGAAAAAATGCGCCGAATTCAAAGCAAAAAGCATGGAAGGCCTCTATCAGGAGTTGGAAGAAATATCGTCTTCCGCGTCTGACAGGAACCAGGCTACCCAGGAGCTTCGACAAAACAATTTGAACAAAGGAGCAAATATCTTTAAGATAGCCGCCCAGAGAAGAAGAAATGCTCAGAAGATTCGTTTCCCAAAGTTTATTAACAATGCTGAAGGCCAACTCCTTGTGGAAGACGGAAAAATTCTCCACAGATGGCGACAGTATTGCGAGGAACTTCTGAACGAACAGTTTCCCCGAATGTACTTTCCAAGAGCCGCCCCGAATCATGCCGAAATATCGGACATCACAGTCGAAGAAGTTCGGTACGCGGTTAAAAACTCCAAGAAAAGAAAAGCTGTTGGGCCGGACGGGATACCCTCTGAGTTCTGGAAAAAGATGGGAGACATCGGGTCTAGATGGCTCATGGTTCTTATCTCCAAACTTATGAGAGGCGACACTATGCCTAATCAATGGAGGGAAAGCTATCTTCTTCCATTGCACAAAGGAAAGGGTGATACGCGAAATTGTGATAACTACCGTTCTGTCAAGCTGATGTCGCACACCATGAAGATCGTTGAACGGGTATTAGATAGCCGACTGCGGTAAATAATACGACTATCTGATGACCAGTGCGGGTTTGTCTCGGGTAAATCAACAACAGATGCAATCCAAAGTATAAGAATCATGATGGAAAAGCATCGTGATTCTTCAAAGAACTTGCATATGGTGTTGGTTGATTTCGAGAAGGCCTTTGACCGGCAACCAAGAGATCTTTTATGGGTAGCGCTAAGACAAAAAGGAGTTCCAGAAACCTACGTGCGAGTGATTATGGACATGTACGAGAGAGCAACGACAAGAGTAAGATGCACCGCAGGAGTCACCGAAGAGTTCGCAATCAAAGTCGGTGTACACCAAGGGAGTGTCCTCAGCCCACTGCTTTTTATAGCAGTCCTTGATTGCTTGCTTGAAGGAAAAGTGACGGACCCCAATGTGCACCAGCTATTCTTTGCTGACGATGGGGCCATTATAAGTGATGATCAGACGTCCCTACAACGAGCACTTGATGTGTGGGTGGACATTTTTGAGGGACATGGGTATCGTATTAGTTCAAAGAAGACAGAGTATCTGTGCTGCCCGTTCTCTGACCCTCATCAGCCTATTCCAGACATTTACTTGAATGGAAGAGTACTTCCCAAGTGTGAAAAGTTTAAATATCTGGGATCTATGATTAATAGAGAAGCAACTTGTGATGACGACATCAAACATCGCGTAAGCTTAGGGTGGATGAAGTGGCGGGAAAACTCCGCCATCTTCTGTGATCGAAAAATGCCCCCTAAGCTGAAAGGAAGGCTCTACACTTCAGTTGTACGTCCGGCGCTCACATACAGTTCACAATGCTGGACAATGCACAAAAAGTATGACAGCAAATTAACGGCAACTGAGATGAAGATGCTTCGCATGACAGCGGGAGTAACAAAGCGTGACAGAATTAGAAGTTCAAAGATCCGAGGAAGCCTCCACGTAAAAGAAACCATCACAAGAAATATAGAGCGCGACCGACTCAGTTGGTATTGCCATGTTCAAAGGAGAGATCCTTTGAACCCCGTCCAAAAGGCGTTATCAATCAACATTCCAATTTCAACACGCAAAAAAGGCAGGCCGAAAAACAATTGGTGCAAACAAATGCAAAAACACCAGCATTTGATTGGCCTCAGCGATGAAGTAATCCCAAACCGGGAAGCCTGCCGCTACTTTCTGAGGTCAAACCGGCGGACCCCACAAGCGGACCAGTAGGAATGCAGTTAAGTGGGAAGGTTATGGTCCTACACTTCTGACCATAACGACGCCGGGATAAAAAGGAAAAGAAGAAGAACAAACCTCGTACGATCGAAAAGGTGACTCAGGGTTTGACCCTCGTATGGGCCACTTAGAACGTGGTTTACATTTACACGAAATAACCCTTAAAAATGGCAAGTACTGATTTATCAACTCAAATAAAATGTATGCACGTCCGCAATTTCTCTAAATTTTTTTTTGACAATTAAAATCCAAGCGCTTAAAAAATTACATGCGAGTATTAGGATGTCACCCCCGCGATTCGCGTACCAGTACCAACGTAGGATGGCGATATACCCCCACTTTTAAGAAAATATAATTTATGTTGTGTACACGTCGGGCAATAATCCCTCAAACCTTTTGTTTATTTCAATTCATGTGTTACTTGTATTTCAGTCCGAAAAAATAGGGTCATGGCCGCGACTGGTTTATTAAAAACATTTTGGAATAATATTACAGTTGCCCATTAATACATAGTTTCAACTGGATATTTTATTATCCCCATCATAAGCACGACTCTTCGAAGTCGAACTTTTATTTCGAATTAGTGTCAATGCTAGATAAGTCAAAGTTAGACCTTTGCTAGAATTGCCCGCATTCAACAGCGGACGAAGAATTAAGGAATATCAAATTCCATGACCCAAGTGCAAAAGTTATTCAAAGCTCATACCAGCTCATAGCTCTCACCGCCGCTAGAACTAAGAATAAGAAAACCTCGTTTATCCATATAAATTGAATCGTTACTTTATTTTCATGTTAAAATATTTTCGAATAGTGTATAATTAATATATATTTAATAATAAATTTCAATAGATGTTTGTATATAAGATATTATATATACGATAAAATGTAATATATAATAGCCTGAGGCACATCATTTATTTTTAGCCATTACACTTGTATCCACCTCTTTCCACACACGTTTCATTCCATTTTAATTGAAGCTGACTTGATCTCCCACTTACTATCGATTTTGTTTTTTTTTGTTTTGTTTTTGTTTATTGTTTTGCATTCGTTACCGGCAATTAATGGCTAAGTGGTTGATAGACCTACTCTATGACGTATTTCGAAGTACATACACCGAAACATGATTTGCTTGTTTATCTTGTTATCTTTTGTTTATCTATTTTCGTATTCATTTAGAACATTATCGTTAAGTAAGTGATTTTATTTAAATTCTTCTCGTTTACAAATTGTTTTGTATAAAACATACATGTATATGGGGTGTGTAGATATATATATCATCGTATCTATGTAATTTGTTTCTCGTCTACTACCTTACTTTGCACTTGGTTGCTTATTATTTTAATTCATTTATTCATTCTGTTATGCGTAACACATTGTTTGACTAATGATTTGTGAATTGGTTTTCCTCTTTTTAATGTAAGTCGCATTTTGAATGCTCATTTACAATGTACACACATCGTTTTCTGTGTTTTAATTAATAAATTGTTTTAGAACATTTACCCTACGTTAAAGGATACGAAGAAGAAAGCAATTACAATTGAAATGATCGAAATAGATTTGAGGAATAGCGATAGAAGGTTTATTTGAATGGATTTAAGGCTTCAATGAACTTGTTTAAGTTCAGGGGTAAAATGTGAATAGGCACTTGGGTTTAAAACGAATTAAATATGACAAAGGTGGTAGGTTTAATGGTACACGGATTACCTATGTGCTCTTTTCACCAACAAACTAGGGACGAATTAGTCAAGTTGAAAAACATATAGCAACCTTCAGCGGTTTCTTTTAAAATTCAATTCTACTATTACTTCGTTATATCGGGTTAGGATTCTGGCTCAAGGTAAAAGTCGTGGATACACTTTGTCTTCGATATCTATTGGGTGTATGCATTAATTTCAAAGGATTTATAAGAGATAGCGCTACTAGTACTATATGGCATCTGGCCTCAGCTTGTAGTATATATCCATTTGTCAATATGTAAAATTATGGTGATCATACTCCATCGATTTCGACCTATGAGTACTGGTTTCGTCGCTTTAAAAGTAGTCCGGGAAAGTCAAAATAGTCTGAAGATGAGGAATTGGAAGCAAAAAGAACTTACACAATCATTAAATGTTGACCAAGCAACAATCTCCATACGGTTGAAGGCATTGGAAATGATTCAAAACCAAGGGAATTGGGTACCATACGAGTTAAAGCCGAGAGACGTCGAAGGGCATATCCGAAATGCTGCTTAATCGTCCAAAAAAATTAGCTTTTATTTTTGCATAGCATGCACGAAAAGTGGATCTCTTATGGTAACCCCAAGCGCAGTAATCATAGGCAAACCAAATCGATTGCAAGCCAAATATCTATGCTGTCAAAGTAATGCTGTGTATTTGGTGGGAAGAGGGGGGAATAGTCTGTAAAAGCTGATGAGAAATGGTAAAACAATCGATGAACCTCTTTATCGACAACAATTGAACCAAGCAATAAAGAAAATACGCCCGGAATCGGAGACTAAGCACGAAAAATTGATTTTTCATCATGACAATGCTCGACTACGTGTTGGGCAACCCGTTAAAAATTACTTGGAAAATATCGGAAAGAAAATGTTGCCCACCTGCCATATAATCCAGGTCTAATGCGATCCGATTACCACTTGTTTCTCAGTCAAAGGTATCAAAAATTGGTTTGATTCCTTGTTGGGCTCAAAAAGTGAGGAGTTTTTTGGGGCCGGAAACCATGAATTGCCAGAAAGATGGGAAAAAACCATAGCTAGCGATGGACAATATTCTGAATCAATAATTTTGTATCCATTTTATTTAAATAAAAACTTTTTTCACTAAAAAAATCTTTGAAATTAATGCATTCACCCGATACATACCGTTATATGAAATTCATATTTATATCTTAAAGGGAATTTGTAACAACAATTTACATTACTTCATCGCATTTCTCAACTTTTTGTTTAATGGAGTAAATCGATTTGTACACTGAAAGGCTCAATTGGCTGTAAAGGAAAAAAATAAATGGACAAGGCAGTAGACTTGCAAAACATTTAAAAAATCAAATAAAAAACATATTGAAGGTCGTCTTACTAACTCGAGTATATTATTTCAAAAGGTCGAAGAACATCTGGAGCCACTATGCATTTCAAAAGAGCCAAAGCAGAGGAACATTATAGGAAATATTGTAAAATTTTATTTTGTTTTTAGTCGAGTTTAGGAACTCTGTTATTTTTCAGGCAAACTTTAATATTTTTAGTAAATTGCTTAACACAGTGCAAAGAAAATTGGCTGCGGCTATCTGCTAACCGACTGTTTTGGATATATATATGATTTTTTTATTTTATTTTTATATAAAAAACATTACAAGGACTGCTACACTGTTTTTCTGCTTATTACAAAAAAAAAAAAAAAAGTGTGCAGGCCTCCGACTTTAAATGGCCGTTGACGTTTGCCTACAAGCTGTAGTGAGCACGTGGGAACCCGGGGTATGACGATCATGTACGTTATTATAACTCCCCGAGTACGTGCCAGGAGTAGTATATTCAATATTTTTGGTTTGGTGGCTAGGAACCTGAAAATCAATGTAAATAAATTGGTTTCGCGGGGAAAGATGTACGAAAGTCGGAGGCCCCATTGTGAATTCTGTATTAGGATTATCCAGTTTGAAAGTTGCAACAGGGAGATAATTACAATACCGAAAGACTTTTTTTATTAAATACTATTTTTCATGAATAGAAGCTTGGATTTATAAACCAAAATTAGTAAATTTTGGGTGCGATTTAAAGAAAAGATGGTCAGAATGTCTTCGATCCATTCATTACATGGCTTCGAAAATTGCCTCCAAAAACAAAAGGACTTCTTTGAAAAAGAGTCTTTGATGAACGATTTCTTTAAAAACGAAGGTGTCTGGATGAAAACTAAAATAATGAAAATTCATGAAAATAAGAGTCATGAGCAGAGTATAGTGTGTCATTTCACCACGATTACAAAAAAAAAATAATGGACGAGCACAGAAAAAAAGGAATTGAAACAAATTTCAAGAAAAATGAATAAAAGCAATAAAAACGTGAAATTTGATTCAAACTGTGGTAACAGGTCACCTTTTGATCTATTTATTGTACATAATCTATTAGCGTGACCAACAAACATTCTTTCAGAAATCGCAGAATCCAATTATTATGTTTATCTTAAATGAAAAATATTCAGTTCTTGTGTAAACTCTATATAGCGAACTTCTATTTAACGAAAAACTCCTTAAAACGTAGAAAGGCTCGTTTGGTTTACACGGTTACCCTTATATTGAAACACTCCTTCTAGGTTAGCAACCAGAAATCTGTTCATTTGTTTGTTGTAATTGCCTAGCACGTGTTTACTGACTCTACGTTCTACTATCGTCTTATTGCTGGGGCTTTTCTTTATGTCATCTTATTTTTAGTTGCTTTCAAATGTTTGGACTAACATGGCGAGTATAAGAAAAACTTTGTGTATTGACGCAAATACACAAGATCACAAGAAAAGTGATGTTGCAAGACGTTTTGGATTCACTCCATCTACTGTGTCTACTATTTGGGTCAACAAGGAAAAATGTCTACAGGCAGAGATGGATTAAAAGTCTTCAAAGAAATGAAAAAAGGCCTAAAATTGAAGATTTGGATCAGGCAATGTTGTCATGGTTTTATACAAATGCAAATACACTGTAGACGGTTTTGTAACACAAAGCCACTTCTTTCGCTTGCACTGTTTTCTTTTTCTGCACCAAGTCTGTTTGATGTTTAAAGGGGAGAGGATAAAAGGGATAAGTAGGCGTTCTTCTACATTTTTTTTTCTTCTATAATATTCTATTGTGGGGAACGTGCTTTGGGTGATGCGTAGGTTTATATAATATTAACAATTACATCACTTGAGCCTTGGAGTATAAAGCCGGTGGTATTTCGACAATAAGTTACACAATATCAGGGCCAGTACCGTAGGAATGTCGGCTTAACCGGGGTCGTTATGTAGTCATGTGTATTTGCCTGCGTTAATCTCTATTTAAGGATGGTCAGGCTAGCCTCTAGGAATTCCCTATATTCCGAGATAAATCCAAAGAGCAGTCGAGTGAAGTATTATAGGAAAATCTCCGCGTTATGAGCAGTTCATATATAGTGACTTCCTCTATCCCCTAAGCCCTTACATCACAAGAACAATCCCTAGAACCATCAGTAACACAACTTCTCAAATCCTGGGGTTCAAAGTGCCACCTCCGAGGAACCCCAGGCTTGAAGACGCATAGGAAGATAAATGCATCGAAATATGTAGGCGGCATTCATAGCTGTGTGATATTGTAAATCTAGTCGCTTGTAAGCTCAATCAGGAGAAGAGGAGGGATGAACAGAGTGCGTAAAAGAAAGCATAGGAAAACATTTCTGCAGTCCATACCATTGCGTTGATAAAAAAAATTCCGCTGTCAGACGGAAAGTGAATGGAGAAGCACGAGATGTTGTGCACTCCCATCGCTATGCAGAATTTCGCACCAGTTCATAAGGTCATGAACCTTAGTTTGAAAGATGACCTACCATTGATTGAGTGGGCGAAACAGTTCACATGCCACACAATTTTACTGAAAATTTCCAAACCTACATACGTGAACGAGAACGTAGCAATAGCAGCTTTACTCACTGATGAATAAAAATTCTTGATTCAGTGAAGAAAAATGAGGATGTAAGATGTATAGATGTGACAAATCTAAGATGTAAGAAGGAGATGAAGTTAAAGAGATGTAGAAGGTGCGGCTAATTTGGTAGAAGAAAGGGTGTTTGAGAACGCCAACTGAGTTTTTGTTTAATCTCAAAATAATTGTATAAGCACGCAATTAATCTTGGATTCGATTTTTATACTTAAGCAACGATTTCTGAGGGACTTGGATTTCGACCGTAACCGTGACAAACTGTGTTTTTCATACAAATTATAAAATAAAACGGAAGATTAAAATACCAGAATAGTAAAAAACGACAAACTAAGATTCCGGACTATAATTATGTTATGTCAATTTCGTTCACTTAACTTAGTCAACATTTTTTGTGAGTAAAAGCGGCTAAAGTAGGTCTAAAGGTCAAAGAAAGACGCGCAACACTGACGTCGTGGTCAGAACGTCACCTTCGGCAGCTATAATTTTGAGCTAGTCACGGACTTCGTCTACCTTGGCTCGAAGGTGACAAGCAGCAACGACACCAGCGTTGAGATAAAACGCAGAATAACTCTTGCCAACCGCTGCTTCTTTGAGCTCAAGAGGCAATTGGGTAGTAGAGCCCTCTCTCGAAAAAGTAAGGTATCCCTCTACAAACCCTTAATCATCCCGGTCGTCCTCTAAGGCGCTAAGTCTTGGACATGATCAAAAGCGGATGAAGAGGCTCTTGGGCGTTTAGAGAGGAAAATTCTGCGTGCAATCTTTGTTTTTATAAACGGAGAGTGGAGAAAAGAAACTCAACCAAGAATTGTACGGGCTTCACAGCGACATCGCCCTAGCAGACGTTTACAGATCCAACGTCTAAGATTTCTGGGCCATTTAGAGCGAATGGCCACCACCACTCTTCGATTCCAACCCTAAGAAACGACACAGCAAAAGACGACCGCATCTAAAGTAACGCACACTGGTGGAAATGGACATAAACCAACTAGTCGTCCGGCATTGGAAGCAGCTGGCCAAAGATCGTGGCGACTCTCTTTATTAAACACTATTTTTGTAAAATAAGCCAAAATTAGCAAATTTTGTATGCGATTTAAGGAAAAGATGGCAAGAATGACCAGTATAACTGCCAAATCAGAGCCACCTGAAAAGTCTAAATTCACAAATAATCAAGTAATAATCATCAGAAGTAGCAGAAGCCGGAAAGACATTTTTCAGGCAAGTTATTTTCAGATTCCCTTACCCTCTTAATAATGCTGAAGGTCTCTAATAAGGATCGTAACATTGATGGGTCGGTGCATTGTTAGTGAGCCTCTATCCACTCATTAGCTGTCTTAGAAAATTGCCATCAACAAAAGGGCTTTTTTTGAAAGAACCATTGCGTCTGGATGAAAAAAAAAAATAATGAAGATTCATTAAAACGATTAAAAAAAAAAAACATAAAAGACAAGCACAGAAAAAAAAGTCGCGAGTATTTTCTTTTCAAAAATGGGTTAATAAAAAAGCAAAATTAATCAAAGCAATATAATTCAAACACTCCAGGACAGGACACTTATTACTCATCTACAAAATGCATTGATGTGAATACCAATTATTCTTCCACGAATTGCAGGGGCTCTATTCTGGAGGCCGCAGCGCCTGTTTATATCAATTTCACGTATGTCTTAAATGAAAAATATTTAGTTCTTTAAATAGCTTAGGGAAATGCTGCTTAGCTATGTATGCACGGCAAATCACTCAGTTGGAGCAACGAGATGAGCACATGAGAGAGTGGGTACTGCATGATGGATACTGTGCTGCCTCCACATTTTTCAATGGATTTTTTCTAGGCTACTCAATTGGCTTATAGGTAAAAAGTAATTAGTCAAGTAATGCTAGTCAGTTATGCTAGTGTACGTCTGCAAAACGTAATCTTTTAAGATAGTTTAGCCTTGCACCGCTGTTGAACAACCAGGTCGAGGCCACAAGAGAGGAAAATATAAAAATTAAAATAAAAACAAAATACAAATGCACCGTCACATAAACCAGTGGACGGAATATAGGGAGTAAGATGTTGTCGGAAAAGAAATGCAGCTAAAAATAAAATAGTCTCCATCGATTCTCTTAGAAGAAAATAGCATTCAATATGAGGATTCTAAAATTAATTCCTCGGGGTTTTCTGCACTCTGTGGACTCTGGAGAAGGGAATTAAACTTAAAACAGCTCCGACAGGTAACAACTCTCCACTCCAACGTCTAGGTAGAGTAACTGAATGATAAAGAAAAGTGATCAGGATCTACCAAACAGGGACCGAAAGGCACAGGGACGATTATTTCATCGTTGTATATAATAAAAAAAAAATACTTCGGACTACCACGCGAAGGTACATTGAATGCAAACAACCACGTATGTCTACGAAGCCAATTCATATTAAGTACTTTCTATCGCTCTTCACCAAATACATCATATCGCTACGCAGACTCGAAGGAAAATGTGATTTTGTTGAACAAAAACATTGCTAATCCACTCAATACAAAATATACAAATAACTTACAATTAAAATGTTGGCTTTTGTTTTATTTTAAAACGCTCACAGCGTTTTCGTCTTGTTTTTTTTTCTTCTCTTTCTTTAACTATACTTTACAGATACCTAAGATTTGAAAAGACGTAGAAGTAGTAGTAGACAGAAATAAAAATTATTAAAAAAAACAATAAAAAAATAACTAAAACAACTTTAACAACAAATATCTACGCCGGACATAGGAAATTGGCACACGCTCCTCTTTGGGGATTCGAACAACATCTATAAGCCATGCTTAAACGCCTTACGTTTCACTGTTTTTTTTTTTTTTGTTTGTTTCTCTACTTACTAAGAATCCAGTTTGTTAATATGTGTTTCTGGTTTGTTTCGCTTCCTTATTACACTATTTTTCTCTTGTTTATATTATTTAAAGCCCTTACGTTATGCCTATTGTAATTGTAAGTTGTTGCTTGCTATTTACAGATACACTTGGTCAAGTTATGCATAGAAGTACTGATTCATAGGTTTGTTTAAAATATTTTTTTCGTTTCTATTATGCAACTAGGTGTCGACTGTTTTCATTGTTAGTTTGTGCGTTTGATTCACGGGTAGGTTTGTTAGTCTTTCCTTTTAGTTAAAGTATGATTGATTATCCTGTAAGTGATGATAGGTTACGGTTCCTGTCTGTGGAGGGGGGTTTGCTTATTCGAACTGATGTTGAATGGTCTTTTGGAAGATGTAAACCAGGGAAGTGACCAAATTTAATTTTTGAATTATTTGATGCAAGTTGGCGCTTTGGAATAACTATGTTAGACTTGCGTATTCGGATAAACTGGTAGTTGTACCATGAAATAGTGACCTAACAACCTATTGCCACTGGTAAACTGACTGCCTTGCAATCATCATTGGAGATTATCGCGTTCTCATCGTTTCAAATCTCCTTTTTTGATCGTAGACTACATAATACTCAGTGACACTAGAGTCCAAGTCAAAGGCAACACAAAGGACAACAACCACTGAAAACAATGGCACTCGCCTTAACAAAATCATTCACGACATGTAGTTAGTGGCTCGACTTACAGAGCTCGTTTAGAAGCTCTTTAACAGTTGAATAAGCAAACCGCAATTTTTTTCTGATTTGTGGATTGTACGTTTGCAATAGAAAAAGAACCCAAAACATGAACTAAACCTCTTGGAAACTGACTTGTACTATTGCATCTATGTAGTGTAGCCGCGTACATACAACGCGACCTACAAATGCAACCAATTAACTAACTTATACGATCTAACCATTGACTTATAGAGAAATAGAAAACAAACAGACAAACAAAAACTGTTAACAACGAACTTATGAAATGTACTTAATCCACAAATCCAAACCTTTTACTCAGAGATTGTTCATCTGTAGTATGTCCGCTTCGATGATAGACTCCGAGACACCGAAACCCCCCAGATCGTCCATTCCATCGGTTAAGGAATTGGATCCGCCTTCCCGGGCATCGTCCAACAACGAATCGGATAAGTTTGGAGTAGCTGCTGCAGTAACCGATGGCGCACGACTATATGACGGCGTGCTCTCGACCGTATTGCCGTTGATTAAAAAATCCCGATTGAATTCGGGACTATAGCGGAACGATGGCGTGGCTGTGTTGGACGTGATCGGTGTGGTTGGCATTGACTTGGAGATATCGTACATTTTGGTCGAATATTTACTTTGAATAGTAAAAGCCTCGTGTTGTTGCTGTTGCTGGTGCTTTTTGCTGCTCAAAAATGGATCAACCATATTCTGGAGAGGCAATGGCGTCGATGGAACCGAGCGGGACACGATTCCACCGAAACTGTTTGGTAGTCGACTGTAATCATTAATCGATTGCGGCATAATATCAGCCACCGAGCCGGAAAGCAGGCTACTGGTAGTGTCTTCGATTTTAATTGCAGCCTCGTGACTCTGACTGGCATCACTGAAGATGTCCAGAATCGTTGACGGGTCACTAAAGTCCGTAAATTGCGTTGGCACCGGAGTTTGAGCGGCCGAGCTGCAAGCTGACGTATATCCTGCATAGTTTGAGGTCTGATTGAATGCGGGACTGTGACGGTAGTGCAGTGGAACGCTCCTTGATCGTGACTCAGACATCAGATGCGGCGGTGGTTGGTCGAGAACGCATTCGAGAGAATTCTGATCGCCGGTTAGCATCTTATTACCCGAACTACAGTTGGTGAAATTTTGCTGATGATAATCGTGATTGGAAACCATTAGATTGCTGTAGTCTCCCATCGCATTCGAAGTAGCTATTGGCTGATAACCCTTACCGAACATCATCGCGTCTTGTAGGATCGACGGACTTGGCGGTGCTGATGCCGAAGCCACTGAGCCGTAGTTTTTACAACCATTACGATTTGCTCCAATCATGGGATCATTCGCTGATAGAATCGAGTCTTTTTCGGCGGCCGGTAGCGATTGCTGCTTGTGTAACGTTGGCTTAGTACGCACCGATGTAGCAGTTATTCTCGGACTAGCAAATAGACTTTTATTACCTGTTGTCGGCATGGAGGTTGAAGAAGAAGTGCCGGGTAGAGTGGAAGCGTTGTTTGGCGTGATATTTGTCGAATTCGGCGAAATCGGATAGAAAGTGTAGTTCTTTCGCCGTTGTGTTGTACTTGGACCAGGTACCATTGCGTTAAGATTGATTTTTCTCTTCTGCGTTGCTCGGACGTTGTTTGGAATTAGGGTGTAGTTGTCTGCGGGTATTATAGCTGGATCCGCAGTCGTGGTAGCAACATTATGATGTGGTGCAGTAGTTATTGTGATAGATGTTGGTCCTACTGCGGAACTAATCGCTATGGATGACGATGATGCTGTTGCATTCAGATGCTTTTCTGACATGATTGCAAGAGACGCTGAGGCTGACCCTTCGTTGTAGAGATCTGGAAATAATGACAAAGTTAGATATGAAGAAAGAGAAATTAGATTTCAGAAGATTTACTTGGCGGCATTATGTAGTGATTCCCGTTGTTCAATGGGATACATTCCTTCTGGTTGGCGATTGTGCCTCCCGCGAGAGCTTCGGTGTTTTCATTCGAATCTTTATTGAAATTCTGATGCAGATAGTTACGAAGCTGCGTGATGTCATCACGGTCTTTCGGGAAAGTGGCAATAGACCCAACGATTGATTTCTTCTTGTTGGGTACTTCAAATGCCGAATTTGAATTGATTTCTGGCAACACTGGGTGGGAAGCATCTAGATTTGATTGAGTTTGCGCGAGCGGCAGCTGCTGTTGTAGATGATGTGTTTGGTGTTGTTGTTGCTGCTGCTGCTGCGCTTTACTATTATTGTTCTCAGCGTCTCCCATCTGAAAATATTGAAGCAATTCTGCCTCTTGATCTTGGGAGTTGTCTTCATCGTTTGTATTTAAATAGCCATCAAGTTCGTGTTTATCCATGTTACAAATGCTTATCACGCGCTCGCGTGGCAGGCCTAGGTTTTCTGGCAATACATCCTTGTCTTCGGTTATTTCTACATTGTCCATAAGCGGCGACTGTCTCTGCTGCTGTTGCTCGTCGTACTGATGGTACATGTCGGCATTGGCCTGCAACAGGCGTTGCTTCCGGGCACGGACTTGTGAAACTAGCTTTGCCGATTCCATTGCAGTGGTGGTGATTTGTGCCGGTGGTCCCATGGAATAGTTGCTGACAGCTGCCGGTGGTAAATCGACTAGTGGTGCTATCGGTTGTGATTCAAGTGATCCGGTACTGGCCACGGTAGTTATGGTGCTAGATGGCACGCTAGTCGACGGTAGGATGCCCTTGGCTAGGTGTGCACGTCGCACCTTCTTGCATATCACATTCTGAGGATTGTATTCGTCATTGATGATCTCTTCCTTAACCGGTGCTAGTTGTACTGCTGGATCGATTGGTAGCAGACTGACCGATGGTGGTAGCTCGGCAATGGCTTTAGAAAGGTTCTTCGCCGCCGGGCTGTTTATTGGTAGCGTACCACCGATGCCTTTGCTCCGATCGCTTTCTGTTGCTAAATTCATTGGAAGCATTTGATGGTCGTGTATTTGACTATCGTACGAGTCATTCATATCTGACATATGCATGTGCGTAGGTGCTGACGGTAGCCGGGGCTGTGGATTTGGTGAATCTAGAACTTCTTGTTTGATTGCGTGGGCACTGAGGATTTCGTCGCCGGATCGTGATGGCTCGTGTAGTGATCCTATGGATGACGTGTGGGCGGTGGTGCTAGATTCGGAGGATGTGGATCCTTTTCGTTTCTTCCTTCGCCGTTTTTTCAATGGTCCCGAATCCTATAAATCAAATATCTGAAGATAGACAGATAGAGGAAGGTATAACAGGTACTTACGGCATAGACTCTTTTCTCTTTCGCATCCCTTTGGAGCAGTTTCTTTTGTAGAAGAACGCGTGAACTACCTGCACTACAGGCTGTGTAATCACCCTTTCCTATGTGATCAGCCAAGTCTTTGATATTTTCGAATTTAGCATTGAATAATCCTTCGGCCCAATTGCGAACGGTGCCCCATGACTCGTTGTAGCCGTCTGACTCCATAACTTCACTCGGGGCATTGTCTGGGGTTTTGCCCCCAAGCAGCGGCAGCTGTGGTGGATTGAGCTTTGTTGTTTTTCGCATTGCCGCATAACAATATCGCGAGTGTCCCCGAGTTCCCAGTCGTCGGGGACGAATTTCAGGGAATACTTGCTTCATAACCTTGCCAAAGTCGGCTGTTGAAAGCGGCTTTATATCCGAACGCTCACAGTATCCTCTTTAAGTGAGGTAAAATTGGTGAATTTTCTAATATTTAAAAGAGAGAAATGGGACGATGACTTACAGGTAATCATTGTAGACATCTTGCTTTGGAATGGAAACCTTTGGATCATGTTCTAAATGTGAACGAACCCAATTGATTGTGTGATTTATTTCAGATCGTGTCCCTAATGGGTTTTGTGGCTGCCTTAGAGGGTCTGCACAGTGAAAGAAAGGCATAAGGACACGTTTTATTGGTTCACAATGTGAACTTACCTGTTTCAGGGGCCTCTCCCGGCATTCGAAGGTACAAAAGTAGCCGCTCAACTGGTTTGAGGGATGAAATTCTGTCGAGAATCTGTAAGATTTGCTGCTTGGCATGATCGCTAAGTACATTAAAAACAAAAATCCTATTTCAGTACGGAAAACAACAAATCCAAATAAGTGTTAAAGGTCAAGGAAACAATAAACAAAATAAGCCAACAGCCCAGACCGACCGATTTTAGCATGAAAAAGTCAATTAAGATCATCGAGCGTTGTAAATAAATCTAATTTGATCTCAGGCTCTTCCCGGATTACTATAAACACGCAATTTGTTACTTCCATTGATAGAATCATTTAAGTCTTTTGAAATGTTTGAGCAGTCACGATTCGCTACGATAAGGCTAGACGCTAATCTACAAACATTGCCATAAAGCACCCAAGATATATCATAGAAAAACGAATGCTTCCGATAAGATTTTAATATTTAAATTGCCCGTCTAGCCTTCACCTTGGCAAGAGCAGCAAATTGAAAAGGTCACCCCGTGGAAGGGAGGATAAAATAAAGACTTTCACGCCAATTACCTTATTCCTGATTCGACGAGCGATTGGACTTTTCGGAACTTCTCCTCTTCAGGAATCTTCATACCATCCCTCGGCTGATTAGACCCCCCCGTACTACCAATACGATTCATCCCAATCAGACTTAGAACATTCTCTGTGATAACACTTGAAACCGTATGGGTGCCCAGGGCTGGAGTTAGCTCCATCCTCGGCATTGTGCCTGAATTTATAGCCATAATCTTCGATAATTCAAAATGTTGATTCTGTGAATGGTGATGTTGTTGCTGTTGTTGAAAATGTTGTATGTGATGAAAATGTTGCTGCTGCAAGCCAGTCGAACTAGTTGAATTTACCAATGCACCTGGTGAAGTGACTATTTGCTGATTATTACCGGACACAATTATCGGGTAACGTCCATTATTTGATGTCGTCGCTCCAAGGTTCGCTGGCGAATGTGGTGATGGATTATTTGATAGTCCAGCAGCTCCAGCTGCTGCAGTCGATTGAATTTCTGCATTTCGGGAGGCGTAGATCGTTGGATCTTGATTTTTTTGTTTCCACTGTAATTGGTGTACATTTTTCTCGGACATGTTACAATTGGGAAAACAAATACAAAAACAATTTGTTGTCTAAGTAGTTGGGCGAAAATGTAATCACACTTTGTCACGGCACATAGCTAAAATCATTTTAATGTTTTCTTTTTCTCTACACAGTTTTTGGCCGCGTTGGAAAACCAACTCGTCAAAACGAACTCTTGCGTTGCTGATCTTTTCGGAAAATTTATTTTGCGCAAATACTTGATCTTTCTTTATTTTATCACCATTTTATCTGTTCTTTACGCGTGTCCTTTCCTCGTCTTTTCTTCTTTGCCTTTTCTATTCTTCGTCAGCTGTCAAATGGCTCGATTGCGATTCGCAGAGGACAAATGGAATAACAATGGCCGACGTTCAGTTGAACGTTCTTTCACTTGAGAGTGTTAAGCTGGACATGCATTTATTTGCTTGGAAAACAATTTCTGAAATTAAAATAAATGGATATTGTTACCTCTTAAAACAACGATAATGAAAAAAGGGTTTTTGCTTAAACGAAAGAATTGATTACCAAAGCTAACCCAAGTTTTAAGAAAGTCTAGGCATAGTTGTTTTCAAAGATTTTCACTTTAACCCCTCAATTTCTTCAAAACGTTTTTAACGTAACTTTTTTTTATGACTTTATTTTTTTCTAAAAAAGGTTTATTTAACCATAAATATCTATTTTATCGTTTTAAAGTAATCCCCTCCAGATATACGATATTTACAACAGCGCTTTTTCCAATCCTCGAAGAACTTCTTATACGCGCATTTTGGTATAGTCATAAGCTCCGCCAACAATGTGGTCTTTATCTCCTCCTTCTTGGCAAATCTCCGTCCTTCCATGGGTCTCGTGAAGATAAGAGTCGAATGGTGGCCACATCCGATGAATACCTTTTCTCAGGCATGATTACAGTATTATTTTTGGCCATAAAATTACGTACAAGCAGCGATGAGTGAGCAGTTGCATTATCATAATTCAACAACCATATTTTTTCCACAAATCCGGACGTGTTGCTTCACATAAAAGACCAATAACTTCCTTATTGACCGTATCACTCACGCAAGAACTCATACTGAGCCACGCCACTGTTGCCGAAGAAAACACTGAGCAAAACTGTTACATTTGCCCGAACGTGGCGTGTTTTTTTGGCTCTTCTGGTCACATTAATTGGGATTATTAGGCTTCGGCTTCGACGTCATAACCATATTTCTTCATCAGTGATGATCCTTTTCAACATGGCATGAACTAACTGACCTGGAAATATCCTCAGCAACTTCTCTGTTAGTAATTCGACGATTCTTCATAACGATTTTCTTCATTGCTTCGATGTTTTCATTAGTTGTTGAGTTGCTAGGGTATCCAAGACGAGCATCGTCATTAACATCCTTTCAGATTTTTTAGAAGAGCTTGTACCGCTTATAAATTTTTTTTTTGCTTAGAGTACACTCGCCAGATGCACAGTGCTTGAATTGAGCAGTTAGTTTCTTAGTTTTATGTTTCACACCAAATTTAATATGATTTTTTTAATACAATTTTTTCAAAAACAAGAAATTGCTCCAAAACACGTACATATATCCTAAAACAAAACAAACTGAACATCAAAAATAAAAACATATGTTAGGGCTCATGTGTACCAACACAACAAAATCGAAAATAGAAGTTTATGAAATTAAAAAAGTCACCTTATTTTTTGAATAAATTTCCTCGCTTAAATTTAAACAAAAACTTTGCACAGCGCTTCTATAGCGCAGTGACGGGTTGTCTGTGAATATGTCTGAATGCGAACACGTGAATATATCTGTTCAGGTTGATAAATGTTTCATTTGCAGACAGGCAAAAAAAACGGTGAAGCGTATTCGCATCGCGTGGCGCGATGGCTTTTCGCACGATCACAAGCAACATCGCTACCCGCGAAATCGCAGACGATTGAGTGTTTATGGCAGAGCTATTTCGCCTAGTTTCATTTGTGTTTTGACAGTGATAAAGTGAACAACATGCCAACAAAATTTAGGCGCTTATTGTTATTGGAAAGCCCAAGAATCTCGTATTAAAGTTTTATTGTGGTAATCAGGAGGCCGAAGATTTGCTTTTCACGCACAAGGTCAATGAATGTGCCCATGTCGAACGAGCGATTCGCTAAACTGATTCTAAAAATTTCATTGCATTTTTTCATCGCTCGCAGTCGCTTCCAGTCGCTCAATTCGCTTTTCGCTTAAATCGCTAAGTGTTTTAACATTCTTCGTTAAACTCGTCAGGCTATGGAGGAGAATAATGGAAAGTTCTCGACTCCATTAGGGACTCAGGAGTGGACTTTTTGCAAGTATTGACTCCCACACACATTCTTTGGTACACTGAATCTGGCGGTTCTCCATCCCCAACACGGGTTACACATATTAGATCCTGAGAACAATTTTAATTCTCGCTCGCTAACATACATGGCCTACTTTCTGCAAAACTCATAACACAAAAATAACAAGATCGGCGAGAATCGGTATCACGAGGGCCATGAGATCATGTCCCTGAAGCACTTAATTTAATATTTCACATCCTACCCTTGGTCATAGCAAAGTTTGATAGCAAGACATATTTCAGCTTCCCATCTGACCACGACCACGACAGATATTTTCGCCCCTAATTTCCATTCTCTTCCTGCCCCTTATACTAACCTACCCATCAACTTCTATTATCAGAATGTAAGAGATCTTCACTCAAAAACCCAAGCAGTCTTTCAACAGTCTCATGCTTTACCATTCCAAATCTTTGTTCTGACTGAAATCAACTGGATCCCTAGCATAAATAACCCAAGAATTGTTCCAATCAAATTTTAACGCCTACCGCGACGACGATCTCAACCGACCTACCGATAGCTGCCCTTGTCGTAGCGTTTAAATAGCCATCCTTAACTCAATCGACTAATCCCTTATTGCAATATCTTCTTCCCCGTATCTCGACTTCGTTTCAATCAAGATTGTACTGCCCCGTAAAGCACTCTATGTCATCTGCTTTTATATCTTGCCATCTCAGCATATTGAATCCTATGAACTCGCCATTAATACGATTGATAGCATAAATGATTTACGGGATACTCATGATGAAATCCTCCTCTTTGGTGATTTCAATCCTTTTTCTCTTAAATGAGCTCCATCGGACGATCAATCAGTTCACATTGTCACTAATCCCTCTGCTGCCAAGGAATGTCTTTTCTTAGATCGCCCAGCTGATTCAAACCTTGGCCAGGTTAGTGGCATCACAAATTATGGGTAGGCAGCTAGACCTGATCTTCACAACAAATCCCCTTAGTTCCTCTGTTTCACTTTGTCCCCTTTCTTTATCAACCATCTACAACTACCATCCTCCCCTTCTTCTTTAATTTTTTCACGACTCTCTACCACTGAATACCTCCCCTCCGCTTAAGTCCTACGACTTCCACAAAGCAAATTTCAACCTAATCAACGAATATCTCAGTAACGCCCTCTTCAATTTTGACAGCTATACAATAGACGACGCCATGTCTATTTTCTACAGAGAAATATTCAATTCTATTTCTCCTTACGTTCCCCTTTACCGATCCCAACATTTATCTACCTCCCCTCCTTGGTATAATCGCAGGCTCCGTTCGCTAAGAAACATAAGAAACAAACTGTGGGCAATTTTCCTTCGTACTCATTCCCCCAATGACTTTTACATTGGTATTTATCTGAAATTCACAGAACTGCATAAGTCGCTCTATGAACGCCATTTAATCGAAACGCAAGCCAATCTTATTAACGATCCTAAGTCCTTCTTTCAGTTTGTCAACTACAAAAGGAAATCTGATGGCTCCCAACTTCACTATCCTTCAATGGCGAATGATCCCAAAACTATCGCCAACTTTTTCAAACAATCTTTCGCCGATGACTCCTTTGTACCGGATACTACCTACTTCGACTACTTACCAAATTTCTCCCTTGGACCATTTCTCCCACGTACTATTAACTTAACATTTTCTCTGCGACTGTCCCGCCTTCGCTCGTGCACGGTGGCGCACCCTTGGGGCCGACGTGGTGGGTGCCGAATCTCTTAGCTCAACATCACTGAAGCCCCTCCTCACTTTTCTCCGGACAACGGGGAAAATACAATAAAGACAAGGTGTCTGTCTGGTAGTACAATAGACCAGTACTTGTGTCTGAGTGCTCCAGCAGATAGTAGAAGCCTCCAACAAAAAAAAAAAAAAAAAAAAAAAACTTAATATTGATTAATAAATTGAATCAACTGCATGATGAATTTACTCCTGGGCCCGATGGTCTCCCTGTCATATTACTAAAAAAATGTTCCCCCATTATTTCTGTGCTGCTCTCAAAAATATTCAACTCATCCATGTCCCTTGGAGAATTTCCCCAGATATGGAGAACCGCTTTTATAACTCCTGTTCACAAAAATGGTCCCAAGAATGTTGTTAACAACTACCGGCCCTTCGCCAAACTGTCACACATATCCAAACTTTTCGAAAGTATCTTGTATGACACTCTAAGTTTCCGCTGAAAATCTCTAATCTTCTCCAAACAACATGGCTTCCTTAAATGCAGGTCTAAACCACAAACCTTGTCGAATTTGTGTCCTTCACTCTCAGCATTAGTGAATGGAAATGAGGTCGACGTCATTTCAACTGATTTCAGTAAAGCTTTCGACAAAATCTCCCACAAACTAATACTCTTCAAAATGTCTTCCCTTGGCTTTGAACCCACTGCGTTGAAGTGGATATCTTCTTATTTAAAAAAACCGTTACCACAGTGTTCGCTTCAGATCTGCCTTTTCCAACCCCTTCTTAGCTTCTTCCGGCGTTCCCCAAGGCAGCCACCTAGATCCACTTCTTATTATTCTTACCATAAACGACATTGAGTTTGTCATCAAACATTCACAACTCTCACTGTACGCTGACGGCACCAAGTTCTTTAAGACCATTTCCTCGCAACAAGATTCTACCCTTATTCAATCGGATCTCAACAGCTTTTCCGTTTGGTACCCCAAAAATTGTTTGGAACTTAACATTTCCAAATGCAAATTAATTACCTTCTCACGTAAACGAAAAAAAACTTCCTCTCGTCTCTGCTTCCTCAATAATCAGCCCATCTCCGTTCAGGTTATCCGCGATCTTGGCATACTATGTGACCAAGAGTTAAATTTTCGCGCACTTATCAACGATATAATTCATAAAGCCAACTCTGCACTCGGTTTTGTGAAATGTTGGTTAAAGGGGTTTGCCCCCTTCTTGAATACGCATCTCAAGTGTGGTCCCCTTATCAACAAACCCACTTTTCTAAAATTGAGAGCATCCAATGTCGGTTCCTACGTTTCGATCTTCGAGGTCTGCCCTGAAACAATCCTTTCTTCTTACCGTCCTAAACTAATGAATTTGAGTACGTTGGAGGAAAGAAGAAGGGTATCTGACATCCTCTTCATTCATAGACTTCTAACAGGTACCATTGACTGCGTCAGCCCTTATAACTCCATATCTCTTAACACTAACCCTCGTAATATATGCTGCGAAGTGTTAATTCGAATACCATCTTCGCAATAGCCTTCTCTTCTCCCAATCATAGTTTCTAAGGACCGCGCCGCCCTCCCCCGTTCTTCTTAGTTATTAAGTCAGATTAAGTTAGCTTGAATTAAGCTCAATGAATGGAGGTGTTATCCCCCGCGAAAATTGACGTAGATAACGTAGGTTTTGGGGGGTAAAGGGGAAGCGGTTACGGGAGTTGATATTTGGTAACATTGAACACGAGGTGATTTAGGTTGGCTTGGAGGAAGCAGCACAGGAAAATATATCATGATAACACAATTGACATTATTTATAGTTAGGATAAATATCAGTGGACCGAGGTGGCTGCCTTGGGAGACTCCGGAGGAGGCATTAATTTGATCAGGATAAAAGGACTGAAAATAACATTGTACTGGCAGTCTTCGAGGTAAGATTTGATTCACAGGATAAAACCAGAGATGGAAACCAAACATATCTGGCTGAAAAATAGTGGAAAAAGTTGGCAATTATTTTCGGATCATTGGAAGAAATATTGAGAAAACTAAAAGTGGAGGAATAGTTATTAGATTTCATTTTTGCATTTATAACGTGTTAGAAACGTTTGGGATCGGAGATATGAGAGGGTTGTATTTGGTTCAGCTATCGCATAGTTGTGCCAGCTAAGTAGGGCGGAGGAAGCGAGATTTAAAGTAGGTCTGCCACCATTTGTTTCTTTTGTTGTGCAGAAAGCATGGTTACTTGGTGTACCAGTGTAGAGATAAGGTGCAGTTCTTTTTCGGTGAATATGAGACGTTTGATATAAGGCAACTAGGGTCTTTAGAATAGATTAGGCAAAAGTTTTGTGTAAGGACATGTGCGTGTTAGGGTTTGAAGAAAATTAAAATTAACTTTTCGGAAACTGAATCATGTATTTTTGGAGTGAAGAATTGTCAAGTGATTGTCGAGTGGGAGTGTTCACTATAAGGCTGGATGGATCGGATCCAACTTGTAGTTATTTTCGACATCAGTCGAAGCTAAGCTGTTGTTACTGAGTTGGAGGAGACCGGAGTCGGAGAGACAATATGTGAAGAGGATTTTCTTACCAGGTGAGGTGTTAGTGGCGACAAACTGAGTCTCATTATCAGATTTAGCCGGTTTTAAGTGTGGAACGTTGATCTCACCACTGATAATGATAATGTGATTGAGGTCAGGGATATTAAATATCGATTCTATGAAGTCAGTGGCAAATTAATAATATTAGGTGTGCAACTAAGTTCTCGCTGTTTATCAAGAGATGGCTCCAGTAGATGGCTGCTCGATTGTGACGTATCCAAAACGTCATGAACCAAGCTTAGACATATGATATACAAACCGCTTTGATACATTAGTGATTTTGTTTTTGCGTCATATACTTTTGGTTGCGGAAAATGTCTGATTTTGTGTGAAATAATCGTCATTTGCGGGAAGTGTTGCTTTTCTTCTTTCATTCGAAGAAAACAGCGGCTGAAGCGCATCGAGAACTCCAAGAAGTTTATGGAGATGCTGTTCTAAGTGAAACAACGTGCCGTGATTGGTTCCGTCGCTTCAAAGACGGTGATTTCGATGTTGACGACCGTTCGCGTGAAGCAAGCCCAAAAATCTTCGAAGACGCTGGATTGGAAGCATTGCTCGATGAGCATCCATGCCAAACGCAAAAAGAGTTTGCTTCAGTATTAGGTGTTACCCGCCAAGCTTTTTCCAAGCGATTGCATGCGTTGAGAATGATTCAAAAGCAAGGAACTTGGGTTCCTTAGGATTTGAAGCCAAAGGACGTTGAGCGTCGTTTTTCACCTGTGAACAACTGCTCCAGCGCAAAAAATGAAGGGTTTTCTTCATCGCTTCGTTTCGGGTGATGAAAAATCCAACCCAAAGAGAAAAAAATCATGAAGACAGTCTGATCATGCTTCTACGTCATGCTGCGTATTTGGTGGGATCAGGGCAGTGTTATTTATTATGAGCTGTTGAAACCAAACGAAACCATCACTGGGGAACGATATCGAACTCAATTGAGGGGATTGAACCGAGCACTGCGCGGAAACCGGCCACAATACGAGCAGAGGCACAAAAAAGTGATTCTACAGCATGACAACGCTCGGCCTTACGTTGCCAAACCCGTTAAAACCTACTTAGAAACGCTCAAATGGGAAGTTCTACCCCACCCGCCATATTCCCCTAGATATTGCGCCGTCCAATTATCACTTGTTCCGTTCGATGGCACATGGTCTGGCTGATCAGCAGTTCCATTCATATGAAGACATCTCAAAAGACGAACACTTCTACCGTGACAGTATGCGAGCTCTGCCAGAAAGATGGAAAAAAGTTATTGTTAGCGATGGGCAATACCTTGAATGATTCATTTGTAACGGTTTTTTCACATTAAAGTTGCATTTCCATAAAAAAAAAAAAAAACAGGGAGAACTTAGTTGCGCTCCTAATAGTAAGTAGGTTGTGAGGGACGAATGTAAAAGTAGTTAAAGCTGCAGTTTGGGGAGTATATTACGGCGCTTGTAGTGTTGAAATCAGCGGAGTTCGATGTCCTGAAGTGTAAGGAATTGTCAGCTCTTCATTTGCGCTGGTACTTTCAAAATAGAGCTCGAAGCGGAATCAGCAATTATCTCGACCCAACAGAATATTTCCGATTCGTATTGCTTCTCTGTTCACTTGGGACATTTTTCAAGCAAAAGTACTGTTGATCCGCGAGGCATTCAAAAAATTCAGTACAAGTTGCCTCAACAATTTCTACCCAGGTCAAACGTGATGTGATATAAATCCTGCGCGTTAAATCATTTTGAGATTTGGTGTTTTTAGGTCTATCTAAACTTAATCGTTTCAAAGTGATATTCAGATTATGGATCATTTTACAAGGAATTTAAACTTCTAGCCGTTCCTGTGGCGTACGATCATATGAATCACATATAAGAATATGTTAGTAGGCTAATCAAACAAGGCAGGACTATCATCCCATTGGCTCCGAACGCTAATGGTAGCACCGTCGTATTTATGCGATCGCTCTGTGATGCAGTTTCTCAGTGGCATCACATCATATAACATCGCAGCTCTCAACATTAACATCTCCAGGCCACTCGATTTCAAACTTTTCTTAATTCTTTTTTTTTTTGTTTTTGTTTTAAACACCACGGTATATGATACACAGTACTTTCATTTAAAATAGCTTATTCAATATAATCGGCGAGAGCGTTGCTATAAAAAATATGTCATGACACAAATGCATCATTGTGCTTGCACCCTTGCAATATGGTTTTTCCTACAATTTCCTACGTCAAACCTGTCATCTTCATTTCTTGTCAAACCACCGAAACACGTTGTTGCATTTGCTTGTTGAATTTGATTCCCAGTCAAGCAAGTGAAACATATTTTTCTAAAATTATGGAAGAAGAACAAGGTGAGGCGGAAGCCACTATCAATTTCGTGCCTGTAGTGTGCTTTGTGAAACGTGGTATCGCCAAGGAGCGTCCGGAAAAGATCGTTCTAACTCAAGCCGAACTGGCAAAGGTTATCAAAGAAACAAAAGCAGAACTAGAAAATGACGAGGACACCGATGATACAGATAATGCATCCAATAATGGGGCCGATGTTGAGATGGACGAAGCTGCAGTAGCGAACGAACCAACTGACCCAGCCGATGAATTCAATTTCAACTCATATGACAACGAAAGCGATGTTCGGTTAGCCAACATAGCAAACATCGCAGAAGCCGATCCTGATCATCAGCTAGAAGATGAAGAAGATTCCGAGGCTGAGGATGATGCAATTAAAGCAACAGACAATCTCCTTCTTGTTGGCCATGTAGTCGATGATGCTGCATCACTGGAAGTGTGGGTCTTCAACGAAACCGAAGAGTCACTGTACACCCATCACGACTTTCTACTGCCCAGTTTTCCCCTATGCATCGAATGGCTCGATCATGATCCGGGCAGTGAGAGTCCGGGGAATCTATGTGCGATCGGCTGTATGGATCCCATTATAACCATTTGGGACTTAGATATTCAAGACTCAATTGAACCAACATTCAAACTAGGATCGAAAGGAAATCGCAAGAAGAACAAGCCGCGATATGGTCACAAGGATGCGGTATTGGACTTAGCCTGGAATCATGGTTACCATCACATTCTAGCTAGTGGATCTGTAGACAATTCTGTGATCATTTGGGATTTGGATGACGGAATGCCGCATACAACGATAACAAGCTTCAAAGATAAAGTACAATCGCTTCAGTTCCATTCCACAGACGCACAAAGTCTGCTCACAGGCTGTGCCGACGGAAGAGTGCGTCTCTTTGATTGCCGAGCGGATGAACCCACTGCGAGTATGCTTAAATGGAAGGTGCTGGGCGAGGTTGAAAAAGTCCTTTGGAATCCAGTTGATTCGGATTACTTCATAGTCGGGACGAATAAAGGCAAGTTGCATTATGCCGATAGACGAAAACAATCCGAGTTCCTGTGGTCGATTCATGGGCATAATGACGAGATATCTGGAGTCTGTTTTAACCATGAAAAGAAGGGATTGCTGACAACCACGTCTACCGATGGTATCTTGAAAGTATGGAAATTCGACGAGAGCTTGATCAGTGAAGTGTACAACCATGACTTCGCGATGGGACGATTGCAGTGCATGCAGCAGTGTCCGGAAGATCCATATACGCTTGCATTTGGCGGGGAGAAAGCACCACGGTGTCGGGTGTATAACATCAAGAACTTCGAAGCTGTGCGAAGAGCGTTCGACATCCCTTCGGTGCTGGAGTTGCCTTAAATACTTTTATGCTTATGGTACAGTGAATAAACGTTTTATAAGGTGTCCTTCCATATGGATGCTCGGTTTTTGGATGTAAATAAAACACGTTGAGTGTGAGGTATCCACTCAATTCGAATTTTTATTCAATGGGCGTTTTATTCCTTGGTCAGTTGGGCTTAATAATAATAGACTAAGTTCTAATAGTTCTTCTCTCTGATGCCTCGGTTCTTCCCCTATACCATCAAGCAATGAGGTCAAAAGATATAGCGTTTATTGACTGATTAGTTGTGAGCCTGGCTGATTCGAATTTGGCCGTAAAACGTCAAAGCCGCCTCGGCAGGACGGTTCTGACAAGGATGAAAATCACATAATGCGAGGAACGTTTGTCGAATGGAGCACGACACGTTGATCGACGCTCTAACCTTGAAAGACCCTTTAGGGGAACAAAAGCAGTTTAGTGTTTACGTGTTGACCTTAAATTGGATCTGCTGGGGATGTTTGAAATAAAAACCAAAGCTTTCGGCTAACTTTTTATATTTTTTAAACAACTTTAAGCTGTTTTCCTCCCCGTCATGCCCGGCACACGATACAAGAATTCCCCATCGTCATCGTAAAAGCAGTCATCCACCTTGTAAGTCGCTCCTTTTTTCCGCAGCTTCTGTGGTATGTAGATTCGATCTTTCACCTTCGTCATCTCGAACTTCTTCACGTCCTCCGCACTGACAACGATTTCGTCGGATATATACTTGAATGGAATAGTGGTTGGAACGATTCCTGTTCCACTGGGATTGTCTGGAACAGCAGCGGGGGTTTCCGTCGCTCCCATAAGCTTCAATGTTTTTAACTCTTGCAAGCGCATATTACGTTTATCCTTGATTTTATCCGATAAGTACGTATCCTCCTCACTCGGTGTGACCGGGGCAAGCTTGTTATTTGCTTCCCCTTGGTTATCCATGAGCATCTTTTGCGTCGGTTCCTTATCGGCATAAGGTCGGCAACTGGTGATGATACTTAAGAACTCCGTTTTAGTTGGCCTGGGTAACTCTGGTCGCGGTTTCCAGGTCGCTGATAGATTTTCACTATCCTCTTGCTTCCTTGACGCAAATTTCATCAAATGTTGCCTGAAAGACGAACTTAGTTCAGGAAATTCGCCCTTTTGGAGTTTTTCCCAGTTTTCCATGGCTGTCGCGTTGTGCTTTTTTACCCTTTTCGTCGATTTCGGAATCCATTTGGATTGGATGATTTTGTGGATTACCTCCTGGTTTGCTGGGAAACTTTCTGCCAGTTTTTCGACACTCCATTCTTCTGGGTCGCGGGTGTGAAGAATTTTAATTTGTTCCTTTTCGGCGTACGTTAGGAAATTGGGAAGTTTCTGTTTGAAATACTTGTTTTTAACAATCCAGTGTCGCATTTTCTCACGATATTCATGCATTTCTTGTTCGTATTGTTTGTGCGTTTTGTGAACTTCCATGAAATCCGATTCCATGTCATCGTAATTGTCGATAGATTCTTGAGGTTCGAGAACGCCTTCTCTTTTGAAAACTTGCGTTTGTATCCCAACGCCGGGATTGGCTTTGCGCCGCACGTAGTTGGCAGAGGCTGTATGCAGGCATCGTTGGAGGGTTTTAGTGATGAGCATGTTTCTAGGGAGAAATGTCAATGAAAGGGATCAATTGGAATAGATAGAAAAACTGTTTCACTAACCAGTTTTATTGCTATTTCATCAGATTTCTAGGGCAAATTGTAGAAAATAGAAAAAATGTTTGCGAAACTACAGGAAACACAGGAGAATCGCCAGAAATGGCAACAGCTGTCAAGTGCGGCAATTGAATACGTTCACAAGTTTCACGGTGTTAGTTAAGCTATGTATAATAAAACCTTTTTTATCCGAAATATATGAAAAATGCATCTGGATAAAATTTTTTTTCACTTTCAATTAATGGAAATGGAAAAATTATGAATTTGTGTCACAAAGGAATAAAATAAATATCAAGTTCACATAATTACAAGAAATGGGGAGCGATGTTACCAAAATTTGCATTTGGATGAGGATAAGATAGAAGTTTTTTTTTATTTATTTATCCAAGTTTCATTTTAAAAATCAATACGGCGATTACGATATCCGTGACGCCGGCTTTTGAAGGTGTTTTCCTGTAGAACTCGATGAGATAAACAAAAAAAAAAAAGATTGTCCCCTGGGCCGTATGTATGCAACACTTTTATCCAAATTTCATCAGAATTCTATAAAAATTCCAGTGAAAAAAACCTGAAAATTAATCAACTTTAAACCCCATTAGTATCTCGAAAACTTAGCAAAATATCAAAATTGTTCACTTATTTTTTACAGTCCATGGTGGACAAAAGACAAAAGACTCAAAAATCCACTTGCCGTCTCCAATTCTCATTCCTAGTTGGTTAACGTCCTGGGTGCCAAAGGGGTAGATCATGCGAACATACATATGTCGACACCAGCGTCAACACTTAGCCTCTGTCTACCAACTCCTACTCTCACATCGCCGCGGTGGCTCCCGGGTGCCTAGTACCTCAACTGTAGATTGGGGTTAGAATCCCCTTTGTAAGGTTGTTGGGGCAGCAAACGAGAGAGGGGTGGAGGCCTTGAGCCAACCATCAAGGCTCGGCTCCTGCAACATGGCGGCGGCGGAGAAATTCCCAGGATGGAGTCAACGGCGGCGCCCACAGTTCGAGTGAGTAGAACTACTTGATGAACACCAATGTACCAGTAGATGTAGGGCTACTCCTACATATTGGGAGCTCAGGTCGGTTAGGAACGGCATATGCCGACCCCACGTTCCAGGTTGGGGGTTGTGCTTAAGGCTACCATCCCTATCACGAAAAAAAACAGTTGTTACGAAGCAACCAAGAAAAACCTCGGATACGGACGGATACCATGTTGACGACCCCCATAAACGAAAGGACAACCTACGAGTTTGCACCTGTAATGTAAGGTCCCTTAACAGACCAGGTGTAGGCCAACAACTGGAAAAAACCCTCGACTGCTATAAAGCAGATATAACGGCACTCCAAGAAGTGCGATGGGATGGACCAGGCAAAAAGCGGATGAGAAACTGTGATATATACTACGGTGACTGCTACAAGGAAAATAGGCAACGCTTATTTGGATGCGGATTTGTTATTCGAGGTAGACTTAGGCAAAAAGTTTTAAGCTTTCGACATGTAAGCGAACGCCTCATAACAATCCGCATCAAAGGCACTTTCAACAACATTAGCCTCATATGCGTTCATGCCCCTACGGAAGAAAAAGATGATTTCTACGACCTCCTAGACCGAACGTACGCACAATGCCCCAGTTACGACACCAAAATCGTACTAGGAGATTTTAACGCAAAACTGGGCAAAGAGGACATCTTTGAGTCAATCATAGGAAAGCATAGCCTACATAACACCACGTCCGATAATGGACTCAGGCTAATTGGGCATAATCTCATTGTAGCAAGTACACGATTCTCTCTCAATCTCAACATTCACAAGGGAACCTGGCGGTCCCCTGATCAATCGACTACCAACCAGATTGATCATATTGCGATCGACGCCAGGCACTCCTCCAGCATTCTCGACGTGCGAACTTTCCGAGGAGCCAACATCGACTCAGATCGCTACCTTGTTGTAGCCAGGGTATGAAGGAGAATATCGAGAATACTACGGAGTCGAGTAGGACAAGGCAAGTTTGACGTCGGAAAGCCACAATCGCAAGAGACCACTTGAGTCTTTGCCGACCGCGTTTCCCTCAAGCTCTCTCAAACCCCAACAACGACGACACTATCCACAGACCAGCAGTGGGAGCATTGCCAGAACGCAATCAGAGATTGCGCTGGGTTTCAAATCGAGACCGCCTAGAAACCCCTGGTTTGACCTGCTATGCGAACGAGCCCATGCAGCAAAGCAAGATGCATCCAAAGCCATGCTGCATAGACGGACGAGAGCTGCTTGCGAGCTCTACAAGCAGAAAAGAAGGGAAGAACATGCGCTTTTCAGAAAGAAAAAAAAGGAGCACGAAAAGCGTGAGATCGAGGAAATGAAGAGATGTCATAACAGGAATGAAGCTCGAAAGTTTTACCAAAAAGTGAAACGAACATGTCAGGGCTACAAAGCCAGAGCAGAAGCCTGCCGGGATGATCTAGTAGTAGAATCACAGTCGATGCTGAGAATATGGCAGGACCACTTCTACAGACTGTATAACGGCGATGATAGACAAGATACCGCTGTCAGGCAGAATGATCCATTCGCCACGGACGATGACGTAAGAGAATCCCGTCCACCCGACATAGACGAAGTCAAAATAGCGGTATAGAGACTTAAGTCTAATAAATCCGAGCTTTTCAAGGCGGCTGGAGATGTGTTGGTAAGGCGCATGCAAAAACTTATCTGTGAAGTATGGTTGGAGGAAAGCATGCCCGATGAATGGAATCTCAGCATCGTTTGCCCGGTCCACAAGAAAGGAGACTTCTATAATTGCGCCAATTATAGGGGAATAAGTCTCCTCAACGTCGCATACAAGATCTTCTCTGCCGTATTGTGTGAACGCCTAAAGCCTTTTGTGGATAACCTGATCGGCTCTTATCAGTGTGACTTCAGGCCAGGCAAATCCACAATCCGGCAGATCTTGGAGAAGACCCAAGAATTTCAAATCGATACGCACCACCTTTTCATCGATTTTAAAGCCGCGTATAACAGTGTGCATAGAGACGAGCTATACCGGGCCATGTCCAGTTTTAACATCCCTGCCAAACTCGTCCGATTGTGCAGGTCGACAATGGAGAATTCTCGCTGCTCCGTTAAGGTCGGTAATGAGCTAACCCAGACCTTTGGTGTTAAAAAAGGATTTAGACAAAGCGGCGCACTGTCATGCAATTTCTTTAACATCATACTTGAGAAGATCGTACAAGAGTCACTGGCCAACACAAGAGGTACGATCTATTTCAAGTCCTCCCAACTGCTTGCGTAGATGACATTGACGTGATCGGGAGATCGCAGCGAGACGTCAATGAGGCATTCATAAGCATTGAGATGGAAGCGACCAAAGTGGGTCTTAGCGTTAACGAGGGTAAGACCAAATATATGCTGTCATCGAAAAAAGACACACAACACCGACGTCTGCTTGGCAGCTATAATTTCGAAGTAGTCAAGGACTTCGTCTACCTTGGCTCACTTATGACCAGCGACAACAACACCAGCGCTGAGATAAAACGCAGAGTAATTCTTGCCAACCGCTGCTTCTTTGGGCTCAAAAGGCAATTGAGAAGTAGAGCCCTCTCTCGAAAGACCAAGATAACGTTGTACAAAACCTTAATCATCCCAGTCCTCCTTGGAGGCTTGGACTTTAACTAAAGCGGATGAGGACGCTCTTGGTCGTTTCGAGAGGAAAATTCTGCGTTTAATCTATGGCCCCGTTTATACTAGCGGTGTATGGAGAAGAAGATACAACGAAGAACTGTACGGGCTGTACAGCGACATGGACCTGGTACGACGTCTCCGGATCCAACGTCTAAGATGGCTGGGCCATATAGAGCGGATGGACAACACGGCTCCGGCCCGAAGGGTCTTTGAATCCGAGCTATTGGGTCAATGCAACAGAGGACGTCCTCGACTCAAATGGCGCACACAAATGGAAAAGGACCTCAACCAACTTGGTGTGCGTGACTGGAGAAGGCTGGCAGGAGATCGCGCTGGTTGGAGACGCTTGTTGGTTGAGCCCAAGCCCACACCGGGCTGTAGCGCCACTGAA